>CM037865.1:64601629-65801629 GCA_021292105.1 Anadara kagoshimensis | reverse complement strand
TAATTCAACTACATATTTATATCTAGCTTACTGTTTTGTAAGAAAAAAAGTAAATGGTTTGTTTCAGATATTCTATCAATTTAGAATAAGTGATATTGATGCAAAATGTAAAAGGACGAAAGTGTTTTTGTACGGGAAAAGGAATTGGGGACATGCGAATTATATGGTTGTTTAAACACTTCGTGTACTAAACGCAACTGTTATTTGACAATATGTAGTACTGAACAGGGTTTCTGGTTATTTTTAAAGCTCCACATGGACTACAAATAAACATATACTGAAGATAACATCAACAAAATGTTAGAATTGTTTGGACAATCACCTGACATATCTCGTGCAGTGGTTCAAAGGTCAATAACATGCATTTAAGAGAATGTCTAAATTTTTAGCAGTTAGGGACAATATGCCAGTTTTTTTTAATTGAATTATAAATATAATTAATTATAACTTCTTCTACGTATACTTCTTCTAAAACAAAATGTAAGGTCTAGCTGTAGTATATTTATAAACAGCTAAAATAGTAAAAACAAAAGTAAAAATTAAAAAAGCTAGGTATTTACCGTATTTGTTTGCATCCGCCGTGACCTCGACCTTTAAACCTATTCATATATAAAAATTATCTTTAAGTTAATACCTACAATATTCTAATATACATGCCTACACAAAAATATAATTGATCAACCATGTCAGTATTCGATAAAATCTGTTACCTTGACCTCTGAGCCCATGACCTTTATTTATATATCAAAAGGATCATTATGCCAATACCTACAATATTCTAATATACTGTATATGCCTATACAAAAGTTTATAGTTTTCCAGATATATTAAGAAATGCGTTAGTTTAGCAACCCCCTTATGTACCTTGCTATTTCCCCATTTTGGCCCCTACGATTTGTGTAAATCTGAAACTAGATGCCCTTAGGATATTTAACATGAACTATCTAAGCTATATCTCTTGTATGTTCAGAATGTTCACAGGCGATTATTTTTAAAGACTTTCAAATTCCCCCTTTATGGGACTCCAAGAGGAAATAATTCCTTCATTTGTGCAAATATAAAAGCTCTTTACGTTGGCATCATTACTGCTAAATATTTTCCAATTTGGGCCAGTAGTTTTGGAGGAGTTGATTGAAATGTGAAAAGTTTACACACGACGGACGACGAAGATAGTTGCTATAATTCTAAATTTAGAGAACATGTGAATGCTAACCATCCTGGTGAGCTTGAAATAAAAGACTTAATCCTTAACCTCCACTTCGCATTTGGACCTCAATTATGACACTATTAAAAGGATATTTATATGACACACGTGATAAGTTTTCTATTGACAACACTCCTAGTCTATATTCAGTAATAAATCTTCTTTCACAATTTGCATGCTATGGTAGAGGGTTTTCCCATTACACCTACGGGAAATTGTTAGTTCTGTATACAAGTTTACGTTATAATTACGTTAGCAAAGTAACTACTTTATTTGGACATGAACTGGGTTGTTTGTTTTTTATAATGTTTGCCTGTTACTAGCCATGGATGTACTTGCTAAAAACGAAAACCAAACATACTGGTCCATGGTTAAATCACAATCCTAAAATCTTTGTAAAATGGAATATGTAGTTAAGCAAATGGAATTCTAGGGAAATGAAACCGGATGCTCTAAGACGTCCTCTTAAGTTAGCTACGCATGAATACCCGGTACTTGTGAAATCAAATGAAATTATGTGACGCTTGCTCGACGAGTAGTAATACGACTACGAAAAAAAACGGGACCTGATACGATGGCTTGTACATACACAATGTGTATATGATATTTTTATCTAACAATTCCAGTTAGGTTATTTAAACTAATAAACACTTTATGTGAAAAAAATATTATACTACAGAAAATACTGTTGTGACATAAGTTCTGTGGTAATGACGTCATTATTTACATGTGACAAATCAGATTCCATAATGACGTCACAATGAGAAATTCGACTAAAAGTGCACGCCGCGAATTTTGAATCACCGCAGTGTGGTGATCAACATTCTTTATCTAACATTAGACTAGTTTTTCTGTTCGATTTGACGAAATACAAGTTTTATCGAACACGCATGATACAGAATCTTGTATCACCACAGTGTGTGGAGATACAACATTGGCGGTAACGTACACGTGCACTTTTAATTATGACGTCAGTGGGAAATCTTTGATTTGTAAATGTAAATCATGACGTCATTACTACAGAACAGATGTCATAACATAGTTCAGTGTTTTTCTGTGGTAAAAAGTATTTTTTCACATAAAGTATTGTTTTTTTTATTATTTTAAATAACCTAATTGGAAATGTTAGATAAAAATATCATATACATGTGTGTATGTACAACCTTCCGTATCAGGTCTCGTCCTTTTTTCGCAACTGTATCACTACGAGTCGCGCTTGAAAAAGGACTCGACCTGATACCGAGGGTTATACATACACACTGTGTATATAATGTGTATGTATCATACGTGTTCGATAAAATTTGTATTTCGCCAGATCATGTAGAAAAACTAGTCAAATGTTAGATAAAACTTCAAATGTACCACCGTCCCATGTCAAAATATGAAGAAGACATTAAAGATCCTTCTTATCTTTTATTTCAAGCTCTTTGGTATAGATGGCAACCACCATAGTGGCGATTTGAGAACTTCAGCGATATAACTGTATGTAGAATTCAATGATTAGCGACAGCCATCTTTCAGATTTAACCAGGTTACGTATACATTCTTCTTAATTAAAAACAATTTAAACAGCAATGACACATAGTTTGTGCCAATGTTTTAGTTTGGAAATTGTAATTTATAAACTCTAACATGTTGTTGTTGATATTTAAAACAACTATCAATGTATTTTATTCTTAGTTATAGGTGTTTGGCAAAATAGTCAGAATTCCTTTTTCAACACTATAAACTTATTTCTTGCACCCCAGATAGAAAAACCCATACAAATAGGAGTGCAAGAAATCTCCATCTTGTTCCCCCTGTGCAAGATAGCCTACACGCTGTTTTTCTCCTGCAAAATTTTATCAACAAAATCAGCGGTGTATCGATAAGTTAAATTGATTTTAAATTTAAAACATGTACTTTCTGATGCAAGAAATAGAATCAATCACTACTTGTAGTGCCAGATAAAAAAAAACTCAACCCTCGTTCTTATATATTTGCTCCTGATCTCGGCAAGCCTCATTCTGGACCAAATATATTAGAACTTGGATTGAGATTCCCCTATCTTTTACCACAAGATGTGAAAGATTCTATTATTTTTTTTATACAAATATCTGGTGCTGAACAGGGATTCTGGTTATTTTGTCAAGAATCACACGGATTCCAAACAAAAATATACTGAAGATACCATCAACAAAATGTAGGAGTTTTTGATAGATACATATTTGTTGCGTTTGGTAATAAAGTTCTTCAGCAAACAATCGGTATACCGATGGGTACAAACTGTGCATCATTGCTTGCTGATTTGTATCTTTATTCTTATGAAGCAGAATTTATACAGAACCTTGTTAAATCTTGAGAGAAGACAAGTCGCCAAATCATTCAACTCAACATACAGATATATAGATGATGCTCTGTCTCTTAACAATCCTAAATTTTGAGACTATGTGAATGCAATCTGTCCCAGTGAGCTTGAAATAAAAGACACGGCCGATTCCTCAAGTTCTACTTCATATTTAGACATATAACTGATTTATGACGCACACGAAAGGCTACATTTGAAACTTTATGACAAACGTGATGACTTCAATTTTTTATTGTCAACTTTCCTATTCTATGCAGCAATATACCTGCTTTTCCTGCTTATGGTGTTTTCGTTTCCCAATTAATACGCTATGGTAAAGCTAATTCCCACTACGGAGACTTTGTACAACAACGAAGTAGGCTGCTTGCAAATGAATTGTTGACTCAGGGACATTGAAAGCCAAGGCTTATCAAGGCCCTCAAAAGGTTTTAAGGCCGCCATCATACTATTATTGATAAGTTTGATGTTTCTGTGTCCAGGATTGCCCTGGATATATTTGACGTCTCATAGTTCCATGTTTCTTTCAAACAATTTTGATTACACACGTGGCCGGTGTAGCTAGCTAAACAGGAGGTGCTTACCCTTCCGGAGCACCCGACCTCACTTCCCTGGTGGAAGTTCACGTGTCTAACCTAACTTGTCAGTTCCAAAGTTTTTACTTTGCTTCTGGATTGTTATTCGAGCATGGATTAGTATGTTTGTTTTTGATTTACCCTTTAAGTAAAGTAATGAGAAGTGCACGATTTTTTCAGACGTCAGTTTAGAATGGAGATAATGATGTAAAATCAATTTTTATAAGCTCCTAATAATTATATGCAAATTATGGTATTGTATACCTTGAAACATGCCTATAAAGGACACCTATTTATACCGGATAAGGGCTGAAGACTTAAGAAATTTTATATACAAATAAAGGCACCTGTCTATTAAATTATTTGTTTGAGTGTCTTTTATAGGAAGTTATCACTTTGTGTACAGAGGTAAATAATGTTAATAAGTTATTTAAGTACATGCATATTAAGTAAAATAATATATATTAATAACTACATTTTCTAAGAATGAAATATAACATTATACAGGTTAAATGTTGGTATAATTAACAATTTTTATTTAATGGGTGGGCATATAATTAAGATCTAATCCATAATGGAGAATATTGATAGGTAGAAATAAGAAGTAGCGTTTATTGTAAATGGCTGGTTATGGTTGACAAAAAAGATAAAATTGATGATTAGTTAACACTGTTTACTATGCTACATTACTTAATAATAGAGACCATATATTGATAAAGTGATCATACTTTCCTTAAAAGCACATATTTAACTTAATTAATTCTAATGTAAATCAAAATTGCTTATGCGGGGTAAAGTATTGGAAACAAATTGTTCAAGTAATTCTTTTAGAATTCACTTTTGGTTGATGTATCATGTAATTACATATTATACCAGTTTTAATTGTAAAATATTCTTTATCTGAATTAAACTGAAAATCATATTCGACACCTGTCAAAATTTGTGTTAAAATTACTGATAATGATTTAGTACAACATTTAGTGTAACCGGCTATACCTCCTTTATTTTATGAATTTTTTTTGGTAAAATATAGGGATGCAATGAAAGTAAGAAAGACTAGGTTCTTATTGTAACGGAAAGACTCAATAACTCTCTTCTTATTGGGAATATAATTTTTGGTAAAATTCTGATTTATAATATAAGGTTATCCGTTACACTATCCAAACCAAGCTATGGGAAATTTACTAGTTGTAATAAGTGTTCTGTTAACTTGTCCGTACTTTACAACTTTATAATTACAACAGCCAATCAATATCTATCAAAATTGTCTAACTTCTCCGTGAAAACTTAAAATAAATCTTTGTCTGGTCTCCGAATAACATGTGTCAGTTCAAATTATTCAAATAAAATAATACGGAAACAAATCAAGCCTGTTTCAGTATAAAACTAAAATTTGGTTCATACTGCAGTTTAAACATAATCTTATTTGTCTAAAATATCAATTCATAAGATAAAAAGTGAAAGAAAAGAAACAAATTATAGACATTGCTTTAATCCTTACCTATTTGAGAAACCAAACCAATTGCTATGCAGCAAAATACTAGTACCATACTGTATCTTAACATTTTGTTTCGTTTGTTTCTGAAAAATAAAAATAAAGTTAAACCATTTGTAATTTAATGTGTATATTATACAACTTTACATGTTAACAAAAAAAGTTATAATTCGTAAACCCCATCACTCAGTATTAAGAAAACTAAAATGTTAAAATTAATTAAGGAATAATTTGTGTTTTTACTGGTTTAATTAGCGCGTAGCGTGTTATGAAATATGTACAGATCGTTTTCATGTTTTGATTCTCTAAACTTGTTAAAACACAGGTTATTCCTTGTAATTTAATTTTTCAACACTTAAACTAAACATAACACGATATTTTGTTCCTTGTTCTAAATAATAACACTGAATTTCAACAAGGATTCCAAGGGTAAAGATATACCTAATATTGTCTTCAATTATTCTTATATATCAGTATATTAAAATGTACTAAGTGCCTTCCTTCTTACATATGGGCTCGTAAGGCGTTTTCGATCACCAGGTGTTTCCGATCACTTATGTAAATTCCGAATGGTGAGCATGGGCGGCCGAATTTTTTAGGCCAAATGATCTATTTATAACGACGGAAGCACGTTTTTTCTAACAGTGTAAACAAATAGTCAAAAATCCTTTCTGGGAAGGTAGGATAACTCACATTCTGTCCGCGTTGATAAAAGCCGCCATTTTTGTTATTCCCGTTTTTCATGTACCATATGTCCAATTTATTTTGATCTAATCAGTTTCATGCAATCTGGTGTCGTCTGTTTACTCTCTGATCGTTTTGACAAATATCAGTTTATGTGACGTCACCAGTTATAGTCTGTTTCAAGAAAACCGAGGCTGTAAAGTGGCACCACGTGTTATAGCATAATTGTTATATGTCGGGAACAAGATTATACAACACTTGGTTCTATAAATGCACATTCAACACCATAAAGTGATAACCGCTACCTGCTCCATGCTTCATAACACATTCTCAACAGATTTTTACAGTTAAAACTATCGATGCTGCATCAGTATATATATTTATATAATATATATAGACATATGTCAATATAAGGTTTCTAATTGTTATGAAATCGATGGATGACACACAAACGGGTACATGGTTGCTGGAATATTAATCAACTTAGGATTTAGATGAGGTAAGATATAATGTTCATGTTTTATGTTAACACTGGCCCGTTTTGAGCCTTAAACACTTTTACTTTCTTGTGTAATACGTCACTACATCACGTGATCGGATTCACCTTTCCGCCATTTTTGTTTACATAGAAATGGGGACCGGTAGGGATTTAGATAAAACATGCTGTGTAATTCTTTGATTGAGCTTTTGTCAGTATTAAAGCATCCATATTAATTAGTATTAACCACGCTGATGTACATTTGATTCAGTATTATTTAGGAAGCTAAACAATTATTCCAAAATCCGCTAAGTGATCGAAATCCTCTTACGGTCCTCCATACTCAATAGTTTACAGTGTATTACACTCCCCACATTTATTTAAAACTTAACCACAACTCGCACCCACAAATTTCAGTTTTAATAAACGTTACTGATTTATAATAGAGGAATGAATGCACTGATTAATGGCACCTCGAATCTATTACACTGAATTGAACTAAATTTAATCATGTATCGTTTTGAATTCCGTGCAAAGTTGTTCCTCTTCTTGTCGTTTCATGAACTACTTGTAACAAAAGCAGACATATAGCGCCTGTCTTAAAGTTGTTAATTATATATTAATAAAAAGAAACAATAGGTACTCACTACATCTAATTTTGTTAAAGCGTACCCATGTGTGTCCTTTATACTATTTAATAGGTTATAAATATACCAGTAGCTTGACAGGTAATTATAGCAAACAGTCTAATTTTAGCTCAGGGATTTCAAAATCTACGACATATATCTTTTACATAAGTATAATTCAGTGAAGTTTTTATACAAGAAAGATTAAATAAAAACTTACCAAATTCAAGTTTGTGAATAGATCGATATATTTGCAGTTTATTTCTATCACCAAATCACTTTACATTTTACAACTCAACAGGTAGGCTTTAAAGGTCAATCAGATCTCTGGATAATAATTAAATGATATCTGGTGATAATCTTATTCTTAAGAAGTGCCGATTCAAATATCCTAAGGTCTGATCAACAGTTTTCTGCAAATAATAATAATAAAATCGTGCTATATAAAACAGCGATATCATACTACATAACTACATCATGAAAAACATAAGTTATGTATATAACAAACATATTATTCCATACAAAAAAGATCACAGTCTTAAAGCAGAGGAAGACCGACAAAATACCCCCAACCCAACATTGACTTCCTGACCTTGACCTCTGACTCATGCACATAAATTAAGTATACTACACATCGTCTCATGTTGGTTTACATTTGTGCCAAATTCATCCATAGACATGGAGGATATGGAGCGGACACGATATTGGGACGGACAATCAGATGGACAGACAGGGAGTATAATTAAACATGTGGATTCCACCAGAGAAGTAAGACCGGGTGTTCCGGAAGAGAAAGCACTTCCTGTTAGTTACCTTCTTTCGCCAAGTGTGTAATCAAAATTGAGGATATATCCAATGTAGTTTTTTGGATGCAACACACATCATACTTATCATCAATATTGAGATGACACATCTAAACAATTTTTGAGGGCCTCAATAAGTCTTGGCTTGCAATATCCCTCGACAGCAAGTTATTTATAAGCATGCAAATATTGCCATATCTATAAATAGAAATTTTATGTATATCTATAAATAGATATCAAATGTATGTATATAAACACTCATATTTTGATCAGCAGCGATACTGGAAAGAACTAATATAACAATATTAAAAATTACAAGTACTCAAATGGTCCTGGTATGGTCAACTGATAAATAATGGCTAGCTGAAAACATAAAAACTGAAACTCTAATGTATATAGTTACATATAGTGAGGATGTAAACGTTTTCCCATATAATCAGCTAGTTTCAGCATTCTCTGGCGCCTTTGACCATAACCTTTTAAATCATGACTTACATGTACATATCAAAATTATCGTTGAGTTAATAACAACAATATCTATATGTAAACACAAAAGTTCAGTCGTATCTGGAACCTGACATTTGAACCCATGGCCTTCATCTATATAGCAAATTGCTTGCTTTTGAACAAAGCTTAATTGACGGATCGCCGGCCACACCCATTATGTTCCGACAAAGGGTCGACATGCTTGAATTGCAGGCAAAAAGAATTAAAAACTCGTCCTGAATTGTGCCATTTAATCACGTCACTGACTCTAGTACGTCATTAATTGCCGTGACGCTGCTTTGGTACCGTGATGGCGGTCAGTGTCTAAACATTGTGGGCGTGGTCGGCGATACGCCAATTGTACAGTCCCAGTGCTACTTGTGGCCACGTTTCATTTAAACCTGTTCACATTCTGGTTATCTAGTTACAACCGACACGTGGGAAATCAATATTGAGAATTAAAGAAACATTGAACTTAAACTCTACTTTTACAGTAATCTGATAACTGTTTTATACATTGTGGGTGTGATTTAGTTTCAGATAAAAATACTAAAATCTGCAATTGGCGAATGGCTAACTTTGTGTTTAAGAATAGGAACTAATAATGTTATTTATCGGTACTGATAAAATGAAGCACAATAAAACTACAAAAGTGAATTTCCGTTTTGATATTTAACCTATTCAAATGAGAAAGAAATATTATATCCGGTGACATTCCTATTCTGTCGTCAATATAAACATACCCGCCCTCCAAATACCAATCATGGACCGGTATGTTTGCTTTTGGTTCACCTGTCTTTAACATGTAAAATTGTAAATAACATTAACAAGTACTTACGCCATCTTGATTTGTTAAAGCGTGTGTGATCATATCCAATTGCGTATGTGATAAAAATAACTTAACGGGTAAACCCATCCAGTAGTATAAATTTAGCTCAGGGGATATCCCAAATCGTTGAATGTGTTATATTTATGTTAATGTTATATTTACACAGACTTTTTTTCATAATATTTCATTCTGCAAAAGTTTCAATTATTCAATAAATACTTACCAAATGACATTTGTGAACATAGTTAAGAATGATTTAGCCGTTTACCTTCACAATCCAATGGATAGATTTAAAGGTAAACTACAACCTGTAAATGACACCTTGTCAATCAAAATAGTTAAATAATATGTGGCGACAATCTTATTGTTTATCATTAGCCAACGAAACACGTTTGTTGTTGATTTAAATCTTCAAAGGGCATGGCAAGGTTGTCGGTAGAAAAATTTATACAATGTTTGATAAAAATACTTGTATTATAGAAAATAGCAACACCGTTTTACATCCAGTAAAACACGTATTAATAATTTGATATGATGATATATTCATATATAGATCGATGTTTCATAAACATACCGTTCCATGCTCAAATCACAATCCCAATGCATAGTAAAAACTTTGAAACTAACAAATAAGGTTAAACAAGCGAATTTCTATCAGCAAAGTGTGGCGGGGCGGGTGCATCAGAAGGGTAAGCACCTACTGTTTAGCTAGGTACACCCGCCACTCGTGTAATGAAAATTGACAAAAAAAGGATCACGGCACGATGGGACTTCTAAAATATCCAAGGTATTTTGGATACAGAGATACCATACTTATTAACAATATAGTGATGACGGTCATACAATTTATTCAGGGCATTGATAACCCTTGGCTAGCAATATGCCAGCACCAACAAACAAATTGTTATCAAGCATACAATTTTTGTCATATCTGTAAATAAAAAATAAACATTCATATGTTGATCAGTAATACAGGTAATATATATATATATATCTAATAATTTTTAATTTTAGTATTTAAAACTAACGATAAAAGTACAAACTTAACTTAATATTGAAGTACTATAGTCTATGTAGTTTAATGCATTCTATTTTTTTTCTATTAATTGGGTTTCGAACCATTGCTATTGCCAATATTTGACCGAGGGGGTATTCAAAGCCTGTGAAAACATATTGGTGGTTACATTCAAGCATACATTAAACTTTATTGCAATATTCACTTAATGTTTTCTTTTAGTGTCTTAAGTTTTAGTGTATTGAGCATGTTTCATTTAAAGAGGGTGATAACATATCCTCATTTGTTAATAATCACCCTGATTGGTTTTGTAATATCATCAGTAAATAATAAGTAAATGATCCGAGACATTAACGTCCTATATAGTTAGCTTATAGTTCAAGTTACTGTCTATGTATTTGAGTAATTTGTTTTTAATTGTGGTACTTTAGCACCTTCGATAACAAACATGATATAAAATTGTACTCTATCGCTAAAAATTTAATTAGGCTAATATCAAGTCTTTAAAACGTTGTAAAGAGTTGAAAGTTTTTTGCGAAACAGACTTTAAGAAATCCATTAAACAAGTATATGTTTATACATTTGTGAAATAGCACCGTTTTATACTTTTCTTTTTTTTACTGAAAATTATACGGGAAATGTCCGGCGCGAAGAGCCGGGAATTTCCCGTCTATAGGTAACACGTATGTATTATGACGTCATAGAAATTGGAAAATTCCATAGACCGTGCGTCCAAATCATTTGGACGCCGCGCGTGCACCACTTTTCTCAAGGCCATTGAAGGGGTCAAATCGACAGAAAGTGAGCTCCATATGGGGGAAATCTCGCCCGTCTAGTACATCAGAAATGAAACCAAAAACGATTATCGTGAAAATAATTCATGGAAACAAGTAATAATTTTAAATAGGTTGATCGAATACCCAAGTGAGATGGACCGCTGTCTCAAAAGTTTGTGATGAAAATAATAATAACATTCATGTTGAGTTTAGCAGCTGATTTGTAGTTGAGATCCACTTGGGTAAGGTCTGAATTGACTCCTTGAAAACCTCCAGGGATGGCGACTGGACTACTGATGCTGGCAGGGGATTCCAATAATTTAGTTCTCGGAATGAATATAAAAATTTTAACAAGGGTAAATCAACATTACCCTCTTCAATATCCCAGACTTTGGTTCTCGAAAAAAATTGGTATAAGTGAATAAATGCCAATTTCCACTCCACCATCCACAATAAGCGACCATTTCAATATAAATCTTAAAGCACCATTCTTTCTAGGATATCTCCAGAATGTTCATTTCAATTTAGGTGAATAATGAATAATCTTGACTGGGTAAAAAAAAACTCCAACCCACCATCCTAGAATTAACCGTCTCGATATAAGTGAAAAAGCATTTTTCAACTCTCCGGGGCTGGGCTCTTCATGCAGTGAAACTTAAAGGGGCTAGGCTAAAATTAACATTATTTTGGTACAAACCTGTCAAGTTTTAATCATATCATTTGTCACTTGCAATGGTCTGTGCTTTAGAAAATCTCATCATGGTACTATATGACCGTGAATGTTGAAGGGTAACAGAGCTTACCCTCATACCACTGTATTAATATCGGGTTGTGGGTTAAAGGTGATGCCTAACAGAGTCACAGACAAGCATTCCACTCCCAATTAATATAATTCTATAACCAGTCGATAATCTATCCTTTAAGCCAAATGTGGCTTGCAAAATAAGGAAGCAGTAACTAAAATTTTGAAGTATTGTCATGTATAACACAAGTCAGGTTGGAACCAAAAACCTTCCACTCTCCAAGAGGATGCTATACCATTGAGCAACCAAGGCGGTCACAAACAGAATAGATTGTTGACCAAGGGATATTGCAAGCCTAGGATTATCAGGGCCTTCGGCAAAAAGTTTTATGACCATCATCACTGTTTTGTTGACAAGTTTGATGTCTCTGTGTCCAATATTGACCTGGATGTTTTAGTTCCATGTTCTCTTCACTTAATATTGATTACACACGTGGCCGGTGTAGCTAGCTAACAGAAGGTGCTTACCCTTCCAGAAAACTCGGTCTTACTTCCCTGGTGGAAGTTCGCGTGTTTAACCTAACTTGTCAGTTTCAAAGTTTTTCTTACTTTACTCCCGGATTGTGATTTGGACATGGATTAGTATGTTTGTTTTGAATTGGTATAACTGCTTCATTAATTGAATGGAGCAATCTTGAACTGTGATATGATACACATCTTGTTTTAAGAAACAGGAGTAGTTATTTATGCAATCCATAAATCAGTAGATTAAATTATTCACATGGTATGGTAAAAGGTGATTTAAGATGAGAAGACATTACAACGTGAGAATGTTTTCGTGATATGGATTAGTATATTCACTATATTAGGTAATTGAATAGCCTTTTGTGTCCCTGAAAAGATCATACCAAAACTCAGTTCTGTGTGACAGAACACGATTGAAAGAAGACGCAAGAACTCGGCGGTAGTTAACTATAGTCAGTCCCACTAGTATTTGGTGAGACAAAACAATGTGTGCCATTTTTTTGGGTGTGTGTGTGTGTGTGTGTGTGTGTGTGTGTGTGGTGTGTAACAATAACCCGAAAATAAATTTGGACATTTCCCGGGATAGGCAATGCCTATTTTCATATTAATTTAGTATACTAGTCTTTGTAAAATTTATCATCACAAACATACTAATTAATCCCCAAATTACAATCTCAAAAACCCCAAAGACTACAAATTATGTTAATCACGCGAACTTCCACCTGACAGGAAGTGAGTTGTAAACTAATAAAACAACTTTTACCTATGGTAATATCAAATGCATTTTTGTATCTATAACTGCCTTTAATTAAGGTTTGTATACAATTTAAAGTATTAATATAGTGTTTTCATACGTACCTGGCCATAATCGCATATCTGCACTAAAATAATTAAATAATTTATGTTAAGACCTGCTTATGTCATACAATGTCCTGATCCATATATACATGTATGTTGTGTACATATTATAATTTTGTACAATTTATAACTTGTACAAAATAAGCATACAAGTTATAACTTGAACAATGAGATCTTATTTATCTTATCAATTTTTGTTATACAAAATATAACTTGTACAATTTTTTCAAGCCAAAAAATAATAAATTGTACAACTTAGTAATTTAATGTTTACTGAGTAATAGTTACGTTTACATAAACACATAACATGATCAGTCTCAAAGTAATAAATGGTGAACACTAGTTTATTCCAGTTCTTTCTTAATAAATCTGGTAACACACACACGCTATATATATATAGGAGGTGCTTACCCTTGCAGAGAACTGAATATCACTTTCCTAGTGAAAATGCACGTGATGATGGGCAATCTTCTAAGTTTTTACTTTTTTAAATTGTAAATTAAAAATGGATCTGAAAGTTTGCTTTTGATTATAAAAATACATGTTATTGTCTATTTCAAAATAATATCTACTTTGATTTAAATAACGTTTTACAACTAATAACTAATTTAATTTTATCATGTATTTGATTACTACTATATATCCACAAATAAAGTGTACACAAAAATGTAAAAATAAAGTCTTACAGTCCAACAAATTACAAAATGCCAAGAACTGATTGAAAATCTACTGCCCTAATAGTGATAAATATGTTTCATTCATCCAAAAGTATATAATAAATTCTGTACATTTTTTTAATTTTTTTTTATCAAAACATCAAAAATAACTGTGTCAAAATTATCTCTTCTGTACCTTCTTACTCAGAACAATTTTAAAATGTGATGTCATAAATTAAAATATAATGAATACACTGGAACAAACTTGAGCAACATCGACATGCCTGGACCTAAAAACCTGAATTTAAATGAGGCCCAATAAAAATATAATTTAGTAAGGTCAGTTTATTTTCACGAAAGTTTAATAGGAACATTTTAATTTAAATAAATAATAAAAACCACGTGCACTCCATTTATGGATATACGGTAGGCTATCGATTTATATCCATTATAAGTATGTACAATGACGCCATTTTGTTTGTATTAGATATTATACTAAGTTTACATAACTAGACGGCCTCAACAGTAGTGCTTGGGTCATAACTATGGAACCATTTTTTTTTTAAAATTTCAAGATTTTGAAAAGATACACAAGGACCAAAATATATTTACTAAATTTAGCTAAATAAATACTTTGCGTGATGGATACCTTAGTTTTTGAGGAATTTTAAGTTTTAACTATCAACAAATTCAGACAATAGTATATCAGAATTATTGCCTACTGAGTTTATGATATCCTTGGGGTAACATCAACCAGCAGAGATACAATATACAATAATTATCATTTAACATTGCATCCCGTGAATTATACACAACACAGCAACTGATTACAAAAATTGCTCATTCGTGGATATTGCAAGATCAGACTTATCAAGGCCCTATTAAGTTTGATGACCCTCATCACAGTGTTGTTGAAAAGTATTATGTCCCCGTGTTCAGAAATGCCCCTGATATATTTGACGTGCCATAGCCTTATGCTAATGGTACTCAATTCTCAAATTTCATTACAGACTTTGCGGGTGTAGCTTACTTAACAAGAGGTGTTAAT
The DNA here is from genome assembly GCA_021292105.1 of Anadara kagoshimensis. NCBI lineage: Eukaryota > Metazoa > Mollusca > Bivalvia > Arcoida > Arcidae > Anadara > Anadara kagoshimensis. The sequence continues at coordinate 65,786,485 of CM037865.1, read as the reverse complement.
CCTTCCGGAGCACCCGGCTTAACTTCTCTGGTTAACGTTCAAGTGTTTAGTTTATTATGTCAGTTTCAAAGTTCATTTAATATTCCTATAACTACACCACTTGACACTTATTCAAGTGCCCGTCCAAGAGAAGGGACTATTATAATCTGATCCCAATATAGGTTTTTTTGTTTCGTTGCCAGTCATGTTTTGAAATTACAGAAAAGGTTTTTGTAGATCAGTTTGTAACAATCAAAGTTTTTATAATAGAATAAAAACTAGACATTTAAGTATTCTGTCGCAAACACAAAAACAAAAATGTGTATTATCAAAAACAAACATTTATATCTAAACCATAACTCAAAAGCACAGTAAAATCTATAGAACTGACAACTTAAGTTAAGCCCATCAGTGAATAAGGGCCAAATGCTACGGACGGGTAAGCACATCCTATATAGCTATAGTTACATCTGTTACATGTACAAAAACTCAAAGCGTAATTCAGAATTGTGTGTGAATTCTTATAAACCGATAGAAGGCCATTGCCTATGAATATAACCCAGCATCCTACTTAAAACCGTTTTTTTCTTTTGTTTTCTTCAAGTTTTGCAATGACATTCCTTGTAAATTAGGTATTCAAAAGTAATTAATAATAGAAAAGTAACAAAAGGGGCCTGGAACGGTGAAAGTTCTAATCTTCACAATGGTCTCGTATTAGTTTCATATAAAGCTTAACAATGCTATTATAATCAAAAACAAACATACTAATCTTGTCCATTCTGTAGGTGAGCCTGCTCTCTCAATTCTTTAAAGCTTTACAGAAGTATTTTGTATACATATTATTATAAAAAACTGGTATAATTTACATTTTATACCAGTTTTATATTTACAGCACTAGACGGCCGTTTCGGAATACAATTACTCATCAGTAGTACTTGGACCAAAATTATGAAACCAAAATTATTTTGAAGATGTTGAAAAGCTACCCAAAGGGCCTGTAGGACCCCCATATGTAGTATAATATGGTATTGCGAAATTTCCAGCAAATGACAGCCTCATTTTGCTCAGGCACTTTACTTTTTGTCAATATGAAATATACTTTATAATGGTATGGGCTTACATTGAAAGCCAATGTGTTTCAAGGCACAATACATACATTTAGAAAGGTCGGGTTAATCATAACGTAAATGGGTTTAACCAAATCGTTTTATAAACTAAAAACACAATTCACTATTACCAAAAACAATAGTAAATAGTGAAAATATAGTTCCTCAACTGTTTTGTACCCTTTTCTCACTAACGTAGTTAATTTTTTCGCACTGTCATCATTACAAAGAGGTGAAATCATTATAATGAACTAGTTTTGATTTTTGTCGCAATGTTGTTTCGCGTCACATCAGCAATATTTCAGTTATTCGTTATGACAGCAAGTTCATTCATCAAAGAAAAATTATTTAATTTCTTAAAATTCAATTTATAGAAATTTTTTCATCAACAATTTAAAAAACAATATTGCCGTAGCAAGTAAAAAACAGCATCGTTATGCCGTAGGAATTCAAATGCCTCTGTGCGTCACACAAAATCCTTGAAACAAAGGCGAATTGTATTATTCCCGGATACTCATAGTCTAATTAATACTTATCCTTATTTAGAAATAATTAAATTCTCATTTGTTTCAAGGGTTTTGATATTTTTCTGTTACGTTTGCATGTCGTCATCTTTTTGTGGCTTTGGCAATATTATTTAAATTATTGATCTGTTGTTGAGAACAATCTATAAATCAAATAATAGGAAAATGAAGTCAATTTTTCTTTTTGTTATGGAAGTATGAAAAAATTGCACATTTTGCACACTGAATAATTACGCAATGTTACGTAAAAATTAACTTCGTTTCTATATTGAGAGATTAGTCCGAAGGTGTCGGAAGTTGATTATATCTATTTAACTTGTTCCATAAAAAAGTTATAGTGAGTCTAGTCTTTATTACTAGTATTACATCGTCATCTGTTTACTATTACGTAACTTTCTATATCTGTATATATATATATATATATATCTGTTGCATGCTTGCAATCACTATACTCGTTAGTTAAGTAACTGAAATGGCGACTGACGGTATGCGGTTTGATGACATTTTATCAATTGTTGGTGGATTTGGATGGTATCAAAAACAGTTATACACGATCATTGTATATCCAGCTATAATTAATGCTATGCAAATGATGAATTTTGTGTTTATCTTTGAAATACACGAACACAGGTAAGTTAAAACATGTTGATTTTCAAAAACAGTTTTTTCATTTCATGATATTTGTCCTCAATCTACATTGTCCTTACCTTTTATGTAAAACTTTCCGTAAATTATCTACCAATTTCACATAACTATAAACAGGTTGTTGTTACTAAGGCTTATTTTACATATGTGGGATAGAAGGAACCATCTAATAGGGCTATATTGCTTCACTTAACACTCATTTCAGTACCCGTCCGAAGCAGAAAATTTTATATTTGTTTTGCTGTCTGTAATGTATTTCGTACTCTTTGAAAATGAAATTCTCTTTGCCAGATAGTGCCTAAAATCATAATTTTTGTAAATAGAATAAAACCTTCAGATATTGAAGTATTCCGTATTAAAAGCAACACAAAATAACTTATATATTTATAATTCTATCCACTTTATCATAATAAAGCCATGATAGTTGTTTAGAACTGGGCAAAAGGGTCTTTAGTAAATTCGAAAGTATGGAATTTCTCTGCGCTAACAATTTAATATGTTTCCTCTACGTTCAAAAAGCCGAGCAATCGCTTTGTGCCTGTAAGTGTTCTAAATAAAACAAAAATGTCTGCTATATCTTCAGCTTGCCATATCATAATTAAAGGGGCATAATATATAATAGACTATATAGACTCCAAAATGTTGGAGTTTTTAATAAATTACATATTTGTTGTGTTTGATACTATATTTTTTCCAGCAAACAATCGGTATACCAATGGCTACAAACTGTGCACCATTGCTTGCTGATTTGTTTCTTTATTCTTATGAAGCAGAATATATGCAGAACCTTGTTAAATCTGGAGGGAAGACTCACCAAATCATTCAACTCCACATATAGATATACATATATGACGTTTGGTCTCTTTACAATCCTAAATTGGAGAGTATGTAAACGTCGCTATTCTAGTGAGCTTGAAATAAAAGCTACGACAGGTTCCTCAACTTCTGCTTCATACCTCAAGACTTATACCTCAATTATGACGCCCACGAAAGGCTACATTTGAAACTTTATGACAAACGTGATGACTTAAATTTTCAATTGTCAACTGTCCTTTTTCTATGCAGCAATATACCTGCTTCTTCTGATTATGGTGCATTTGTTTCCCAATTCATACACTATATACATGCATATATTCTGCTTTCATAACATAATGGAATATTGTCCTTTAAACATGTTTATTTTATTAATATACTCCTAATTATGAGACAATAAAATGAAATAATAACGACTATTATAATATATGGGATAGCAAAGAGGACACCCAAAATTAGCTAAATTAACGGTATCGAGAGTTACGCGTAGGTATCTATAGGGTAGCAGCCAGCTATCCTAGCATCCTAAGGTTTGCTTATTTTTGCATGAATTGGATTGTCATATGAACAAATAGCAGAACAAATGTGTGATACACAGTAATCAAACTTCGGTATATTCGATACGGAAGCCAGGTTGTCGAAGTACTCGTTTCTAGATTATAATTGTATTGGCTGAAGTTTAGAGGTATGTAAACACTCAAAATTCAATTGTCAAGTCTTAGGTTCCACTGATGCTTTTAGTAGCTAAGGCAGTAATACGTAGTCGTAGGAGTTGCAGTTTTCCCGCTAACATCGCGTAGAATGTAAGAAAACACAATCACTAACAACCAGGGAAAACACCAACACAACCTAAGTGTAATATTGAATTTAAACTTTTCGCGCTGGACTGATCATCGATGTCACTGCCGTTATATGCAGTGTTCCAGTCAAGCATAAAAATCAGTTGCAACTTGCAATCACTATACTCTTTAGTTAAGTTTCTAAAATGGCTGACAGTATGCCGTTCGATGACATTTTATCAATTGTTAGCGGATTTGGATGGTATTAAAAACGGTTATGCATGATCATTGTATATCCAGCTATAATTAATGATATGCAAATGATGAATTTTGTGTTTATCTTTGGAATGCACGAACACAGGTTATTTACAAATGTTGATGGTCATAAACCTTTTTTTGTTCATATAATTTCGGAACCTTTTTAGTTTTTTTAATATTTTTATTTTATTGCTGTAAGATTTAGTGTATCTAAAAGATATAAAAGATATGTGCACGTGTGCGTTGTAACATGTAATAATCGAGTCGGAATGTTATATATACAGCGGATTGGTCGAAAAAAAATCCACATGTAGGCCACTGTCCAATTTGTAGACTGATCTGTTTTTTGGAAAGGCTGACGTGCCTGTAGTGATTGTCGCGTCCTGCTGATTGGATGGATATTGCTGTTCATTTCCTATATTCAGTATAATTTTTATACTGCTGCCTGGCGATGATATTTTACAGCACCGACTTAATTTTGACAACTTATCGTTCTGCTTTCTTGATTCTTAGGTTTTTTGAGCTTGCATAATTACATATTATACCAGTTTTAATTTTACAGCACTAGACGGCCGTTTCGAAATACAATTCCTCATCAGTAGTGCTTAGACTAAAATTATGAAACCAAAATTTTTTGAAGATGTTGAATAGCTACCCAAAGGACCAAATATATTTTACCAAATTAAGCTAAGGAAATACATTGCATGAGGGAGTAAACCTTAGTTTGTGAGAAATTTCAAATTTTAACTTGCAGGAAATTTAACAATTATAGTATATTTCTGACAATATTACGAAATTATTGCCTACTGAGTTTTTGATATCCTCGGGGCACCAGCCACCAGCAAAGATATCGACTAAGGGGTTTAAATTACATATTATACCATAAAATATGCTACTGTCCCAGTATTTGATTGGTAATTTCCTGGTTAGTCCGGTCGGGCTGGGTTGTCCTCACGGTTGGCTGATTTTTTTCAAACGCAAAATATACAATTACCGGTTTAGCTGGTATAACAGACCCATTCACCTTTAAAACACCGTGTCATCATATCTCATGAAGTTTTGATATGTTAATGAGTATTAGAAAATAAATACATATAATTACTAATATGTGTTGATAGTGCTAACAACAACAATAGTGGTAAATTATTTATCCTGAATTTAAACGACAAAAAATTTTTAATCGGTTATTTGGTAACTGCCTAGATGTCGATATCACAATTTTTCTCCTGCCACATGTTTTTATACATTTATTTGTTACTGTGTATCACATTATCTATTCAGTATTTCCTATGTTCTTTCCTATATTACATCTCCAGTACTATGTAATATGACCCTGCCATCGAGTATTTATAGGGTTCATTTGAGATGCATCAGTACACCAAAAACGTGTATAACTAGTTATAACTCTGTGTCGATCTATTATGTGGTGCCTTTCCATATTACTTGTGGTGTAATATTTTTATTTCCGTTACTAGTCTGTAGTTTATTGAGTGTTATACATAAGTATGTCGATTGTTCTCGAATCCATATTTATTGCAACACATAATACATGAATGTATTTAATTATTTTAAAATAAAATTTTGAAACATCCTTAAAACTAAGTTATGGCATGCTTTTGTTGTGAAGTACATACTTTCCAGGCGCAAACTTTCTTCTATTAATCGTAATTGCATTTCTTCTTGTTATACTAGGGGTATAAATCATTGGGAAATTTTTCAACATTTTCTGTTTTTAACAATAGAAGCTCAATCAGTAATTGGGTAACCATCTCTTCTGTGTAACGGTTTTATAGGTTGTTTATAGGTTAAGAGCAAGTTTATGTTGACACTAGGGTTGTTGTAACTAATTAAGCAAAGGAAGGCGTTATTATATACATAATCAAAAACAAACATACTAAAACATGTCCGAATTATATTCCAGAAGCAAAGTAAATAATTAATCAAACAAGTCAGGTTAGACACGTGAACTTCTATCGGGGAAGTGAGAACGGGTGCTCCGGAAGGGCAAACACCTCCTGTTTAGCTAGCTACCCCCGCCACGTGTGTAATCAAAATTGTGTGATAGGAACATGGAACTATGGACGCCAAATATATCCAGGACAATCCTGGACACAGAGACATCAAACTAATCAACAATACTGTGATATCGACCATAAAACTTTTTGAGGGTTTTGATAAGCCTAGGCTTGCAATATCCCTGAGTCAACAATTGCTTTGCAAGCAGCCTGCATTCTTGTACAAAGTCTCCGTTGTGGGAACAAGCTCTACCATAGCGTATTAATCGGGAAACAAATACACCATAAGCAGGAAAAGCAGGTATATTGCTGCATAGAAAAAGGAAGGTGACAATTGAAAAATTGAAGTCATCACGTTTGTCACAAAGTTCAAATGTAGCCTCTCGTTGGCGTCATAATTCAGGTTTAAGTCTAAATATGAAGCAAAACTCATTCGTATCTTTTATTTCAACCTTACTAGGATCGATGACATTCACATCGTCTCCAAATTTAGGATTGTTCAGAGACAGAACGTCATCTATATTCAGTATGAGGAGGTGAATGGTTTTCAGATTTAATAAGTTCTGCATAAGTTCTGCTTCATAAAAAAGAAACAAATCAGCAAGCACTGGTGCACAGTTTGTACCCATTGGTATACCAATTGTTTGCTGGAAAATTATATTATCAAACACAACAAATATGTTATCTATCAAAAACGCCCTTATTTTGTTGATGGTATCTTCAGTATATTTTTGTTTTGAATCCGTAAGATGCTTGACAAAATAACCAGAATCCCTATTTAACACCAGATATTTGCATCTTGGCGTACCGTTTTTGTAAAAGAATGAAAAGTGAATAGTTTCTTTAAGACAAGCAACATGCTGGTATTACTGTCTTTTGGTTGTATGTTTATAAACACTCTGCTATCACATCGGCAATGACTTATAAAAGATACACAGATAGGTTGATAACCAGAACTCATCTATCCTAGTGATCTTGAAAAAAAGACTGATGCTTCAATTTAGACTTGTGTCTCAATTATGACACCTAAGAAAGGTGTATGCCAAATATGATGACTTTAATATTTCTATTGTCTTCTATTTATTGTCTATGCACCTACTTCTCCAGCTTATGGTACAATTGTTTCACAATTAATACGCTAAGGTAGAGCTTGTTCCCAATACGATAAAATATGCTGCTTACAAATGAATTGTTGACGAAGGGATGTTGCAAAACTAGGCTTATCAAGGCGCTCTAAAAGTTTAATGCCAAAAACCTGGTGAAAATTCACATGTCGGTTTCAAAGTATTTATTTTGCTTGTGTATTATGACTTGGGCATGGATTAGTTTGTTTGATACTGATTTATCTAATCTAAAAAAATAATTCATTTCTCTTAGATGCAAAATTTCAGAAGGTATGATGACATTTTACAATGATACAGAGTCGGTATATCTCGATACCAATGTCAGCCAAATATTACCTATGAAATCTGAAAATGTAACATGGTCAACAGAATGTCAAATTTTAACATATTACAACGCGACTAATGCTACACATATACATCAATGTACAGAGTGGGTGTATGACAAGACGGTATATACACTATCGGGAACATCAGAGGTAAGTACAAACGAAGTTTTTCTTATACAGTCAAACATGTCTACAAAGACCTCCCAACCCAAGAAAACCAGTAATACTGGCCATCGTGTGCAAACGACCCTTATAACATAAATAAAGAGCAAGTGGAATTATATTTTACTGGCCATCACAAGCAAGTGATATATAGAAGTGGCCTTTTAGGCAGATTCGGTTTTATTTGAAATCTTGAATAAAAAATCGTATCTACATCAAATGTCTCACCAAATTGCGAGATTAACAGAATGCAGACTTTTTGTTTATACAATAGAATCAATTGCCGTTACACATGGCCGAAGAGACAAAATGTGCTTACGTCCCTGGTGGATGCATGATGGATTCACGTTATTAACTTATTATTAGTAGTAGTATAATAATTTATTAAAGTGTCACATACCAACATATATATATTACACATAAGAATAAATACAAACCTGTCTATAAAGGCCACCCAAGAGAAACAGTAAAAGTGGCCTTTATATACAGGTTCAAATAATATGAATAACGATCAATTGGAATACAATTCTACTGGCCTTTATCAGCAGGTGGTCCTTATATAGAGGTGGCCTTTAAGGCGGTTAGGACTTTAGTATGTGCATTATAAAAACATGTATTAAATACAAAGTACCCTGCTTATAAAGGCATACGACACTGGCTAAAATAATTTGTACACCAACATCATTCATAATCAATAGAAATTTACTTAAACTGTCCAAGCTGTAAAAGGATTGTTCTTGTTATACACATAGTTAAAAATATCATATCTAATATCATCATAAAAAGACACTCAATAAAAAAATGTTGTTCAGATTCAACCATTACAAATTCTGTCAAAGATTGATATTTTTGGCTTGGCATATCTGCCGGTTTCAATCTCGAGCGGTAAGGATCCGTATTTAAAGTTTGATAGTATTTTCTGTTGGTCTCTAAATTTAACACATATCACATAATTACTTACATTTAAGGAATTTTCAAATTGTCGGAATGTACGTAACTTGTTTCCATTTTCACAATTTTTATCATTTAAAATATCACTAACCCATTTTTCACAATCTAAAACACATAATTTCTCTTTTAAAATACGTATTTGGTTTAAACTAGTTAAAGAACAAAACTCTTGATTGCACTAAAAAAAACTATATATTCTGGAATGCCAAGATCTACCCTCATGCCTAGTAGCATTAAAAATTTAAAAACTAGACGGTCTTTTGTTAAGACACGCAATTTTACATACAGACACACAGCTTCGAATTTTTGTTTGTTTCAACCGATATCCATCCCATATCTCCTCTAACCACAAGACTCGGTGTGTTTTTCGATGCTCTAAGAAAATATTTACAAGCTCTGTGTTGAATCACTTTAAGTTCCCCATATGTATTAATGCCCCAAATACTAGATCCATATAACAGAACAGGCTGTACAAGAGATTTATAATTTTTCGTATAAACGGTATAATCCATTTCTCCGCATAATAAAAATGTGTTATACAAAACTGAGAGGGCTCTACTGGCAGATTTCTTTATTTCTTGAACAGTAAACTTTCAGTTAAGAGTATCACATAACCATAGTCCTAAATGTTTATATTTCGTGTTGTAGTCAAATTTTGTGTCACCATAATATATGTCCTTGTCTGATCGTGGAATACTTGCATTTCTGAAATGTAAGATTTTTGTTTTTTTTTCAAAATTCACCGATAAACGCCATCTGCTACACCAGTTTCTGACAACATCAATCATGTGTTGTAGACTATGTTCATCGGTTGCCAATAACACGATATCATCGGCGTACAATATTATGGATATTACTTGTTCTTCATATACCTGAACACCAATGTTTAAACTTTTAATCTCCTCCACTACGTCGTTGATGTATATAGCAAAAAGTGTTGGTGATAACTAACAACCTTGTTTTACTCCTTGGTGTACTCCGAACATATCATTTAATAGTCCGTTAATTTTAATAGAACATTTAACATCACAATATAACGACTTTACAGCGGATAAAAAGCGACCCGAAATTTCTACTTGCTGCATTTTAATATATAACATGTCTTGGTTTACTGTATGGAATGCCTTTTTAAAATCAATAAAACACGCAAATGTCTGTTTACGTTCGAGTTTACGAGAGTTTATGATTTCCGTTATTGAGTAAAGATGTTCAATACAACTTCTTTCTGTTCTAAATCCGTTCTGTTCGTCCGCAAGTAGCTGATTGTCTTCCAAGAAAGACAAAAGCCTTTTATTTAGGTTATTAGAGTATATTTTGCATAGTACCGATATAAGTCCTCTGCCTCTGTATCCGAGTGGATCGGTTGGATCTTTATTGGTTTCAAGATTGGGTTCATCATGCTTTTACACCATTCTTCGGGAACTTTTCCGGTTTAAAAGCAGTATGATTCCATATTATACCAGTTTTAATTTTACAGCACTAGACAGCCGTTCCGGAATACAATTCCTCATCAGTAGTGCTTGGACCAAAATTATGAAACCAAAATTTGTTGAAAACTTACCCAAAGGACCAAAATATATTTTACCAAATTAAGCTAAGGAAATACTTTGATATTATTTTATATAAAATATTTATACAATAGTCATTCTTTAACAATTCTGCCGAGATTTCATCTAGACCGACAGCTTTTTTTAATTATTGCTCTATAAACTGCATCTCTGACTTCGCTGAAATCTATGCCGTTGTTAAGGATAAAAATGTCATTATTTATACAGTTTCCGTTGAAATCAAAATTTAACTGATTATCCGAGTTATCGCTACCATCGTTATACAGTTTTTCAAATGATGATTTCCAAATGTCCATCACTGTATCTATATCGGTACACTTTTCATCAGTTTCACTACGTAATTCCCATGGAACGTCAATTTTGCGCTCATTTGCTATTTCGATTTTACCTATGCTCTTCCAGAAGTTTCTTGAGAAGGGCTATTGATATTGGTTAAGTAGTTCATAAAATTGTTGTTGTAACTAAAAACAACGTTTTTCCTCTCTAAGTGTTTTGTCACATATATTTCGTGCATCACGAAACTCCGTCGCAGTAATCGTTTTGAACATTTATTCCCTTTGAGTTTCAACTAATTATTTTCTTTCTCGCAAGCTGTGTTCCAAAGACTTTGTAGTTCATTATTGCAGTACGGTTTCCTTCTACTTTTACTTTGCTTATATTGATAACGTGGTTTTATTTCCGGTAATTTGGACTCTACTTCTGATTAAAAGAATTTTAAAAACTTACCGTATGCGTTATCCAGATCCTTTGTAACACGAAGTCTATTTTCGATTCCCTCTATTGTACTTTGTATGTTATTAAAAATATTATCATTACACATAAAATCATCGGGAAGCATTACACATAAAATCATCGGGAAGCAAACGTTTAAAACTCCTTGGTGCTCGAACATGTTCACGAGATTGGTAGAGGTACGTGTCGGTTGTTCATGAACTACTTTACATTTCAATTTGAATTCCATCAGAGTGATCTGGCACTTTCACATATTCATTTAAAAACAATAGATTTCTTATTTCTGACATTGTATGTACATGAAAAAAAAAACGAAATATCATTTACATTTTCATATGGTGTAATAACAAAATCAACCACAGATTTACCCGACTTTTTATGCATGTACAGTTTTGGCAACCTATCTTCCATTTATGACACACATATTACAATCAACTAAAAATCAAGTAATAAATCACAATATGCGTTAGAATATGTATCAATTACCTCCCTTAGACCAAACTGGTCCACACCTTCAATAAAGTCACTATGATCACCTATTCTAGAGTTCAAATCACGTACAATATAAATTTTACCTAAATTTTGATACTATATACTAGGTGTAATAGTTTAAAATGACTCCCCGTCATTAGATCGGAATGACCTTTCAGGTGGCTAATAGCAAACACATGATAAATTGTCATCATCGTTTTTAAAGCGAACCCACATTACGTCTTCATTGCTATCATCTAAGATGTCTATATCGTGCATTTTATACAGCCAGGATTTAATAAAAACACCTACACCACCTGAACTTCTGCGTGCATTTTTATGCATATTTAAATATATAATCATTTAATTTCAAAGTGTTTGTACCTAAAAGAAAAGTTTCAGTAATACATATCAAAAACAAACATACTAATCCATCTCCAGATCACAATCCAGAAGCAAAGTAAAAACTTTGGAACTGACAAGTTAGGTTAGACACGTGAACTTCCACCAGGGAAATGAGGCCGGGTGCTCCGGAAGGGTAAGCACCTCCTATTTAGCTAGCTACACCCGCCACGTGTGTAATCAAAATTGTGTGAAAGGAACATGGAACTATGAGACGTCAAATATATCCAAGGCAATCATAGACACAGAGACATCAAACTTATCAACAATACTGTGATGGCGGCCATAAAACTTTTGAGGGCCTTGATAAGCCTAGGCTTGCAATATCTCTGAGTCAACAATTTATTTGCAAGCAGCCTACTTCGTTGTACAAATTCCCCGTATTGGGAACAACCTCTACCATAGCGTAATTATCCGGAAACAAATACACCATAAGCAGGAGAAGCAGGTATATTGCTGCATAAAAAAGGATAGTTGACAATAGAAAAATTGAAGTCATCACGTTTGTCATAAAGTTTCAAATGTGTCATAATTCAGGTTTAAGTCTAAATATGAAGCAGAACTTGAAGAATCAGTCGAGTATTGTATTTCAAGCTCACTAGGATAGATGACATTTACATAGTCTCCAAATTTAGGATTGTTAAGAGACAGAACGTCATCTATATATCTGTATGTTGAGTTAAATGATTTGGCGACAGTTTTCTCTCCAGATTTAACAAGGTTCTGCATAAATTGCTACGTAAGAATAAAGAAACAAATCAGCAAGCAATGGTGCACAGTTTGTACCCATTGGTATTCCGATTGTTTTCTGAAAAACTTTATTACCAAACACAACAAATAGGTTATCTATCAAAAACTCCAACATTTTGTTGATGTAATACAAATAATAACAAAATCAAAATTATTTAATACACTTTGTCTATAAATAAAGTTTCACTATCAGTTTTGGTCGAAAATCCACCGACGTTCCATACACCAAGCGATATTTCCTAATGTCTGTGATGTAATCTCCTGTTACTGTTATGATTGTAGCTCCTGTCGTCATAACGTCGTTCAAATCTATTACGTTCTCTGTCTTTTGGTCGTCGGTTTTTATTTGGGCTACGATGATCTCGTTGTGGCCGATTTCCGTTGTCTATTTGTAAATCAAATTCTCGGGGTAATTTCCTCTATCGTATTTTTTCGAGATGATATTCGAACCATTGACTTGATAATCTTTGTCCTGTCCTATTTTTTTCAGGATTGTTATTAGAGATGTTTGTGTGTTTTGTTCACTTCTACTTAGTTCATGCTGAATGTACACGTTCCTGTATTTACTAGTTTTTTAGTTTGTGTTTTTTATATCAGCTTTTTGCTTTGGTTGATGTGTTTCAATTGTTGCAATGACCACTCCGGGTTTCTCATCTCTGGATGTTTTCCTAGTTGCATGTTTCACTTTGACATCTGTTAGTTTGAGTCCGTCACAAATCATTGCTTCAACCACTCGTTTAGTGTCTACATCTCTATTTGCTCTTTTATGTTGTGACAATGTTAGGTTTTTCATCACCACGCTGATGTTCTGGTTCTCTTTATTTGTGCTATTACCGTTTGCTACAGAATCTGCATATGTTTGTTGCATTTTGCCAACTTTATTGTTCAGTTGACTTACTGTTTGTGAAAATTCATATTGGATAGTTTTTACTTTACCATTTATTTTCTTATCGATGACCACTTTGACTTTCTCCATAACTTAATTTCAATATTTTATTCAAAATTATCAATGCGTTTGGTCAAATTATCATTAACGCTCTTGATCTGGGCGGTGATTTGTTCAGTTAAACTCCGGAATGCTACTTTCAAATCCCATTGAATGTCATTGTCGTTAGTACACTGTTGACATTTCACGCATGACTGACCACGATGACAAGTCTGATCTGGAGTGGTTTTGCTATCGCTTTTCTGTTTTTTGTTCAAATTGTCATCTTGAGAACCCGTGTTTGTTCTCTTTCTCTTATCTGACTTTATATTCTGAATGTTCTTGTCATTTATTTGCATGACATTGGGCGTGTTTTTATTGATTTTTATTTTCGCGTTGTCGAGTCCAGTCTGTGCAAATTTAAATTTCATTGTAAAAATCCAAGAATATACAGGTAATATCAAGTAAGTCCAATACATATGTAAAGGTAATATATATATATATAATAATATACATGTAAAGGTAAAATATATAAAATACACATGTAAAGGTAATATATACAAAATACACATGTAAAAGTAAATTATATAAAATACACATGTAAAGGTAATACATAAAATATAATGTAAAGGAAAAATATATAAAATACACATGTATAGGTAAAATATATAAAATACACATGTAAAGGTTAAATATATAAAATACACATGTAAAGGTAAACTATATAAATACACATGTAAAGGTAAATTATATAACATACACATGTAAAGGTAAAATATATAATTATAATACACATGTAAAGGTAAATTATATAACATACACATGTAAAGGTGAAATATATATAATACACATGTAAAGGTAATATATCTATATAATATACATGTAAAAGTAATAAATACAAAATACACATGTAAAGGTAAAATATTTAAAATACACAAGTAAAGGTAATAATATAATCAAAACAAACATACTTATCCATTTCCGAATCACAATCCAGAAGCAAAGTAAAAACTTTGGAACTGACAAAATAGGTAAACACGTGAACTTCCACCGGGTGCTCCGGAAGGGTAAGCACCTCCTGTTTAGCTAGCTACAACCGTCACGTGTGTAATCAAAATTGTGTGAAAGGAACATGGAACTATGAGACGTCAAATATATCCAAGGCAATCCTGGACACAGAGACATCAAACTTATCAACAATACTGTGATGACGGCCATAAAACTTTTTGAGGGCCTTGATAAGCCTAATACACATGTAAAGGTAATATATATAAAATACACATGTAAAGGTAAAATATATTTTAAAAACACATGTAAAGGTAAATTTATAATATACACATGTAAAGGTAATTTCGAAGACGTTTTATATTCCTAAATTAGCAATATGAAATGAATAAAAAAAACCTATTGTAAAATACGCTTTAGCATGGGCCTGTATAAAAGTAAAAGTGATATTAAACACGGAAAATACGAATACCCTGCTTTATAAAGAAGTTTGAGATTAGAAGTTACTGCTGAGACGAGGAGGTACATGTGTATTTGATTGCTCACGGAGAACAGATTGATAAAGTTGGCTACTAATAACTGGCTAATATACTAGTAACTGACTACTTGTAGTGATTAAATGGTATAACAATTTTATACATCGTAATGTTTTATAATGATTATTATCCAATTCTAGCTAATAATACAGGATGTGCTTACCCTGGCCTCACATCCTTGGTAAATGTTCACATGATAAACTTATACAATTTTTACTTTGCTTTTGTGATCGTGATCAAAACATAGACCGGTATGATTGTGTTTGATGTAGTAGTAGATATAGTAGGGTATAGATGACATCTTAACAAACTCTCCCTGTCTTTTTTATAGGCTTTGTTGCTATGATTGGTTCCGAAAAGATCCAATGGCGTTTCCTTGATTCATTTGGACAGTATCTTCTCGGAGTAGAATGTATTGATTTTGATAAGAACGACAGGTGTTTGCGCTCCTTTGTTGATGTTCTGTCACGAACAGATGACGAAATACCACTGACAGTTTTGAAAAAGGCTAATCAGTCACTACGCAAAACGATGTGTTTGTATATGTTTGAAGATTTGTTGGAATGGCCAGAAGGAAACAGTATCTATTTTATAATTATTGCATATGTACTATTTTTATTCCCTGACCGCCTTTTGAAGAAAGAGGGTATACTATTTTAGAATTTTCGTCCAGACACTTCTTTTCCGGAGCAATTTCCCTGACTATGAAAGCACTATTTTACAAAACAAAGCAAAGCAGCAATATTGATAGGAGATGCGCATATTATTACCCTTTTCATTTTCCTTGGAGTTATGAAACTTTGAACATAAATGCAAATCACAACAAACTACCTTATAGCGGGGAATGTAATTCACTGAATTTGCTTTTTATTTTCAAAATATATGTGATGCTCAGAGCTATTCTTCAAAGTATTAATAGTACCACGGTTTTACGAAACGAAGCCTGCACAGTCAAATATGTGATGCTCAGAGCTATTCTTCAAAGTATAAATAGTACCACGGTTTTACGAAACGAAGCCTGCACAGTCAAATATGTGATGTTCAGAGCTATTCTTCAAGTATTAATAGTACCACGGTTTTACGAAACGAAGCCTGCACAGTCAAATATGTGCTGTTCAGAGCTATTCTTCAAGTATAATTAGTACCACGGCTTTACGAAACGGAGCCTGCACAGTCAAATATGTGCTGTTCAGAGGTATTCTTCAAGTATTAATAGTACCACGGTTTTACGAAACGAAGCCTGCACAGTCAAATATGTGCTGTTCAGAGCTATTCTTCAAGTATTAATAGTACCACGGTTTTACGAAACGAAGCCTGCACAGTCAAATATGTGCTGTTCAGAGCTATTCTTCAAGTATAATTAGTACCACGGCTTTACGAAACGGAGCCTGTACAGTCAAATATGTGATGTTCAGAGCTATTCTTTAAGGTAATAATAGTACCATGTTTTCAAGAAACGGAGCGTGCACACTCAAATATGTGATGTTCAGAGCTCTTCAAAGTATTAATAGTACCACGGTTTTACGAAACGAAGCCTGCACAGTCAAATATGTGATGTTCAGAGCTATTCTTTAAGGTAATAATAGTACCATGTTTTCAAGAAACGGAGCGTGCACACTCAAATATGTGATGTTCAGAGCTATTCTTCAAGGTATTAATAGTACCACGTTTTTAAGTAACGGAGCCTGCACAGCCAAATATGTGATGTTCAGAGCTATTCTTCAAGGTATTAATTGTACCACGTTTTTAAGTAACGGATCCTGCACAGCCAAATATGTAATGTTCAAAGCTATTTTTCAAAAAATTAATAGTACCACGTTTTTAAGTAACGGAGCCTGCACAGTGAAATATGTGATGTTCAGAGCTATTCTTCAAAGTATTAATAGTACCACGGTTTTACGAAACGAAGCCTGCACAGTCAAATATTTGATGTTCAGAGCTATTCTTTAAGGTATTAATAGTACCATGTTTTTTAAGAAACGGAGCCTGCACAGTGAAATATGTGATGTTCAGAGCTATTCTTTTAGGTAATAATAGTACCATGTTTTTAAGAAACGGAGCCTGTACAGTCAAATATGTGATGTTCAGAGCTATTCTTCAAGGTATTAATAGTACCACGTTTTAAGTAACGGAGCCTGCACAGCCAAATATGTGATGTTCAGAGCTATTCTTTAAGGTATTAATAGTACCATGTTTTTAAGAAACGGAGCCTGCACAGTCAAATATGTGATGTTCAGAGCTATTCTTCAAGGTATTAATAGTACCACGTTTTTAAATAACGGAGCCTGCACAGCCAAATATGTGATGTACAGAGCTATTCTTTAAGGTAATAATAGTACAATGTTTTTAAGAAACGGAGCATGCACACTCAAATATGTGATGTTCAGAGCTATTCTTCAAAGTATTAATAGTACCACGGTTTTACGAAACGAAGCCTGCACAGTCAAATATGTGATGTTCAGAGCTATTCTACAAAGTATTAATAGTACCACGGTATTACGAAACGAAGCCTACGCAGTCAAATATGTGATGTTCAGAGCTATTCTTCAAGGTATAAATAGTACCACGTTTTTAAGTAACGGAGCCTGCATAGCCAAACATGTGATGTTCAGAGCTATTCTTCAAGGTATGATTAGTACCACGTTTTTACAAAACGGAGCCTGCACAGTCAAATGTAAATCAAATCTTGCAATAGTGGGGTGATCTAGGGCCCTCCAATAGTTCTACAACCACGCTATTAGACATTTACTCCAAAGTCCGTCAAAAGTTGTTAACTTTATAATCAGTGATCTCAGTATGTGAGTGTCTTTGTCTTGTATATGTATTGTTTTGTTAATTGTTTTATCATTGTTCCGTGTTCTTGGTTGCGTGGGTTGTTGTAAAATATGTGTTAATATATTGCGAGATTCCTTATTATTTTCCAAGAAAAACAATACTTTAAACAACAAAAGAGCAAGATACACTTTATTCTCTTTTATTTCAATATATTTACAATTGGAATTGACCTTCTTTAGATGAACCTATTTGTTTTCACTGGCATTCAATTGCTCTTGAATACAGTGTGGGGTCATGACCTCTGATTACGTAACGTTTAATTATTCGATTACGTCACAGAATGACATCTATTACGTCACGCATTGTTTGATTGGTCAGCATTCAAGTCTTCCCCCGACGTAACTTTCCTTATTTGGAGCAAGGCTGTTCCAACAATCCCGTATGTTTGTCGGAATCTTGAATGAAATAAATTATTGTAGCGATAATTTTATATTTCGGACATGCTATCAATATTTTTATGATTGTAAATATAAGAAATAAAATTCTATTTGAGTGTATTCATTCGGTATTATGAATGAGAGTCAGGAATAGCATATTTAACATGAACTGCTTCGCAGTTCATTGAATATGCTATTCCTGACTCTCATTCATAATACCGAATGAATACACTCAAATAGAATGTTATTTCTTAATTATATACACACTACTTAAATACTATGAACAATCATATAAGAATAATGAAATAGAAAAATAATACATAATTTCTAAAGCATTATTACTTCAATTGTTATGCAATTCATTGTATGTATATATATATATAATGAACAATCTATATATATATATAATAATAATAATAATAATAATAATAATAATAATAATAATAATAATAATAATAATAATAATGCAATTTATGGGATTAAATGTGATTACGGAGCACATTATCGCAACTAAATTATGTATTTTTTTAATTATCAATCGATAATTTATTATGTTCTCTATGGCATGCTTTAACCACATTAAATACATAATTCGCATTATGTATACATAATGCACTTTATGGGATTATATGTGATAACGGCGTACATTATCGTAACTAAATAATGTATTTTTTAATTATCAATCGGTTATTATTATGTTCTCGTTTTTGCATTATTTCACAACGCTACCGTCGAAATATTCACAGAAATAACTGAAAATCTCACTATTAAAACAATTCAAGAATCTGTCGATGCCCGTGGACGGGGACACTAAAATGACAATAAAACGTCAACGTCTGTGAATTCAGAATCCGTGAATTCACATCGATTTAGTTTAGAAAATGGTGCATATATTACTGTATTAAAATAGGGGTATTATAATTTATTATTTTGGTAAGTTGGTAAGTCAGTGTCCGATATCCATGTGCCTGCAACAGCAAACGACAAAAGAGCAAGATACACTTTTTCTCTTTTATATTATATATATATATATATATATTATATATATATAAATTAAATATATATTAGCAAGATACCTGTATTCGCACTTTTGATAATGTTCCAATGTTGCCCAAATACAAAGACGCGATATATTCGCCACTTTTTTCAAAGTTTCATTACCTTCAAACAATGGTATAATAAAATAAATGGTATATGACAGAAGTATTAAATACGGATATTTTTCTTCATATTTTGATTAAACCCTATAATATAAGTATACTTTTTGTTGGTTTACTTTAAATTAACAGCAAGATACTATGTTTTATTTAATTATTTAAAAAGTAAAGTATTAATTTAACTTCCATCTTCAGATTGCCCAGGACCTAGAAGAGTTCTGTCCTCGTATGACAGGTATACCCGTCACTGAATCCAGATCAAACTGCAGTTTCGTTACACCGATGGTTGTAGTATAAGAATGAAAACGTTATATAAGAAAATATAATTAATATATCATTCTGTTTAGTAGTTGTTACGTTTTGTTACAATTACAATAAACTGCGAGCGCCAAATTTATGCACCAGAAAGTATTTTATACATCAAATAAAAACACACATACCAATCGATATCCAACCCACAAATGCAAAGCAAAACACATGGAGTTCCATCAGGGAAGTAAGACCGGGTGCTCCGGAAGGCCAAGGGCCTCCTGCCGAATTAGTTCATCCGCTACGTGTGTAATCAAAATTGAGAATGAAAGGAATATATTATATATTCAGGGTAATCCTAGCCAGAGAGGCATCATAATTCTCAACAATACTGTGATTACGGTTATAAACCGTTTTGAGACCACAATAAGCATATGCTTGTAAAAATTCACTTCCTAATAAGTTTTTTATTTGAATAAAGTTCCCGAATTAGGAAAAAGTCATAACATGGCGTATTAATTGTGAAACAATACACCACAGACAAGATATACATGTATATTCCTGCATAGAAAATGAAAATTGACAATAGAAAAACTCAAGTCATAACATTTGTCTTACAGGTTCAGAGCTATAAGTCTAAATATGAGACAGAACTTGAAGAATCGGTCATATCTTTCATTTCATCTCACTGGGATAGATGGCATTAACATATTCTCCAAATTTAGGATTTTAAAATTATTCATTAAAACATTTTCCAATTCATTGAAAGATCTAGATTTTTATGCATTGGAATAGTTTTTAATGCTTTAAGAATTATGCATCAAACAGAAAAAATATAACCAACATAATGTTTTACCACAAAAATGATTTTTTATTCCATTTCAATTTTCCTAATATAGCATCATATTGAAATATATTGCATTATGACATTTTTTGATAATTTTGCAACGCTTTCCAAATTGGAGAACTGTAACGAATAAAGAACGGAATAATCATTGAAAAGATAATATGTAACTTTATATTTGTTCCTTCCAGGAACTAGTGATTTAGTGATTTAGGGAATTACGCTGCTTGCAAATAAATTGTTGACTCAGGGATATTGCAAGCCTAGGCTTATCAAGGCCCTCAAAAAGTTTTATGGCCGTCATCACTATATTGTTGATAAGTTTGATGTCTCTGTGTCCAGGATTGTCTTGGATATATTTGACGTCTCGTAGTTCCATTTCCTTTCACACAATTTTGATTACACACGTGGTGGGTGTAGTTAGCTAAACAGGAGGTGCTTACTCTTCAGAAGCACCCGGTCTCACTTCCCTGGTGGAAGTTCTTGTTTTCTAACCTAACTTGTCAATTCCAAAGTTTTAACTTTGCTTCTGGATTGTGATTCGAAAATGGATTAGTATGTTTGTTTTTGATTGCGAACGGAATAAAATCAAAAGTGATATCTATTGTATTTTATTTGGTTTAAAATCACTAGAGATTTCATGTTATCTGGATTTTGCACGTCGGAACATCGATATCATTACTCTTATAAAACGTATTTTCGGTTTAAGTGGACAAAGATGACACGTCTAAGTAGTCAGTTTGTGTTGTAAATAGTAAATACAGGTGCAAAAACGTCTTACGTCATTTTATCCAATTTAGGCAATTGTGTATGTATGGCTGTAGCTTAGTGGGCTAAGTAAAGGGGTAAAATGGACAGTGTGGATAAAAAAGTACAAGTTCGATTCCCAGGAAGTTCATAATTGTATTTTAGTCATAGTTATAAGTGCATGGGACTGGATAACTTCGGTTGTTTTCCGAAACCATTATTAGAATGAAGGCAAACGTGTTTTTAATTGGACAACTACATACCTAATATCAACACAAAAATATAAGTGTGATAAAGCGTGCAATTTATGTTTTAATAACAAACTATACATTATACTTTACATTAAAAACACTACAAAAATGCAAATATTTGCCGATAGCACGACGATACATATGGACAACGGATTGTGAAATTATTAAACTAAAAAAATCTTATATATCTTTAAACATAATGACATAAATAATACGACAGTAAACATTTAAAAATCAAACTTTAAAGCCCCTTATATCAAACATATATGCCGTAAAATTTGTCTGGATTGAAAACGAGAGATCAAAAACTTTCCGCTTTATAGAAAAATGCCCTGGAAAACCGTGACAATACAAGACAGAACAAAACTAATATGCAATTTCTTCACAAATAAGAGTAAATATTATGGTTACTTTTACTAACACCCTTACAAAAAAAAATTGATGTTTGAACATCATATAGTTTTATAGCACGACGACCGTTTCGGAATACTGAGAAAAAGGAAGGAAAAATCTATTTAAATGAAACATTTTAAAAAGTGAGATGGTGCCAGGTCTCTGTTGTAACTAAAGATTTACTAGCTATTTCGGTTATACACAAAATGATGTGCCATAAGATTTATCAAATTTTAGTTTACACCTGATTTATAAACACAAGACTACCTCGGTTGATAATATCTTCTAATGAGATTTATGTGAGCCAGATTAAATTGTAATTTTTTACAAAACAGATCAAATAAGGAAATAACAAATATGAAGTGTATATTTTGTATAATAACGAGTTTTATCAATATCGATTATATCCAAAAGCCATGTATTGCCAAATTAATTGGAGGCAGTGAAGGCATTATAATGCAATACACATAACAAGGCGGTACCGACGCCATTGCCGATAAACCACCAATATAAAACAAAAGAATTTAAGATGATACAAAATATGTCTATGATATACACATACAAAATAATGACACCATAGTAGTATAATATACTAGTAGCGATTACAAAATATTCAGAGTTTTGTGACGATAATAACTAATGCACTGCTACCTTAAAATGCTTGATTAAATAAAGCATTTTATCTTAAAGCAGGTGAAAACTTACAATGAAGGCATCTTTGAGTTTGCAATTTACACCAGCTTGTGAAAAGTAGTAAATGCTAACAATTAAATGGAATAAACAGACGACAAAAGCTATTGGTCAGAAACTCATTTTTACAGACTAAGTCCAAAGGTGTAATGACTTGAGTCCATTAAGTACTTGGAGGTTTTTTGAAAGAAAATATCATTTTGATATAAAATGTATAGATGCATTATATAATCGTATGTTCTTATGCTCACTTTGCTGATAAAACAATAAATATATAATCATTTCAACATTTGACCTATAGCAATCACACGCTCAGTACCCATAAAAATGCAGTTAATGATATTTTAAACATAATTTCAATAATGTTAAAGCAGCTATAGTTTTAATGCTTTAAATTTGTTGTGTCTAAATAGAGACGCCACCTACATCAACTTACAATTGATAAATCTGCATGAAATGGTCTGCAATATTGCACGCAGTTATAAGTTTAATTTCTTTATAATTGTATATTATTTCTTGGAAAAAAAACAGTAGCACAACCAGAAACCATACACATAATTTTAACAAATCATGACAATGTATAAAACAATCTTGACTGCACTATTATTAAAATACAAAAAACAACAAAAGAATGTATTCTATGCCTATAACGATGTTATATAAATATTACATTTCTGATAGGGTGACAGTCCATATTGTCACCCCGAGAAATTTGATTGTCAATCGAGGCGAATGCGATGTCACCCTGTGACGTAAGATTTTTTGAAATCCAAGGGGTGACATTATATTTACCCAAACGCTTATTAATCAATCATATTTCGAGAAATTTACAAAAGGTATAATAGAGTATTTTCATACATGATGATACAAAATACAAGAAACTTATGAGACTAGTATGCAATTCACACACACACACACACACACACACACACACACACACACACACACACATTATAATTAATACATATAAAAATTACCAATATCTTTAAACTAACAAATTAAGTTAATACACAGTCAAGTCAAACGGGCCTAAAAACTTAACATACAAACAGTTATAGCGAGTTTCGCAACTGTTTTGTAATATAAAAAAATATGTAAATGCGCGAATGCTAAAATTAAAACCAATTCTTTAAAGCTCGGCCATGAAGCCTTAAGCAAAAGATATGGTCATTGAATTTAAAGTTTTAAATGTGATCGTTATGTTTAATATTTATAAATATCGAAATTTAAACCTTGTAAAGAATATACAAAGTGCCCTTTGATCACTTACTTATTGAATGATGATTCAGCCATGTATAATAAAGTATAAAATATAAAAATATAGAATAATATTTATGAACGCCAGTGTATTAAGGTGTCCATTTTGTATATAGTTTTGGCATTTTAAAAAACATATAACATCTCCAACATTACATACACGGTTTTGATTGAACGGATTGCATAGTGAATTCTATTGTGACTCGAAATGCTTGAAAATGAACCACATAAAACGTGCATTAGCACCATAAAACAAGTATCTATATAACGTTTAGTATTTGTAGTCGGACTTTCTAACAACATAATCATCATTAGTTTACAACTTGAGCAACAATGTACAAAAATACGCCTCTCTTATGAAAGGAGGGATTTAAATATAAATAATAGTTATTTACATTTCCTCAGAAAACCAATGTCTTGTTAGATAATTTTTTCCAGAAATTTGGGGATTGCATCAGTCATGCTAAAGTAAATGGCAATGTTTACATCAAAAATGTAGTCTTGGTATAGGAAGTGCATTGTGCAGTTAGAGCTCATTTTGACAATATTGTTAAGTACTATATATTAACACTTTTATTTTACTTTTATTTTAATTTAAATGAGCAGGTCTAAGCAACGACCTCTAGATTTTTAAGATGCACTACTTTTGATCGTCCAATATCCGGCCTTACCACGGTCGAGGTCTGCTACCGATGTCTGAACTCCTGTTATTTGCAATATACTTCTGTTGTGACTCGGAATGATTGTAAACGAAAGTATATCAGCACCATAACCCACAAGTCCGAATTTCTTATTAAATTATGTTTGTCGTTTTCTGTATCTGTATAACGTTTAGAACTTGTAATAGGAATGTAGGTGTAGCAATAACATCATTATAATATCACACATATTGAGCAACATTTTTATAGTAAACATTGACCTGTCCGCTTGACCTTTGATTTAAATATTCATTAAGGACGCGTAAATTAAATGTATAGGGACCATGCGTGTATATATAACCTACCCGATGTGAACATTAATCATGGGCAATGTGTATATGTATTAACCGCGAATCCTTACGCTATCTATGTATTGAGTGGACCCTCGTATATGAATAATATTCCTAATGAAAGGTTAAACGGACAGGTCAATGTTGTTTGCCTATACTAAAATATCCCTTTCTCATAACAAGATGTGTTTGATAATATATACTAGTATCACTAGTACTATTGTTATACATATATGGTGTTTCAAATGAGTTCCAATATTCTTTTCAGCTGAAAATAAAAGGAAACTGAATTAACTTCGGTGCAGATGTATATGAACTTTAACAATAATTATAAAATCCAATTTATTCCCATATCCCCTTTTGTATTGTATATAATATTCTTATCATGAAAAGTTAAAACTGAATTTCGCACGACGCCTAATAATGCACTTTTCAAATGGGCTAATTGGTTGGATGGATTAATTGATTGATTGAGTGGGGGTTTACGTCCCAGTTAAGAATATATCATTTATATTGAGACGTCACAAGCTATAGCTGAAGTGGCACAAATTTTAGTCTTTGCAGTTTGCTCAGGGCATGGAACAGATAGCATGGTTCTTTAACGTGTCACACCTGCCGTGACATAGGGTGTCGGTTTTTAAGGTTTCTTCCAAAGGACTACGCGACTTTCATTTCTTAATGCAAGTGCTTGGCGTGTTTTTTTTTTTTTACCTTTTTTAAGTCTTAGTCAGACCGGTCGGGATTTGAACCCATGACCTTCCAAATACGGAACAAGCAGTCTACCTACCGAATTACAACAATGATATACTTACGGAAATGAAATAGGTCGAATCCGATTGAAACACCTGTCGTGCCAGAAGTAATAAAACATGGCCGTAGCTTACTATGGGGCGACCGAGGCAACTACCTCGGTAAAATCAGATTGTATGATTGTATTTTTTTTAAAAAAACATGAAAGCAAAAGAAAAAGAATGAGAAATGATTTATTGTGAACAAATATAAAAATTTGTTTTGTCCTTATTAGTAAACTTGATTATTTAAACGGCTTTTATCTGTGATTCGTTTTAACTATTCATTTTTGTTAAAGGAGTTTTGGTGTTACATTGAAAAATTTCTTGTAGCTGACTAAATTTACATTTTTTAAACCATTTACTGTTTTCCATTTTATTAGCTCAGAATTTCGTTAAAGGTACCACTACAGGGTGCACGTTTCTCACAATGGATAAATTGCTGTACAATTTTGACGACTGGCTAATTGAACATTTCAAGTAAAACTTGCGTAAGTTGTTTTATTTGTTCAACTTTATGCAAAGTTCGATTTCGGCAAAATTTGCTTTGTCTTTTTGCCAATGTTTATGAACATAGAATGGTACGTTTGTATTTAAGTTCAATTTTTTTTAAATATTTACAAATAGCATGTACCAACAAATAATAGGTTCAGTTGTCGTCAGAATGCACCATTTAACGCTAGTTTTGCTAGGTGAGCATGCCTCCTAGATTTGAAGCAGCGCCTATTATTTCTCTCGGAGGATTTTAAATACTTAAAATTACTTATATAGCATCTCCGACTTTTGACAGCAAAAATATAAATTATTAGATAGTCTTCAACTTGAAATACACAAATATAATCTTTTCCTCCTTATTTATATTACATACATTCATTTGCAAAGGTTCGCTTGGTCAACGAACCTTGCACTGCATATTTTTTCCGATTTCTTAACATTTTCTTTGTTTTTCGTCCTAAAAAAAAAAGGTTTTGTTAGATTATTTTTTTTTAGAAATTTGAGGGTTGCATCGGCCATGCTAACACATGGCGATGTTTACATCCAAAATGTTGTCTTTGTATAGGAAATACATTGTGCGTTTCAAGTAATTTTTGCCGCCAATAAAATAGGGCAAAAATTAAAAAGGATTCAGGTTAAATTTTGAATAACTGCTCACCTGGACAATATTGCACAGTAATAACTATGAACGAATTAATTGTGCAGGGACCAAGCAACAGCCTTAAGAGTTTTATATGCACTACTTTTGACAGTACCATATCGCAGCTTTACCACGGTCGATGTCTGTTACAATTTGGACTCGTCTTATTTGCAATTTACTCTTAAATATGTTATTCATATTCAAGCATGTTGAATGTTTAAAAAATAAATAAAGATAAATAACATTTACCTGTAATCGTAATATTTTTCGGTATTCCTTTGTACTGACACTGATACACACCGAATGACGTTAATTTCGAAACGTTAACTATCACCTTAATATTAGTTGACTCAGTATCAATACTTAAATTGTTGTTTGTATTGTTGCAAGGTGGAGAATCTGTCGTTTTGCAAGATCCAAAACTTGTTCCTGGTGGGTGATGAATGGCGATAAGTCCTGTAGTATCAGTTCCGTTAATAACACAACGAAAACTGTTATAATTTATTCTTTCAACTGTCACCTCTGTCAAAATCAAAACAATGAAAATAGTATAGTTAGAATACATCTAATGTATATTCACAGAAATCTTAATGTGCAGGATCGCTTCCAAAGACTCTAATCAACTCAGGAGCTTCTTGGCATTAATAATGATAACTCGGAGAGCTTCCATTTACGTTTAGTAACTGGTGATGAAACAAAGATTCAAAAACCAAAGATCCAAGAAACCAAAAAAGAGTCCATGCAATGGAAGCACCCTGGCTCATCCACACCAAAGAAATTCAAAACCCAACCATCAGCTGGCAAAGTTATGGCCACTGTGTTTTGGGATTCTAAAGGTGTTCTGTTAATAAATTATAAATCTGCTAGGGTATCTATCAATGGGGCTTACTATGCTGATCTAATGAAGAAGCTGAAAGCTGCTATTAAATTAAAAAAGAGGGGAAAGTTGAGCTCTGAGCCCATGGCCTGTTATTCATATATCAAAATGATCAATATGCCTATACCTAAAATGTTCTAATATACTGTATATGCCTATAGAAATTTATAGTTTTCTATTGCCATCATTTCTAGTCTATATTCAGTAATATATCTTCTTTCACAGCTTGGATGCTATGGTAGAGGGGTTTCCCACTACGCCTACGGGAACTTATTTTTCTATACAAGTTTTACGTAAGCAAATTACGTTAGCAAAATAACTACTTTATTTGGACATGAACTGGTTTGTTTGCTTTTTATGTTTGTCTGTCACTAGCCATGAATGTACTTGCGAAAAACAAAAACCAAACACACTGGTCCGTGCTTAAATCACAATTCTAAAAACTTTGTAAAATGGCAAATGTAGTTAAACACATGAGAAATTTCTAGGGAAATAACACCTGGTGCTCCGGGTGGACAATGGTATTCTCTTTAGTTAGCTACGCATATGTATCCGTCACTTGTGAAAATACATGAAATTATGTGACGTCAAATAATACAGAGACATCAACAATATTGCGATTAGAGTCATCAATAAAACTTTTTGAGGGCCCTAGGCTTGCAATATTCCTGGGTCAACAATGTATTTGTAAGCAGTTTATCTCGTTGTTTAAAGTTCCCGTAGTAAGAACAATCTTTATCATAGAGTATTACCTGTGAAACAAACATTCTTTAAGTACACAATTTAAGTATATTGCTGTATAGAAGGTTGATATTTGAAATATGTATTACTTCAAATGTACCGTTCCATGTCTAAATATGAAGAAATCATAAAAGAATCATTCTTTTTTTTCAAGCTCTATGGTATAGATGGAAATCACCATAGTGACGATTTGAGAACTTTAGCTATATAATTGTATGTAGAATTTAATGATAAGCGACAGTCATCTTTCAGATTTAACTAGGTTACGTATACATTCTTCTTATTAAAAAAACAATTCAGACAGCAATGACATATAGTTTGTGCCTATGTGATAGTTTGAAAATTGTATTATATGTATATGAAATCTAACAATTTGTTGTTGATATTAAAAACAACTATCAATGTATTTTTATCTTAGTCCGTATGGTGTTTGACAATAAAGTTAGAATCAAAAACAAACATACTAATCCATTTCAGAATCACAATCCAGAAGCAAAGTAAAAACTTTGGAACTGACAAGTTAGTTTAGATACTTGAATTTCCACCAGGGAAGTAAGACCGGATGCTCCGGAAGGGTAAGCACCTCCTGTTTAGCTAGCTACACCCGCCACGTGTGTAATCAAAATTGTGTGAAAGGAACATGGATCTATGAGACGTCAAATATATCCAAGACAATCCTGGACACAGACATTAAACTTACCAACAATACTGTGATGACGGCCATAAAATTTTTTTAGGGCCTTGATAAGCCTGAGTCAACAATTTGTTTGCAAGCAGCCTACTTCGTTGTACAAAGTTCCCGTAGTGGGAACAAGCTCTACCATAGCGTATTAATTGGGAAACAAATACACCATAAGCAGGAGAAGCAGGTATATTGCTGCATATAAAGGAAAGTTGACAATAGAAAAATTGAAGTCATCACGTTTGATATAAAGTTTCAAATGTAGCCTTTGATGTGCGTCATAATTCAGGTATAAGTCTTAATATGAAGCAGAACTTGAGGAATCAGTCTTGTCTTTTATTTCTTTTATTTTTATGTCTCTAAAGGACATCTATTTATACCGGATAAGGCTGGAGACTTAAGCAATTGTATCTACAAATAAAGGCACCTGTCTATTAAATTATTTGTTTGAGTGTCTTTTATAGGAAGTTATCACTTTGTGTACAGAGGTAAATGCTGTCTAAATAAGTGATTTAGGTACATGCATATAAGGTAAAATAATATATATTAATAACTACATTTTCTAAGAATGAAATATAACATCATACAGGTTATATGTTGGTATCATTAATAATTTTTATTTAATGGGTGGGCATATAATTAAGATCTAATCCATAATGGAGAATATTAATAGGTAGAATTAAGAAGTAACGTTTATTGTAAATAGTTGGTTTTGGTTGACAAAAAAAGATAAAATTGATGATTAGTTAACACTGTTTACTATGCTTAATAATAGAGACCATATATTGATAAAGTGATCATACTTTCCTTAAAATTTATGTTAGAATAACTGTTAAGATTTAGTATTACATTTAGTGTAACCGGCTATACCTTCTTTATTTTAAGTTTTTTTTGTGAAATATAGGGATGCAATAAAAGTAAAAAAGGCTAGGTTCTTCTTGTAACCGAAAGACTTAACAACTCTCTTCTTATTGGGAAGAATATAATTTTTGGAAAAATTCTAGTTTATAATATACGGTTCTCCGTTAAACTATCCAAACCAAGCTAAAGGAAATTTACCAGTTGCAAGAAGTGTTCTGTTAACTTGTCCGTATTTTACAACTTAATAATTACAACAGCCAATAAATATCTATCAAAATTGTCTTACTTTTAAGTGAAAATTTAAAAAACTGCTCTCTTAAAAAGCCTTTGACCGGTCTCCGAATAACATAATATATCAGTTCAAATCAATGATAAAATAATACGGAAACAAATCAAGCCTGTTTTAGCATGAAACTCAAATTTGGTTTATACTGCAGTTTAAACATGATCTTATTTGTCTAAAATACCAATTATAAGATAAAATGTGAAAGAAAAGACACAAATTATACACATTACTTTAATCCTTACCTATTTGAGAACCCAAAACAATTCCTATGCAGCAAGATACTAGTACCATACTGTATCTTTTGAACATTTTGTTCCGTTTGTTTCTGAAAAATAAAAATAAAAGTTAAACCATTTGTAATTTAATGTGTGTATTATACAACTATACATGCTATAATTCGTAAACCCCACCACTCAGTATTAAGAAAACTAAAATGCTAAAATTAATTAAGGAAAATTGTGTGTCTTACTGGTTTAATTAGCGCGTAGCGTGTTATGAAATATGTACAGATCGGTTTTATGTTTTGATTCTCTAAACTTGTTAAAACTCAGGTTATTCATTGTAATTTAATTTTTCAACACTTAAAATAAACATAAAACGATATTTTGTTTCTTGTTCTAAATAATAACACTGAATTTCAACAAGTACTCCAAGGGTAAAAATATACCTAATATTGTCTTCAATTATTCTTATATATCAGTATATTAAAATATACAAAGTGTTTTTCCTTCTTACATACTCAATGGTTTACAGTGTATTACACTCTCCACAGTTATTTAAAACTTAACCACAACTCGCACCCACAAATATATTTCAGTTTTAATAAACGTTACTTATTTATAATAGAGAAATGAATGCAATGATTAATGGCACCTCGAATCTATTACACTGAATTGAACAAAATTTTATCATGTATCGTTTTGAATTCCGTGCAACGTTGTTTCTTCTTCTTGTCGTTTCATGAACTACTTGTATCAAAAGCAGACATATAGCGCCTGACTTAAAGTTGTTAATTATATATTAATAAAAAGAAACAATAGGTACTCAATACATCTAATTTTGTTAAAGCGTACCCATGTGTGTTCTTTATACTATTACATGGGTTATAAATATACCAGTAGGTTGACAGGTAACTATAGCAAACAGTCTAATTTTAGCTCAGGGATTTCTAAAATCTACGACATATATCTTTTACATAACTAAAATTCAGTGAAGATTTTATGCAAGAAAGATTAAATAAAACTCACCAAATTCAAGTTTTTGAATAGATCGATATATTGCAGTTTGTTTCTATCACCAAATCATTTTACAATTTACAACTCAACAGGTAGGCTTTAAAGGTCAATCAGATCTCTGGATAATAATTAAATGATATCTGGTGATAATCTCTTTCTTAAGAAGTACCGATTTTAATATCCTAAGATCTGGTCAACAGTTTTCTGCAAATAAATCCTTTGTTTAATAATAATAAAATCGTGCTATATAAAATAGCGATTTCATCCTACATGACTACATCCTGAAAAACATAAGTTATGTATATAACAAACATATTATTTCATACAAAAAAGGCCAGTCTTAAACCAGAAGAAAGCCGACAAAATACCCCCACCCCAACATTGACCTCCTGACCTAGACCTCTGACTCATGCACATGAATTAAGTATACTACACATCGTCTTATGATGGTTTACACTGTCAAGTGTCAAGTTTGATAAATATTCATCCATAGACATGGAGGACATGGAGCGGACACGATATTGGGGCGGATAATCAGATGGACAGACAGGGAGTCAAATTAAACATGTGGCTTTCACCAGATAAGTAAACCGGGTGTTCCGGAAGAGAAAGCGCCTGTTAGCTACCTTCTTTCGCCAAGTGTGTAATCAAAATTGAGGATATTTCCAAGGTAGTTTTTTGGATGCAACAAACATCATACTTATCACCAATATTGAGATGACACATCTATACAAGTTTTTGAGGGCATTAAAAAGTCTTGGCTTGTAATATCCCTCGACAGCAAGTTATTTATAAGCAAGAAAATATTGTCATATCTATAAATAAAAATCTTATGTATATCTATAAATAGATATCTTATGTATGTATACAAACATTTATATTTTGATCAGCAGAGATACTGGAAAGAACTAATATAACAATATTAAAAATTAACAAGTACAATTGGTCCTGGTACGGTCAACTGATACATAGTGGCTAGCTGAAAACATAAAAACCAAAACTCTTATGTATATATTTACATATAATGAGGATGTAAACTTTTTCTTATATAATCAACTATTTTCAGCATTCTCTGGCGCATTTGACCTAACCTTCAAATCATGAATTTCATGTAGTTACCAAAATTATCGTTAAATTAATACCAAATATATCTTAATATATATCAAAGCACAAACGTTCAGTCTTAGATACAATCAACCATTTTATAATTCTTTCGTATCTGCAACCGTGACCTTTGAACCCATGACCTTCATCTATATCTCAAAATGCTTGCTTTTGAACAAAGCTTAATTGCACCGTCCCATTGATACTTCTGGCCACGTTTCATTAAAACCTGTTCACATTCTGGCTATCTAGTAACAACCGACACGTGGGAAATCAATATTGGGTATTAAAGAAACATTAAACTTTACCTCTTCTTTACAATAATCTCATAACTGGTTCATATATGGCTGTGGATGTGATTTAGTTTCAGATAAAAATACTAAAATCTGCGATTAGCGGATGGTTAACTTTGTGTTTAATAATAGGAATAATAAAGCCCTCAAAAAGTTTTATGGCCGTCATCGCAGTATTGTTGGTATGTTTGACGTCTTTGTGTCAAAGATTGCCCTGGATATTTTTGACGTTCCATAGTTCTATGTTCCTTTCATCTTACAATATTATTTAGCAGTACTGATAATATTATGTTTTTGATTTAGTATTTTCATATTGACCCAGTTATTTGGTCAATATGGAAATACCTGATTAATGATAATTTTATTAATTAACATTTCATACTCTCAAAAAATTTATCAGTATCGTCGAATGTTACATCAACAAAAGTTTTATGTGACAAGTGTTGTTTGGATGATAAAAGAAGGTTTTCTAAATCAAAATCTTCAATTTCTGTCATCATCTCATAGTGTGCTAGGTCATGCGATAAAACCTCAAGCAAGTGTGACATTCGCTGCATCACGCTGTTGTCGTCTTATTGTTTGTAAACATACCGCGTCAAAGAAATGCTTACAAGACACGGTTGTTAAAACCCTCCTTCGTCCCATTACAAAAGTTATCGATATCAAGCATGCGTAGTGTAGCGAAATCATGGTACATCGCTAGCAACCGATGTCCGCCATATTTGTTTACCGCTTCAGAGAGGGATGGTCTCAGTAGTGCAAAAATATTCGAAAACTTATCGGACAAATTTAGGTTTTTTAAATAAATTAAAAATCTTCAATAAATTATCTTCCGACCATCAAAACGCTTTTTTTTATTTTTGCTCTGTTTTCAGAGATAATTTTGTCCAAAGTTGCGATTTGTCAGAAAACTTAAAAACTTGCGATTTCTGACTGGTACTACATCACATTATGCCAAATAGTTACATTTGAGGCCAAAATTAGAAAAACGCGTTCTGATGGTCGTTAGAACCATGTCCGTCTAGAAATCGAGGCCCGATCTGAAGGGTTATATGCCCCTACATTAGAAGTCGTTCCATACTGACCATCTTTATTTATACGGATACAAGTGTTTTATAAAGATGGCAGTGTTGTTCAGTCGAGCGTAACCTGTTAGATAATTCCAATTTGGGAGAACAATAAGTGATCAACAAAAATCCAATCGGGGTTTTATATGTCTCAGGCTAAACGCAGACGGATTATAATCAGTATTTAGACACTAATGACTTGAATGCATCTCGTAATAAAATGATAAAAAATGTGAATATCCATATGTACCAGACAAAGCCATGTGTAACGTTTTGGAGAGAGAGAGAGAGAGAGGAGAGAGAGAGAGAGAGAGAGAGAGAGAGAGAGAGAGAGAGAGAATTATCACTCTCAAGTCACAAATATTGTTCAATAAATATTATCAATGTACAATAATACATTTGTATTACTTTTTATTTTAACAATCAGGACAGAATCGGGACATGGTCAAAATGCAATATAATATTCTAAAAGTTCATGTCTGAACATACCGTTCCTATTGAACGGCAGGGGCTCATGCGTGAGTGTTTACCGGCTTCTTTCGATAATCAATTACTTTCCCAATAAACTAAATATCGAACCTAATTAATCATTTTACCTTGATCATGTTAGTTGTGTCCAGACTGGCAATTAACATCGCAGATTTATTTAATTTAGAGGTAGCGACTACGTGTTATTTATTTATTATTATTATTGTTAAATCTAATAAATACTAGTTATAAATTTACTTTTCATCCCTCTGTTTTGTTTTTTTGAGTTTAATCAAATCCGTTTAATAGACAACTATTTAAGTTTTTATAAAATTGTTAATTTTAACTAAGACATATTCAATGTTGTTTCTTTCAATTTAAATGTATTAAGTCAACATGACTGGTAATAATCATGTTGTATATCATTAAGGTTTAAATGATTTATTGCATTGATTACTTTTGAAACTTTAATATAAAAGATATTATTATTATTATTATTATTATTATTATTATTATTATTATTATTATTAGTTAAATGAATAAGAAATGTAATAAATTAAAATGTACATTTCCCCCCTCTTTAAATAAATTTCTGAACTTTTATTATTTTAAAGTCTCATACTGTACTCTTTTAGTAAAATAAATAAGAAATATGATAAAATAAAAAATAAAAATGTGCACATTTTATTACTTCCTATTTTTTCTAACTTGATTTCATTTTTTAAATAATATTTAAAATAGAAAAAGACATAATGTATTAGATCCAGTAGGCTAGTATTTGACCATGATAGCTTGTATATACATAGTCTTTCCTATTGGCCCTTATCCACTGACTAAGATATTGATACAAATATTGTGCCACCTAATTTTCAAGTTAAAAGTAAAATGCAATTTTCATCACGATGTGAAAATTATCATGAAAACCAGACATTTTCACTTTTCTATTTCTCTAATAAGAAAAAGGGTGTTTATAAAAACAGTGCTGTGCAATTTTTAATGTTTCATAGGGAAATTAAGTAAAATGTCACTATGTTTTAAATCAAAAAGTTGAATGGATTTTTTCAAGATATTTTAACCTTTTTTATATTTAAATATTCGTGACAGTATTTTCAGAAAATAATATTGTTATTGGTGAAATTTAAATTTGAAAATCGGATATATCTAGTTCCCATTGTAACTTTATATCAAGCAATGGTTATAACAATATAAAATTACAGTGATAGGATCTAAGTTTTCTGTTTTGTTTATTCTACCTGAAGTACGACAATAGAAAGAATTATAAAAAAATGTTGAGAATATTATATTTTCACTAAATAAAAATTATCCATTTGGAAATACATGTATCTACATTTATTAAAGGAGTGGGAATCAGGGTTAGGGTTAGCTATATCTAATGTCACCGATTCATTTATCTACTGAATGGTTCGGATTTATGGAGAAATTTTCATTGTTCAAATTTTAAAGTTCTTATTTATGCGAAATTTACCAGACCCGTAAAAATTACTGGAAAATAATAATAAAACAAACAACAAATTTTCTTGTGAATTCTACAAATAATTTAACAGGATTGTCCTGGACATATTTGACTTCCTGGTGGAAGTTTACGTGTCTAATCTAACTTGTCAGTTCCAAAGTTTTTACTTTGCTTCTGGATTGTGATTCGGACAGGGATTAGTATGTTTGTTTTTGATAATGCCACTGTTACAATCTAACAATTCCCGTGTAGCAGTTGTCTGTACACTCGACTAAACATCCAACTAAACAGTTGTAAAACCGGTTTTCACACAATTTTCAATTTAAATGTGAAAACAGTTTTTAAAGGTATCTTCATGAATTCAATATTTCAATATTCAAAAAGCTTTATATTTTCTAGTCGTAACTGTAAGATTTTCCTAAATTTTGTCTTTAGATTAATAATTTGTGTTCCAAAACACACAATTTAAAAAAAACTGACGGACTCGGCATGGACTGTTCTTTAAATGTTATGAGTATGTCACCTAAATTTGTTCTAAAAAGGAAGAAAAACTTAGCCAATATCCAGATGACACAACAATTATACTTGATGGATCTGAAAAATCTCTTAAAAACACTTGACTTACTAGATCAATTTGCAAAGTACTCTGGAATAAAACCTAATATTAAAAAAAACTTTTTGTATATGGATAGGGGCAAAGAAATACTGTGATCAAAAACTTTGTCCTCATCAACCCCTTTTATGGAGTAAATCTGAATTTTCAACTTTAGGTATCAAATACACATTAGAATTAAAAAAATATTATTATGTTAAATTTCAATGAAAAATTAGAAGAAATTTTAAAATTAATAAACATGTGGTCTAAGAGAAACTTGAGCACTTCAGGTAAAGTAACTGTTGTTAAGTCAGTCCTGGTTCCCAAATTAACCCATCTGTTTCAAAGGCTCCCTTCACCAGATGTTTAAATCTTAAAGAAATGAGAACAATTAATATTTCAGTATATATGAGGAAATAAAGGGGATAAAATAGCAAGACAGAAAATGATACAGGATTATGGAAATGGGCGGTGCTGATGATACATATAGGGTCATTTATTAAGTCTTTGAAATTAACATGGGTTAGAAGAATTTTTAATGAAACACAGCAAAAAGTTTCATGGAAACATATACTCTTCCAAACTCTCTCAATTGATGAATGTAAAATGTTTTAATTTGGGGATAAGTTTTTTAACAAATTGATTAGAGAATGTAAAAATTTATTTTGGAAAGAGGTATTTCTTAATTTACACGACTTCATTCATACAATACAATGTGTACATATAAGTCAAATATTTCATGTCAATATTTGTAGTAAAATAGCAACATACTCGTAGGTAATAAACCAGTGATGTATAATACATGGTATGACAAGGGTATACATCTTATATGTGATTTGTTTGATGATACAGGGTGGTTTATGGATTATGAATCTTTCTCATTTGAGATTTAATATTCGACCACCTATAACTATATTTTAAGGTTTAAAAATGTCTATAATTGAAAAATGGAATGTTCTGAAACAACAAAACACTTGTATTCGTCCCTATTGCCCTGAATACATATATTTAATCAGATCAAATGAAAAAGTCAACAGAAATATTTATGATTCATTTATTAAGAAACTGAACATTAAAAGCAAAGCAGAACTGAAATGGGAAACAGATTTGGGAATAAAAAACAAATAACTGGTGGAAAAATACATACATTTATTCCATGAAATTTTTAAAATGCTATAAAACGTAGATGCCATTTCTTTTCTTAATTTGAAATTTTCATTCTTTACTGCGCCTAAATTAGACTAACAGTCTTCTGTCTGTTGCGCAACATAATTAATGTTTTCGTCAAGCCCTTCGGTACCCCTTACATCATGTTTAAGATCTTTAATACATTACTCTACACTATCAAGTTTATTAAGGCGAATATGTATGTCACTAAACTCTGTTGTATTAATTGTAATAGAACATAAGAACTACTCATTTCGCTTACTACCTGTACTTCTTCTTTCCTTTGTTCGTTTATCGAGAAACTTCTTTCCCAAATAAAGACATTTCCAAATAAGTTTCCACCAATAAACACATAAATTGCAGTCAGGATATATTTATAAATGGAAAGCTCCTAAAATTACTGTGAAAAATCTAGTGCTTACTGCCAAGATCCTCTAACTTCGGGCAGCTTACATATTCAAGACCTCTCCATTCGCCAGTGTACCACGTGATGTGATCGAAAGGTATTTCTTACACGGTATTAACTTACACGACTTCATTCATACAATACATATTAGTCAAAAACATGTTTTATATAAATCTTTATGGTATAATAGTAACATACTCGTTTGAAAAGAGTATACAGCTTTATGGATTATGAATCTTTCTTATTTGAGATATATTATTCGACCACCCATAACTATATTTCAAGGTTTAAAAATGTCTATAATTAAAAAATGGAATGTTCTGAAACAACAAAACACTTGTATTCGTCCCTATTGCCCTGAATATATATATTTAATCAGATCAAATGAAAAAGGCAACAGAACTATTTATGATTCATTCATCAAGAAACTGAACATTAAAAGCAAGGCAGAACTGAAATGGGAAACAGATTTGGGAATAAAAAAAATCAAATAACTGGTGGAAAAACACATACATTTATTCCATGTAATGTTCAAATGACATAAAACTTAGATAGTTTCAATTTCGCATTAACCATAGAATTATTAGTACCAAAAAATTCCTATTCAAAATTGGAATATCAACAACTCAGACCTGTACTTTCTGTAAGCACAAACAAGAAACCATTTTGCATATGTATTGGGGATGTTACATTATCCAAAAATACTGGAATTATATTTTTCCATGGCTCAAATAAAAATTAAATATAAACTTGAATATTAATTCCGAAACTGTTGTCTTTGGTAAGAAAGAGAAGAAATATTCAGTGTTTAATTTAATTTTATGCCTTTGCAAATTTCATATTTACAAAGATTGAAGAATTGTAGGCCCATTATTAGTGTTGTACAAAAAAAGGAATATACTAGAGACAAGAAAAATATATATACTATAAAAATTGTGATTACAACAAATTTCAAGAAAGATGGTCAAACCTTAGCAGATTATTTAATTAGGTATAATGTTTTGTTTTAGAACAATACTTTTATATCATTAAAATTAAATGGCTCAAAGTATATCAACCTTTTGTTTACCCCCTCTCCATATTAACCAAACCAAAAGAAAAAATAATACATAAGGAAAAACATCACAACTGTTAAACACTCATCACATATTTCATAATGTTATTTTATATTTATTGTGTGAAGTTTACACAATTAATTTACAATTACCAATAAGTGAGACCTTTTGTATAGCCCACCTGTCAGTAGTGTTTAAGTGTCATTGGTCATTGCCTTTTTGTCATTAAACATCTAAATAAAGGCTTTATTGACTACAGTTCTAGGAAGTTGTATTAAATGCTGTCATGTATAAAGAACCTGATATGAAAACAAAAATTATATATTTTTTTAATTTGAGATTTATTTCATGACATTTCATGGTGAGTCTCTTTGATAACTTTTTTCTATTTATTTATTATTTATTTATTTATTTATCTATTTATTTATTTATTTATTTATTTTTATTGATTGATTGATTTAAATTGTACATATACATCAGTGTATATAGTTTTTGTAACAATACTGCCATATATACTGCTACTTGTATATGTAGATATTTGCCTATGGTTCAATTGTTTGAAGCTTGATTACATAATGAGACATATTTCAAAATGGTAAAAAAATTTATGTGAAATATTATATAGTTAAATCGTCTTTGATTATGATTTATTTATTCAGTTAAATCTTTTTTCAAGCTTTAAACAACTGAGACATTTATTTGTAAATAAACTAGTTGTGAATTATGTACAACCATATTGTCTTCGCATCTTGTAGAGTGATACTTAACATGATTTACCAAAGTTCTATTGCTGATACAGTGATCAGAAAATATTCTTCCTTTGCAATGGCATCTGCTTCTACATAGTGATATCTGATGGTTTCTTTGATATCATTATCACTTGGATCAGTTTCCATTTGTTCTTCTTGTTGTGTTGGTAAGTTTGACTCAATGAAAAAGTCTAAGACCCTGTGTAAAAGTTCAAAAGTTGACACTTTATTAAATTTCCCTTCGCCTAAAGAGTGTAAAGTGGTCTATTTTGTTAAACAGTTCAACTTTTTCCTGTTCATCTTTGTAATAAATATCAAGTCTTCCTCTCTTTGATGATTGAACTTGCTTTATTTTCTCATTTCTTGCTTTTCTTGCTTCCGGCATATCTGATGGATAACGTGGTCTCTCGGTTCTCTGTTGCTCTCTCATTCTACTGCCACCTGCTTGATCCATTTTATAGGTTTTTTATATTAGTTACGATTATCAGTAAAAATTACTGCTTATATCTTGAGTGAAAATTGACTAACTGAAATGGTAAATTGTTTACAGGACCATGTGGAAGAAATTATACAACTTTCAGACTCTGATGTACTGTTATCTGTTACTATTTTGTAAGAGGGGAAGTGTCATTTGTAGTTCAATTTTTTTAACATAAATTTAAATTAACATCTTATCATCCAGATTTTTTCAATTCAAGACTAACCCTGACTCTGTCCTTGACCAACAGTAATGACCACTTTCTCCAATGTACAACACGTTACCAGGTATCCATTGGTCATCTTAACATTTTCAAATGTAAATTTATAACATTTAGGAATATGAATGTATTATTCTGTAATCAGAAAAGGGAAATGGCAAACAACAAGAAAGAGGTTATATCTATAGTTGCTACACTTGATCAAAAAGAAGCAATAAGAGCATATTTTGCTCATAGCAACTGGGAACTAAACATTATCCAAGAAAGAGAATATGAAGATGATGATATTAGAGAAATAGAATCAGAATCGAATCCAGATCCTGTTAATATTACAGAATTTTCAGATGAAAATCCAGACCAGAACAGAAATGATATGGACAATAGAAATCAAAATGAAGCAGATACTAATTAAGAACAATTTTGTGATTATTGTTTGTGTGATCCATGTGTTACAACCAACAGACAATGGTGGTTAGGTCAGGGCCAGATACCAACACCTGGAAACAATCTATTGAGGAAATCGCTTTATAAGAAATTTTTGAAAATGTTACATGATCGGAATGTTTGGAGAGATCACCGATACTTAGAAAGACAACTAGCCCTATTGAATGGAAATGAAAATGTTGTAATAACTAGGAGAGAGATTATACCTTTATGTGTATTAGAACTTGTAAGATTACAATACCCAAACCCAGTTGGTGTTCTTTATATGGGATATAGGTGGGAATAATTATCTCTTACAGACAAATCAAAATAACATTTATGCCGACATTCCCTAAACTGTAAATAATATAAAGTTTTAGTCATCAATTATCACTCTTTCAAGGTAATA
Organism: Anadara kagoshimensis; assembly: GCA_021292105.1. NCBI lineage: Eukaryota > Metazoa > Mollusca > Bivalvia > Arcoida > Arcidae > Anadara > Anadara kagoshimensis. The sequence continues at coordinate 65,745,113 of CM037865.1, read as the reverse complement.
ATGGGATAAAGAATTCGGGATGTTTTTATTTTGTGAAACTGATTCTTTATTCTGGATAACTAAAATGTACTTCAAAGAGAGCATTAAACAATTAAAGTAAGGTATGTGTTTACTTTTGTGCTGTATCTTAATTTTCCGCCATGTAGGCGTGGTCAATGGTTTTTTCTAGGGTAAACATAACCTTTGACATGTCATTCAATTTCAAATCACTGATGTGTAACATACAACTTTAGCAATAGATTCAAATTTTTAATTGTAAATTTATTGCTTTCTTAACTTTGGTTATTGTTGAAATTTAATATATGTGTTCTAGGTAGATAGATGAATAACCATGTCAATTTTTATAACAAATAATGAGGTAGTATTCAACTTTGACAAAAAAAATCGGTTGTCATGACCAATCTGTCAATTTTCAAACCTCGCACCTCCATTATGAGAAGATCTCGTATAATCTCCCTTTTATAGGAAAGTTGTCCTTTTAAAGGTAAACCACAACCTGTAAATGACACCTTGTCAATCAAAATAGTTAAATGATATGTGGCGACAATCTTATTGTTTATCGTTAGCCAACGAAACACGTTTGTTGTTGATTTAAATCTTCAAAGGGCAGAGCAAGGTTGTCGGTAGGAAAGTTTATACAATGTTTGATAAAATAATTGTATTAAGAGAAAATACCAACACTGTTTTACATCCAGTAAAACACGTAGCCCGGCCCCTCCTTTTTTCGCGGTACTAACGATAAAATTAATAAAAAACAATCACAATGCTTACCTTCAGAAAAAATATTTTTACACAAAATATACGGAGACTGGGTCTATCGATGGCCACTTCATCTTGTACTTCCAACGATCCAGGGTTAAAAATCTCTCATTCAGAACAAAGTTACGTGAGTAGAAAAGGGCGGCAATCTTATTTTCGCGGTAAATTTGAAAATCTGTGACACGTGTATATAGTTCAGTTGAAATTAATGTTAATGTCATATTTATTATTCGTATACACTGGAAAAGAGTTCATATGTTCATAATTTAATGTATTACTGACAATTCTCCATGAAATAAGAAAAATAATGAAGCTTCTAATAATCTATAAATCATGTCTATATTCCCGTAGGCAAATCGCGGAACACAGCGGCAATACATCATATAAACAAACTTTAAAACATGTAAACAACTTTAAAATAAGTTAAATAAAAATTAATTAAAGTTATTTTGAATTAATTTGCAAGACAGTGTGGGCACCTGAATGTATCCCCACGCCGAATAACTGTAGTGTCACAACAAAAGGACAGATGCGTTCAATGTGGACAAAAATCACATCTCGCCCATTTGGTAAAAATAATACTAGTACATCTTCTAACTTCATCTGGAGTAAACTTATTACAGATACAACATTTTTCTTCGCTAGATTCAGAGTCGGAATCGGAAAATTCTGATGTTTCACTGTCTACTGGAATTGGACCTCCCTTTCTACACAAACCCGACGTGCTAGGAACAGCATCACTTTCTTCTTGGACATGTTCTTGTTTAGAAATCTTTGACGACTTGTTTTTAGTTGATCCTTGTTTTCTCTTTCCTGGGTTTGATTTAGAAGTTTTAGATGTAGATTTATTTTTAATTGAGCCGGTTTTTTCTTTTCTTTGTCTTTTAGTTGTATTTTGAAGTATAGTCACATTCTTTTGTTTGGACAAGTTTCCACACAAGTACGGTGGTATAAATTTCCTTGCAGGCCTGTTCCTTACTGTTGTAATTTTAGGGGAATCAAAAAACGATGAGCTGTTGTTTACATCCGTTTCGGCAATCGTGCTAATTGATGTTGATTCTTTGGCTATTGTTGAAATTTCTGAATTACTAGTATCTGGTTCAGGTTCTAGGTTATCTGGTTCAAGTGTAATTGTATCTGAAACTGTGTCAACATCGGGATCATCCCGGGAAGAAGATGGGGGGGGGGGTCTTGGTATATCTGTGAAGGTGCAATATCCACTGGGCGTATAAAGGATTTATCACACGGATAAACACCTGCTTTCCTAAAGGCGCTGACAAGATTTTCCGGAGTCATAGACTTAATGTATCTTCATGGTGGAGATCAGGCCACCTTTTCATAAAACCGTAAAACCATCTTTCACTGAGAGGAGTTTCCAAAGAATTTCTTTTTTTACACGCTACAGCAAATTCACTGGCAAGGTATTGTACGTTGGGTTTTGTATAGCCATAACCAATAGATGATGTGTATTTAATATGGTCTACTACTTCTTTTTCTTCTTCTAGACTAATAAGGCGATCTGGGCCTGGGCATTTAAAGACACATTGCCTCGAGTGCGGTCCCTTAAAGTGGACTCTGGTACCCCATACTGCCTACTAGCCATATAAACTGACATGCCATTAGATACCGCTTTGTAAGCAAGGTTAAGACCGTCTGTTTCATACTGTCTGTATTTTTGAGGCCGGGAATCCTAAAACATAATAAACTTTGTTTCAGGGCTTATTCTATAGTGGCACATGAATTATTTATTATATGCACCAGTTATTCAATTTATCATGAATAATAAATCTTTACAGCCATTGAAACTCAGTTTTCTTTGGGTATTTAAAGCCGATATTCTTGATTTATTATTAAAAAGGAAAAGAAAAATTCGCACTTAACGTTATGTATTGGAAAAAACGTCAATATTCATTATGATGTTAAATAATTTGCAAAGTTTGGACTTCTATAATTGTACTTTTAATGCATCTTCTAGTCCGTTTTTCACATTTTCATCAAAAATCAGAAGCAGACGGTCAAGTATGAATTTTTATGTAAGTGTCTATCGGGCCTTATAGGAAAAAAGCATGAAACCGTATGTGGTAGTTTCTAAACACAAATTCTTACCATTTCACATATCAAATCAAATGCCCCGCCTCCTGTCAAAAGTTCTGTATATGGCTTCGAAAGATATCATGTGACTTCCATGGCAACTCAACCGGAAACGCGTAAACAAGGGAGATAACGGTATACCGCGAAGTTAGGCATGACGCGAAAATAGGAGGTACCAGTATATTTGATATAATGATACATTCATATATAGATCGATGTTTCATAAATATACCATTCCATGCTCAAATCATAATCCCAATTGCATAGTAAAAAATTTGAAACTAACAAATAAGGTTAACCAGGCGAATTTCTATCAGCAAAGTGTGGCGGGGCGGGTGCATCAGAAGGGTAAGCACCTACTGTTTAGCTAGGTACACCCGCCACTCGTGTAATGAAAATTGACAATAAAAGGATCACGGAACGATTGGACTTCTAAAATATCCAAGGTATTTTGGATACAGAGATACCATACTTATCAACAATATTGTGATGACTGTAATACAACTTATTGAGGGCATTGATAACCCTTGGCTAGCAATATGCCTGCACCAACAAACAAATGGTTATTAAGCATACAATTTTTGTCATAAATAAAAAATAAACATTCATATGTTGATCAGTAATACAGGTAATAAATATATTTAATAATTTTTAATTTTAGTATTTAAAACTAACAATAAAAGTACAAACTTAACTTAATATTGAAGTACTCTTGTCTATGTAGTTAAATGCATTCTATTTTTTTTCTATTAATTGGGGTTCGAACCATTGTTATCGTCAATATTTGACCGAAGGTGTGGGTATTCAAAGCCTGTGAAAACATATTGGTGGTTACATTCAAGCATATATTGACGTTCTGGTAAAACTTTATTGCAATATTCACTTAATGTTTTCTTTTAGTGTCTTAAGTTTAGTGTATTAAGCATGTTATTTTTTAAAGAGGGTGATAACATATCCTTATTTGTTAATAATCACCCTAATTGGTTTTGTAATATTCATCAGTAAATAATTAGTAATAATCCCTGCATTGATAAAATTCAGTATCAGAAAAAAAAAACTTGAAACTTGAGTAAATGATCAGAGATCTCAACGTCCTCATATAAGTTAGCTAATAGTTCAAGATACCTGTCTAAAGTATTTGAGTAATTTGTTTTAATTGTGGTATTTTCAGCACCTTTGAGAGTTTGAGATAACAATGATATAAAATTGTTCTCTATCGTTTAATTAGGCTAATATAAAGTCTTTTAAAACGTTTTATAGCGTTGAAAGTTTTGCGAAACAGGCTTTGATAATAAGGTTTCCAGTTTAAATAAGTATAATATTTATACATTTGAGAAATAGCACCGTTTTTTTCTTTGTTTTACTAAAGATTATAATTTGGTATGGTAGTCATTGTAAAATTTATCATCACAAACATACTGGTTCATGTCAATCTCAAAAACCCTTACAGACTAAAAATTAAGTTAATCACGCGAATTTCCACCTGGCAGGAAGTGAGTTGTAACCTAATAAAACAACTTTTACCTATGGTAATATCAAATGCATTTTTGTATCTATCACTGCCTTTAATTAAGGTTTGTATACAATTTAAAGTATTAATATAATTTGTGTTTTCATACGTGCATGGTCATAATCGCATATCTGCACTAGATATGTTAGGACCTGCTTGTGTCATACAATGACCTGATCCATATATATTTTGACAATTGTTCATAGTTTACAGTTTATCCTTGAAGTGCTATTACCAACAAAAAGTATCAAGACCTACAATTTTTAAATCTGAAGTGGAGTTCAATAGCGATTTCGGGTAAAATACGTCCATGTGCAAACTATTTTATTCCAGTTCTACCTTGATAAATCTTGTCACACACACACACACACACACACACACACACACACACACATATATATATATATATATATATATATATATATATATATATATATATATATACTGACAGAACAGTTCAAAAACTACATTGGCTTGCGCTAGTGTTTTCCTATTTTCTAGTGCTGATGTCAGGCAAACATATATATATAGGAGTAACCTAAGAGTTAACTATAACAGGTTTTAGGAAATTCATGGTCATCATCGATAAATGTTAGTACTAGTCTTATTTTTGAAATAATCTATAATTATTGGAGAAAACTTGGAAAATTTTGATCAAGTTTTCCGAATATCACGTCATTGCCACATGTTGATGTTTTCCGTTTACAATATATTAAGGAGGTGCTAACCCTGGTAGAGATCCCACTCTCACTTCCCTAGTGGAAGTTCACGTATTCAACTTAATTGGGCAATCTTCGAAGTTTTCACTTAGTTGGATTGTGAATTGAAAATGGACCTAAAAGTTTGCTTTTGATTTAAAAATACATGGGTCAATGTCTATTTCAAAATATTAACTTATCCCGGCCTCACTTCCCTGGTGAAAGTTCACGTGTCTAACCTAACTTGTCAGTTCCAAAGTTTTTACTTTGCTTCTGGATTGTGATTCGGAAAATGGACAAGTATGTTTGTTTTTGATTTGATTAACTTAAATTTATCATGTAGCTGATAGGAGCCAACTACTATAAATCCAAAAATGGATTGCACACGGAAAATGTAATAATAAAGTCGTACTTTCAAAAAAATATAAAAATCCCAAGAATTGATAGAAAATCTACTGCCTTAATAGTGATAAATATGTTTTATTCATCCAAAAGTATATAATAAACTCTTCACATAGAGCATATTTTAAGTTTTAATCAAAGCAACAAATATAACTGTGTCCAAAATCCATTCTGTACCTTCTTACTCGGGATAATTTTAAATGTGATGTCGTAATTAAAATATTCATGATGATTACACTGACATTGACCTACCTGGACCTAAATACCCTGATGTATTTTGATTGAGACCCAATTGGTGCATAAACTTCATTAATTTTTTTTAAAAATTCTTTAAGATATCTCTATGTACAGAAGAACTGAATTATTATGTACGGTATTCATTTAAAAATATAACTTGGTAAGGTCAGTGCATTTACACGAAAGTTTAATGGAATCATTTTATGTAAATGTCATCTATCCTAGTGAGCTTGAAATATAAGACACGACTGGTTTCTCAAGTTCTTCATATTTATACTTATACCTGAATTATGACGCAGACGAACGGCTACATTTCAAGCTTTATGACAAACGTGATGACTTCAATTTCTCTATTGTCAGCTTTTTATGCAGCAATATACCAGCTTCTCCTGCTTATGGTGTATTATTTTCCCAATTAATACGCTATGGTAGAGCTTATTTCCACTACGGGGATCTTGTAAACGAAGTAGGCTGCTTGCAAATAAATTGATGACTCAAGGATATTGCAAGCCTAGGCTTATCAAGGCCCTCAAAAAGTTTTATGGCCGTCATCACAGTATTGTTGATAAGTTTGATGTCTCTGTGTCCAGGATTGCCCTGGATATATTTGACATCTCATAGTTCCATGTTCCTTTCACACAATTTTATAACACACATGGCGGGTGTAGCTTGTTTAACAGGAGGTGCTTACCCTTCCGGAGCACCCGGCCTCACTTTCCTTGTGGAAGTTCACGTGTGTAACCTAACGTGTCAGTTCCAAAGTTTTTACTTCTGGATTGTGATTCGGACATGGATTAGTATGTTTGTTTTTTATTTCAATTGAAATAAATGAAACACAATTTATTCAACTTTGGTAAAACACGTAGCTAGCTAAACAGGAGGTGTTAACCACTCTGGAAAACCAGGTCTCACTTCCGTGTTGGTAGTTCACGTATTAATTGGCAGTTTCAAAGTTTAAACTTTGCTTTGGATTGTGATTTTGACATGAATTGGTATGTTTGCTTTTGATTATATTTTTTAAAATGTCGATTTCACTGAAGGTCTTTTAGTACCCTAGGAAAGCCAATTACGTGTACTTTTTCTTTGGAATAGAATATCTTTATGACGAGCTTGCATTCCATCGATTAACATAAACTCCAATGCACGTTCTCAATGTGTTTTTAAAAATACGTTAAACTGATAAAAAATATTAAAAACTTATATTTAGTGCATAATATGAACACTTTTATAGAACGCCTACCAAAAACTACTTTTGTATAACTTTAATTTTTCTACTGACAACGGTCCGTCTTTATACAGCAATAGGCTTCTTCCGCTTATGTTGAATTTCTTTCACAATTAATACGCTATGGTAGAGCTTGTTTCCACTCTGTAAAGCTATACACCGCTTACAAACACATTTTTTATTTGGTGATATTGCAAGATCAGACTTATCAAGGCCCTATTAAGTTTGGTGGCCCTCATCACAGTGTTGTTGAAAAGCATTATGTCCCCGTGTCCAGAAATGCCCTGGATATATTTGACGTACCATGGTCTTATGCTTATGTTACTCAATTCTCAAATTTTATTACAGACTTGGCGGGTGTAGCTAGCTAAATAAGAAGTGTTAATCCTTCCGGAACACCCGGCTTTACTTCCCTGGTGAAAGTTCACATGTTTAATCTTTTATGTCAGTTTCAAAGTTCATGTTATATTCCTATAACTACAACACTTGACACTTATATAAGTGCCCGTCCAAGAGAAGGGACTATTATAATCTGGTTCCAATATAGTTATTTTTGTTTGGCTGCCAGTCATGTTTTGAAATTACAGAAACGGTTTTTGTAGATCAGTTCGTAACAATCAATTTTTTTTGTGATAGCATAAAAACTAGACATTTAAGTATTCCGTCACAAACACAAAAACAAAAATGTGTATTATCAAAAACAAACATTCACATCCAAACCATAACTTAAAGTAATTTTTTTAAACTGACGGCTAAAGTTAAGCTCATCAGTGAATCAGGACCAAATGCTACGGACGGATAAGCACGTCCTATATAGCTATAGTTACATCTGTTACATGCACAAAAACTCAAAGCGTAATTCAAAATTGTGTGTGAATTCTTATCAACCGATAGAAGGTTATTGCCTATGAATGTAACCCAACATCCTACTTAAAACTGTTTTATTCTTTTGTCTTCTTCAAGTTTTGCAATGACATTCATTGTAAATTAGGTATACAATAGTAATTATTAATAGAAGAGTAACAAAAGGAGCCTGGAACGGTGAAAGGTCTAATCTGCACCGAGGTCTCGTATTTGTTGCATATAAAGCTTAACACTGTTATTATTATCAAAAACTAACATACTAATCCATGTCCTTACTGTAGGTGAACCTGCTATCTCAATTCAATACATTTTATTATAAAACAAGAGGCCCATGGGCCTTAACGCTCACCTGTGACCTTGACCTTTGAACCTATGAGCTTCATTCAAATATCAAAATGATAATTAGGCCAATATTCTAATATACATACCTATAAAAAAAAGTTTATAATTTTTTTGATAAATAATCATTTCAGTACTTGTTTGCGTCTGTGACCTTGACATTTGAACCCATGCCCTTTATTCATATATCAAAATGACCATTGTGCCATTACCAACAATATTCTAATACACATGCCTATACAAAAAGTTAATTTTTTTTAAAAATAATTAACCATTTAGGTATTTATTGGGCCATTACCTACAATATTCTAATATACATTCCTATACAAAAAGTTCATAGATTTGCAGATAATTAACTATTTTGGTGTACTTGTACATCTGTGACCTTGATCTTTGAACCCATGACCTTGATCGATAAATCAACATGATCGTCATGTCAATACCTACAATTAACTAAAAATCCTACATCATTATCACCAAAAATGTTTAAAAATAGCATTTTTTATCAAAGGTCAAAAACTGGGACATGACCTTGGCCTTTGACTTTGACATCAATCGGAAGAAAATTGTGAAACATTGAAAACTCCATACAATTATCTTCAGCCGTTATGAAGTTATAACAATAACTGTCTCATTTTAAAAATTACGTAATTTTACGCAAAATACCCGTAACCTATTTTTCGTCCAATTTTCATGAAAAACACAATTTTAATGTTTCCAGGTATGCTGAATCCAAATATCCAATGAAAATTTGCCTGCACCTTTTGGTTTCAGAGAAGAAGTTTTTTTTTTTGTCTTTTGGCTATTTATAGTAACGGCAGCCATATTGTTGGGCGTGGTCAAACCCCGAACACAATTTTTAAAGCCTGTTACCCAGGCATAATAGTCACCAAGTTTCATTAAATTTGGCTCAGTAGTTATGAAGGAGAAGATTAAAATGTAAAGTTTACGCTCAGGTGAGCTAAAAACTCGTATAATTTACATATTTACAACACTAGACGGCCGTTTCGAAATACAATTCCTCATCAGTAGTGCTTGGAACAAAACTATGAAACCAAAATGATTTTGAAGATGTTGAAAAGCTACCAAAAGGGCCAAAATATATTTTACTTTACAAATTAAGCTAAGTAAATACTTTGCATGAGGGATTATACCTTAGTGTTTGTGAAATTTCAAAGTTTAATTTGCAGGAAATTTAGACAATTATAGTATATTATGATATTATCCCGTTTCACTATTAATAAAACGCAAAGAAAAACATTCCAATTAACACCTTGATGCAATTTTCTGAGGAATAAATCACAGCTGGAAAATGAAAAGTGTGAATTTTAATTTTATAATATTTTAATGAATCGTTTTTATTTTAATATCAATTATTGATATTGCATAATGTGATGACAATATATAAGGCAATCTTAAATTATTATGTGGACTTTTTACTTCAGTTTATAAAAGCATTCTTGAGATTGCACATCTTTAATAATACAAAAAAATAATTTGGTCAGCAATATAACATATAAATAGTGTGAAAGCAATAAAGTTTTATAACCCAATGCATAACCGTACATGTTGTCATATAGGAGTGGTTAGTTCGAGAATGTTAGAGGAAACTGGAATGCCTAGAGAAAACTATCGGCCTTTAACAACCGAACTGACATACTTTCTCACATTAAGATCTGTTCCGAGTTGAATTAACATAGGCATAAGAAGCGATAAGATATGCAAGCACTTCCTTTAGACTGATCGGCCTTTGAGTCCCCTATAACAGAAGAAATAAGTTGAACTTAAAATGTGTTTTGAAACCAAAATGATTTTGAAGATGTTGAAAAGCTACCAAAAGGGCCAAAATATATTTTACCAAATTAAGCTAAGTAAATACTTTGGATGAGGGAGTATACCTTGGTTTTTGACAAATTTAACTTGCAGGAAATTTAGACAATTATAGTATATTATGATATTATCCCGTTTCACTATTAATAAAAAGCAAAGAAAAACATTCCAATTAAAACCTTGATGCAATTTACCAAGGAATAAATCACAGCTGGAAAAATGAAAAGTGTAAATTTTAATTTCATAATTTTTTAATGAATCGTTTTTTTAATATCAATTATTGATATTGCATAATGTGATGGCAATATATAAGGCAATCTTAAATTATTATTTGGACTTTTTACTTCAGTTTATAAAAGCATTCTTGCACATCTTTAATTATACAAAAAATAATTTGGTCAGCAATATAACAGATAAATATGGTGAAAGCAATAGAGTTTTATAACCCAATGCATAAGCGTACATGTTGACATATAGGAGCGGTTAGTTCGAGAATGTTAGAGAAAACTGGAGTGCCTAGAAAACACTCGGCCTTTAACAACCGAACTGACATACTTTCTCACATTAAGATCTGTTCCGAGTTGAATAAACATAGGCATAAGAAGCGATAAGATATGCAAGCACTTCCTTTAGACTACTCGGCCTTTGAGTCCCCTATAACAGAAGAAATAAGTTGAACTTAAAATGTGTTTTGATTTATAGTATTCTTACACTGGTCACCATGATTGGCCTATAAATGCATACATTTAGAAAGGTCGGGTTGATCATAACGTAAATTGGTTTAACCAAATTGTTTTAAAAACTAATAAACAAAAACACAATTCACTATTATCAAAAGCTATAGTAAATAGTGAAAATCAATTTCCTCAATTGCTTTGTACCCTTTTATCACTAACGTAGGTAATTTTTTCGCGCTGTCATCATTACAAAAGAGGCGAAATCATAATAAGGAACTAGTTTTGTTTTTTGTCGCAATGTTGTTTCGCGTCACATCAGCAATATTTCGGTTATTCGTTATCACAGCAAGTTCATTCATCAAAGAAAAATTACCTTAATTTCTTAAAATTCAATTTATAGAATTTTTTTCATCAACAATTTAAAAAACAATAATGCCGTAGCAAGTAAAAACCGCATCGTTATGCCGCAGGAATTCAAATGACTCTGTGCGACACACATAATCCTGAAAACAAATGCGAATTGTATTATTACCGGATACTCATAGTCTAATTAATACTTATCTTTATTTAGAAATAATTAAATTCTCATTTGTTTCAAGGATTTTGATTGGTCATATTTTTCTGTTACGTTTGCATGTCGTCATCTTTTTGTGGCTTTGGCAATATTGTTCAAATTATTAATCTGTTGTTGAGAACAATTTATAAATCAAATTATAGGAAAAATGAAGTCAACTTTTCTTTTGTAATGGAAGTATGAAAGAATTTCACATTTTGTGCACTGAAAATTTACGTAATGTTACGTAAAAATTAACTTCGTTTCTATATTTAGAGATTAGTCCGAAGGTGTCGGAAGTTGATTATATCTATTAAACTGGATCGTGAAAAAGTCATATGAGTCTAATCTTTATTACTAGTATTACATCGTCATCTGTTATCTATTACGTAACTTTCTATTTCTATATATATATATATATATATATATATATCTGTTGCATTCTTTAAATCATTATACTCTTTAGATTAGTAGCTGAAATGGCGGCTGACAGTATGCGGTTTGATGACATTTTATCAATTGTTGGTGGATTTGGATGGTATCAAAAACGGTTATACATGATCATTGTATATCCAGCTATAATTAATGCTATGCAAATGATGAATTTTGTGTTTATCTTTGGAATACACGGCCACAGGTAAGTTAAAACATATTGATGGTCAAAAACAGTTTTTTAATTTGATAATATTTGTCCTCAATCTACATTGTCCTTGCCTTTTATGTAAAACTTTTTGTAAATTATCTATCAATTTCACATAACCATAAACAGGTTGTTGTTACTAAGGCTTATTTTACATATGTATGGATTACATGGCGGGATAGAAGGAAGCATCTGATAGCGCTATATTGCTTCACTTAACACTCATTTCAGTACCCGTCCGAAGCAGAAAATTTTATATTTGTTTTGCTGACTGTAATGTATTTCGTACTCATCGCAAATGAAATTCTCTTTGCCAGATAGTGCCTAAAATCATAATTTTTGTAAATAGAATAAAACCTTCAGATATTGAAGTATTCCGTATCAAAAGCAACACAAAATAACTTTTATATTTATAATTCTATCCACTTTATCATAATAAAGCCATGATAGTTGTTTAGAACTGGGCAAAAGGGTCTTTAGTAAATTCGAAAGTATGGAATTTCTCTGCCGTAACAATTTAATATGTGTCCTCTACGTCCAAAAAGCCGAGCAATTGCTTTGTGCCTGTAAGTGTTCTGAATAAAACAAAAATGTCTGCTATATCTTCAGCTTGCTATATCATAATTAAAAGGGCATAATATATAATAGACTATATAGACTCCAAATTGTTGGAGTTTTTAATAAATTACATATTTGTTGTGTTTGATACTATAATTTTTCCAGCAAACAATTGGTATACCAATGGCTACAAACTTACAAACTATGCACCGTTGCTTGCTATGAAGCAGAATATGCAGAACCTTGTTAAATCTGGAGAGAAGACTCACCAAATCATTCAACTCCACATACAGATATACATATATGACGTTCGGGTACTTAAAAATCCTAGATTGGAGAGTATGTGAATGTCGTCTATCCTAGTGAGCTTGAAATAAAAGATACGACTGGTTTCTCAACTTTTGCTTCATATTAAGACTTATACCTCAATTATGACGCCCACGAAAGGCTACATTTGAAACTTTATGACAAACGTGATGACTCAAATTTTCATTTGTTAACTATCCTTTTCTATGCAGCAATAGACCTGCTTTTTCTGATTATGGTGCATTTGTTTCCCAATTCATACACTATGGCTGAGCTTGTTCCCACTACAGAGACTCTGTACAACGAAGCAGGCTGTTTGCATATTAATTGTTGACCAAGAGGTATTGCAAACCTAGGCTTATCAAGGCCCTCAATAAGTTTTATGGCCGTCACAGTATTTTTTATTCGGTGTCGGTATCCATGATTGCCCTGGATATATTTAAAGTTCTGTAGTTTCACGTTTCTTTAACACAATTTTGATTACACATGTGGGGTGTATCTACCTAAACAGTAGGTGCTTACTCTTCCGGAGAACCCGTTCTCACTTCCATGGTGGAAATTCGCTTGTTTCAAAAATTGGTTTACAATTTCACTTTTTACTTTGCTTTGGGTTGTGTTTTTAGATATGAATTGGTATGTTTGTTTTTAATTTGATTATTTCCTACTGCGACAGTCCAACGTTTCACAAAAAAACAGACCTTTAGTAAACATGCCTATAACTGTAAAAACATCGCCTTCAGTTTTCACCAATTTCATTAAAAAATTGCAACCAGATTGCACTATATGACATCAACACCTCAAATATTTAGGGGGTCCTCTGCCCCCGACCCCTTGCACATCTTTGGCACAAAATTTCATTCTTAATTGAATCCACATCATTTTCACCTAGCTGATTAATAACGTTAATGTAACCTTATTTGGTTCTGTTATTCCACGTGTTAAAGAGATAACCATGTTGGTTCAGTTCGATATTCAATCGAAAGAACAATAAACACATGTCAAACACTGAGACCAAGTACTAAGATTCTAATCAGATCAGGTGCCCACCCTTGTGCACTAAATCCTACTACAAGTGCTACGATGGTTCGACAGATAGCATATTCCAGAGCTTTATATGTTTCAAAATTGTGCGTTTTGACATGTACGAAAATGTTGGATCACTCGCCCACAGATTTGTTGCAAAATCGATTCAATGATTTGATAGTAGAGTGAAGTCAGATAATGTATTTTGCTACACTCCGATACACATAAATTGAAGGCCAAATAGATAAGAAAAAATACTGGTTTTTGGAAATTTGATTGGACTTGAGTCTCTCGCACTACCTAGGCAATTTTTGTAACCGGAATGTATATGTTTCTATTAAATGACAATAGACAAACACAAACACAAACACAAAATGTTACAATCCAGATATTTTTAGAGTTGCGTCAAAGCATCAATTTAGACTTTTTGAAAACGGGGTTTTTTCCCAACAAAGAATAAATGGAAAAGAACAGTACGTTCTTCTATTCAATTCTTTTTAAAAGTCACAGTCGAAGTGGTTGCAAGAATGAACAGTTAATAATAACGACTATTATAATATATGGGATAGCAAAGAGGAAACCCAAAATTAGCTAAATTAACCCACAATACCTGTAGGTTTCAAGAGTTACGGTTAGGTATCTATAGGATAGCAGCCAGCTATCCTAGCATCCTAATGTTTGCTTTTTTTGCATGAATTGGATTGTCATATGAACAAATAGCAGAACAAAAGTGTGATACACAGTAATCAAACTTCGGTATATTCGATACGGAAGCCAGGTTGTCGAAGTACTCGTTTCTAGATTATAATTGTATTGGCTGAAGTTTAGAGGTATGTGAACACTCAAAATTCAATTGTCAAGTCATAGGTTCCACTAATGGTTTTAGTAGCTAAGGCAGTAATACGTAGTCGTAGGAGTTGCAGTTTTCCCGCGAACATCGCGTAGAATGTAAGAAAACACAATCACTAACAACCAGGGAAAAACCACCAACACAACCTAAGTGTAATATTAAATTTAAATTTTTTCGCGCTGGACTGATCATCGATGTCACTGCCGTTATAAGCAGTGTTCCAGTCAAGCATAACAATCACTTACAACTTGCAATCACTATACTCTTTAGTTAAGTTTCTGAAATGGCTGACAGTTTGCGGTTCGATGACATTTTATCAATTGTTAGCGGATTTGGATAGTATCAAAAACGATTATGCATGATCATTGTATATCCAGCTATAATTAATGCTATGCAAACGATGAAATTTGTGTTTATCTTTGGAATACACGGACACAGGTTAGTTACAAATATTGATGGTCATAAACCTTTTTTCGTTCATGTAATTTCGGAACCTTTTTAGGTTTTTTTTAATATTTTTATTTTATTGCTGTAAGATTTAGTGTATCTAAAAGATATAAAAGATATGTGCACGTGTGCGTTGTAACATGTAATAATCGAGTCGGAATGTTATATATACAGCGGATTGGTCGAAAAAAAGTCCACATGTAGGCCACTTCCAATTTGTAGACCGATCTGTTTCTTGAAAAGGCTGACGTGCCTGTAGTGAGTGTTGTGCCTGCTGATTGGATGGATATTGCTGTTCATTTCCTATGTTCAGTATAATTTTTATACTGCTGCCTGGCGATGATATTTTACAGCGTCGACTTAATTTTGACAACTTATCGTTCTGCTTTCTTGATTCTTAGGTTTTTG
Organism: Anadara kagoshimensis; assembly: GCA_021292105.1. Taxonomy (NCBI): domain Eukaryota; kingdom Metazoa; phylum Mollusca; class Bivalvia; order Arcoida; family Arcidae; genus Anadara; species Anadara kagoshimensis. The sequence goes on along the minus strand of CM037865.1, from coordinate 65,729,696 downwards.
GAGCTTGCATAATTACATATTATACCAGTTTTAATTTTACAGCACTAGACGGCCGTTTCGGAATACAATTCCTCATCAGTAGTGCTTGGACCAAAATTATGAAACCAAAATTTTTTGAAGATGTTGAAAAGCTACCCAAAGGACCAAATACATTTTACCAAATTAAGCTAAGGAAATACTTTGCATGAGGGAGTAAACCTTAGTTTGTGTGAAATTTCAAATTTTAACTTGCAGGAAATTTAGACAATTATAGTATATTTCTGACAATATTACGAAATTTTTGCCTACTGAGTTTTTGATATCCTCGGGGCACCAGCCACCAGCAGAGATATCGGCTCAGGGGTTTAAATTACATATTATACCATAAAATATGCTACTGTCCCAGTATTTGATTGGTAGCTTCCTGGTTAGTCCGGTCGGGCTGGGTTGTCCTCACGGTTGGCTGATTTTTTTCAAACGCAAAATATACAATTACCGGTTTAGCTGGTATAACAGACCCATTCACCTTTAAAACACCGTGTCATCATATCTTATTACGTTTTGATATGTTAATGAGTATTAAAAATACATATAATTACTAATATGTGTTGATAGTGCTAACAACAACAATAGTGGTGAATTATTTATCCTGAATTTAAACGACAAAAAATGTTTAATCGGTTATTTGGTAACTGTGCCTAGATGTCGATATCCCAATTTTTCTCCTGCCACATGTTTTAATACATTTTATTTGTTACTGTGTATCACAATATCTAGTCAGTACTTCCTATGTTATTTCCTATATTACATCTCTAATATTATCTATATGACACTGCCATCGAGTATTTATATAGGGTTCATATAGGATACATCAGTACACCAAAAACGTGTATAACTAGTTATAACTCTGCGTCGATCTATTTTGTGATGCCTCTCCATATGACTTGTGGTGTAATATTTTTATTTCCGTCTGTTGTTTATTGAGTGTTATACATAAGTATGTCGATTGTTATCGAATCCATATTTATTGCAACACATAATATGTATTTAATTATTTTGAAATAAAATTTTGAAACATCCTTAAAACTAAGTTATGTCATGCTTTTTGTTATGAAGTACATACTTTCCAGGCACAAACTTTCTTCTATTAATCGTAATTGCATTTCTTCCTGTTATCCTAAGGATATAAATCATTGGGAAATTTTCAACATTTTCTGTTTTTAACAATAGAAGCTCAATCAGTAATTAGGTAACCATCTCTTTTGTGTAACGGTTTTATAGGTTGTTTATAGGTTAAGAGCAAGTTTATGTTGACACTAGGGTTGTTGTAACTAATTAAGCAAAGGAAGGCGTTATTATATACATAATCAAAAGCAAACATACTAAAACATGTCCGAATTATATTACAGAAGTAAATAATTAATCAAACAAGTCAGGTTAGACACGTGAACTTCTATCAGGGAAGTGAGAACGGGTGCTCCGGAAGGGTAAGCACCTCCTGTTTAGCTAGCTACCCCCGCCACGTGTGTAATCAAAATTGTGTGATAGGAACATGGAACTATGGACGTCAAATATATCCAGGACAATCCTGGACACAGAGAGATCAAACTAGTCAACAATACTGTGATATCGACCATAAAACTTTTTTAGGGTCTTGATAAGCCTAAGCTTGCAATATCCCTGAGTCAACAATTGATTTGCAAGCAGCCTGCTTCGTTGTACAAAGTCTCCGTAGTGGGAACAAGCTCTACCATAGCGTATTAATCGGGAAACAAATACACCATAAGCAGGAAAAGCAGGTATATTGCTGCATAGAAAAGGACGGTTGACAATTAAAAAATTGTGAAGTCATCACGTTTGTCATAAAGTTTGAAATGTAGCTTCTCGTTGGCGTCATAATTCAGATTTAAGTCTAAAAATGAAGCAGAACTCAGTCGTACATTTTATTCCAATCTCACTAGGATAGATGACGTTCTCATAGTCTCCAAATTTAAGATTGTTCAGAGACAGAACGGCATCTATATATCTGTATGAGGAGGTGAATGATTTCCAGATTAAATTAGTTCTGCATAAATTCTGCTTCGTAAGAATTAAGAAACAAATCAGCAAGCAATGGTGCACAGATTGTACCCATTGGTATACCAATTCTTTGCTAGAAAATTATATTATCAAACACAACAAATATGTTATCTATCAAAAACTCCGACATTTTGTTGATGGTATTTTCAATATATTTTTGTTTGGAATCCGTATGATGCTTGACAAAATAACCAGAATCTCTATTCAACACCAGATATTTGCATCTTTCTTTAAGACAAGCAACACGCTGATATTACTGTTTTTGGTTGTATGTTTATAAACACTCTGCTATCATATCGGCAATGACTTATAAAAGATACACAGATGGGTTGATAACCAGAACTCATCTATCCACGTGAGTTTAAAAAAAAGACTAATGCTTCAATTTAGACTTGTGTCTCAATTATGACACCTAAGAAAGGTGTATGACAAATATGATGACTTTAATATTTCTATTGTCTTCTATTTATTGTCTATGCACCTACTTCCCCTGCTTATGGTGCAATTGTTTCACAATTAATACGCTAAAGTAGAGCTTGTTCCCACTACAATAAAATATGCTGCTTACAAATGAATTGTTGACAAAGGAATATTGCAAAACTAGGCTTATCAAGGCGCTCTGAAAGTTTAATGCTAAAAACCTTTGAAGCACCCGACCCTGGTAAAAATTCACATGGTTAACTTAATATGTCGGTTTCAAAGTATTTACTTTGCTTGGTGGATTATGACTTGAACATGGATTAGTTTGTTTGATATTGATTTTACCTATTCTAATAAATAATTCATTTCTTCTAGATGCAAAATTCCAGAAGATATGATGGGATTTTACAACGATACAGAGTCGGTATATATCGATACCAATGCCAGCCAAATATTGCCCATGAAATCATATGAAAATGTAACATGGACAACAGAATGTCAAATTTTCACATATTACAACGCGACTAATACTACACATATACATCGATGTACTGAGTGGGAGTATGACAAGTCGGTATATACACTATCGGGAACATCAGAGGTAAGTACAAACTAAGTTTTTCTTAAAGTCAAACCTGTCTATAAAGGCCACTAAACTCAATGGGAACCAGTAAAAACTACCATTATGTGCAGCTGGCCCAGGGATTCAAATAACTTTAGTTGAGTAAAGTGTTTAACGTGCCAGTCAAGAATATTTCACTTATATCGAGATGTCGCCAGCTGTGAGCGAGGTGCAGAAATTTTGCCTGTGCTTTGCACTGATGGCACGATACATCAGGGCTCTTTATGGAACCAAGCATTCCGTGACACGGGACCTCGTTCATTTTCAGTTCCAATCGAAAAAACCGCGACTTTCATTTTGTAATGTCGAGTGCTTGGCGAAAACAAGTCACTGCAAACTTTCACGTCTTAGGTCAGACCCGGTCGGGGTTCCATCCCACGACCTTTCACTTGCGGAACGAGTACTCTACCGACCGAGTTTAGTAAAGAGCAATTTGGGATAATATTTTACTGGCGTCCACAAGCAGGTGGTATATTTAGAGGTATATATAGAGATAGCCTTTAAGACAGGTTTGAGTTTATTTACAATAACTAGCTGCCATTCGAAACCTTGAATCGAAAATCGCAGTTACATCAATTTTTTTCACATGGTGAGATTTACAGAATGCAAACTCTTTGTTAACATAATTAACAGAGTCAATCGTCGTTTCACATGGCTGGTTAAGCTTAGCTAGACAGGAGGTACTTACCTTTCCTAAGCACCCGGTCTCGCTTACCTAACAGAATGCTATAGGCTAGGCAAGGACAGCTGTCAATGATTGACAAATTAAAGAAGCGTGAAGGTCATATGTTAATCAGTGCCTTTTGAATTTCACAAAAAAGATTATTGAATCAGTTTAATACATATTATAGTGTTCTTGTTTTTTTTATGTTATAAAACTTATTCTTTTTTTTTTCATTTAAAACCGCAAGGAATCGTTATAAGTTGTAAATTTCCGTAATCACGGAAACCAAAATAACACGTTTATTGGTAAATTGTATGTTGAATTTCGACTCCAGATTTAGTTTCTTTATTCACTTTATGTTTTAGAAATATTTCTATTTTACTAAAAAAATTTTTGGTTTATTTTTGTGGCATTAGTTTAATTTAGTTTGCGAACAGAAAACGATGAAATCCGTAGCTTCAATGGTTAGTTTCCTTGGTACACTTGCAGCTTCATTTACAATGGGGATTCTAGGCGACATGTAAGTAAATAAAAATAGACTTAAAGCTACTTAAAAATAAAGTATATGGCGAGAACGGCAACGGAACCAACTCGTATGAATGCAGCAATTTAATTTTGACTATTGTCATCTTTTCTTTTCTATGCAACAATATACTAGCTCTCCTAAGACTAAGGGCAATGCAGTTCAAATTAAACTCTCTAATTTTGCATATTTTAGGACCTCTAATTGTGAAAAACATGTACAATTGAATTGACATTAAATCTCATGAAGCACATAGACCACACAAATTGGCATCCAGTGCCCGTCTCAAGTAAGAAGTTTGATAAATCAACGATCTATATTATAACGTTCATGACTTACATTGTTTCCATATTGTTCTATTTGTTGATTCATTATTGTGCTTTTACTAGTCATTCCCAAGCACATATATTTGGGCTATAAATAGCATTATTCAAATACACCTTGCACAGACACCTGTCTAGATGTGTAAAATATGATTAAATTTGAAAACAAACAGCTCAATTTGTTCACCACTATAGTAGCTCAGTTGGTAGAATGCTTACTTCGTATGTGCGAGGTCGAGGTTTCGCACCCTGACCGGGGTCTGAAAATGACTTGAGAATAGGTAGTGACTGTTTCTTCACCAAGCACTCAGCATTTTGAAAATTCCTTCTAACGAGAACTAAAATATCAACGCCTCTTGTCACGGCAGAACTCGCCATGCATATTGCCCTGAACGTAGTGCAAAGGTAAAGGTTTCAGCCACTTTACCTTTAGCTGATGACGTCTCGATAAAAGTAAAAATACTCTTGACTGGGACTTTAAACTCAATTCAATCAAACGATTTGTTCGTGTAATGGCATAAAACCCTTATGGAAACTTTAAATTAACTTTTATTTACAGTATTGGTAGAAAGCTTGTAATGTGTGTGAACCTGGCTCTTATATTTATCTCCGGATTGGCCTTAGCTGCATCTCCGAACATATACGTATTTGCGGTTTTACACTTTTTTTCTGGTTTTTCTCAAATGTCATATTTTTGTATGGCTGTTATAACAGGCAAGTAATACACAATTTATAAGATAAAATCTTTAAATATGTATAAGGTTCAAGTAAGTTTGTTATGCTAGACAACTTTGATAACGGTCAGTTTTGCATCAATCTTGACGTACGTCATGATATAACAAACTCCTATAGAAAATTAAAAAAAAGTAAAGACTAAATTCTTTATTGTGCAAAATAAATTGAAAAATTATTTACCAACTTCTTTCGATCAAACAGACTTGGAATATGCATTATTTTTTGTTTTTATTTACCTTCAATATTATTGAGAAGTTTAATATATAAAAAAACAGGTGTTTAAGATATTTAATGTTTGCTATAGTTTCTGTAAGCACCCAGTTTTGTTGGCTATGAAAGATGTGTTTTATCTAAATTTAAATGTTATTTTTTAGTTTTAGAACTAGTTGAACCCTCAAAAAGAACCTTTGCTGGACTTGTGATAGAACTTGTATATTGTTTGGGAGAACTAATTCTGTGTGTAACGGCATATTTTATACGTAACTGGAGACACCTACAAATAGCTATATCGGTGCCAGCATTTATTTTAATGTTTTACTGGAAGTAAGAAAAATTATGGATGAATCAATTATAAAGTTCTTTAAAAATATATCATTTCGTATAATAACATTTGTACTCTGTCGCTAAAAGAGATAAAAAGAAATTGGTCTTATGAAGGTATTTAATAATATTTAAAATAAAATCAGTAATCCGCATTTAATTGAAACAAGAGCTTTCAATGAAAGCAAGCCGAGGGGTACATGTGACACTAATATACAAAAATTCAGCGGTTCATCACTCTATTATTGAACAGGAAAACGATATACACAACTACATCTCCTCTGATTATTCCTGTTAAGTTTATTAAAAACGGATTGACTGGGATTGTACATGTGACAGATGGAGGTACTTACTCTTCCGCAGCACCCGACCTAACTTCCTTTATTGAAGTTCAGGTGTTTAACCTAATTTGTCATCCTTTATAACATCCAATGATATATAAATTATTAAATAGTTCTTTTTTTGCGACGTCCAATTTTAAACCTCTTTGCAAGCTGACAGATTTTAATATATTGCTAAGCCAGCGGCTAATACTGTTTTACTGGTTATGAAAAACATTATTTGAGTAAGTTCGAAAGCCAATACTATATATGTATGAACAACTAAATTTATACATATTCGTATCAGCATTTTTAGTGCATCGGGGAGGGAATTTAAGCCTGTATCATAAATCATTTTCAAGTAAACAATGTGTGGTTTCTGTTTTAATGTATCATCTTTGTAGAACTCGGCATTTAAAAGTCACGGGGTTTTTTGGAAGAGACCTTAAAAACGGTATTCCTACTCACGGTAGGCTTAGCACGTTAAAGAACCCTCCATGTACATTCCCCTGGGCGCACTGCAAAGTTAAAATTCCTACCCCTTCAAATATAGCTGATCACGTCTCGATGTAAGTTATATGTTCTATATATAGTATGTATATATCTAAATATTTAATAAATCATTTTTGTAGATTGGTACCAGAGTCACCCCGATGGTTGATAGCAAAAGGAAGGAAAAAAGAAGCATTACTAATAATTCAGAAAATGGCAGAAGTAAATAAACAAGACTGTCCGCACGATATAAATATAACGGACACAGATGATAGTAATGTGAACTTTAAAACAGCCATCCGCTCTTTATTTAGGTCGAGATCTCTAGTCAGGGAGTGGATAATCATGATATTATCTTGGTAATAACATAAAAATAAAAATTTTCATGTTATATCAGTTTTAAGTTTAAAGCACTAGACGGCCGTTTCGGAATACAATTCCTCATCAGTAGTGCTAGGACCAAAATTATGAAACAAAAACTTTTTTCCAAGATGTTGAAAAGAAACCAAAAGGAGCAAAATATATTTTACCAAATCAGTAACTAAGTTTACAGATACTTCCCCTAGTCTAAACATATCCAAGCATCTTAAATGTTATGTTGCAATTAATTGAGATTAATTAATAATTATTTTCTGATTATATTTTAAATTTTAAAAGATCCATTTAAGATCACAGTAAGTAGCGTCCTGAATACAATTGTCTTAGATGGACATGACGAGTAAATTTTCTCAGTTGGAGGTGCTGACCCTTCCGAGACACACACGGCCTTACTTTCCTGGTGGAAGTTCACATGTTTAACCTACTTTGTCAGTTTCAAAGTTTTTGTTTTGCTTCTTATGAATTGTGATTCGACATGGATTAGTATGTTTGTTTTTGGAAACATTTGATGCATAATTGTATTCAACATTTTTATATGAATAGTATTTTTCCAGATTTTCTTTAATATTTTAAATTAAGATATAATATACATAAGTGTAGGACTGCTTATAACACGAAGCTATGAGGTGTGGGAACCAATGTCAATCGAACACAAACATATACATAGATCAATGGAGATAATTGAGATTCCGTGAGTTGATAGATTAGATTAGATTTGTTGATTAGACATATAGCATTTACAGTCCAACCTGCCTGAAAGCCCACATCTATATAAGGGCCACCTGCTTATAAAGGCCAGTAGAATTGTATCCCAATTGTTCTTTATTCGTATCATTTGAACCTGTATATAAAGGCCGTCCATAAATGCTACTTTGACTGGTTCCATTGGATGTCCTTTACAGACAGATTTGACTGTACTATTAAAGCGGTGTATTAATTTAATGGTTCCAACCTTACCATTATTTGTAGGTTTGTCGTCACTTTAACGTATTATGGACTAATATATAATACTGGACGTCTTGCTGGCAACGTGTACTTGAACTTTTTCCTGTCTGTAGTTGTTGAAGCCATTGCCTATTCCTTGTGTTTACTTCTGTCTGGCAGATTTGGACGGAAACCTATCCATTGTGGAGGTCTTGTACTAGCCGGTATAGCATGCCTATCAACAATCTTTACAGAGATCCTTGCTGATGAATGTATGTATAAATGCATGTGGACATGGATTGGTATATTTGTTTTTGATTGAAAGCCGAAAAAAATGAAAAAAAAAAAGATTTTCACAGAACGCGCCATGAAAAATATCGACCAAAACCATATTCTCTTTTCATTGTTGATTGGAGATGTTCATCTTGTCAGTAAATATTAAGTCTTCAATATCGTACAACATATAATGTTTACATGTCCCGAGAAAACAGACAAACATAAAACATAAATATGGTGCTACAATGTGTAAAGAATTCATTATATTAAAAAAATACTGTCTTTTTTATACAATACACATCTTATTAAAATCTACTTTTCTTGCTGGATCGATATAATAGACTTGAGTCGCCTGCGATGTTTATCTACGACATAGCGGGCGATTGTACAAACACTCTAATGATATCCATATGTTCAAACTAGTACAAACGGATCAGAAACACTTGTACAAACTTAGGCATCACATGAACCTTTGGTTAGATTAATCCATGAGATTACTCATAATGGCTCATCACAAATAACTGAATTATTGCTGATATGACATAAAACAACGTTCAACCGATCAATCGACCTTTTGAAATTAAGTCATTAGAATGTTATTTGACTGCCAAAGTAACTGAATGCTCCATGAGTTTGTTCTCTATGTGTCGTGTTTTTTGCTTTTTGTTGTCGTTTTTGGCTGTTCCTATCATTACTTTGTATTGCAATAAGTTCTTGTTGTTTTGTCTGCATTATACGTTTTTCAATAACTATCTCTTATATTTTAGATAAACAAACCCGATGTAATTTTGATCTTTTCAGCACTTCATTGGATGACAATTGTACTGTCTTTGATTGGTAAATGTGGTATCTCAGTGACGTTTGGTAACATTTATGTTTACACACCGGAACTGTTCCCAACACATGTCAGAAGTTTTGCTCTGGGAACAAGTAACACATTAGCAAGGGTGGGATCAATGGTGTCTCCATATATAGCCAATATTGTAAGTATCGTTGAATTTTCTTAAGATGATACCTTAGTCATTAATAAAGGCGTTTTAAGTGCCGATTCGAGCTACAAATGACTTAAAAACTTAACTGCAATTGTTTTTTGGTTTTTTTTTTTTTTTTACTTCCTAGAAAACTGAATTCTGCCACACGGTTCAATTCAAAATGTACTGAATTGTTTGATTTCGAAAATTAACAAAAATGCAGTTTTATGATCTGTTTTGCCTCTCCGCATTTATTTTGGTAATTATTGCCGGAATCACTAAATGATTGTTTGTCTTTGAGAGTGTGTTGGATCCCATTGAATATTTCTAACCTCCGATACAAAATTTAAACACCAATGTAATCAAAAACAAACATACCAATTCATGTCCGAATCACAATCCAGAAGCAAAGTAAAAACGTTGGAACTGACGTGAACTTCCACCAGGGAAATGAGGCCGGATGATCCGGAAGGGTGCGCACCTCCTGTTTATCTAGCTATAACCGCCACGTGTGTAATCGAAATCGTGTGAAAGAAACGTGAAACTATGGGGCGTTAATTATACAATATCAGTGTCATTGAACTTTATCCTAATCTTTCTGTTTTAGGCGGATTTTATTCCAACAAAATTCGGAAGAGCTTTACCTCTAATCATTTTTGGAAGTGTTGGTATAATTGTTGGTTTATTGTCATTAACATTGCCAGAAACATTATCCAAAAACCTACCGGAAAGTATAGAGGATGCAGTTTTGTTACAAAGGTAATTGTTATGAATTTGTATTTATAATCAAAATTGGAAACAAGCAAACCATTCCATATCCAAATTACAACCCAAAAGCAAAGTAAAGCGTTGAAACATCCGAATTAGGCTTAAGACGCAGACTTCCACCAGGGAAGTAAGGCCGGGTACTCTATTTAATTCATAAAAGATTCTGTGGGATTTGTATTGAAATCTTGTCTTTTCTTTGATTACATATTTCGACTTTATCGGATCATTTAAAAAGTGCATGAGACGAATATAAATCTTAGTAGCAATAATATGTAATGCATATAAAAAATATGCTTCTGATCAGACATCAAAATATATTGAGCTCACTTACAGAATTTCGACTGCGTCGGGTATGAAATAGAAAAACAGTTCGTAGCCTAGACTTATCAAGGTCATCAAATAGTTTTATGGTCATCATCACAGTATTGTAGATAAGTTTGATGTCTCTGTGTCCAGGATTGCCCTGGAAATATTTAACATCCCATAGTTCCATGTTCCTTTCACTCAGTTTTTATTACACACGTGGCGGGTGTAGCTAAGTGAAAAGGGGGTGCTTACTCTTCCTGAGCACCCGGTCTCACTTTCCTGGGGGAAGTTCGCTAGACGAACTTGGATTGTCAATTCCAAAGTTTTCACCTTGCTTCTGAATTGTGGTTCGGAAATGGATTAGTATGTTTGTTTTTGATTAATAACATTTACTTGACAATGTGCAATGCAACAAAGAACCCAAATCGAAGAAACCAAACACAAACAAATAATTTGATCAATGGTTATTAGGCTCCCCATTTTGGATGGAGACTGGATTGAGTTTGTAAAAGTGTGGGCCAGTAAGTATGTGTAGTTATAGTAAAATTAGTCCACAGCCTTTCCATTTAATTAATAACTGGTGCTCGATTAATACGTAATGATAAATTGTTGCCATTCAAACGCTTTTGTAATGTTGTAACAACACCATTTACAACCGTTGGTGTCTTAATCAAAACATTTGAATTTAGTCTTTCTCTGAACAATGACAGAACAACTTGCATATTATATTTATAAACATTAAAAATTATGTTCCTGCTTGAAAGCAATGTTCTGCTTAAGTAAAAACAACAATTTTTTCTTCATTTTAGAAACCAAAGGCAGTACACTAAAGACGAACAGAATGTGTCCTTGAATAATTATCCAAACCTGTGTGATAAAGAAATGTGAAGCACAATCAATCGCATCCAAAATGTACCTTCTGAAAAGATAATTTAATTAACATTTGTAATGTATTTTTGGCATAAACTGCACGTTATATTTATGGACGATTTTGAGAAAATTATTTAGAGAAAGTAAAATCTGTATTAAAGCAAGAAATTGAACGTTGGTGTGTATGTGTATTCCTAAGGGGTATGATTTCACAATTTGCCAATGACAACAAATAAATATGAAAAGGATTGCAAGATTGTGTAATATCACTTAATAATTTACATAGATATGTATTACTTTAAGTATTTGCCATGTCAGTTGTTAACTATTACTATGTAATTATTCTATCCTCCAATCAAATTATTTGTTTTTATTTTTAACGAAGTTTTTTTTCATTTTTCCCTAATATACTGCATATTTATGGCTTTTAAAACGCTAATTGGTATTTATATTAGGTTCAAAGGGTTGTATCATGTAACATGCAATCTAGTGTTGTAATAGTTAAATGGTCTATTTTTCAATATTAAGATTGTTCTTCTTGTACTTATCATTTAATATAGAGTTATACGCTTCTGGAGCACCCAAATTAACTTCCTTTCGTGGAAGTTCACGTGTTGAACTGATTTTTTTTTAAGTTTCCTGTTTTTTAATTGTGAATTCAACACGATCATGGGCTGATGATATATTTGGTTTCTCATTGTATTATAATGCAATATCGAAAACAGATGCGGAAACAAAGTGACTTTGCAAAAATCAAAGCAAGTAAGAACAAACAGAGCAAGAGAACGTAATAAAAGAACACATATCCAAACAACAAAATACTTAAAATTAACAAGATAAATGCATAAAAACTTCGTCCTCGTGTCATTCGACCACAACGTGATACAGTACAGTTGGCATTATCTCCCCTACGGTTTTCTATAAAAATTCTCTTAAAATTAAAACCACTAAAATGACCTAAATATCTTTGAAGTACTGACGTTTCTAAAACATTACACAGACCATCCTTTGTCAATTTACACGAAGCTCTAAACGTTAAATAAAAACATATTTTATTGATTTGTTTTACAGATATTATAATACAAATGGTACTTAAGAAAATTTATATTTGAGATAAATACAACTCAATTTGCAATTACTCGTAATTTACAATTAACAGTTTACCGGTTTTGAACCCCTATTCTATGACAGCAATATTCTTCATGAAAATTCGATATTTTACTAAAGTAACATAAGTTATATGAAATCAATATTACGAGCATATTGTGGTATGTGTATGAACAAATCGTCGTAATTTAATCGTTGTCGTCGGCCCATTACAGCAGCGAAACATGAGTACATCCTGTACCGGCTGGGGGATAAGATGTCAAGTGTACAAGCTGGTATATACATGCCTATTATTTATATTTTAGAAGTTTAAGTTATTGTCAAGAATACAAAATAAAAGACCCAAAACTCTTGAAGTTATCAAATCGTGTATCTGAAGCTTATAAAGCCAACCAAATGTTGCAAAGTAAACCGATAAATTAGAAGTATATTCAAGATATAAAAATGTAAAAAATTATAAATAACGAAATATTTATGTATGGCTATAGCTTCTGTATTAATTTTACAGTCTGGTGAGAATTTGAGGGCAAACGTGCTGGTTTCGTAAGATATCGCTGATTGATCGGTCATTTTGTGTTATTTCCCGTGGTACTGCCACCTCTGTTAATATTTTTTTTCTTTTAGTAATTAAAAACATACAAACTATTCCGTGTCTAATTGACATTTCCAAACCAAAGTAGAAACATTGAAGTTGCCAAATTAGGTTAAACACGTGAACAGGGAGGTGAGACCGAGTGTTCTGGAAGTGTAAGCATCTTCTGTTTGGCTAGCTACACAAGCCACGCGTGTAACGAAAATTTAGAATGAAAAGAACATTTAATTATGGGACGTCAAATATATCCGGATTAACCCTGGACATATAGGTGTCGTCATGCTTATCAACAATAATGTGATGACAAGCAAACAACTTTTAAAGGCCCTCGATAAGCCTATGAGCCTAGGATTGTAATATACGTGGGTCAACAATTTATTTATTTGCAGCTTGCTTTGTGGTATAAGGTTCCCGTTATTAGAACAAGCTCTTCCATAACGTATAAATTAATAAATTATTATAAAATATTTATTAAGTAAACAATTATTCAGAACAACAAAATTAGATACGGAATGTACATTGGTTGGTAAAGTCAATATCGACTCGACAGCATTGACGTTTGAGTTATAGAACTTAAAAATTACAAAGTACATAGAACTTGTTCTAAACGCATACTTTTATCACAGTTAAATAGGATCATCATAATTGTTAAATTCATGTATGTATTTTGGAAATAATATTCTAACCATATCTTAATGAGACTGATATATAAGAACAATACATAAGAAACAATTATTGTCACAGACGTTATCTAATGACAAAAGAACGTTTAACTCTGTCAATATGCAAATTAAAATCCCATGTGGTATCGATGCTTTAAATCTGCATCATACTTTTTAAATGGTCCAAATTACTAGCCATAAGTCAATTTTCCTGGTTTGTGGACATATTTCAAACACTATTTGCTATTTATTTCTGCGTATACCATAGATACTGTTAAGGGTAACAGAGACAATAATTTTATTTCATTTTTATCCAAAATACTGTATTGAATTTGTATGTTTTTAACTAATGTAAATGGTTGATTTTTTAACGATGGCAATTGTTTTATCCAAAGACAATGAGTACATAGATTCCTATAACAAGAATTGAAATTCAAAATATATATTTTGTGCATTATGTAATTCATATCATATTCAAAATCTTGCGCAATTGAAACGATTCTTAATAAACTAAAGGTTATTATTCATACATAATAACTTAAATTATTTGAACACAAGTTGGTATATTTGTTTTATATATCAAATGAACTACAATAGAGACATCATACTCAACAACAATACTGTGAGGGTGACCATAAACGTTTTGAAGATCTTCGTAAGAATAAACTTGCAATAACCCGTGGCAGTTCAGTAATAGTTGAACTAGAATTACAACATGAGGGAGAACGAACCCCTATTGTTTATATAGTGTGCATCAAATTGTCTTCTCTGAGCTTGTAAATAAGAATAATGTTTCAAATCTTCTAGAACTTGTATATAGGAATTAAATGTCAAATTAATTCTTTGAGATTGTACATCACTAGCATGTGTCAATTTGTCTTTTTAGCTTGTATATGTTGGAAAAGGCCGTGACGTTACCTTTCCTAGGCTTTTGTGTATTGTATATAGTAATGAGTATCAAGCTGCCGTTTCTTAACTTGTGTATAGGAATAGGTTCAAGTTTTCTTTATAATTGTACAATGTCATAATATTCTTATTAACCTTATCAATATAAAAAAACAACTATTGTCAAATAATTTTATTTCTGATTTGCAATACGTTTTTGCTTTCTTATTAAAAACACTATCTTCCCAAGAGACAGGACAAGGAAATCTGAAATTAAAAACAATATTTAAAAAAAAATTGAAATACTTTAAAAAATAACATTTTCCATTCATTATTATTTATAATTCTTAACAGACATAGCCAAAGGGAAGTCTAGATTGTTAAGACTTAGTGCACTTGCGTTTATCAATATCAAAGTGACCAAAAATAGCCATCTGAGCAACTGAAAGCAATACATAGATGTTAAGTGCTTTACAAAAAAAATCATTTTTATAAATACTAATTAACGATGACTTGAAACGCACATACATAGTCGCCGATAGGCAAGTATTGAGAACGTGCTAATTTATAACGCAAAATAAAAAAGTGTTTAAATGTTTCGTTTTCTACATAGTGTTAAGAGACTGTAATCCCTTAATTTCAACACTTTTGTACTTGTTAGGTAGTAGGGTTTTCATCAGTTTTACATATGTAAAATGTAAAATGGATTGTTTGTTATTAATAAAACGTTGCATGCTAAAGGCAAACAAACTTTAGGAACTAAGAATGTTTTTGCGATATTATACCAATATTTTAAATAAACTCATCATTGTTATTATCAAAAAATAATAATTCATTTACATATGTGTAAAGCGTAACAACAAACTATTCCTGTCGACTGCAATATTAATTTTAATGTCAAGCCTAGAAAATATTTCGACGTTTTTAAACGAGTAAATTAAAAGTTGACATACCTTTCCGTGACATTTGTCTGGTAGTAAACTTCCTGTATATAAAATAAAATATTTTATTAATTCTAGGCAATGATAATATTCGTTACACAAAGAATATTATTTTGATGAAAGAAACATTTAATTATTTTTTCCAAATCATCTGTCATTTAGGACTTTTTTCTTAATAATACAACGTTCAATGTGAACCTAATCTCTTGTCAATATATTAAATTCCAGTCATTCTACGAATAGTTTATATAGTTTTAAAGGCTAAAATGTACAGCGACAAAACACAGCATATTACATGAACATATACTATAGGAACTCTATACAATGAATCAAGCTTCTTAAAATAAATTGTTGACTATTAGATATAGCAGTTCTAGGGCTTATTAAGACCCTCAAAACTTTTCAATGGCCCCCATCAAAACATCTTGTATATATAATATACAATAATTGCCCTCTAGGTATGTGGACATCCAGAATTGTCACCCGACAGACGGGTTGTCACCCGAGGGCATCGCCCGAGGGTAAAAACCCTTCTGAAGGGTGACAATTCTGGATGTCCACATACCTAGAGGGCAATTATTATTTTATTATACCGAAACAAAACTTACCATGTAAATTGACGCAAACAATGTCTAAATTTTAAATTAAATTCAATGCTGCCAGTTTACACTTTCAACAATCCCGGAGGGGGGGGGTGGGGGGGGGCTCATACTTTATATTCCGCAGAATCTAGGTTTACCTCTCTTTTCGTTTCCATCAAATACATTTCCAGTATTTCCACTGAAGCTTGGGTGACCTTTTTTGTGTTTTTTCTGCATCTTTGTCATACATAATTAATAACAAGTCCGCTTCCGACGAACTTCAAAAAAACGACTGGCCGCCATTATTATTGTTTACCAAATGACAACACAGTTCTGTTGTACGAGTTGTTTCCCTTGTACCGGGTCATCACCGGGTGATAATAGTATTATCACATGGCTGTGAGAGGTTATCACATGGCTGTGAGAGGTTATCACACGCTGACAGTGATTCTGTGGGAAATATGTCATTTATTACATGTCATGTGATTGGAAAACATCCAATGAAAAGTGTTTTAATATATGTGAGGTATAATAATGTCTAGTATGATGTCTGTGTCTCGATTTACCTTTGATATATTTGACGTCTAATAAATGCGGGGTCCTTTCATTCCTAATTTTGACTACACATGTTGCGGGTGTAAATAGCTAAAAATGAGGTGCTTACCCTTTTAAAGCACCTGACCTCACTTCACTGGTGGAAGTACATGTTTAAATTTGACAGTTTCAATTTTTATACTATGCCTTTGGATTGTGGTTTGGACATTGATTGGTATGTTTTGTTTTTTTTTTTTTTTTTTTTTTTTTTTTTTTTTTTTGTTATATAACAACTCCTGGATTAATTGTATAATCAGCCTTTCATAGATTACGGTCCGATATGATATAACGAAATCTATAACTGAAAAAATGTACTTTGCAATTGCTAATGTAAAAAAAAGTAAAACATATATTTTATATTTTAAGATCACAGATTAGAAAAGCGAGACTGATTTAATATATTTGTATATTTGTTTTGTTTGTGAATAAGTCGTCATTGAGCCTGTAAGTAATCTGGATATGTCTTACTTTTGTTTCAAAGCCAGCTTGTTATCAGAATGTCGGAACCATCCATATAAGTGATCAAATGTTGCCAATCAAATGCTCTTTTAATAAGGTGTTTACCCCAAAAAGAAAAAAACTAAAGGTTTCAGCCCGAACAATAACCACTTAATTATTTTTAACAAATAATCCAAATAAAGTTTATAATTGCACTATATATGAAATTTTCCTTCTTGTACTCTGTACACATTTTCGTAATACTGAACATTTCATTTTCATAGTGACAGATAAGATTAATAGGTCAACCTAAATCTTTCCACATAAATTGTATATATATCTATGACTCGTAAATTATTACTAATATGTTTATGCTGACCTGTGTTTGATGAAGGTGACACACATCGATCGCCGCATGTGTGTCGGCAACATTTCTGGCCGTCAGGACAAGAACTGTCACCGAAACAGTGTGGCGTATATGCACATCCCCATACTATGTTTGGATTTTCTACTGGACAACCATCTAAAATAAATAAAATGTAAATTGTGTTCATTTAAAAATACCGCCATTGGATTATACATATTTACTTTTAATAAAGCAAAAGGATACTGTCTTAGTCAAAAGAAGAAATACATACATTTAAACACTTTATATCAGTTATCCCATCAGCTTGTGTGCAAGTAACAAAAAAAACAAACAAACACAACAATCCATGTCCAAATCACAATTCCAAAGCAAAGTAAAAACTATGAAAATGGCATTCAAGTTAAACACGTGAAAACAGGGACGTGAGGTCGAGTGCTGTGGGAGGGTGAGCATCACCTGTTTAGTTAGCTACATGTAATCAAAAACAAACATACTTATCCATTTCCGAATCACAATCCAGAAGCAAAGTAAAAACTTTGGAACTGACAAGTTAGGTTAGACACGTGAACTTCCACCAGGGAAGTGAGGCCGGGTGCTCCGGAAGGGTAAGCACCTCCTGTTTAGCTAGCTACACCCGTCACGTGTGTAATCAAAATTGTGTGAAAGGAACATGGAACTATGAGACGTCAAATATATCCAAGGCAATCCTGGACACAGAGACATCAAACTTATCAACAATACTGTGATGACGGCCATAAAACTTTTTGAGGGCCTTGATAAGCCTAGGCTTGCAATATCCCCGAGTCAACAATTTATTTGCAAGCAGCCTACTTCGTTGTACAAAGTCCCCGTAGTGGGAACAAGCTCTACCATAGCGTATTAATTGGGAAACAAATACACCATAAGCAGGAGAAGCAGGTATATTGCTGCATAAAAAAGGAAAGTTGACAATAGAAAAATTGATAACTTATATCGAGAATTATACCTATAACGGCTCTCATTGACTTTCATATCTACATGAACAAGTGAAACACACTTATATCAAAATTGTCTTGTATTGCAGTCAGGTAGCTTTGGCCATTAGAATAGACAATGACAAATTAATTGTCTATTATCATGGCCATGGAAATTGTAGTTTTTGCTGTTTTGACATTCAGTGTCCAGACTAACTGGAAGGTTTTAAATGATTTGAGAGTGCTGCAGGTAGCATTGGTTATAGCTTACAGGGATGTAAGAAAAGAACTTGAAACTTATACCATCAAGTGCTACAGTGCAATTTTTACTATCGATGAGTTTCGAATGTTTTGAATATCACCACAAATTCATTATATCTCATGATTTCATTTATCTATGGCTCTGTGCTACATCAACCAGAGAAATGCCACTTGGTGTATGCCATTGCCTATGGTCCTGGTACATTACACCGGACATTGTGTCCAGTGACCATTCAGGGAGTTTTATGGTCTCGGAATATTATTGTGGTAGTTGTTTTTGCTATTGCTTATACACGTTTTTCAGTAAAAATTTTATATGTAATTATGTACGTTTATATACCCTGTCTTACCTTGGCAATAAACTACAGCTATTACACTGAGGATCACAAAAATACAGACTTCTAGCTTCATCCTTCCGTTATGAAGACAAAACGTTACTGTGACAAATATAGTCCAAACCTCTTATCTCAGATATCTGATAACAATATGTTCTCGTTCTCAACTTTTGTTTTAGCTATCTAACACAAATGAACACTGCATGACTACAGATTTAACAATTCTACCGTAAACATTCTTCATTAGATCCGGGAAACTGTCATCAAATTTAACTGCGTTGTTTCATAATTATATCATTTTAATTTGCTTTTTTACGATATATGAAATAACGGAAGTTTGTCAGTGACGTAATGAATACAGATTTGTTTTTAATATTTTGACTTCAGTGTCCAGACTAACTGGAAGGTTTTAAATGATTTGAGAGTGCTGCAGGTAGTTGTTGATATATTAATATACCATGTCCCAAATACGCTTCCGTATTGCGTTGCATTATCGATGTTAATGAGCTTTTGGTGATTCTACAAAGTATTACATTAGATGTCACACTGTATGTTTCACAAAGGGATTTTAGCTACAGGTAGTATGATGTACGTATATATGAATTTTGTGTTATAATGACACACGATATCAATACTTTGTATAAAAAAATAAGACAAAAATAGTTGACGAAACACCGATCGGTTAAATTAATTACTGTTATATTATACCGCAATACAAACACAACCTAAATGCACGTGCTTGTTTTTCATGTTATACTCCAATGAAATAACTCCGATTAAGTCCTCCGGGACTACGTTTTGCTCCGATAAGCTGGTCCATGGGTTAACAATATGGATGGGTCAACTCGCATGAACTTGACAGCAACATTTGTGTTTTTTTGTTTTTAGTAAATGTTCGTCCTTTCTTCACAACATGAATGACTTTAGGTTACAAATAAATTATGATAAAAAACTTGATTTATTTATTATTTCTTGTGTAAACATCAGTGATTGTCTGCAATACACAATTTATAAAAATGTAAATATTGACCATCATATCCGGATCCGCTTTCGACTTGGAGATGTTGATACTATATTACAATTAAACGGATATAAAACGGAAGATATTCCATGCATCGCAATTCCAGACCTTTTACAAGATGATTTTATTTGGTAGAAGCGATAAGTGCATTTTCATCACCAAATACTAATCATATGGTTAAAACACTAATGATATGGCCAAAGCACCAGGAGCCCCCCCCCTCGTACACACAGCTGTCCCCACTCAGACACTACCTCAAGAAAAATCTGTAAGATTCAAGAAACTTATTATTGTTAATACTGACAACCTTGATCAATACAGGCAATCAAAATCTACCAAAAGAAAACTCAGCGTGGAATGTTTCCAAAGGTACAAATATAATATAGATCTACTTTTTACTGCTCTAAAGTTTTTCATGGCAAACACCCTAACACACCTGTATTATTATTATGAAATAACACAAAAAAAACATTTGTTTTTGTTCACATCCTCAACATTTCAATTAAAAGTTTCACATTGTTTTTTATTTTAATTTTCACACACATTTCTAAAAATTATATGTGAATTTCAACAGAAAGTGTTCATTTAATTTAATACTTTAAATAATTTAAATTTTGGAAATATGAATCATGTATCAGAAAGGAAGATAAAATAAATTCAGCTTTAGAAGTAATATTTTTAAACAAAGTCCCAATTGGATTGGGGAAACACTAATTGCACTTTTTTGTGTAAAGTGTTTTGTTTTTTAAAACAAGTATTCACACATTAGAAATTAGGATAATTTATTTTCTCTCTTTTCGACAACAAAAACACAATACACAATTAATAAAATAATGTTTTTTTTCTTCAAAATGTTGAAGATGAATTAAAAATAAAAAATAGCTCATTTTCAGTTTGAAGTGTAGATTCCAACGGAGAAAAGGTTGATTTCCACACAATTTCAACAGATGATTTGTGCGAGAAGCTCAGGAGGTTCTATGCAGAGATAGAGCCCAAGAATATTGAGATGAGGAGTAAATCAATGCCCCAGAACATGGCTACTGAACGTGCGGGCAGCTATAGACACATTCAAAATATTGGCAGGAATTTTGACATTGTCCGTGACACTGTGTCCAAACCTGCAAATAATACATTGGACGGTAGATTAAAATTTAACATGCAACAATGTGTTTCTAGGCCTACTTAACATAGGGAAATTATTTCTACATCCGACCTTCAGAAAATACAAAATTTTCTGTTTAGAGAAACAACTCCTGTTGCACTAAGAATATGGTATCTTTTATCCATACATTTTGTGTCCAGGGGTTTAGAGTTTCACCTCCAATTAAACCTTAATAGTTTCCAGTTTCGTTCTGTTGAAAATAACTAGGATTTTATTTTTCTTGTCCATGAAACAAGAGAAAAATTATCAACGGTGGATTAGCAGTGATGAATCACATTCATATAAAATAATGTACTCCACATAACAAGTAGTTTATATTGCCCTGTTGCTTCACTGAAATTGTTTATAAACAAAACTGACCCTAGTAGTTCACATTTATTCAACCAGTGTGTTAAAACCTGTAACCTGGTATAATACATCACCAATAAAACCTTATCTATTCACTTTTTTATGCACGATGTTTCTTGACAAGTTGGTTGCAGTAAATATTATACTACACACTGCTTGAGACCAACTTGTATCCAAGCCATGCTAGCCTAGAACTGAGACACATAATGTTCGTGAGCGGATATCGGAATGACAGCTCAACTCGCAGCTATAATAGATACTGCCCCACTCAGAAAAAAAAAGAATAAGTAACACACTATAAATTAGAGTGGGGTGACATTAGCTAAAATTGATCAAAATGAAAAACAGTATCTTGAACATATAGAAAGAGCCACAAAAACAAGAACAGAAGAAACGTAGACTCATCTCATTTAATCCAAGAGCTTATGAAATCACTGATAATCCCAATTTTTGTCCCTTATAACAAACAAAAAATCTGAATTCCAAAACAGACGCCAACCTCATACTATCAAAGATGACTCTCCTTTTTAATCTATCACAACAGAGAAAAAAGATTCCGAATATTGGTTCATAGTTCAACTTTAAGGTGAACACAAACTTTACAAAGTAATGGAAAGTATGGCTATGGCTAAACATTCTCGACCAAACGAACCAAAAACAAACACGAGTTCCAGCAAGGTACAATGTACACGGCTTTTGCATGCAGGCGTCACACCTCATACTATAATGCAATTGTCGGGCAATAAAACGTCCAAAGTGTGAATAACTATCCTTTTGCATCTGATGAAATGCAGAACAAAATGTCGAACATTTTATGTATGGAACCGGAAAAAGAAAATATAAACAGTCCACCATATTCGTTGTAATATTAGAATTTTGTACGAAAAAATCCATGTTGATTTCATCCCGGCTCCGTTCATCTGAAATCTTAATGCCCGGTAACTGCACAATAAACTACATAAACTGTCACAATTATTATTTAGTTTCTCAAAAGAACAATTACTCTCTTTTTCAAAACTTATTTAGTGTTTTAATCTCAATCTTTAGTATGCCATTGGAACAAGACTCGACTCTGATACAAATCTCATTCATACAGGAATAAATATATATGTATTTATCTGGTCTTGTGTTATTATTTAACTGGTCTTGTGTTAGTATTTATCTAATCTTGTGTTAGTGTTTCATTGGTCTGTTTTGGTTTTGTTGTTATTTGTTATGTACAGTACATTAGATTGGCATGTGCTCGTTATGTTACGCGTATTTCATATTAGTTTGTGACTAATTGTTGCTAAATGTTGTCTGGAATTATGTATTTTATATTCAATTTTTCAATTTTACGAAACAATAAAAGATGATACTACAGCAAGATTAAGTCAAAATCAGACGAAATATAAAAAGCTACAATTGAATTTTTTTACTCTCACAGAGGCCTGGATAATGTCTACAAACTCGACGAAAAGAACGGTTAAACCATTGTATAATTCATTATGTAACAATGATTTATAGTTGTCTCACGGATACTTTTTACAAGTGACCAGACGTCATATTCTTCTGGGTGAAAACAAAATATAACGTGTTAATTTAAGATTGCTTTAAATTTGATTAAAGAGTATAGAGGTGTATATTGTGGAGACATAAAAAATACAAACTAACGAATTGTATAAAATTACCAAGAGGCTCAATGATCTTAACAATACATTGGTCAATTCTCATAGGTATACATTTTATATATATTGCAAATAAGTGGACCTATCAATAGATTTTTTAGAGTTAATATCAAAATCAAACATACCAAAACATGTCCAGATCATAATCCTACAGCAAAGTAAAAACTAAGAAACTGACAAATTTTGTTATGTTAAACACGTGAACTGCCACTAGAAAAGTATATATGAGTCATCCTTATTACCAAGATTAGGGCTTAAGGCAGCAAATATCAAAACCCGAGCCACTATTTCCTAAGTTTCATCTTTAATAATCTAGTAGTAGCTCAAGAACTGTTTATAAACGTTGAAATTGGAAAAGATTCTAAAGTCTAGTATGTAATCGCTCTTTGTAATCAATTCCATTAAAGGAGTTTATTAGACAGACTTATCGAAAATATTTGACAGACACAAGCCATAGCTCAAAATGTAAACAAAACAGTTTACTCGATTTGAGACGCTCATCAAGTCGGTGCCGAACACCAACTACGTCATATCGCGATTACTTTGTTATAGGAACTCTTCTATGATGGAGATAAGGAAATCGAAAGATCTGGGAACAAAATGGTGTTGCGTCCATCGCAACTGTCAAGTGTTCCACGAGAAGTGCGGAATATTGAAGAAAGTTAAAGCGAGAAGACATTTGCGAGTATTTAGCTAAGCACTTTGTCAGCCATAGTGACAAGAAAAAAGAACTGGTGGGTTTGTGTCTGTTGACATCACGATTGTCTCTTCCATCAAAAGAACAAGATGATTTTATTTCAAGAAATATCGGTACAGCAATTTTCTAATACAAATTATAGGTGATGATCCTTTGTTATTAATCACAGTGACACATAAGCTTTTTTACACTGTCCTCCCAGGGTCGTAGCGCACATTTAATGTTTAGGGAGAGATTTTGTGAATAACCTAATGGGATCCGAGGCATGCACTCACGGAATATTTCTTCTACATAGATATATAATGATTGATTGTGCATTCTGATGCGATCTGAACAGCAAGTTCTCAGCTTTATGGCACACTTTAGTGATGTTTGAACATGATAAGAATTCAATACTGATTAACTTTGAAACATAATTTTTATTTATGAATTAAACCATACGAAGAGACAAAACGCCCATGGCTATAGTGTTAGCTAAACAATTAAATAATAATAAATGCATTTTCCACCACATATAGACAACTTGTTACTGCAGTTCAGGCTACACATACGCTACGACCAAGTAACATGTACATCCTGATGGGATATAATTTTTGTAAATTTCCGAAAATAAAATGATAACAATAAAACCAATATCCCACGTACGACAAAAATACTGAATGGAATGGGATGAGGCAAAGTAAAGTACAATTACTTAGAAACGGCGGCCGGGTCAATTTTTGTATATATCTTGGGTTTTTGTGTACATTACAATAGCCGAATGCTTTATTCTAGAGATGTCGAGATAGTAAAACCGTTATTATTAAGATAAACACATATTAGAAATTCCGATTATGGACATCTTGAGAGGATTTTGTTGTAAACGGACTTTAGGCACTTGACAAAATCACAAAATAATTACCTAATATGCGATAGAGCACGTTTATAAGAGATTTCTAATACACAAATACTATTACTTATCAGAAACTATATCTATAACAAATAATTATATTTTGTCTCGCATAGGATCTACTAACAACTATGCCCTAATGTCAAAGTTTTAGGATCGTCTACAACAAACATACGAACAACAAAAATATAGCGTTCAGTTTCAACACCTTCCATCGACATACCTTAGTATGGACTATAACATAAATTTCTAACCCCGCACTTGTAACCTGAACGTCTCCTCAATGGCCTTGTCCACCGATATTTCTTATCTTAGATTTTCTCATCTTGACGGGGCAAAAGAAGTGTGTTATCATTCGTGAGATTTCAATTTAAGGTTTTACTATTTTACCTGTAAAGCATCTAAATTTGATCTGCAACTCATTGTGGTTCACTCAAATTCCAAACCTCAGCTCAATATCCACAAGCGTTTAGGCTGAAAGTGCGGATAACTTATGCACTGACGAAGGTCTATATAATAACTAACACTTTAATCTTTACAATGAATCGTAAAAATAACAATTTCCAATTTTTTTAAATAACTAGTTTAATATTATATCATTAAAGGTCAATTATCACAATTTGAACATTTGTTTTAAAAAATTAATAAATCTACCGTTTTAAAGATCTATATTGATTTGCATTCACAACAGAGGGCGGTAAATGTCACCAGATAATATGCAACTCCTGTTTAGTTAGCTAACCCCCAGCACATGAAACCAAAATTGAAATGAAAGGAACAGGAAATTATGGGATAGGTAGACAAGTATGCCTAAATTTTTTTGATGTTGAACATTTGAAATGTTAATTAATAAAATAGTCATTGATCTGGTAATTTCATGTTGTCCCAGTTATTTGACTTCGGTGTGTCATCTTTGCAAAATAACTGTGTCAGCATCAAAATACCACCTTAATATTAATACTACATATAAAACATATAATGATAGTAATAATAATATTTAACGGGCAATTTCATAATTATGCAGATTGTATATTACGATATATGGTACTAAATATTACTGTATCCTATTGTTCTGTAACATGTTTTGAAATATAGAAGATTTATATTTCTAAGCTAAATTTGATTCATTTTAACAAATAGCATCGCACATAGTTACATTTATTATATAACGATGAAGATATATGAATTTGCAAAAGCTGACTTGATCCCAAAGTTATTTTTTTGTATTTGTAAAATGACATTTTTAAAAAAAATTACCAATTGAACAAAATTTTAAATGCCCCACCAAGAAGGATCTGACGTACATCCGGGTACCAGTATTTTTATTTGCTAATGGCACGTTCGTTTAGACTATTGCCAGTTTGTCCGATGTAATGTTCTCTACAGGTGATGCATATAATGCGTACGTTTTAGCTAAGCACTTTGTCAGCCATAGTGACAAGAAAATAGAACTGGTGGGTTTGTGTCTGTTGACATCACGATTGTCTCTTCCATCAAAAGATCAAGATGATTTTATTTCTAGAAATATCGGTACGGCAATTTTCTAATACACATTATAGGTGACGATCCTTTGTTATCAATCACAGTGCGAGATTAGCTTTTTTCACTGTCCACCCAGGGTCGTAGCGCACATTTAATGTTTAAGGAGAGACATTGTGAATAACCTAATGGGGATCCGAGGCATGCACTCCCGGAATATTTCTTCTACATAGATATATAATGATGGATTGTGCATTCTGATGCGATCTGAACAGCAAGTTCTCAGCTTTATGGCACACTTTAGTGATGTTTGAACATGATAAGAATCCAATACTGATTAACTGTGAAACATAATTTTTATTTATGAATTAAACCATACGACGAGACAAAGACGTCCATGGCGTTGCTTGCTGGGTTATAGTTTTAGCTAAACAATTAAATAATAATAAATACATTTGTCCACCACATATAAACAACTTGTTACTGCAGTTCAGGCTACACATACGCTAGCAATGGTTAGATACGACCAAGT
The DNA here is from genome assembly GCA_021292105.1 of Anadara kagoshimensis. NCBI lineage: Eukaryota > Metazoa > Mollusca > Bivalvia > Arcoida > Arcidae > Anadara > Anadara kagoshimensis. Next base: position 65,702,995 of record CM037865.1, on the reverse strand, counting down.
GACATGTATATCTTGATGGTTATAATTTTTGTAAATTTCCGAAAATAAAATGATAACAATAAAACCAATATCCCACGTAAGACACAAATACTGAATGGAATGGGATGAGGCAAAGTAAAGTACATTTAATTAGAAACGGCGGCCGGATCAATTTTTGTATATATCTTTGGTTTTTTGTGTACATTACAATAGCCGAATGCTTTATTCTAGAGATGTCCAGAGATAGTAAAACCGTTATTGTTAAGATAAACACATATTAGGAATTCCGATTATGGACATCTTGAGAGGATTTTGTTGTAAACGGACTTTAGGCACTTGACCAAAATCACAAAATAATTACCTTATATGCGATAGAGCACGTTTATAAGAGATTTCTAATACACAAATACTATTACTTATCAGAAACTATATCTATAACAAATAATTATATTTTGTCTCGCATAGGATCTACTAACAACTATGCCCTAATATCAAAGTTTTAGGATCGTCTACAACAAACATATGAACAACAAAAATATAGCGTTCAGTTTCAACACCATCGACATACCTTAGTATCGACTATAACATAAATTTCTATCCCCGCACTTGTAACCTGAACGTCTCCTCAATGGCCTTGTCCACCGAAATTTCTTATCTTAGATTTTCTCATCTCGAAGGGGCAAAAGAAGTGTGTTATCATTCGTGAGATTTCAATTTAAGGTTTTACTATTTTACCTGTAAAGCATCTAAATTTGATCTGCAACTCATTGTGGTTCACTAAAATTCCAAACCTCAGCTCAATATCCACAAGCGTTTAGGCTGAAAGTGCGGATAACTTATGCACTGACGAAGGTCTATATATAAACTAACACTTTAATCTTTACAATGAATCGTAAAAATAACAAAATAACTAGTTTAATATTATATCATTAAAGGTCAATTATCACAATTTGAACATTTGTTTTAAAAAATTAATAAATCTACCGTTTTAAAGATCTATATTGATTTGCATTCACAACAGAGGGCGGTAAATGTCACCAGATAATATGCAACTCCTGTTTAGTTAGCTAACCCCCAGCACATGAAACCAAAATTGAAATGAAAGGAACAGGAAATTATGGGATAGGTAGACAAGTATGCCTTAATTTTTTGATGTTGAACATTTGAAATGTTAATTAATAAAATAGTCATTGATCTGGTAATTTCATGTTAACCCAGTTATTTGACTTCGGTGTGTCATCTTTGCAAAATAACTGTGTCAGCATTAAAATACCACCTTATAATAATACTACATATAAAACATATAATGATAGTAATAATAATATTTAACGGGCAATTTCATAATCATGCAGATTGTATATTACGATATATGGTACTAAATATTACTGTATCCTATTGTTCTGTAACATGTTTTGAAATATAGAAGATTTATATTTCTAAGCTAAATTTGATTTATTATAACAAATAGCATCGCACATAGCTAGTTACATTTATTATATACCGATTAAGATATATGAATTTGCAAAAGCTGACTTGATCCCAAAGTTATTTTTTGTTTTTGTAAAATGACATTTTTAAAAAGAAAAATTACCAATTGAACAAATTTTTAAATGCCCCACCAAGAAGGAGTTGGCGTACATCCGGGTACCAGTATTTTTATTTGGTAATGACACGTTCATTTAGAATATTGCCAGTTTGTCCGATGTAATGTTCTCTACAGGTGATGCATATAATGCGTACGTTAAATTTGTTGTTTTGCAATTCAGATAATTTTATTTCATTTAAAAAAGGTCCATTTCCGCCCTGCATAAAGTCACAAGTTCACATCTTGGATCACAGCATGCTTTCGAAAGCTTGTGAATTTCCCGAAATAAATTTGGCGTACGTTCAGTACTTTTGTTTGGTTGTAGACAACTCTGAATGAAATCTTTCTCTGGAATTTTTTTTCCGATCCGATATAAAACCGGGATATTTTTGTAACAATTTTGTGGATATATTTCGCGTCACATAGTTCAATGTTTCTTTTATTCCCAATTTTGATGTCACATATGTCGGGTGTAACGAGCTAAACAAGAAGTGCTTACTGTTCAAACCTGCCTTTGTTTTGTGGTGGTTAATTAAATTTAGTTTTTAAAATATTTACTCTATTCTTCGATTGTGACATATGTTTGTTTTTGATTTATGCTATCCGAATTGTTTGTTGTTATACGTGGAATTATTTCACAGTTGATTAATTAAGGTTGTTGATTGCGGAGTGGATTTACATCCAGTGTTGTTTTGTCTATTAATTTAACTGGCTATTTTGTTTCAGGAGATAACATTCTAATCCAGAAAGGTGGGTATCTCTAAGGTACATCTCTGACGATTGTGTGAATTCGTTTGGCCATACAATGCGGAATATTTCAGTGTATGAGTGCTAGAAAAGAAATTAGGGTATTGATGGGTGTCTGTTTTCTTGAATGCAATATCTGGAATTATTTCCGTCCTTTAAAGCCTTTTTCATTTAATCTATTTTGAATTTTATGGTAGGCTGTAAAGAAGTCAAAAACAAAAATCGTATAAAATAAACATCATATATGAGTATTTTAACTAATACTTGAACAATTAACAGTATAACACGAGGATACACAATATATATTGTAGGAATGAAGCAACAAATTCCATGTGAATGTTTATTATGATTGACTAGTTTCATGAGTGAAGATCCGGATGATAGCTATTGTTTGTTGATTTTTTATGTTTTTTTTTTTTTTTTTTTTTTTTTTTTTTTTTTTTTTTGCATTTTTTGCTTTTTTTATACAGTTAATGTACAAAATTACATATTATACCAGTTTTGATTTTATCAATTATTATTGCGTCAAGTTGATCTATTGTTCTTTGTCTATCGATTTATTTTAATATAAGTATTTCTTGTTATAATATTTATTATTTTGTAATATAAATTTCTTGTTTATTGATAATTATTTGTTACCCGACTATTGTCAACTACAAGACTATATTACAATTACACATTAATTTGACAATTTTAAATCCCCACACAGCGAGATATTGCAAACTTAAGCTTATCAAGGCTCTAAAAGTTATATGGCCGTCATCGCAATATTTTTTATAAGTATGATGTTTCTAATTTCAAATTGACCCTAGATATATTTGACGTTCCATGTTCCTTCTATTCTTAGTTTTGATTTTTTTCCACGTGGTGGGAATAGCTAGCCAAAAAGGGGGTACTTGCCTTTCTGGAGCAACTAGCCTCACTTCTCTGGTGGAAGTTCATGTGTTTTCTCTAGTTTCTAGTTTCACAATTTTAATTTTGCATTGGAATTGCGATTTCGACTGGTGTGTTTGTTTTTGACCTGTTATATGTAGCAAAATGTTCACAATATTGGTGTTTACTTCTGTATCTACTTATCTCTATATAGTTTTATATATCTAATGATAACATAAGTCCAGAGTATTGTCAGTGTTGATATTCGATGTAAAATGTCAAAATTATGTTTGATTTAGATCAATCCTAATTAAAAACGTAATTCTTTTGTGTAAAATGATTGGTTTTCAAATATTGTTTTATTATCTCTGTACCTACAGATAAAATATATCTGCAATTAAATACATAATAAAAAACAGATAATGACTGGATTTGCAATATGTGATAGTATATAATTGAAGCATCGCCCAACCGAGAGGAAATTGACCAATAAATGATCAATCAAATCCGATTTATAAGTCGCCAGCGGATGATAAATAAGCTACTGGGATCATAACTCTTGAAGATCAACAGTGATACTAAGCGTCGGCGTGATTAAACAGCGTGTTAAAAACCATATATAACGATCATCGGCGATTTTTAATTATCAGTATGAACAGGAATTCTTACACAATGTGGTTCACTTTGATGTGCCTTCTATCCCACCAGATACGATGCGACTCTAATGACGATGCGTACATAAGGTAATCTTATAATTTTTTTAGTCTTATCATTTTCATTTCCGTATATTTTTTAAAGTCCTATAGAATATTATATAAATTAAAAATATAAACATGTTTTCAAATGTGACAATGGATTGGTAGTTAAAAGCTGCTAGTTAAAATTTAACATTCCTCAAAAACTAAGGTATACTTCCTCATGCAAAGTATTTCCTTAGAAAAATTTGGTAAAATATATTTTGGTCCTTTGAGTATCTTTTCAAAATCTTGAAAACAATTTTTGTTTCATAATTTTTGTCCAAGCACTACTGATGAGGAATTAAATTCCGAAACGGCCGTATAGTGCTGTAAAATTCAACTGATACAATGATGTAATTGGTAAAAAAAACCCACAAATTTATTATTAATAGGGAGAAACTTGATATGTTATTAAGGTCGCTTGCAAACTGGTTTTCTTGTAAACTGTCATTTTCTAATTTTTGAATACTTATTTTGTTAAAAATAATAATTAGACAATTAAAAACAATAATTAGATAATTACACTTTGTATAACGCAGCAAGCTGCTTGTAGATAAATTTTTGACTCTGGTATATTGCAAGCCTAGGCTTATCAAGCCTCTCAAAACGTTTTATGGTCATCTTCACAATATGGTTGATAAGTTTGTTTGTTTTTTTGTTTTTTTTTTGTGTCCAGTATTGCCCTGGATATATTGAACGTCCCATAGTTCCATGTTCCTTTCACACAATTTTGATTACACGCGTGGCGGGTGTAGCTAGCTAAACAGAAGGTGTTTACCCTAACGGAGCACCCGGCCTTCACTGGTGGAAGTTCACGTGTCTAACCTGACTTGTCGGTTCCAAAGTTTTTACTTTGCTGCTGGATTGTGATTAGGACATGAATTAGTATGTTTGTTTTCAATTAATAAATTAACACATAACATTAAGGTTTATGATATTTCTAAAAGCAAAATATAGATTTATTTGGGAAATTTTCATATTCATTCTGTATCTCTTAATATTAATTCTGGCGACAGTTCATCATCAGTGTTATCGCAATGACCATATCTAAAGCCAGATGTCACTATTCGAATATTGATGTGGACATTTCCAAGATGAGATGAAAGATATAAATTGCATTAAGTTCATAATGATTTGATCTGATATCGTCTTATCGAAATCAAATGAACAATCGTTAATGTGTATCAGATATTCTCAACGAATTTAGATCATAATGTAACTCCCGGCTTTTACATTAACTAAATTGTATGTAATATGCTTATATTGTTTTCTTTTCTTATGCATATGTCCCTATGTATTTATTTATTACTAAGGTTTTATTTTGATTATGGGGTTCGCCGCTGTACCACATAATCAATACCTCTAAACGTTTTATGCGCAACGTTTTGGAAAATCTCAACGTCACAGATTCCCGGAATGACTTCGTTTTCGCGGGAAAACGTCGACTTATGTTATTCCATATCCATTGTTCCGCACAAACGTTAGAGGGTATCACGTGGTACAGCGACGAATCCAATTTTCTGAGAGAAAAACAATTCAATTGTAAACATATGAAGTAAAATTAGAAAATTTCAGACAATTTTATTTATTGTTCTATATACAGACAGCAATCAGGTTTATCAGACCCTCTTTATATTTTACTAAATTATTTCCTTAACAAAATTAGGTAAAATATCTTTTGTTTCTTTGGGTTTCTTTTCAACATCTTAAAAATTTTGTTTCAAACACTAATGATGAGGAAATGTATTCCGAAACGACCGTCTTGTGTTGTAATATTAAAACTGGTATAACGTGTAATTCCTTATGTTTGCAATATTAACATTACTGGAACAACAAGATTCTATCGGAAGATTTCTATAGTTACTAACAACTGGAACGATCACAAGCGATTAATGATTGATCAAATGGGGTTTAATGTTCCAGTTAAGAATATTTCAATTTAATCAAGACGCTACAAGTTAAGTGGCAGAATATTTAATGCTTTCCAGTGCGCTCAAGGTAATATGCATGGAAATATCAGCGTCTCATACCTACCAGAACACGGAACATCGCTCTTTAAGGTCTCATTCGAAGGACCCATTTCACATATGATGCATGTAGCTAACTAAAAATGAGGTGCTTACCCTTCCGGAGCACTAGGTCTCACTTCAACAATAATTATCTGATAATATTGACTTATTAAACAATGATTTGTTTTCAATTTTACGTTTAATGAAAAAAGAATGTATAGTTGATGACATTTGACATATTTAATCCTACCGCTGATTTGTATCTTATTTGTGATTTAATCGGAATATATCTTGCTTGATTATTCATTATTACTATTTTACAAGAGGCCCATGAGCCATATCTCCCCCCTGAAGAAATACTCCATATCCCCTGTAAATTTTCAATGGCCATCAAAACATTCTTCAGCAAAAGTCCAGATTAAAAATTTCCTTTTGAAGGTCTATATACAGTACATTTATAAAGGGATGAAACAGTAGCAAAAACAGAGCACAAAAGATAAATCATCGCTTTAGATCTTTAAAGCCATGATCTTCATGCATTTGTCATTAATATCTTCCAAAATTTCAACAAAATCTCCTAAATGCAGGTTTATGTTAGTAATGGTGACAACGGCCATCTTAGATTTCGGACATGCGTGGCAGTTACAATATATTATCTATTCACCAAAGGACCTTTCATAACAATTACGTTTGAATTGACCAAGTACATGCAGAGGTTAATACTAAAATACGCCTTATTGGCATATTGTGTCAATATTACGCAAACTATTTTTTTACCGAAAAGCCCGTGATATTTTTATGTTTAAAATTTCAACAAAATCGGGTCATTAATAAGGTTTTGACTTTTTTGTTGGCTGTTTATGGTAACGGCGGTCACCTTGGATTTTGAGCAGACATGCCAGATACAATCTAAAATCTTACCCAGTCTATCGAGAGCAAATTTGCTTACCCTTCCGGAGCACCCGGCCTCACTTCACTGGTGGAAGTTCACGTGTCTAACCTAACTTGCTAGTTCCAAAGTTTTTACTTTGGATTATGATTCGGACATGGATTAGTATGTTTGTTTTTGATTAAAGACTGAAAATGTTAAACGTTTACAGTAGGAAAGACACTTCTTTCACCATTTTTAAACTCATTTTGGTTTTGCCAGCTGAACTTAAAAGCGTCTTTAGCTATTTGTCTCTATTCTACCGATGATTGCCAAACAACCGTATATATATCGTAACCATACCGGAGAAAGAGTTCACTTATCCAATTTGCATATCCGCCATATTTGATGATGATTTGCTATTTTTCTCAATGACTCGTTATAGTAAATAATTTAAATTTGGCGCCATACAGAACTTGCACCAAGTGGCGGAACAAATGTCTGCTATTTTATTTAACCCTACACCGGTACAAAAACCATGATCTTGTTTTCATTAAAATATCTTTAATTTTTAAGGTTCCTTTAAACTTTCAATTAACGAAGCGACGCCGTTCTATATACATGTATAGCTATGTAACAGATACTCAGTTTTGACAAAATTGCAAATTCTGCTAACTTTGGTTCTATTTTTCAAACCAAAATCACATGATCCCGATCGATTGTCCGCTTTGGTCATGGAGACCTGGTAAATTTTATCCGTCACATGCCAACTTTTTCATTCTAGCTTTCAATTTAAGGGTTCCTTTTAATATCAAAAATAACAAAAATCGAAAAAGTGAAGAATTTTGAAACTTTGGGGGATAAAGAAAACCACATTCAAAACTGTCGGAATAAAATAAACTCATTCATTCACGCAACATTCATAAGGACACCGGTTATCAATTGAATAGGGGGATCAAAGAAGGGACAAGACTGTCGAACTAAGTTAAATTTGGCAATACTTCTAGTTTTTCATATCTTCCTGGGAACAAAACTTCGCAGTCACGTGACCAAAAAAAAAAAAGATATGAATATTAATGAGGAGCGAACTGCTTCTTCCACATCGTCATATATAATTGTAATGCATTTTAGTATAGGTTGGATTCTAGTGCCAATTATAAACCTTGTAAAGAGTTTTATTTGTTAACGAAAGTGAATCAAAAATTGGTTGATAAACATCAAAATGAGTAAAAAGTAAAGACCCTGTAAATGGAAGAAGTCAGTTGACAGGATAGTTCATGTTTTTCACTGAAAAAGCCTTTAAGTTCTACTGCCGAACTAATGAACCAAAAACAAAGGACCAGTCACATCATCATGCAGGGGAAGAATATTTTCGAAACCACCTAACTAAAAAATAGTATGTGTAACACCAGCAAAATATTCCGCCGTATATGTGAAGCCTTTGCAAAAATAATCTTTATGGACACGGCTAAAAGATAATTGCACTCGTACATTAACCAAAGAAGGTAAAAGTCATATTTGCGGAGTCAACAATAACAATGACAAGTTGAACAAAAACGAACATCAAAAACTTCTGGAACCATTTAAGCAGAAGCCTATTAATAAAGAAATAATTCAAATGTAGAAGGATGGATAGCAAACAGTCGACCAGATGGCAACGAGAATTCAAGAAATAAAGAAGAAATGGAACTAAAATATTAAAAATTTCTGGAAATTAGATAAGTTTGAGGACAATATGACAAAGTAACAGAACAGGTGTACCAAACAAAACCAGAAACGGACTGTTCAAGAATACAACAGAAAGAAACCGCCATTAGCTGTAAAGGCGTGTTATGTGTGACAAGACAAGACCGTGTGTATGCTCTGTCAAGCGTGCACTGTCGGCCAGCTGGGACAAATAGATTCCACATGTAACATCAACAAAAATCACAAACAAAAGAGACCACCATTAGCGGTAAAGGAGTGTTAGGTGTGCCAAGACATGATTGTGTGTATGCTTTAGCAATCGTACACTATCAGTCAGCTGAGGCAGACTGTTCCAACATGTAACACCCACAGAATGAGACCACCATTAGCGATAAAGGAGTGTTGGGTGTGACAAGACAAGACTGTGTATTCTGTAGCATGCGTACTCTCGTCAAAGATGGACGTAAAATACAGGACGATCTCGACAAACACAAAGTCTGAAAACTCATAAAAACGAAATTTTATGACATTCACAATGTTTTGATGTCAATTTAGAAAATTTTATCATTAATTTTACCGTGGAAAGCGATCACTTAAGACCTATTATTTTACTGAAATTTGAATGCTTCACAAGAATCATTTAGTGGCGAAATAAAATGTCTACACAGCAACAATGGAAGTAAAATGAAGCAGATAGTGAATGTGATATTTATATGCATTTCATTATACCTTACAAGTAATGTACCATCAAGATAAGAAGATGCTTATCAATATTGTAGTAACGTACAGACCGTCAGCAACATTTCCATCCATCTTTAATTATTTGATTACCGTATAAGTACCTAAGTTAACTCTTGGGTATGAATTTAATGGACTGTAAATGCAATTTTCTCTCGAGGGTCATCGTTAAGATATTGTTATAATATCTATCTGTAAATACCATTACCGCCATAGACAGATACAATTACGCGATGCATAAAAACACGTTATCCAATATATTTACTTAGAAAAATGTCGCTACAACTTCTCAATCTGTCTGTCAACAATAATTGAATTTGACATTTAAAAACGACTGAACAACAAAAAGAACACTCCTAGTCAGCACCAATAAAGTACTAGATATGAACATTTTTTTGGCTTAATAACACTATTTTCTTCAAAAACTATACTTAAATGGTAACGGATAATGCATTTTAGTAACATTCCGGGCTGGTTGTTTGATCCGAAAAAACAACTTTAGAATAATTATTTTTGGTCATTGCAAAACAATTAAAGTCATTCATATCACAAGAAAAGTCACCGATTGAAAAAGATACTGGCTTTGTATAGAACACTTACTTTAAATCGGATTGTAAGCGTGGTCATTCATATCACAAGAAAAGTCACCGATTGAAAAAGATACTGGCTTTGTATAGAACACTTACTTTAAATCGGATTGTAAGCGTGACGCAAGAAGTTTCGGATAAGAATTTATACAATCGAGGATATCATCACGGGGAAAGCTTTTTTATTGAAAATTATAGCCTTAATTAGAAATGAGCTTTCAAAGTTGAAATTCTTAATTTACATTTTTGGTATAATATAATCCTTACTGCAAATCATAACTATAAAACTTATATTCGATGGTTTTATTGTTGCGTCGTAGAATTGGTTATTGTCTTATGCACAGATCAGAATTTGAAAAGAGCAGAATGAAAATGATTGAAAAAAAGTCACGGTAATAACTTTATTTTATTTAAAATACTTTATAAATCCAGCTCACTGGGGATTTCAATTAATTTAATAATTACAAATTACAATCCGCAAAACATAAGAGTAAAAGATTGCTTAAATTAATGAAAATACGTGTGTTAATTGAATTTCGAAAACTATAGAAACAGTAAAAGAATTAAGACTCGATGATCGAGACAAATTTTCTGTATGTTTATTTCGCTAGTAAGCTTGTTGATTCCCGAATGCCTTCCTAACAATGGTAATATAACATTTTTGAGATTTTGATCGATATTAATACATAATATGCTGTGATTATTAAAAACCATATTTTATTCTTTTTAATGATGGTTGATGTTTCCAAGAAACTCGGGGTTTGTAAGATTTAAAAATTATTACTTTGCTTTGAGATTGTGATTTTATAAATGGTTAAGTATGTACAAAATTAACGCTATGGTTTTGATAATAAAATACTCTGGCATCTTAATATTGTTAACTTGGCGTAAGCGGGGGAAGCCAATTGCAGAACACGACACAACATCACCAGATTGATATTTTATCTTTGTTGCTTGATTTCATAAAATTTCATTTTATGGACTATAATAACTGTAGCCTTTTAAAACCACGTTCACAGTGGCAATAAACATGACTAATATTGACGGGAAACCTTCTTTAGGTGCGATTAGAGATTATTAACCCTTTCATAAAGCTGTTGTTTATCGCTTAATAAAAAACTCATTGTCCATTGAAATGCTGTTTTTCATAGCAAGGGTCAACTAAGGATGTGTGAAATTACTGATTAATTCCACAAAAATGCAATTAAGTGACGGAAAGAAAATCTGATCAAAATGCAATTATGAACTGTTGGATACATTGTACTTTCGTTAATTCGCCTCATGGTAATTGTAAAATGTTTTTCACGAATTTTTTTATAACTGACAATTGATCCCAGGAGTGATCTTCAGTACAAAATAACTTATACAGTCATGTAAAAACAATAATTTGAAATATTTACTATATTTAACAATTAACTAACAATATAACTCGCAAACAAGGGTGCATGATAAGCAATTCGTTGTTTAGTAAACCGATCTAATTTTGAAAATATAAAATAATTGCAAGATTGTTTACAATATAATAGTTCCTTATTTACTCTGTGTGTGTGTGTGTGTGTGTGTTGTGTGTGTGTGTGTGTGTGAAAAATCAAAATTAACGTACCTTGACATTGATTCGGCCGTGGACCAGCGTGATTCTCTATGAATTATATCCCAGGTGTCTGGAAAATTGAAGGTAGGATGACATACATCTGTCTTCCCTTGATATATAAGTTGTGGTGGCAATAATTCTCCAGATTTAGTGCAGCCAACAAGAACAGTCATCTGGCGTTTGTCAACTAGGTGTGAAATGGGCACTTATTTAGCCCCCTCTGTATCCATTGTCCAGTTACTGACAGGAACAAAGTTACATCCAGTCTGATCCCAATTTATTATCAAATCATCAGGGATCTTGTGTTCCTTTACAACATCGAAAATGCGTTTTAGAAATGTTTCTTTTATTTCACCAAAGTCAGCTGGTAGCGATTTAACGCCCTTGGTTCCCTTTCTCTTGATCATATTTAAGCGACGCAAAATAGATGAAGCCCAAGCCTTAGCCAAACTAATATTTTCTCCATATTCCACCAAAAGAGATTTATACCTTTAGCTGCCACAATAACAATCCTAGAGTTAAAAATTCTCCCAGCTGAACGCAACTGTTTAATATAGTCACGCACTTTTGTGTCATATTCTCCTAATTTTAGAGGTCGTCCACGAGGTAACTTAGGAAGTTTTACAATTTGTTCATTAAATGATTTTGAACTTTTCCGTATTTTCTCATAAGAACTTTTAATACTACGCACAGTGCTTTCATTAATAGGGAAATCCAACTCCTTGGAAAAATGTCGAGCAGCTGCGGTGTTACCATTTTCCAAAGCATATCGAGCAATTTTAGTTCTCGTCTCTGCCGAATAATCTCCATAACGTTTTCTTTTTTTGCCAGATGACCCAGGTGTGGATGCTTTAATTTCCCTCTCAACATCCCTGTTAACAATTTCATGTAACGGACTTATTGGGACAGGCAAACATAAATTATTTGAATCAACTTTCTTGAAAAACTTATAAATCGATGGCGTGTTCATTTTAAATCCAGTACATTTATAAGACCAGTAAATACTACTCACTACAGTAGTGAATACTACTCACCTTAGTAAAGAAAGAAAACCAAACAACTATATGCATTTGTTATAATTCTTTATTGATTGGTTAAAGAGATTAACCTACTAATTGGTGCTCCGATCAAACACCGGAACATTTTAACAGAGAAAGAACTCTTTAAACGCGTGTTATGTCCGTCTTTATTTTGTTATTTACATTTATGCTGCAAACAATCGCGAATTTTTGTATTCAGTCAGATTCCAAACGCGAATTTAAATATTTGCGAATAAGGCCAAGATGGTCTTGCCGCGAAATTTTCTACTCGCGAAAAAATAAGTAATCTACAGTACTTGAACATGCAATTGTTTGAGTAAATTAAGGAAGATAGTGATACACCAGATTGGTTTAAAATATAAACCAAATAACTCAACAACGTATGTTTGAAAAAGTGCATTCCACAGCAAATTACCGTCTCTTATCACTGCTAGTTTAACTAATTTGCTAGTCTAGCATTAAACTTAATATTTCTACGTTTTGAAAGATATGAAAATTGTAGATTAACCTTGATGTATTAACCCTGTATATAATTTTCTAGAATGAGCATATTTTAATATTTATTTATAATAACATATTTAACACTCTAGAGGTGTAAATGCTTATCACATTTGAAGAAACAAGAGACTTAGATCTATTCACTATATGATGTTGGGTATCCAATATTATCCTTGATATATTTGAAGTCCTATAGTTCCGTGTTCCTTTCATTCTCAAATTTGATTACACACCTGACTGGTGTAGCTAGCTAAACAGGAGTTGCTTACCCATCTGGAGCACCCGGACTCACCTACCATGGCCAGGTAGAATTTGCGTGCGTTATTTAACTTGTCGGTTTCATACGTTTTGCCTTACTTTAGGAGTGTGATTTGGACTTAAATTAGTATGATCTTATTAAGAAATAATTCACCAGTTCCTGTCATAAAACCGTTATATTTAAATACTGTAGGTACTGTGTATATTTCGTTTGATTTGACTGCAAGACATTTTCCACTAATAACAATGAATTGTTTATGGTGTTGCAACAAAACGACAACGTTACCGAGTCTTAATATTGTACATTAATAATAATTGGACACTCCAGTGACCTGAATTTGACCATCCTTTCGCATACAACAACTTTTACGATTAGTATGAAGTCTTCCATCTAGTTGTAACTAAAACAAATCGACTTTTGATGGAAGTTGTTTCTTTCATAATATTCGCGTGGCACATGGAATTGAATTATCAGAACCAAATACAAATATATTTATCAGAAATTGTATTGCTTATTTCCAAACAATCTTATTCCATGCAGGAAATTTTGTCTGATGATCTAGTCCAGGCTATCAAAGTGAATAAATGAGAATCCAAAGTCAGAATAATTCATATTGTTATATCCGTGTACATGTATTTGAGATTTCAATTCGGAGTACGTTTTCATTCAAAACATATCACTTTTAGTATCTCCTCTTCAAATGTCACTAAATGTAAGTATTTCTTATTTTGTAAATTTTTGCTCCCTTAACAAGTCTTTTAACTTAATTTGTTTTGATTAATATAACATGGTTGCAAATAGTCAATGGAATTTTCAATAGACTTTCACGTCCTTATCTGATGTTTTACTTTCTGTTATAACTCATTCTGTTTACATTTTAGGCCAAGTTCTGACGTGGGGATTCGACAAAGTAGACACGCAAGATCATCAATGATTATGCATGAAATCAAACGCATTTGTGACAAAGATGGAAACAGAATACTTGACGAGGATGAAGAGGCCGACTGTTTCAAATCCATGGCTAGCTTTATGTTTGGCTAAGCAAATTATAAATACTTACACTAAATTCTTGTAAGTACAGCAAACGAATGAAAAAAGAAAAATATCAGACCAAATCCATATACCTTATGAAAGTTCGAACGTTTAACTATTTGTCAGTTTTAAAGTGTCTAGTTTGCTTTTGGATTGTGATCTGGGCATGAACTGGCATGTTGTTGGTTTGGTTTTTTTTTTTTTTTTTTTTGGGGGGGGTGTATTATTAAAACTACTTTGGGCAGACACAGTATAAAACGATGGTATCCAGCAGTGTGGTTTAATCTTTTTATACAACCCCAAAAATCTTCAATGATGCAGTTCGCCTTTACACAACTTACACCCAATAATTATATACGAATCGAAAGACTAGATATAAGATTCAGCCGCCCCCACCCCCATTTAAATTAAATGAAAAAAGTCTATTGCAATATTTTGCTTTAATAAATATGTAACAAAGAAACCTAATAAATACATAATAAAAAACCCTAACTAATCAGGAGGACTTTAACTGGTGGAAGTTCGCATGTGTTACCTAATTTGCCTTGAGTTTTTAATTTGCCTTGGGATTGTGGTTTGGATATGGACTGATGTTTCTTTTTATTTACTAGAAAAGGTATATTCTAAAAGGTAAAATTACTCTAACACTACTTGTATTATAAAGAACTAAGCAAAATTTATATTCTGATGTGGAAAATCATACGCCCCAAAATTCAAACAATACAGGTCCTTCCACGAAATAAGATATGGTAAAAATATTTTGAAAAGGGGGTGAACTTTCTTTATGGAAATTACGGAGTGATCTTATTTTGTGGAAGGACCTGTATGTAATTTCGGGATCAGATATTGCGCTGATCAACCAAACTGGCTTCAGAAGAATTAAACCATATAACCTAGAGTTTATATTATAAATGCTTTCTTGTAATGCACAATTTAAGAAGCAACTGTTGCATTATTTATTTTACTTTGATTAATATGTGTATAATGAATTGTAGAAACCTGCAGCTGAAAATTAAACACTTTCGTTTTTTTGTATTTTGTAGATGGCATTTTAATATGAAGATTATTATTCCCAGAGCTACTGGGTGATGCATTCTAACAAAAAAGAATATTTTGTTCAGTGTTTTAAAAACTCGCGAAAGCTGAAGATTTATTATCCGATTTAATGTTGGAATTCACAAATTGGAAAATGTTTTATACTGTGAAGATTCGACGTTATGTATATGAACTATCATGTCAATACTACACTGCATGATGTTTTTAAGAGCTCTTTTCCTTTTCTTATATCATGTTAAATATAATAAATCTGTACAAATACAAACCATGTTGTGTTTATTGGAGTTAAAAAGTCGAATATCCATCCTAAGTACCCTGTGCTAGAACTATTTAAGTCCGCAATGCAACATTATAAGGTACAGTACTGTGTGGAACAAAATTACATATTTTACCAGTTTTAATTTTACAGCACTGGAATACCAATTCCTCATCAGTAGTGAATGAAACCAAATTTTTTTTCGGAGAAAAGATACCCAACGAACCACATTTAGCAAAGAAAATACTTTGCATAAGAGAGAATGTCTTGGTTTTTGAGGAATTTAAAATTTTAACTAGCAGCAAATTTAGACAATAGTATATTTCTGACAATAATACACAATAATTGCCTACTTAGTTTGTGATATCCCATATCCTCAGGGCAACGTTTAATGACCAAGTCGAGGATATTTCACTAATATCAACGATGTTGTGATGGTCGAGAAAAATCAATGACCTTGGAGAGAAATATAAAATTAAAGGAACTTATAACTTAAAAACACGTAAATGTAAGAGCCAACGCAAACAAAATTATAGAAAAACAATCGACCACATACATAAAATGAGTATTTTAAATTTTATAAATATTTGATTAATGTATATTTGAACCAACCCATTGTTATCCCGTCTCTCTTATTGAAAACTTTTTTTGTATTTATCTCTTACAATACTATAAAAACATCTCTAAACCGGCGATTGTAAGTTATTTGGTTCACATTTTTTAATACCGTTCTGGCCAATTAAACAATTTTAGACCCTTCTTAATCAGTTAAATATTTTGCCCCAAGGATGTTTCCAAGAATTCAATATACTAATAATTTTCAGTGAAAATCAGGACATAACTTGAGCTGAAGATAAAAAAAATACAAAACATTACCGATGATTCTGTAATTAAAAGTTCTAAAAATCACCAGGAGAGTATTTCACATGTCAAGGTTGTTTTCCTTATCAAGGATATGCACGTGAATACTTTCATAAGAGCAATATTTAGATATGTACGTAACAATTATTTCATTGAACAAGTTTAAGTTAAGATTTTATGCATTTATATAAATGGGTAGTTATGACAAACACATTATTCTCTTTCATGCTCAAAACTTATCAAAAAATGATACAATACGTTTCGCTTTTTGTAATGAGTATCACTAGAAGGGGGTTTTACCGGAATAATTGCGAAATTCCGGAATAGTAAGACACTTTCCGTAATCTTTGCGAAAATCCGGAATATTTAGATTAATTCCAGAATTTTTAGACCAAATCCGAAATAATCGGACCAAATCCGAAATAATCGGACAAAATCCGGAATAATTGGTCAAAATCCGGAATAATAAGAATATTTTTACGGTAAATTTTACGGATTCTAAAAATTCCGGCAAGTGTCTGATTATTACGGTAACTTGTCTGATTATTACAGTAAAAGACTGA
This sequence comes from Anadara kagoshimensis, assembly GCA_021292105.1. Taxonomy (NCBI): domain Eukaryota; kingdom Metazoa; phylum Mollusca; class Bivalvia; order Arcoida; family Arcidae; genus Anadara; species Anadara kagoshimensis. The sequence continues at coordinate 65,686,030 of CM037865.1, read as the reverse complement.
TTATTACGGTAAAAATCTAATTATTCCGGCAAATGTCCAATTATTACGGTAAACATTTTTAAAAAAATTATTATTTTTTAGAAAATTTCCCGTAATAATTGGACATTTGCCGGAATAATTAGACTTTTTCCGTAATAATCGGTCATTTTCCGGAATAATCAGACACTTACCGTAATTTTTAGATTACGGAAAACTTACCGTAACAAAATAGTCCAATTATTCCGGATTTTTGCTTGATTATTCCGGATTTTGCCTGATTATTCCGGATTTTACTGGTTTATTCCGGACTTTACCTGATTATTCCGGATCAATTTGGTTTATTCCGGATTTGGTCTGATTATTCCGGATTTTCGCAATAATTCCGGTAAAACCCCCTTCTAGTGTATGACGGCATTTTATCTTGAACACATTAAACTATGAGTGAGTATGACGGGATTTTATCTTGAACACATTAAACTATGAGTGAGTATGACGGGATTTTATCTTGAACACATTTAACTATGAGTGAGTATGACGGGATTTTATCTTGAACACATTAAACTATGAGTGAAGACAAATTTCAACTCAACCACGAATTTAGATTCAATATTGCACAATATTTTAGGCCAAACACGGACCTCCTTATCGAAAATACCCATTTTACTATAACCATGGATGAAAATGACTATCGATTAATCAGAACATAACTTTCTCATGTAACCATGCTAGGTTGAGTTCATCGTAATACAAGTAGGCAAAAATAAAGTCGTTACTATGGAGATATCATTAACGAATTAGTACTACAAATATTTGGTTTTTGTAAATCTACGTCATAGGAAACAAACACTAACGTACAAAGTATATAAATGTTTATTTAACATACATTAACTAATTGCCATATTCTCACACACTCGTTCACTCACCTATACATCTCATATACACACCTATACATACAACAATCTGAACAAGCTGAGAACGTCACAGACCATACGTCATCATGACGTATGGCTGTCTGTCTAAGTATGACGTCAGCATTTGTTCCCATGACTGCTATTTTTGTAAATCTACGTAATAGGGAACAAACACTAACGTACAAAGTATATAAATGTTTATTTAACATATATAAAAATAAACATTAACTAATTGCCAAGATAATGAGATAAAAACATGAAAATAAAGCCACTTAAAATTAAGAATATTATCCGTAAAACAACTCGGAGTCCTAGAATGCACATAATGTGCATAAAACACATCTGAATTTTTCCAACGACCGACCTTTCTAACTATGTCTGGGTTAATATTCTGTTCTATTGCTACAGTAGCCCCTGTGGGCCGAAATGACTTAGCAGTAAAACCTTGATCGGATAGGCCAGCCAACTGAATAGAACTTTCTAATATTTTGGCAATCGACGAAGCTTCGAGAGCCTTAAATGGTTCTCTTAAAGTTAGAAAAACGGGTCCATTAACCTGCCTCTGAGGTTCTGTTCTTTTAACATAGTCATATAACGTGGAAACTGGGTCAATTTTGTGCTGGTTACTTTTCGGCAATACTATCTCGAAGCCCGACCGCTTAGTGTCATTTTTTATCCCGAAAAACGTTATTTTCAAACTGTCACTATCGAACCCTAGTTGATTAACACAAAAACACACCTTTTCATTAACATTAAGTAAACTATTATATAACATGGCTTTAGGAGCCACATCAGATGGTCTTATCATTACAGTTAAAGATAACAAAGTAACGGCCTTAAGTCTTAAACGTTTAGTGTCCAACTCTGAATTTTCAGGCCAGTTGTGGAAAAGATCATAAAAGTTTTTGATTGGCATCACTTTAGATCGAGCCATAGGTGCTGAAGTCCCGATTTTATTAAAGCTGTTATTAACCTTTGGATTAAATCAGTCTCCATTAAGTTAACCATTTCTTTAGCATTATATAAATGGCCAATAGCCGCTGACGTGGTGTGTAAAACTGAACTAGGTCTACAAGAACCTTCAGCAATGTCACATAAAAAGTTAGCCAGGTCTGCAGAACACCTAGGTGGAAATTCGCAATTATTACGAGAACAAAATTTGGATAATTTAAGTATTGCGTTGTTATAGGACCGTAAGGTACTAGAGGCCAAAGACGACGAAAAACGTTTTATGGCGCGCTCAGACCAACGATGGTTATCTAAAGTTTTGCTCCACTCACTCTCTCACGTTTTCCAAAACCCGTGGAAGTAGACAAAAAGGAGCATTGATAAAATTGTTTTCTCGTCCCCAGTTGGTTTGGGCGAGTGCATCTATACCTTCCGATAGCGGATCCCAGTAGCGGCTGTTGAATCTTGTCAGCTGTGTATTCTGACAATTTGCAAATCGGTCGATGGTGTGCGGACCCCATATTTTGTCGATATACGCGAACAACCGAGGGTGTAACTGCCAGTGTGTTTGTCTGTTGTCTCGACCAGAAGTCCGCGTTCGTGTTTTGCTTGCCAGATATATGAGCGCACTGAAGCGAGATCCCATTTTCTACAGCCTCCGACCATATCGCAATAGCTAGCTGTGATAGATCTTTGCAGGGACCACCTTTGTGATTGATATACGCCATCGCCGAAATATTGTCTGTAAGTATTTGAATACTCTTGTGACGTAGAATAGGCATGAATGCTTTTATTGCCATCAAAATAGCCATTAATTCGCGATGATTTGACGATTTGCGAGATATTCGAATATTCCAGTCGCCCGATGCTATTTGCCCGTTGCAAACAGCCCCCCATCCAAGGTGGGACGCGTCGGTAACAACCTGAATCTCGACCGGACGGTTGCATATTTCCCTGTAGTTCCAGTGGTCAATAGCCTGTAACCACCAGTTCAATTCCTTTGTAACTTCGTCAGTCAAAAGTAATGTACTTTCCCAATTAGTACGAGTATTTAACAGTCTATATACCCCGCGCAGTAACAATTTACCCGGGGAAACCGCCCACGTTACCGACACACATTGACCTGCTACCTTAGAAAGCGTACGAGCGGAAACGCGGTCCGAGCCTAACACTTTCGCAATACAACGTTTTAGTAAAATAACTCGTTTACGTTGAACCTTAATAGTTAGCTTACGACTAACACTAGATATCGTATATCCAATAAAGTCAATTTTCGGGGACGGCACAAGCTGCGACTTTTCGTAATTTATCTGAAAACCTAGATCCTCGACGGTATGAATTAACTGATCGATACAATCTGTAATATCCGAAAGGTTAGCAGCCAGTAAAAAATCGTCCACATAAACCGTGACGCGTAGATGTTGAGCACGTAAGAATGTTATAATAGGGCGCAACGTTTTATTGAAATAAAAGGGCGAACAGCTAAGACCAAACGGAAGTACTTTCCACCGGAAGTACGTGTTTCGCCATTGAAACCCTAAAAAATCGCGAAAATTTTCCGCGATGGGAATGTGATAAAATCCATCTTTAATGTCTATAGACACAAAAAGGTCATCTGGTTTTAATATTTCCGCAGCATCTCGTATGTCCTCATTCCTATATTTAGGAGTAACACAATAAGAATTTAATACTCTAAGATCCGTAATAAGACGAAACTTGTTTTTTCGTTTTGGAACACAGCCAATAGGACTTACACATTTAGGCTTAACAATACACTTTTCAATACATCCTATGGAATACAACCTACTGATTTCACTATTCAAAAATTCAGTTTGCTTAAATGTAGTAGAGCGATTTTCCAACTCAAATGAATTAGGTTCCTTACAAAATGGAATCGGGACTCCTTTTTCCAACCACTCTAACACATGACGTGGTGCCGATATCGATTCCCAGGACTTAATATGTTTACTCGAAAATCCAAAACACATTTCAAGAGCATTTTAATATGTTAGTCATGTAAAATATATAATGTCACAATTAAACGGATGCTAACAGTTATAATTAATATCATTAGATCTAGTCATCTTTATTCGTATCTGTTGGAATTATTCCTCCCTCGGTATGTTTGTTAATATTATAAGGTCTACGGTTTGGAAATCCCCTATGTGAAAAATTTGAAAAAATGTCCTTTCCAGCACGTGCTCGGCCCCGACCCTGATACTGACGCTGGGGTGGAGGCTTAGCTGTTGCTGCGATAGCGGACGCTGTACGCAGAGTATCTAACGATTCAGTATTAAGCCCAGATGTATTTCTCTGCAAACACCTAAAAAGTTTCGAGGTTGCTGGATCAAACTGACTGTTCACTAATATAGACGCGTATTCGTCTTGTAAATATTTGATTTGTGCATGATTAATTAAAAATAAATTTTCTAAAGTTTCTTGACTAACCTTTTCACCAGGTTCCAATGTGCTTAATAATTTCACCGAAGTTTCGGCAAAACGACCACATTTAGATATGACGTTTAATAGTCCATGGTCAGAGCGCTGGATTCCTTGACGCGAGTCATTAATTTTTAGTTCATTAGGCAATTTAACTCTGCTTAATGAGTCCTTTAAAGAATTAAACTCGCCCTGGATATCCGGTTTTATCCCAGTGGCACACGACTGTGTGGGACTGGGTGCCACCACGTGGTGTAATGGAGGAATGTCCTCGATGATATCTGAACTTTTTCGTTCAAATTGCACTTCTTTGATAATTTGAGTATTCCGGTTTGTTTCCTCCGAAATAAATTCAATTTTTGCCTCTATGGAATTGAGCCTATCCGTCATAGAAGAGCATAATTTATCCAACTTTTCTTCCATAATCTAAAACGTCCTCACTCGTGGAGAGAACAAGCTGAGAACGTCACAGACCATACGTCATCATGACGTATGGCTGTCTGTCTAAGTATGACGTCAGCATTTGTTCCCATGACTGCTATAATCGTAATGTTCTGTCCTAGTGCTGTAAAATTAATACTTGCATAATATGTAATGTAATCAAAAATTAATATTTTGAAATTAAAATTACTCCCTTTTGGGTTATTCAGTTCTGTCGAGATCATTATTTAAACACGACGCATCGAGTAACCATAATGAAAACAAAGATTTAACAGAATTTTAATAGTATTATTCAGTTGTTACGCTGCAAAAATCAAAAGATGACATAACAATCTCACAAAAATCAGGATTTACCAGTTTGTTTTATTGCACATAACATTAATTATTAACAACCTAATAGATGATATCTTACTTTTTTTTAAATGACTCGATTAATTTGATACACAGCTGTATCGATTAACAAATGTTTAACAAATGATTCGTAGTTAAATTTAATCCCGATGGATCACTTGTAAATCATCTTGCACCGATTGCAAAATTGTGATGGAGGATCTACACATAATTTAGTTACAAATTTTATGGCCGCCATCACCGTATTGTTGGTTGATACGTTTGATGTCCAAGTGTCCAGGATTGTCCTGGATATATTTGACGTCTCATAGTTTCATGTTCCTTTCACAAAATTTTGATTACACACGTGGCGTAGCAAGCTTAACAGGTGGTGCTCACCTTTACGGAGCACCCGGTCTCACTTTCCTGGTGGAAGTTCACGTGTCTAACCTAACTTGTCAGTTCTAAAGTTTTAACTTTGCTTCTGAATTGTGATTCGGACATGGAGTATGTTTGTTTTTGACTTATCCTTTCTTTTCTTATTGGGAAAATCACAATTTTTGAATGTCCGTCGGAGAACGAATCGTAGGGCCATTTATATCCGAAAAGAGAACTCTCATCTCTTAAGCCTAGGCTTGCAATATCCCAATGTCAACATTTTTTTTGTAAGCGGGTTGCTTCGTTGTATAAAGTTTGGAACAAACTCTACTTTAGTACGTTAATTGTGAAACAACTATACCTTAAGCAGGGCAAGCAAGTGATAAATATTGAATCGATATTAAACACACGAGATATCATGGCGCTACATAATTACTTGCAGTACGGCACCTAATACTGAACTCTCATAGAAAAGTGATTGTTGTCAGTAGTTGCTAAAAACACTGTTACGGAAATTTTCAACCGTGGACTATTTATGTTGAAAAAATAAACACAAGTCAGGAAACAGAAAGTAGATGTCCTACGAACTTGAAATTGGTACTAGCCGTATTTTTACCCAATACTAAAATTGCTTATAAAATTTGAAGTGGCTGTGTTTTGTAGTTAGTGAGAAAACTTACCAAATTTTTTGTTTTGAAAGGATGGACGGACGGACAGTACATATCTATAACAATTAATAATAATAATAATAATAATATATATATATATATATATCAAAAACAATATACTTATCCATGTCATTTATTATATAAATAAAATTAATCAAATAAATGAATACATAAATAACTAAAAGCTTAAATAAATAGGTTTTGGTAATTAATAAATAAATGAATGAATCATTAAAAAGAAATTTTCTAAATAAATCTTTTTTTATGTTAAACACTATATGCCTATACATTATAACATTAACAGCTTTCTAGAACTAGGAAAAAATCAAATCTGGCGTTGACACAGAAATATTGAGAGCCTTTATAAATCTAGAGCTAGGAAAGATATTCCCAACCGAGGAACTTTTTCCAGAATTACAATAGAAAATTAGAGGCAAACATTAGATACAGGAGCGTTGATCTGCGTCAATGAGACACTTGATGAAGAATGAACATTTGATGCACAAATTCGTTCATAAATCGCGTATTATTTATATGTCGCAAACGCGTGAGAAAACAGTGTTTAAACGAGTTCTGGACAAAGAAAATTTTCATCAGAGTTTGACATATCGCTGCCTTACACTGTTACCGTTATACCATTATCGGCGTTGCTGGTACTGAAATTTTCAACCGTGGACTATTTATGTTGAAACAGGGAGTAGGTGTCCTACAGACTTGAAATTGTTACATGCCATATTTTGACCTCTTACTAATATTGCTACCAAAATTTGAAGTGGCTGTGTTTTGTAGTTAGTGAAAATACTTACAAATTTGTTTTGTTTTGAAAGGATGGATGGACGAACAGACAGTTCAGAGGTAAAATAGTACACCTATAACAATTAAATTGTACATAAATCAAAAACAAATATACTAATCCATGTCATTTGTTATATAAATAAAATTAATCAAATTAATGAATACATAAATAACAACTAAAGCTTAAATAAATTGGTTTTGTTAATGAATAAATCATTAAATAATATTATCTAAATAAATCAATGTTTTTTTCATATAGACACTATAGGCCTATATTTTATAACATTAACTACAGCTTTCCAGAACTAGGAAAAAATCAAATCTGGTGTTGACACAGAAATCTAGGGCTAGGAAGGATATTCCCAACCGAGGAACTTTTTTTTCAGAAATACAATAGAGAATTTAAACACAGAGATAAACATTCGATACAGTCTTGAGCATATTGATCTGTGTCATTGAGACAACTTGATGAAGGATGAACATTTGATGCAAATATTCGTTCGCAAATCGCGTATATATATGTATTGCAAATGTGTGAGAAAAACAGTCAAACGAGTTCTGGACATAGAAAATATTTATCGGAGTTTGACATATCTCTGCCTTACATATCCCAATATCGGCGTTCCTGGTATACTGGATGCACAGCATAGTGAAACAGTCATTCTCAGCTAACTCTTAACAGGTCTTATTTTTTACAAATAAATGCCATTTGTTGTGACTGATTCTCACAAAAGGATATCAATTTGTGTCGCCGACTTGATAAAATACTGGGTTATTTGGTGGCGGAAAACTAAAAAGAAATACAAAAATAGTTATATAATAGCCTGGGTCCCTTGATATCGCAACACTATTGGGGGAAATTTTTAAAATAAAGTATTTGTTTCCCAATTAATATGCTATGGTATACGTAGTTTGTTCCCACTACGAAGTTTTTGTTAAACGAAGCGGACTGTTTGCAAAAAATGTTGACCCAGAGATATTGCAAGCCCAGGCTTATCAAGGGCCTAAAAAGTTTTATGGCCGTCATCAAAGTTATTGTAAATAAGTTTGATGTCTCTGTGTCCAGGATTGCCCTGGATATATATTTGACGTTCCATGTTCCTTTCACAATTTTGATTACACACATGGCGTAATATTTACGTATCGCCGACCACGCCCACAATGTTCCGACACTGGCCGCCATCACGGTACCAAAGCAGCGTCACGGCAACTAATGACGTACAGGTGTCAGTGATCTCATTAAATGGTGCTATTCAGGCGGAGTTTTCATTCTTTTTTGCATGTAAATCAAGCATTCGGCCATTTGACGGAACAGTGTGGGCGTGGCCGGCGATACGTCAATTAATCCAGGAGCAAAGTTAAAACTTTGAAACTGACAAATTGGTTAAACACGTGAACTTCCACCAGAGAATTGAGGTCATGTGCTCCGGAAGGGTAAGCACCTCCTGTTTGACTAGCTAAACCCGCCACGTGTGTAATCAAGATTAAGTGAAAGGAACATGGAACTATATACATTTTATTCTTTTATTTTGCATAATATGACTTTGTTCCTTAAATATTATCAAAAGACTTTAAATACTGTTAAATAATATTTAGACTTTGAAAAGTTTACCATTCACGAGAAAGCTCAGTATAGACCGTAAAAGTATAATTTGCCTATGTAATTATTAAAGACGAATGTTAATTAAATGTTGCATACAAAAATAAAAACTGTCAAGAATTGAAAGATTACTTAATTTAACTTGTGTCTGCATGTAGACGAAGTTATAATTTTTGGTCCAATATTGACTAAACTAATACTATGACTTCGAACATTCATTCAAATAGTGCATTTTAGCGTTAGTACCAGCTGTTCCGACATTTATAGCTATTACAGGAGTCGTTCCTATATTGACAAGTATTTTTAGGAAAATCGTGAAACTGCAGAAAAATAAGCCATTCAATAATCACATTACAACAAATAAAAAAAAGCTTCTGTGTTGTGTTAGATCTTCAAGTAGTTATAAAGAAAATATCATTCATTGTTTTTAATGAAATATTGACTTTTCAGAAAGAGAAGGACTTTGTTGAACCTTTAGAAAGATATTGAAAATTATATAGATTAAACTGATATGAACACTAATTTGTAATGATATATGGAATCTTGCCTGTATATGATAGTTTGATGTAACTAGTTGAACTTATTTAACAATAACAAACACCAAAAAACATAAATACAGAAATAATTCCTGTTAATTGCCACTCTGAAAATCTATTTTCAAATAAATAAATTGTGATCAGTTGCCTACAATTCGTGGTTTACAATCATATTCAATAGTTAATACAAACACCCTTGATAAGAGTGAAAAAATTATATAGTTTGGCGGAAGGCTGATTTTATTCTTTCAGCAGACATAGCCTGGGTGTATGATTTGGTTGCTATCTGACCAGTGTTGTACCTTGTGATTTTCTGTTTTGTAGCCTTCATATATTTATGCATAGCAAAATTAAGTGCAACAGAATATGGACAAAACATTCTACATCTAGATGACTAGTGTGAGCTGAAAACACAAATAAGATTATGTTATTCAGTCTAACCCAGTCAATGAGTTCTAACGACACATGAGATTTACACCCCATATAAAAAACAATTACATGTTTATCTGATGATAAGTCCTGTACATATTTCATAGTGTTCCTTCAACTCTCTCTCTCTCTCTCTCTTGGATATTTCACCATTAGACCACCCTGTAGGACTGACAGACCCATCAGTACCAGGTGTGTAGCCATCCAGTAGTTCACTGCTCATGCGAGCTCCTTGAAAAACAATAAATTCATGGAGGTAGACGAGTGTCAATTGCATTTCCACGACCAATAACAGTGATGCTTGTCGACATCTCACTTGTTATTTCAGGAGGCTGAGTTCCCTTGTCAGCAACTACAAAAGGTGGAGTATGTTCCTGATTTATTCCATTTTCATCAATGTTGTATAAACAATATGGTTTGTTCTGTAAGTCATATTTTTTCAAAATTGCATCCAACTATTTTTCTGTGAAGCAGCCTTTGCCCGAGAGAAAGATAAACTCCTTGGTTTGTGAAGTTCAAGACGAGACGTGGCCAGCGTTTTTAAAGGACTTAAACTATTGCAAACTAAACGGATTATCTAGGTTTCTTCTTCTAAACTCTACAGCATACTGGGAAGCTATATCTACCACTTCAGATCTAGAATATCCATATCCAAGTGATGCCATGAAGGTCAAATTCTCTGCCAATCTAGATTGTTCTTCCATGCTCAAAAGAGGCTTAGATTTTAAAGTATCATCACATCACTGATAATCCCAAAAACTCCAGTTGACTGAAGAATTGCATAAACCTTTGAAGCGTTTTGTAAGCTGACACTCCTTCACATCTGATGTTTGAAGAGCTATAACCATTTTCCTGGTGAATATATTCTGCATTTGCTTTTGTTGGTATTTTCATCCTGTAAAATAAAAAATAAACTCATAAATAAATGAAATATTATAAATTGTTTAAAATCAATATAGTTTAAATTTGGATTAGCTTAAATTGTTATTAGGATATATAGTATAATATAGTCAGTAACATTTATTTATTTTATCCATTAACAGGCATTTATTATTATCAAACAAACAAATTCCAACTATCCAGCTACACGGTTTTTTTCAGTGTTCATAAACTATATATCAGTTGCAAACCCTTTTGTAAAGAAAATATATAAGAACAAAGCAACCCTATTCTTTCGATTTCATATTGGAAAGACATGATAATTATGTGAAAGTCACGTGACAATATTGATGGAGTCGGGAACGCTGCCAAATGTCAACACCTGTAGCAGTTGCATTGGTTTTATGATTCCAACATCGTTTTACAATGATACTTAATTCGGACATAAAAGAAACCACAGGAAACACCATATGTAAGAAAGAACTTGCTATTCTTACAAAATTAAGCTTGCCGTTTCCACATTTCGATTCACAGATAAAAAGTCCGGTTTTCCTTTAGGAAAAAGATGTCCGATAAAATGTCCTGTTAGTACACGTGTTTGTCCGGACAAGCATCGTCGCTTAAACAAAATTGACGTTATCAAAAAAAAAAAACGCATCTGGATTGTCGTCACGCAAATTAGCGGAAGAATATAATGTCTGACGAACACAAATTTTGAATATTGTGAAAAGAAAATCCAAATTTATTGAGAATGTCGAAAGCAATATAAGCCAAGACAAAAACAGAAAAGGCATTTTACCCATAATGAAAAATGAATGATTTATGCTTTGAATGGTTTAAAGGCGCTTCAACAAAACTGATCAACATTGCAGGTCTATTAATCAAAGAAAAAGCTTTACGGTTATTATTCGCAAAGGATTTAAAAAAACTTATTTTAAAGCTTCTAACCGGTGGATAGAGTCGTTCAAAGAACGTCACAATGTCGCATTTTAAAGTTTTATTGGTGTAAAGGGGAACTTAATGATGTAACAGTCGACGAATAGAAAAAAGAACATTAAATAACATTTGTGCTTGGTGTGACCAATTTTTTATTTTTATTTTTAACATGGGCGAAACGGGTCTTTTTTCGGGATACGACGAATAAAACATGTTGATTGAAGGGTAGTGACTGTGCTAGGGGAAACGTTCTAAGTAACTTATTACGATCACACTGTGAGCATCGATGACGAGAGAAAAGGTGAAAACGTTAGTAATCGGAAAAGCACGCCAACCCCGTTGCTTTAAAAAAATAAAGCCAGAAAATTTGCCCGTCACGTATAAAATTATTTGTCATATACCATTTTTTGAATGTATTGTATGATTAAATAAAAAAAATGGTATATGACACAGTACACAGTGCTGTGAAACTATTTTTTTCTCAAAGATGTTGAAAAGATATTTAAAAGACTAAAATATATTTTACAAAATTTAGCTAAGGAAATACTTTGCATGAAGGAGTATACCTTGGTTTTTGAGGAATCGTAGTTAAGATTTTTACTGGCAGCAAGTTTAGACAATAGTATAGTTCTGAAAATAATACACAATTATTGCCTACTAAGTTTGCGATACGCACGGGGAAACATCCAACAGCAGAGATACCGGGTCAGTAGTTTAAGCAATATATTATACCAGTTTTAATTATACAGCACTAGACGGCCGTTTCGGAATACAACTCCTCATCAGTAGTGCTTAGACTAAAATTGTGAAACCAAATTTTTTTTCAAGATGTTGAACATATACACAAAGGACCAAAAAATATATTACCAACAGTTAAGGAAATTGAAGTTGACATTAGAAATGCATTTGTCATGAAGCGGAATTTTAAGATCGGTGGTATCTTTTATTTTCTAGCTATATCAAAAGAAAGCAAAATCAATGCATACGCTCAATGATTGGAATGTACTCAATTTAAAGACTTTACTATGAGGGTTATATTTCAAATCATATCAATCAGTTGAACTCATACAACACCAAACACTTTTCCAATTTTAGCATTACATGTAATTGTCTTAGCATTAAGACCAAGCAGACTGCTTACAATCTGAATTTATCCGCATTAAGTACTTAATGTCCACAATTAACTGAAATGATGATAATTACAACTCATTTGTTAGCACTAAAATTTGTCGGAGAGAGAAGACTGTCGCCAAAGCATTCTAAACCACATAAAGATATACATCCATCTCTACGAAAATCTTGGGATAATACTATGTGAATACCAACTATCCTGGTAAGCTTTAAATAAAAGACACGACTAATTCCTTAAATTCTACTTCATATTCTATCTTGTATTTCAATTATGACTTGTTTTATCTGGGCTTGACGATGCCTTCAAAACATTACTGTTGATAACAGTCATTTTACATTCAATTATAAATACACATGTAATTGTTTTCTAGGGATTTTCATAACTATCTCGGTGGTTTCTTCTTGGCTTGGATGTCACCGCGAGAAAATTGAACAGGTGTAAATTGAATAGCATATCATGCAAATGATATCTTTTTGGGATAAATTAACAATAGTTACCCGATATAAAATATTGACCGCTGATGTGACAGTGATATCATTCATTTTGTAAAGCAATCATTTTGCGCCCGTAGACATTTACTCCCGTTAGTAGAGCAATCCACTTTTTACGACACTGTTATAATCACTGCGACTGACTGCTTTTATTTTATGTTTTACAAGGTTAACAATTACAAATATCATGGCATATTTTGGCTCCAGCCTTGTTACATATTATACCAGTGTTAATTTTACAGCACCAGACGACCGTTTCGGAATACAACTCCCCATCAGTGGTGCTTAGACCAAAATTATAAAACCAAATTTAGTCTAGCTAAATCGGTTAGAGGCGAGTTTCCTGAGAAATCCGTCTACCCTTCACAAACTAAACAGCTGCCACATTTAATATTTGTAACAAAACACAATTTTCACACCCAGAGAAAGGCTAAATTTGAAGCTTGAACGTGGTCATTTTCTCTATAATCAACTTTCCTTTGTATGTGGCAATATATCATCACAATATGGTTTATCCATATAAAGTTTCCGTACCCAAAATTATCCTGGATATTGTTCCTTTCATTCTAAATTTTGATTTTGCACGTGCCTGGTGTAGGTAGCTAAACAGATGATTACCAGAGCATCTGTTCATCTGAGCATCTTACTATCTTGCGTTCAATTAAACCTGATTGTGTTCAAACTTTTTACGTTGCTTTTTGGGAAACAGTGAACCGGTATGTGCAAGGTGATTAACATTTATAGTTAAAAGATGTACTCCTTCCAGATTCTGCATAAGGTCTGCTTCATTCCAATAAAGAAACAAATCACAAAGCAATAGTGCACAGATTTTGTTTATTGAGATACCGTTTGCTTGATGCCAAACACAACATTATGTTTGTTGTCTATCATAGATTTGACGATGGCTGGTATCTTAGTATATTTTTTGCAATCCTTATGGTGCTTGACAAGATAACCAGAATGCCTGTTCAGCATCAGGTATTCTAATTCATATCTACCGGATTTGTAACATAAATACTGAAACCCCAATGACTATTTTCTTTACATCATAATTACCGTTGTATCAATACCTACAACATTCTAATATACAAGCCTATACAAAAAGTTAAGTTTTCAAGATAATTAACCATTTCATTATTGCTTTGCATCTGTGACCTTGACCTTTGAACCCATGACCTTTTTCTATACATCAAAATGATCGTTGTATCAATACCTACAACATTCTAATATACATGCCTATACAAAAAGTTTATAGTTTTCAAGATAATAAACCATTTCCGTATTGTTTCGCATATGTGACCTTGACCTTTGAACCCATGACCTTTTTCTATACATCAAAATGATCGTTGTATCAATACCTACAACATTCTAATATACATGCCTATACAAAAAGTTTATAGTTTTCGAGATAATTAACCATTTCGGTATTGTTTTGCATCTGTGACCTTTGAACCCATGACCTTTTTCTATACCTAAAAATGATTGTTGCATCAATACCTACAACATTCTAATATGCATGCCTATACAAAAAGTTTATGGTTTTCCAAATAATAATTATAATCAGAGGTAAAAAAATTAGGTCACGACCTTTATAATTGACCTTGACCTCATTTTAAGGATACTAACAAGATGTCAAACTGAAAACCCCATGTCATTATCTAGTCAAATAGTCAAGTTATAACAATTTGAAGCTATTTTACGATTTGTTCAAAATTAAACGCAAAAACATGTAACCCATTTTATGTCCGAATTTTACAAAATGAACAAACTATAGGCTTAAGACCCTAGAGAAGCCAAATATCACATCAGATTTTTTCTCCAATCAATACTTTCGGAGAAGATTTTTGCACCCCTAGGTCACCTTGACCTAGTTATTGTAGCCATGGCAACGACACGAACAAATCTGAATTGCACCGGCCCATATATACTTCTCACCAAGTTTCATTGAAATCTGTCACGCAGTTTCAGAGGAGATGTCGAAAATAGGTGTTAACGAAGCACACACGCTGTGCTATGCCATAAGCTCACATGACCTTTCGGTCAGGTGAGCTAAAAACAAACATACTAATCCATGTCAGAATCACAATCCAGAAGCAAAGTAAAAACTTTGGAACTGACAAGTTAAGTTAGACACGTGAACTTCCACCAGGGAAGTGAGGCCAGGTGCTCCCGAAGGGTAAACAAGATATTCAAGTTATTCTTTAGAACTTTTTAGAATCCGCATTTGGTAAGATGTCAAATGTAGAAAAGACTACATCTTGACAAACATCTCGACCGCTTTTCGTCTTGGTTCTGTAAACACTTTGTATTTCAAAATGAATGTACAACCTGTCACTGGACTAGAATTGTTAATAAATGGAAGCAGGACAAGTATATTGAGTTCTTAGAATAGCCATCTTAATCCGCAAACTCCTCTGGAAAATTCAATAGACAGGCATCTATATCATTGATTTTTTGTTATTTTAACCAGTGGAACTTATGCGAGTCTTGAAAAATGAAGCACAAAATAAACCTATAAAATTGATTGATTTTAACATCAAACTACATATGTTTTGAGAACAAAAATAAGAAAATGCCACCAAAATACTGTTCTTTAGACAAAATACGGGACATTGAACTTTGATACCAAATTTACTAATTGTCAAGATACGTTACACCAAAAATATTCATTCAGCAATAAAGAAATTATTAATATGAAAATGCTAGCAATTATAAACAATTGGAATATGATAAATGGACAATGTTCTAAATAAAAAACATTTACATGTTTTGATTCACGGTAATTTGTTATGAATATATTTTAAATTTATGGTTAGAGGAAAAGCAAATTTTATACATTAAAACGATTATCGTATTTTTTGTCGTTAAGAATTTTAATATCTCTGGAAATTATTAATTATTTGTATTTAATCATGCCTTAGGTCAGTATTCAGCAAAACACTTAACGATTTGAATCTATCAAAATACAAACTCATGATTGAAAAAAATGTATTTTTACTCATTGAGTAAATGTAACATATCTGCCGGAAATTTGGTTGTGCTTTATTTACGAATCCAACGTTTAAAAACAAAAATACCTTTAACAGAAATTTAGAAGAAACAAAAGTTATAAACATATAATAAAAAACGCTTAAAATGATATCTTACCGTATACGGGTCTTTCTCAATTTGGATTATGTTGTTTCCCAATATGGTTTACGACGTCCCTATCGAATTTGAACGTTATCTTCCGCTTTCCAGTGAGAGTTGGTTCCGGAACAACCGACAAAATGTCTTTGTAGATTACCCATATGGTATCATCACGTAATGTCCATTTAATAAACCCAATATCGTCTCCATAACCATATTTTTTGCATAAAAGTGATTTCTACATCATTGTCGACATTGGTCACTTTACTGATGAACCAATCCGACTCATAAGCTGCATCAACAAACATTCCTTCAACATAATTTGTGAACTCGACTAGTACGATCCTTTAGTCTCTCGGTCTTTCGTAAAATTCTTTAAAACGAAACGTTTTAGTGTAAAAGTAAAATCGTACATTTATTATACAATTCATGCCGTAATTAATTTTTAATATTTCTATCCTTAAACTTTTCTCAGTTTTGCCCCATACTCCGTAAATTTTGGTCAATTTTGAGCAACGGCTATTTTGTCTAAGTCCTACATTTCGGTCGAAACCATTTCGGACAGGGAAATACTGATCTAATTTGCATAAGAAATACTTATCGACAATATGTTGATACGCAACGCTACTCATGATTGACAGGGGCGGATATTGTTTTCATAAATTTGTTTATAAAATTACCCAAATTATTTAAATTTATCCACATATGGTGTTATAGTTCTGCACGTAAGAGTACGTCATGTACTAAAAATTTTTATTTACAAGATTTTTGTACGAAATATAGCATTCTTGCCACAATTCACGTGTAAATCATTATTTGAGACAACCCTCTCTCTTTCTCTCTCTCTCTCTCTCTCGTTGTACCATAATTCTTACTGAAATTCATGTAAGAACGGTGATACTTAACCTTGACAAACTTAAAACAATTCACGTGCAAATCATTATTTGAGACAATGCTCTCTCTCTCTCTCTCTCTCTCTCTCTCGTTGTACCATTATTCTTAAATGGTAAATTAAGATAACTAATTAAAATTATAAATAATGTGTATGGATAAGCAGAAAGACTGCAAGAACTTTGTCAAATCTACTTGGTGGTTGGCAAGAACTATCGTATTCATGATCAGGTGTACACGTGTTGTAAAAGTCGGTCAAGTTTGACTTTAGCAATTTGGTAACCGGATTATAATAACAAATATTTCTGATCATTGTAGCAGAAAATATGAATAAAATAACAACGATAAATCAACAACTGTGCTGATTTTTAGAGACATTCACTTAAAAAAAGTTTTAGGAAAACTGGTTGTGATATTAATATACACGTGGTTGGGGTGACTATCTCCGTAGAATCGAAGAAGATTGTGTAAATGACCCGTAACAAAAACTGATTAGCATATGAAAAACCCTCTCACTCCTGTTTTTGGTATCGCCGTAAAGGTTAGGAAAATGGCGCTAAAATAATTTACATAGCGATATCGAAGGCAATATTAAAAAGTTTTAATATGAAGTAAAGAGTGTAGATTAGACACCGGTTACAACAGGCCACATTACGGCATGGGCTTGTTTTCACGATGCAAAAAGCTATGATTTTTATTCACACGTTAACCCCATGAAAAGGGACAAAAACCAAGAGACTAATTGGTTGTAAACAGACTTTAGTATTAGTGGTTTGTTCAGGGACTCAATCCTCGACTAGTGTAGTATTGTCTATCTGTTCAGAGACTCGATCCTCAACATCTGGTTCGATTTGTATTAGATTTTGATCAGGTTCTATAGAGCTGGTAATGTCAAACGGTTTTGTCCAGTTATTATTACAAATATCGTTTCCCTCCAAACATATTGGACAGCAACACGAGATAAACGATGTGCAAGACATCCTGAGTATACTGGGGTACAATTTATGCTTATCTGAAAGACCTTCACCTAGACATTATTATTGCCAAATATGTCCCAGTAGTTTTTGAGAAGATTACAATATAACCAAATTTGCCCTAAAAGTTTTTGAGATTGATTAAATGGGGTTTTATGTCCCATTCAATAATATTTCACTTATATTGACCCACGGTTCGTACAGACACTTGGACTCCAACTTCAAGGACTTTTTAGGGTCTTATTTGCAAATTTAAGGCCAAATCAGAGGGACAATTTTAGAATAAAAATATCTGTGCTAGAGCAATTAAATCAATAAAACAATTACTTATGTGTCCATAGTAACAACACTTGAAGTGGAGGTTGAAGTTAAGCATTCAGGAGGGCCAGGTACCTTTAAATTGCTGATTTCAATGCAAGTTATCTGGTTATTGATTAATTAATCGGTATCTTTAAATTGCTGATTTCAATGCAAGTTATTGATTAATTAATCAATTTATAGAATCACTTAATACCCAACTGTCCTAATTCAAGGGCTTTTAGGGCCTTCATGATAAATTCAAGGGCTTTTTAGGGTCAGACTTGTTTTTGGGGTCTTTTTAGGACAAACCTCAAAATATAGGGACTTTTTCAGGCCTGTAAGACCCCTGTCCCATGTCACAGCATATAGATGAGCTTGACAGAAAATGTTTACCTCTCTGGCATGCCATGCCTGCCGTGACACAGTGCATAGGATTTAAAGGTCTGTTCCAAAAGACCTTTTTGCTTTCATTTCTAAATGCAAAATGTTTGGCGAAAGAACAGACATTACCTACATACAGGGAGTAATCACAATAGCTAATCCGAGACTTTGGTTCAGGTGAGCTGAAAGAGAAGTGAGATTCTGTTTTAGATGAACCTATTTCATCTTGCAAATCAAGAAGATACTTTTTATCTCACTTTATTCATAAATTTCAACAAAGCTAGTTTCTTCGTAGAAAAAACTTTATAGTACAAATACTTTAATAAAACAATAAACAACTCACAAAAAATATAACATGTTTTCATGCAATATAAAGTTGTAAACAAAAAATTTATTTTCGTGTAAAAGAAAGTTGTAAAGAAATAATTTATGTCATGATCGAGCAAAAACAACAAAAACATAAAAATAATTATTAGTCTACACATAACATGGTTGCAAGCAGTTCAAGCTAATTACATTTTGTAAATGACAGGGGAGAACATGTTGAACAAAGCTAGGGCTTGAATCATCTATTATACCCTAACAGTGAAGCCTATAAAAATGAAGGTCCGTCACTCCAGCAAGTCAGTTTTTCTTTCTTTGGTCTGGTTCGTTATTGGTTAAAAATTTTATTATGACAAGTTACACATCAGATATCATTTTATTTTGTTCAGTTCTGAGTAGTTTTTTTGTTGTTATAGTTGATATCTGTTGACTATTTTAATATATTTACAATCACATTGTTTTTGCTTTAATGCAGTGTTTGACCTCAATTCTACTTCATGACTCAATGCAGTTGAATGGAGCACGTGAGTTTATTCTATGTCAATTGTTCTGTGTGGGCGTGGTCTATTCAATGATGCCGAACAGTCAATTTTTAACAAGGTAGTTAAAAGTTTTTTTTCTTTTATAAAAAGTGTTAAAATGTCAGTTTATATTTTGTGTTTGTTTGAAAAAGTTACAAAGGATTGTAAATATAAGGAATGACATTTGCTTTGACTGTACTGCATGGAGTTATGCAGTAGAATGGACTGTCTCAAATAACCATGAAAGCAAAGCAAATGTCATTCCTTAAATGATTTTACTGACAAGTTACAAATATAAAGTACGGGGAGCATGTTTTACCAGGCAATTAATATTCTTAGTCCCCTGCAAACTTGGGGGGTTATATAGGAATTACCATGTCTATCCATGTGAAATCGTGTCCAGGCCATATCTCACAATTGCTTTGGGTCTTCATAAAGCCAAGGTAAAATCTGAAAAGTCAAGGTCGCAGGGAAACTTTAAACTCTTGTACTTGTTGGAGTCTGGGGCAATTTGACTCTCGGGACAGTTCTAGTTATTAAAGGGTCTTAACTGGTAATAGATATAAACATTTGAAGTAATCTTTTGCTTAACTACAAGGACAATAATTAGTCAATGCAAATATGTCAAATAACATTGAATATCCTAAAAAAAAGTTTTAATGGCAGAATAACATAATTTTGTGTAGAATGAGATACACTGAACACAGTGTAGGGTATAAACACTAAGAAGGAGTAGTGACTGGCCATATTTGTCCTAAAACAGTAAAATGGTAAAGAAATGGCATGAAACAATTAAAAAGTGTCATCAATACATACCTTATCAAATTCAATTACTGATTAAAAGTGCATTAAAAAGACATTAAAGTGTACAATTTTTTACATTTTAGCCCTTTTCTATCACACATTGTTAACTTGTTCATAAAGAGCACATTCTTAACAACCTCTTCTAAATAACTTAGGTGTGTTGCAAAAAAAGAAAAGTCTAAAGTTTATTGTCAATTACATTTATACTTTCTGCAATAAATAGAATTCTCAAATATGCCCAAAAATTGACAAACAATTTATCAGATATGGGTTTACATCATATATTATATTGAATATCATTTTGAGCTCACCTTATCTTCATTAGAATTAATATTGATTCATATTTAAACCAAAAACTAAACTGTGATTTAAATGTCACAGTAAACATTACACTTTATGTCTAAATAAGGTCCTTATATATAGTCCGTTACAAAGTGTTAATTTTAGTTAAACATTTGCTTCATTGGGTGTCATTATTGACCTTTCTGTAGTAGGACCATTTTAATTCATTATAATCAAACATTATTGAGGAAAGTTCAATATGAAAGAAATTATTGGTCAATTTCCATTCAAAGTAAATATTGGAGTCCATCTTGAATCAAATTCTCCCCAAGTAAAATGACTACATGCAACAATTGGAAAATTATGTAAATAAATAATCACACTTGAAAAATGTAAATAAAAATAATTACAATTCATGTATAGCCATGTGTTGATGTTTTGAGCAATTTTCATGCAACAAAGAACATGTTTCACACTTTCGTAGTATATTAACCTATGAGGTTTTATCATTATGATAAGGTTCTATTTTGACAAACTTTCTTATATAAATCAGGTTCTATTTTGACAAACTTTCTTATATAAATCAGGTTCTATTTTGACAAACTTTCTTATATAAATTAATCTAAATTAGATATGTAAGATTTTCGCTCTAATATAACAAAAAATTAAAATCAAAACTGCTTTCTGTATCAGTATCAAAATCTTACAATGAAGAATTGCTGTGAAACTGTAAACAAGGCATCAAGAAAACAATCTCTTCAACACCAATTAAAATATCTGTAGCATTCTCAAACTATTATATAATTGTGTAAAAGATTAAATTATCTCTTGAGGTTGTTGTATCTGTATAGGTTGAACACATTGGGTGGTTTCTATATGGCAACTCTCATCAAGAAATCTGATTTAAATTTCCTAAAATAGAAATAAAACATAATTGTCAGTAAATATTACTTCCAGATTTGGTGACATTGATTCATACATTTTCAGTTGACATTCTGAATCAGGATTATTTAACCTTTGATAAATTGCAGTGTACCAAAACATGACCAAGTTCAAAATGCAAAAGAAGAAACATTGGGAACAGAATTATTTCAGATGATCCATTGTTTTTAATGTATTGGAGTAATAGAGTTTTACACCCTAGTTAAGATATTTTCACTTACAGTTCATGGTGGATTGAGATTATAAGAATCCATTATGAGTATCCAAGTAGCATAGGGAAATCTTTGAATTGTTCAACCCCGAGGGCGAGATTTCCCTATCCTACCTGGATATACTCACAATGGATTGTTTTTCTCCCATTTTAATGCCAATATTTGGATTCAAGTTGGATTTACATACCGGTAGACACCAAAGCCATGATGGAAAAACTAACTTTGTTATTCAACATTCTACTTATTTTAATATTACCATCGGAAATAATATACCTGATTTTGGTTTATACAAAATGTATAAACTACAAAACAAATGTTATTTATTCTAAACTCCCAAAATAAACATTTGAAACGCACTCAAAATTTCTAAATTTTGAGGACTTTGATGCCTTTTTCCCACAAAATGACGTCATGTTCTCCACATGATGACGTCACACAATTGTCTTTGATTTTGATGTCACCGAAGGTAGTTCCAGTGCTAATTTGTACGCATGAATCATACAGAAATGAAATATTCCCCAGGAATATTTCTATATTACATGACTTGTCATGGGAGAAAAGTATATACAGTCAACTCTCTTTACAACGACACCCTTTATAACGGCATATTCAGTTAACGGCAAAAAATTGTTGGGAACAAAACCATCACAGCGTTATTATAACACTTTATAACGGCATATTCGGCTACCGGCTCCGGCAAGGAAAAGTCGGGAACGAATGTACAAAATAAACACTAATTTTGTTCGTTATAACGGCACTGCTAACTGGCAGAGGATACACACCATGCCTTCAGGCATCGCTGCACATGGCTTGACCGGTTGTGTATACAGGTGACAGTGACACTGATTGTCGAGAGAACACCTGCATGCGTTGTGGTCAGTAATTAATAGGTACCCATAATTAAATTTACCTGGCGGTAATTATCGGGATGATTATCACTCGAATGAGAGATACCGGCTAGTGAGCAAAACTTTTAAGAACGCGTATAAATCACCATTTTCAAGTAAACTCAATAAAATCATACCTCAAATAAGTACTTTAATTTTCTTTGAAAGTGAAAGTTGGTTAAGTGAAACATTCCAGCTGAGAAAAATCGTGTATAACATGTTCTGTCGGCATACAGATTCAACATCAAAGACATTTTTCAGGATGTCCCTGAGAATTTAGGAAGTGACGTTATCAATAAATTTCATTGGATTATTAGACATGTGGTGATACACATTACAACGGGAATTCCCAGAATCTTGTGTCCTCTTTAATTCATAAAAATGGATCAATAATACCGTAAAATTATAACTTTTTATTAAACAAATAACGATGTCAGGTGAAGATAATGGTATGATGTACGTTGTTATTTATTTCAAATTAACGAGACTTCTTTCATTTTTTTTTTACTTTCTCTTTTCGTGAAAGGAGTGCCGTGTGCAAATTCACGGGAAATTGCATGCCGATTTGGAAGCAAATAAATTCAAAACGGGAATGTTACATATGATAAGCAACAGTTTAATGAATGCTAGGCATTAACAACAAAAGTTCAAGTTGCATACAAACACTAGAACGAACCTAACAGCGATGGTCTGTAAAAAAAACCCATCTACTCACTGTTTGAAATTTCATCTACCGGTAAATATGACAAAAACGATCAGGTAGAATTTATTAAATTTTATTAAAATTATATTAGTGATAATTTGTTGATATTTTAAAGGAATTAATCATTTTCTGTTGTGTCTACATTGCACTACGTTGTCTTGTACATTGGCTCTCTACTACAACTTGAATCAGGGGACGTAACTCTTACAAAATTATGCTAAATTCATTACAACAGCATATTCTTTACAACGGCAAAACTGCTGATCACGGACATGGCCGTTATAAGAGTGCTGACTGTAGTATACTTTATGTGAGGCTGTTAAGAGTTGAGTTGATTAGTGAAGTTTTTCACCCAAGTCAAAAATTTTCTATTTATATTAAGTTAAGTTACAAATATGGTGGAGGAAACCGGAATGTCAAGAGAATTTTGGTGAACAGATCATGTTTGATGTACATACTTAAAACTTTAGTATAAACTTCTCTAAGATAACTTTTAGAATTTAAATCTTTTCTATTTCCAGGTAAAACTGCGAGGTCATAATCTGGTCCATATTCCATGAAAAACTACAAATAAAGAATGGTAAAACCAATCAAACAATATCCATGACAACACTCTACTTCTAACAATAACATACTGAGAAACATCAATTACTGAATAACAAGATCAAGTTATTGAATTCAAATGAATGCAAAGAAAAAGCATTAGAGTCTAATAAGGACCTCAAATTATCTATAATACTAGAGAAAAAAGATTTAAACTTTCTACTGTATCTGAATGATATACCACAAAACCCCTTAGGATCATGTCTGTATCCAACTGTACAAACATAAATACCGGATGCTATTATGGGATCTTAATAGGTTTTTTTTTGTATAAAACTTCTAAACTACTCTATATTTAGCGGTCATTTATGACTTGAAACTGACAGATACAAAATTCTATTTACTTTGAATATAAGAGGGCTGCACCAGTATTAAAGAACCAGAGCAATACTGTATAATTGATTGATTGGAGTTTTATGTCCCAGTCAAGAATATTTCACTTATATCCAGATGTCACCAGCTATAGTTGCAGTGGCAGACATTTTTATCTATGCAGTTCACTAAAGCCAATGTGCAAGGCAAGTTCTTTAATATGCCATGCCTGCCATGACATGAGGCATTGGTTTTTAAGATCTCTTCCAAAGAAGAACCCTGTGACTTTCATTTCTAGATGCTGAGTGCTTGGCGAAAAAACAGTCACTACCTATTTTCTAGTCTTGGTCAGACCTGAATGGGGTTCCAACCCGTGACCTCCCACATATGAAGTGAGCAATCAATCAACTATTATGGTATTAGTATATTTACCTGATTATCAGGTATATCAGGTGGTAACTGTTTGTTAACAGCTAGTGCTGTTAAGAAACTCCAACATCTTGCAGTATTAGCATGATGATAACCACCTGAAATAAAATAATGTTTTTATTTAAAAAAAAAAAAACACCTAAGTTCTAGATCTGCAAAATATAATTCTCAGATCAACTTATAATACAAGCATGTTTCACTTTACTTGTGATGCACTTATGAAACACAAAATAAAGGTGTGCAAAAATAAAAGTAAACTTGGTAATACATAATACACAATAACTAAACAGTATTCTTCCAGTGTCTCTATAATTTTTGAAAGTATATTGGTGGCAATATGGTGTTGTAAAATAGTTTTACACCTCAGTTGAGGGCACTTCACTTACAGTTTATTGAGGGAGGTCAGTCCTGGGATGGTGAAGCAAAATTGAGTTCCTGAAGAAAACCACATTCGGAAAGCAAAGTGACAAACTTTCTCAATCTAGGGACTTCTGCACCTAGACCGTCTCAGCAGTGGTTTGAAATAGGCTGTGTCAAATTCAAGGGAAAATACTTTATTTCTCATATTTATATTATTGTTACAAATATATATATATGCTTAATGTCTGTAAACAATGTAAAATAAACTATCACGTAGTTCTTACCTCCTCCCAACAAAAGTGTCTTTAAACCCCAACTAAGAATAAAATACACACATCGACCTAAAGCTAAGTGTGTCAGATTAAAGGACTCTGTAGGGTCTCCAGCCAAACCATCAGCTCCACACTGACAAACAACTGCTTCTGGTTTGTATATATCTTTAACTTTTTGTAGAAGTCTGGAAATATACAGTCGAACCCGGTTAATTGCATAGGCTCCGTGATTCAAAATTCTATGCGATTAACCGATATATGCAATTAACCGATAAGCAAGAATATCCGATGTCGGGACTCGAGACGCATGCTGGGGGGGTCTACATCTACAGTTGTCATAAAGTACATTGTGCTTGTAAATAATTTCAGAATAAGTAACATGTCTACACTTCTTGTTTTTAACAAAAAGAAAGATGATAATCCCGAGAATAAAATAATTTAAAAAGTGTTTGTTGTTGTCGTTTTTTAGCCACGAGTTGAATAGAATACAAAAACTTGATAACTTCCGGTTTGATGGTATTACTAAGAAGTGTAACATGTGCTCGATAATGTGTAAATAAAACGGCATCTACATCAAGTTATTAAAACGATATTTTTTAAAATAATTTTATTAAGTTATAATAATTTTTAAGTTGTAAAATAAGAAACTTAGGAAAAATTCCATGAAAATAAATTCCGTCTATTGGTGAAGTAACTGAACTTTTTGTTAGTTTCTTCTTTTTTCGGATCACCATCAAAGATCGTGATTAACAACATTAGAACTTTTTCTAATTTTAATTGCAGTTTTTATTCCAATCATTGTTATTTTAATAATCAAAGTGTTGTCTCCTGTGATCATAGAATAATCCCCGATGTTTACTTTACTATCATTGGTTTCAGTTTCTTAACCTACCACTGTGTTTTTTTAACAATTAAAATTATAACTGACATATGTCACTGAAGTTACTGTTTGTATCGGAATATTTACACAATTAAAACTTCAAACAGCTCTAAATGGCTAATCGGAATGACCCATTGTAAATAAGTTAAACACCTGTGAGTTCTGTTAGGTTTTGTGTCATCGGCGATACACATTTTAGTAAATTCCCGATAAGGGAGACAAACCAATAAAATATTCAAAATGGCGACTGCTTTACTGGAGTACCGCGATATGTTCAGAAAGAAGGAAAAAATACAAAACACAAACAAGTAAACACAATTTATACAACATATTTTATTCATTAAATACAAATGTTCTTCTACGTCTGTATAATAAACATATTTGACACTTTCCCTTGATAACGGTGACGATCTTGGATTTGTCACAAAACCTGGAAATGAAATCAAGTGCACATCGTATTTTGAAGAAAAATTATGATATTTTTTTTAAAATCCTAGGGTTTTGGGATCGGGTCGGGAAATTTTCTATGCGATTAACCGGAGTTGGGCATTTTTGGCTATGCAATTATGCGGGTAATTTTCAATAGAATAAATAAAAAATGGTTTTGGATTTCAAAATCCTATGCGATTAACCGATTTATGCGATTATCAGATATGCAATTAAGTGGTTTCGACTGTATATAGAGTATGATTACTTTATTTACAGGACATGTGCATGTACAGGAATCATGAAAAACTGATGTCAAACTGGCCAAGTGCAATGAATAGCTTTTAACTTGTGATATTGTGGTTAGATTTTATATTTTCCTGTATCAAATCTTATGTATTACGGTACATGTGAAGTAAGAACTTTTAATCTCTTTGCATTACCACAGCATTTAGTTTTTGTAATTTTTTCTCAAATTCACCACACAACATCTCTTATTTCAACATAAATAAAATATTTTAGCTGGTGTATTTAACCCATTTAACCAAGTCAATTGTTTATTACATATTTTAAATCCAGATAAGGGGATGCAACTCTAAAATACACATTTAACAGGTACCCCAAGATCCACATGTGAGAAAAGTGAATTTTCCTTGTCGCTGACCTTTACTGGTTCACCCCATGTCAGTATGTAACTGGGGGAGTGGTACGCTTGTCTGCGGCATATTGACTCAGTGAGCTAGCACCTTGAAGTTTCCTTGAGTGTGCGCTGATACAAGGCAGACCATAAAACACACTAGCATAGATTAATCCATGGAGATTAATATAGTAGTTCTCAGTGAGAATAACTGAAAAATTACTGATACCATGTTAAGCAACATTCAACAACAACAACCCCCAAGATCGTTACTTAAAATCTAAGTAATGGGTTTAACTGTTATGTTTACACAAATTTAATACCTGTTACTTACCTACAAACCACAGGTATAAAATCAGAATCCCTAACACCATCCATCAGAGGTATGTTAACTGTATAGTATTTACCTTTACCACATCCTATACTGTCTAGTTTACCACTTCCTAAAAGAGAAAAAGATACAAAAATTACTACATATATATATATGATTTTTATCATTTGATATGATTAATTTTGTCAATTATTTCATTGTTTAGGTTTCTTAATTATTTCATCCTTACTGAATATTATTTTTTGAAAATTTTGTTTTGTCCTATCTATGACGGCATTTGCATGAATATCATTAAAACAAGAGTAACCTAAAGTTTTCTTGAGGGAAATCAGTGGCTTGTCTGACCACCCCTGGCTTCAGTCACTGCCCTTATTCTCCTTAATATTGTCCCCGTTAGATGGATATTGTTCCATTCCTCAATTAGGGCCTGTGTGAGTTGAGCAAGGTTTTATGGTATGTTGACTCACTTCTTAATCCTCCTATCTCACTTGTCCCACACATAACTGATATGGGATAAATATGGTTTGTGTAGTGACCAATCAAAAACAAAGAAATTGTTTTTGAGTCAGAAATTTACGACAACCCTAGTTTGAAGTTTTTCTGTAAATACAATCCCATTCTTACTTGAGGAATGTAAGGATTTAGTCAGAAAATTAACACAACTGGACTTGTTTTTTCATAACGATCTTTTTTTTTCAGTTATAAACACCACTGAAAAATATATAATTCCTTCACTTGTGTACAATTACATGTACCGGTGATTTCACAGGTAATACTTTCACAGTGAAGCTATTATCCTAAATGAAACAGAGTAAATATGTTTAATATTTCTGTAGATGTTTTTGCACTTACCTGGAAAAAATCCTGGAGCATATTTATGTACAGAAAATGTCAGAACCTTAGATGTAACACTAAATGCTTCTTCGACACCTGCAATATATAATTTCATAAGTACAGGTATTTAAAAAAGTTGTATTCAACTTAGCTTCTATAAGAGAAAGATAAGACTAAAACATCTTTTACAGACAAAAAGACTAGCAAGCAATAACTGTATGTATACAATAATGATTGATCCAGGGCTTGAAATTGTTTAATTTTTTGACACATGATACTATCATTTCATTTTGTTATTGCAAACCTAGGCCTATCAAGGCCCTTAAGTTTAACTGGCACCATGATGATGTCATCAAGAAATTGCTGATAATATAGTGCCTCTGTATCCTAAATCATTCTGGGTGTTTGGTGTCACATAGTTCCATCATACACGTTCCTTTCATTCTAATATTTTGATTTTACATGTGACGGGTACTTAACCTTCCGTAGCACCTGACCTCACTTCCCTGTTGGGAGTTTGCATGTTTAGTTTTCAAACTTTATGCTTTACTTTTGGGATTGTGATTTGGACATTGGCCAGTATGTTTGTGTTTGATTCAGTCATATTACTAAACTTTCAGGGTCATTGGATAGTAAATGTATTAATAAAAAATTGAACAAGTTACAACTTTAAATTATTTTAAACATTCCTGAAATGTAAATAGATTTTACTTACCGTCACCATGGTGAAGATCAAGATCAACATACAGAACTCTTTCATATTTCTCCCTTAACTTAAGAATCCCCAATACAATATCATTTATGTAGCAAAACCCAGAGGCAGAATCTCTACAATAAATGAAAGAAATAGATTTGTATGAAAAAACTCCACTACAAGTAGTCAAGTACAGTAATTATTACAGCTATATAGTTAGGTCCAACATACTGACTTATCCAGTACACTATATGGCAACACAGAGTCTTAAAGTATCTAATACAAAACCATCATCTCATACCATTTAAGGAAATAGGCTCATTTTAAATAGAAAGGATAAGAAAGAACATTTTATGTCAAGTTAT
This sequence comes from Anadara kagoshimensis, assembly GCA_021292105.1. Lineage (NCBI taxonomy): Eukaryota > Metazoa > Mollusca > Bivalvia > Arcoida > Arcidae > Anadara > Anadara kagoshimensis. The sequence goes on along the minus strand of CM037865.1, from coordinate 65,656,645 downwards.
ATGATGCATGCACCAGTATTACAATCACAAAAATATTTTTATTTTTTGCAAACATTTTTAAAATATGTAAACCAACAGTCTAGCAATAGGAAATATCTGGATAGCATAACAAATTGATCATTTAAAAACAAAATGTTATCATATGAAAAGGTATGTCTGTGATGGTTATTACAAATTACAATAAAATTCTAATAATAAAACCTTACTTGTGAGCATGATGCCAGCCTCCGTACCAGTTTATAGCTACATCACATTTATCATCCTTTAACTCCTCTGCAGCTTGTATTGTTGTTCCAGAATAGAGTGTAGCATAGTTATATAAACCTTCATGTACTGGACAGTCATAACCTATTATAAATACACCGGTATGGACAGTATAATTAATGAACAATAAATGTAAAAAGTTATAACACAAGACAAAAAGGCTAGATGTTGCATATCTATGTATATTAAATCCTAAAATTTTGTGAATCGTAATTTCAAAACATTCCTGTAGTTTTATTTGAGCATTATTGGAGGGTAGTCAGTAGAAAATGCAAATGATTTATGTAATATGTTTGCAAATGTTTTGTTTCCCTGTCATATTACATTTGTATTTTACTGATTTTAAAAACATTCTTGCCTTAGTAGACTTACAGTACTCCATTACCAGTTCTTATCTGAAAAGACATGATAACATGCACAGAAGGAAAGTCATGAATGGATGGAAGAACAAACAGAAAGAGAGACAGACAAAGACATTATGCTTTTGATATTATTGCAGCATACAGTGGTGTACTTGCATTTTAAGATATCCATTTTTTTTAATTTACTGTATCATTAGGTCATGCATATAGCTTTGAATTTGTAACATCTTTTTGGAGAATAGTGTGTTGAACAAACAACTACATGTATTTCATAACATAAAATTGTCATGATCCATGATGTGATTACTGTGTGTGTGAAATTCAATTATCCATCTTTTTTTATCAATTCCTAAGTACATCATGAATATTGGGGAAAAAGGTTTTAACAGTAGACATACTGCTACACCTCTAAACTTTTAAGTCTTTAGACCATAGAATAGACTGGAATTGGTGGTCAAGTGGTTTGAAGTGCACTTTAAGCTAACAGTCTGTCACCAACTACATGTAGGTATGAGCCCCACTCAGGCAGATCCTAGTGTGTGAGAAAGTTTTTCAGTTCACTTCCCAAAGGGTGGTAGTTTTTTCTGGGCACTCCAGTTTCCTCCACCATCCGAACTCAATAACTTTCGGTAAGTGAAAGATTCTTGACTGGCGTGTAAAACTCTATTACTCCACTCATCTCCTAAAATCGACATTTACTTAGACCATATTGGGCTGCTTCCTCTTCATACTTCTCTTCGTCATCAACATTATCAACTTTCTGTAAAAACTCTATGTAATCTGATGAATGAAATCCAAGAACTTCTGTAATAGTGGCATGTCTTGGTGGTCCTACTCTGAAATGTTACAAAAAACAAATTAAAGTAGCGGTTCTATTCAAGTTCTATATCATTAATCATTGTAGATCAGATCATAAAAATTCACATATTGTAGAATACCAGAATAGCAATTTTTAACAAGGCATTGGTGAAGAACCAGAAATAAATTTTCTTTTTTACACTAGTCACCAGTGCTATATCAATCTCAAAAATTGTAAAAGAATCAAAATGAATATAGAAAAATATACAAGATTGGTGGTAATTTTTCCCCAATTTAATTTTTTAATGTTTTAACAAAATATATATCTTTCTTTCACACACAAGTACAGAAAACTTACTTCAAATATCTCATAAGACCATAAGCTTCTATTAAGGAATGAATTTTACTTGCCTGAAAAATTAAAAATAATGGTTTAATATTTTATATTAATGCCTACAAAGATAATACAAAGTAAGAATACTTGAGTCGTTGACAATAAAATTATTATCTAGATTTTTCTCATGAGATAATTTTAATAAATGTCAATGGACTACATACCTCATTCAAACTTTGAACAGTGTACATAATAATTTCACATTTTATTTTGAATTGGTGTTCACAGCATAACACAAGACACCCCCATTACATTGTGTGGAATGTCTATTTCTACAAAGAACATGGAATGGAATGCACTAATTTTAAAACAACTTTATTCCTAAACATTTTTAATATTTTTCACACAAACATTATTGGGTATTGATCCATGGGTGTGTAGTCCTAGTAAACCCATTTCTGAAGACATTTTTTGCTTAGTCATTCTGTTTCACTTGAAAAAGGAGACAATGTCTGACATAGAATTAATGAAGTTGTCTGGTATAACTGTCATGAATATTGTTCAAAAGTTAAGTTTTCATTTTTTTAAATACAGCAATTTTCAAGGTAAAACTTTTGATCAAAGATCTCTTGTTTAAAACAAATGTAAAAATTTCAAACCAAAGTATAGGTCTTTTACACTTACCCTCTGTGGAATTTTTTGCATGCCATCACATTTTTCTACAAGTTCTTTACTATACATATATAACACACGTCTTGCAGACTCTACATTAACTTTATTACTATCCACTACATCAATCTCAGTTTTGTTACACATTTTCATCTCTTGTGTAGGTATAACAGATTCCTGGAAATCTTTTGGCAGATCATCATGATTCTGATCAACTTCTACTTTATCAGACACCAAATTTTCTGATGCTCGACTTAAGCCTTCATCTTCCAAGACAAGTTTACACACAGGTGGTGGGGTATTCACTCTATTTTCTTTATTTTCTGCTGATTTTTTACGGTCAATAAATTGCCTGACAGTACATTTAGCTGGTAATGGAGAATCTTCTCCTCCAGATAAGTCAAATACATCAAGTCCACTTCTTTTTCTAGAAATCTCTGATGATGGTACAGGAGAAATGTTAACATTTACACTTTCTGTCATGTTGATAACATCAGTTTACCTAGAAAACACAATAAGATCAGGGATTTATCAAGGGCCTATTTAGGGCCGAAATTCTGCCCCATTCCTTATGGTGAAAACATTGATTTTTTCCCAAAATCGGCTGAGAAAATTCCCAATTAGAAAATTGTGTTGTTTTTAAACAAAGATAAAAGTAAATTTTGTGTAATTTTGAAGACTCTTGGGCTGTCACATTTACAAAATTTTGTAAATGTTTACACGGACCAGTGTAACCGAAACAGTACCGTTTAATCGTAACTTAATGTCAATTAGGGACTTCATTTGTTCATAATTTGTGTTGTACCTAGTAATACGGATTATACGGTAATGCAAACATAAAGACTGTGACAAAATCATACTGTAATTAAAATATTGTTAAAATGACATTTAGAATTGTGTAGAATTACCAGCAAGAACACTGTTCTTTTAAATATCGTATCAAGCTTTATGTACTGGTGTGTTCAGGGATTTCCACATATAATTATCATATGACGAAATGCAAGGTGTTCAGAATGGCATGTCACGGGGGCATTTCAAGAACAGTCTTAAGACTCATACTACCTTGTAAAAGAAAAAGTATCGTATTTTTAAAATAATTTTATTCAACATTTGATTTAACGAAAATATTGTAAAAAAATAGTCAGTCTATTTCAATCAAGTCAAAATGTGCCGGGAGATTCATGGACACTGTTTAATGCAGAAACGAACGCTTTGAAACCGTCCCCTCAACAATATTTATAGGATGTAGATCTGGTGCACACATCCGGGCAAGTGTAATAGAAACTCTTTATCGGACATTAAATGCCGTGAGTGTTTGTCGTTAATATTGCGGTCTTGATTAGTACTACAATGTTTATAGATTTATGCTTATGTTTCATGATTGATCAAAGTACCGCTAAGGCCTCCATTATATGAATTTAGAATTGAGCATAAATTACATTTTACTTTTTGTGCATTTTGCCCGTTAGCTTCCACCCGGGCCTCAAAACGATCAAACTTTTTTATCAGCCAAGATGCAAGCCTTGATAAATGAAAGAATCCCAAATTAATGAAAATTGGCGTTATTAGGGCTGTTTTAAGGGGCAATAATTACATGATCCTGTAAACGGTTCGAAAATTTGTAAACGTTTATGAGCTTGGCATGAAACAGTAGCGTGTACACGTTTAAACGTGACAGCCCTATTAGACTCTGTAAAATTTGTTGCTAATCTTGGTGTCCAGGACATTGCTGAACACCTTAAGCATTAGATTTAATCATTAATGGCATCAAAAATGATGTTGAAGTTTTCCCAAAATGAGCAAACAGTTGATATTTTTTCCCAACTTTTAATTTAGGGCCTTTTCCCAAAAGACCCTGATAATTCCCTAAACATATAAAGACTCTTCACACATTTAATGGGTTTGACTACCGGGTAGTCATTCAACACTACAGGTTGGGTACTCTGGACAATTCTAGGCTATATACTACATTTGTATATGTAAATTTAATTAAAGTTATTGAGACAAGGTAAATATTTTGTATCACCCTTTTTGAGTATTATGTGCAGTATGCACATCAGAGTAAAAATTAGAGGGTGGTGTGATGGGGGGGGGGGGGATTACAGACATTCTGTCTCATTTCATTTTGTACCATATTCAGGACTTCTCGTCCCATAACTGTAACATGTTTTGTAACATTAAACTTTTCATCCTAGGATATTTCATGCCATTTTATTGACTTCGTGGGACTTTTTTTACACATTTTGAACATCTAATAACCCCAATGCACAGGCGCTTGTTTCGATATTTAAAAAAAAATAAAATCCCTTGACCCTAATATAAGACTTATATTAGGGTCAAGGGATTTTATTTTTTTTTTTAAATATCGAAACAAGCGCCTGTGCCCCAATGGCACTTCGAGAGCCTGGAACTAATCAGTCTAATCTTGACAGTTTTTCTTACTTTGTAATCTGAACAAGACACAAAAGACAGAAGGCGAATATTTCAAAGCAAACCCTCTATTTTTAGTTTTTCTTACCGTATTTCTTTCTATGTTTTCCCGCAAAAAATTCAAGTAAATTTATTACCTCACTCACAAAAGAGTTGTGTTTTCGGAAATCCCTCCGATGATCAGGTGGATCATTTAACTCAAATTGGTACCTTTTGTTACCAGTGATTATATTTTTTTCAGAGTGATAAATATCTTGATTCCAGACCCCTGTTAGATTGACTGGACATGGATTTCTGCCTCTAGAGGTTTAATTTTGTCACGTGCAGTTGATCACCAGTACATGTATGAGAATGGTAAAACTAAATTGGGTATGCCAAATTTATGGTTCGATTGAACATTTCGTTCCCCCTAGTGTCAATACTGCTGATACAGAACAGTCAACGCTGATGCGGCAAGTCGCCCTTGGTAAAAATGGTGATTCTCAACACAGCAGAAGCCGAATTGGATGAGACACTTGGTGAATTAATAGTTAAAAGCCGACATCGTCTTGAAAATGACCAAATGATCGCCATTCGGAAATCGGGGGCCAGTAACAACTCAAAATGTCCAAAAATCGTCGGAGCTGTATCTCTCCTCTTAATACAACCTTGCTGTATGGAGGTTAATGATAATGGTAGGTTTGTTAATTTCATTTTATACCCATCTCTCTTGCTATATTCAAATAGATTGTGAGGTAGGTACACTCGTGTTTGAAACATTCCAATTCATCCCAACCAATTCGTCCCAACATTGGGCTACTCCATATTCAGAAGACTGTGACTGCTAGCCAAATTTCCTGAATATAAATACTTAACCTGATTTAAAATACTGGTCAATTTAAGAATTCTTTGTTTCATAAAAATAAAAATACTTTGAAGAATTATCTTTTTTCATTTTGTTTAATACCTTTATGAATTGCAAACCATCACAACTAAACAAATCAATATGATCGATTCAATCATAAAATATTAGTGATGTGAATTATCAATGCATGTACCACTGTAGTAGCTCAGTTGGTAGAGTGTTTGCACCATAAGTGGGAGGTTGTGGGTTCAAAACCAGACTGGGTATAACCCAAAACTTGAAAGTGGGTATAGTGACTGTTCTTTTGCCAAGTACTTGGCATTACGAAACGTAAGTCATGACTCTTTCAGATTGGAACTTAAAATGAGGTCCCGTGTCATGGTAGTGATCCATGCTGTATAATGCCATCAGCGCAATGCACAGACAAAATTTCTGCAACTTTACTGGGGATTTCTCGATATAAGTGAAATATTCTTGGCTGGAACGTTAAACACCATTACTCAACTCAACTCATCAATGTATGTGTTTGTAAAGGGAGATCATATAAGGTGCTGCTTTGCTGATTTCTTGTTTATACATGTATTTTTCAGAATTAAACAACCCTGGTCAGTTGAAGACAGATGAGAGAGAAAAAGACACAAATGAAGACATGGATACTGCAGCATGTGTATTAACAGATGAGATAGCAAGTAAAATAAGCATGAGCCTACCAGCTTCACTGTCTATACTTCCTTTACCAGGAATAAGTAACATTTATAATAGTTGTGATATATATAACCTCATAAAATGAACAAACCAGGAAGGAACCACCAGAATGTTTTAAAATGGGAAATGATAATATAAATCTAGGTTATAAAAACAACACAAAACTCACTGTGAACAATTCATGTCAAACATCATTTGAAAAGGGGTGTCTACCAAATAATGAATCAGAAATTGATAAAAATGTATGTTTTGAAGAGGATGTTGTTTTTGTAGAGCATGAGGATTTAGAGTCGAAATATGAAAGAGAAACACCAAAAGTTTTGCCTCAGTTTAAAGAACAGGTTAGCACATCTACTCAGAATGATCTTTGCAAGACAATTTACAAGTGTCTAACGAAGCTTCTGCAACATGTTCTAATGATATACCCAGCAAGGTCAGACAAGATTGGAGTTGTGAGTTGTGTGGTAAGGAGATTCCTACGTTTGAAACAATTGTACAACATGCTTTGGATAGCCACCAGACTAGTGAAGATGACAGTGCAATCACATGTCCACTGTGCAGTTACAGCTTTAACAAAGATTGTATGCATGATTTTCTTCAACATATAAGGTTTCATTTGAAACCCAAATCAAGTTTTGAATCAAAAGAAGAAAGCCTAATAGAAAAAAATACAGTGATTGATTTATCAAATATTGATTGCGATAGATACACATCTGAAGAACACAGAGAGACATCATCAAGTCAAGGTATAGAATGTCAGAGCAGTGCTATAGATGTGGGTGATTCTTTAACAATATTTGAAACTTTGTCCAAAAAATTTGAAGATGGACAAAAATCAATGGTTGATTGTGATTTGTCGGAGATTGACCCTGAAGTGAAAGGAAAATTGTTTTGCGCAATATGTGACCAGCCAGTGAAAGGATATCGAGAGATAATAAACCATAATAAAGAACATGGCAACAGTAACCAGTGCCCAATTTGTCAAAAACACTTTTCAATGCGTGGCAGTCTTTTGCGTCATTGTTTCTCACATACAAAGAATAAATTGTTTCACTGTCATATATGTACGGCAGTATTTACACGAAAAGACAATTTAAAGAGACATATTCACAAACATGACGTTTATGGTCCAGTTATCACAAACAAAATAGACCCAGTTTTTTACCAAATCAAACAGTGTATTTAAAATGAAAGAAAAGAAAAATAAATTATTAAAATTCAATTTTGCTGCTCCAAAACAAGAAAGGCTCACAAGTTTCAAAAGAAATAAAGTGTTTTTTACGAAACTACCTTCATCTTTAATGAAGCCAACCAGATCTGGAAAAATAATTCAGGAATGCAAAATACCTCGTCAACAGGGAGTATTTCCAGTCTACATGATCAACATGGTACCATAGATAACAACTCAAGAATCTTTTCACAGGAACCATGTTCCCAAGACACTTCTGTACAGGCCAGTCATGGTAAACCATCTATGTATTTTATAGATTCTGATGTACAAGAGGATCTTATCAGAAATTTAGAAGAAAGTCCCAAGAAGGATGTATCTTCATTGGAAACCAATACTATTCTAAACTATAATTGTAGCATGTGTAGTATAAGTTTCATGAAACTATCCTCTTTAAAACGTCATGTGGTTGCTTGTCACTCTGAACGGTCACTTGTAAGATCAGACGGAGGTTATCACCCTGAGCAAACCATGCCTACGCAATGTCAAACACAGACTGATGAAATAAGTAGTGGTGCACAAGAAGGTGATGGGCATACCCAAGAATCTCATTTCTACAATCACAATGATAAAGTCATTCGAAACAGGTATAAACCTGCTGGAACAGGTGGATTTAATTATAATGAACCAAGAAAAAAGGAAAATCATGAATCTTTATTGAATACTTATGAACCGTTTGAACTTTTGGACAAAGACATTATTGATATTGAGAGTCTTGGTCATTTGCCACAAGTCACGCCAGACAAACAAATTAAAGAAGAAGTTACAATTGACCAGGAGTCTTTTTCAGTAGGTACTGTGAGTTGGAACTGTCATCTCAGAATGACTTAAATCAGGATATTCAGGATAATTTTACAGGTTGCCTAGCAACATCAATTCCATCAGTTAGCCATTCCACAGAAAGTGAACAATCAATGCAACCTCCATTGATAAAAATGTCATCATTGATTAACAGGTCAAACCAAAACAGGCGTCACAGAATGCTAAATAGTAAACTTCCTATATGTCATTTTTGTGGTATGTATTTAGAGTCTGGTGCCCAGATTGTTCAACACGGCGAAAACCATCAAGACCAATTTGAAAATAATTGTACATGCACCATTTGTTTACAGATTTTATGTGGGCGGGATAGTTTACATAGACATGCCCATTCTCATATAGGAACCTCCTATGACTGTTATTATTGCAACGCATGCTTTAGTCGTAAAGACAATCTAAAAAGACATCTGAAAAAAGTTCATAATGTAGGCACTACACCAAATAAACTTCAAAATTAATGTGTAAATAATTATAGATTCTATGTTTATATGGTTACATGACAGTCTCATCAAGATATTTATAAATTGTAATAACATGTATATACTGTTTATATATAGAGTGCACATGGTTTTTATTATTCATTTCAATTAAACTGTTTCTATTAAACTATCAATAAAATGAACTTTTAAAGCATACTGGCCTAACCAAATATATTTTTAAATGAAAACATTGTTTATTATTTCTCCTGTACATAGAGAATTTTTTGGAAAATTTTAGAAATTTGATCAAGTTTATACACTTATGGCCTCATTCAAAATTACATCAGGGTGTTTAGGGTCAGATAGGTCATTTTTTATTCCAATATGATATAACATTTAAAGTTGCCTGAGTAAGAAGGTACATAAACAATAGTTTTGACATATTTATATTTTTTGTTTTGTTAAAAACATAAAAAATTCCTCTATGTATAGAATTTAATTCACTTTTGGGTAAATGAAAAATATTTTTTCCTATTGGGTCAGAAGATTTTATATCAAGTTTTGAGAGGGTTTTTGTGATTGTGTTGGAAAGTACATTTTCCATGTGCACTCCATTTGTGGATATACAGCAGTTTATATTACCGCAAAATGAAAGTCATTTACAGTATTAAAGAAATAATTAAAATTTATATTCTTCTTTTGAATTGGTGTTTTTGAACTGCAAAAAGTTTATTATAGTCACGTCATAATACAGAGGGAGATGCAACAATAACCTGAAAATGTGATCCTTATCGAATTTACCAAAGGTCATGTGAGCTTATGGCATAACACTGTGTGTTTGGATGGTTTGGTGTGTGTTGTGCACTCGCGTCATTAACATCTTTTTTCTACTTCTGCTCTGAAACTACTAGACCAATTTCAATGAAACTTGATCAAAAGTGTATATGAGCCAGTGCAAATCAGATTCGTTTGTGGCGTTGCCATGGCTACCAAAACTACCGGTAAGTCAGAGTGACCTAGGTGTGCAAAATTCTTTAAAAATCTTTTACTCTGTAACTATTGGAGACATTTTGCTTCTCTAGGGTCTTAAGTTTATGGTTTGTTTATTTTGTGACATTTCAACTGAAAAATGGGTTATGCTTTTGGGGGTTTAAGAGGTATTGGTATGTCGGGTTTGATGGGATTTCATCTTAAATGGACTGTTTCGGTTTTTAACAATTAAAGTCTAAATATTCTTATGCTTAAATAAACCAGAGGCTCAGTGTGGCTGAGCCTGTATCGCTCACCTGACTAAAATGCTTTTAAAGCAAATTTGTATTCCAGTGATGAACAAATGCACTGTTTATATCAGACAGAATGGCTAAGGAAATCACTGTAGAACTATATGTACCATTCAGTTTTTTCAATCTGATTAAAATCACATCTCTTACTTGCTCTTCTAATAGGGTCCAATGTGAAACAATGTTCTCCGCTGGCAGCCATGTTTTATGGCAGATCAGAAAAATTTTGGCAATCTATGTAAAGGACCTTCTATACATTATTCCTGTAAAGTTTGGTTCAATTTGCTTCAGTCATTTCAGAGGACATAGTCAAAATGCGTTTTTCCCATAGGGTCCAATGTTAAACTATCTTCTGCCCTGGCTGCCATGTTTTTTTGTGGATCAGAAAAATTTTGGCAATCTATGTAAAGGACCTTCTATACATTTTTCCTGTAAAGTTTGGTTCAATTTGCTTCAGTCATTTCTGAGGACATAGACATAAATGCGTTTTTCCCATAGGGTCCAATGTTAAACTATCTTCTGCCCTGGCGGCCATGTTGTTTGGCGGATCAGAAAAATTTTGGCAATCTAAGTAAAGGACCTTCTATACATCATTTCTGTAAGGTTTGGTAAAATTCCCTTCAGTCATTTCTGAGGAGATAGCCAAAAATTCGTTTTTCCCACAGGGTCTAATGTTAAACTATCTTCTGCCCTGGCGGCCATGTTTTTTGGCGGATCAGAAAAATTTTGGCAATCTAAGTAAAGGACCTTCTATACATTATTCCTGTAAAGTTTGGTTCAATTTGCCTTACTAGCTTCAGAGGAGATAGCATATATATGTTTTTCCCATAGGGTCCAATGTTAAACTATCTTCTGCCCTGGCGGCCATGTTTTTTGGCGGATCAGAAAAATTTTGGCAATCTAAGTAAAGGACCTTCTATACATCATTTCTGTAAAGTTTGGTTACATTCCCTTCAGTCATTTCTGAGGAGATAGCCAAAAATTCGTTTTTCCCATAGGGTCTAATGTTAAACTATCTTCTGCCCTGGCGGCCATGTTTTTTGGCGGATCAGAAAAATTTTGGCAATCTAAGTAAAGGACCTTCTATACATCATTCCTGTAAAGTTTGGTTCAATTTGCTTCACTAGCTTCAGAGGGGATAGCATATATATGCTTTTCCCATAGGGTCCAATGTTAAACTATCTTCTGCGCTGGAGGCCATGTTTTTTTGCGGATCAGAAAAATTTTGGCAATCTAAGTGAAGGACCTTCTATACATCATTTCTGTAAAGTTTGGTTAAATTCCCTTCAGTCATTTCTGAGGAGATAGCCAAAAATTCGTTTTTCCCATAGGGTCCAATGTTAAACTATCTTCTGCCCTGGCAGCCATGTTTTTTGGCGGATCAGAAAAATTTTGGCAATCTAAGTAAAGGACCTTCTATACATCATTCCTGTAAAGTTTGGTTAAAATTGGTTCAGGGGTTTCAGAGGAGATAGTCAAAATGTGAAAAGTTTACAGACGGACTGACTGACTGACAGACTGACGGACGGACTGACGGACGACGGACGCCGAGTGATGGCAAAAGCTCACATGGCCTTTAGGCCAGGTGAGCTAAAAAGTAAAAGTATTATATGTGAATTTTCAGATTTTGGCACATACAAAGGTCTTTTTTAATGGCATTTTAGTTAGCATGTCCATCTTTGTGCTCTAATATGCTAAAATATGAAAAATGAGGGGGTTTTCCGGTCTTTTTTCAAATTGTTCTTCTCTTAGACCTTTTTGTTTCTGAAAATATTTTCAAAACACATTTTTACAAGTTTACAAAAAATTGGTCCTCAGAAGAAAATAGTCAATTTTCGAAAGTTCACACAAATTAAAACTGAGCACTTCACATAAAACTGATGTTATAATTTAACACAGCAAACATAAACTGCTATGGTTAGCCCAGTGCGTAGCTAGGACACTTTATAACCTGTATGACATGGGTTTAAATCCTATTTTTTTTTATATAAAATACGTGTACTATTGTTTAATTTTAGCTTTTCTTCAAACATAAGCTTTAATAAATAATCATTTTTATCTTTCAATATATACTTCTTACCAGCCGATTAAGCCAGGTAATATATTTTATACAGTAAAACTACACATATCTTTCATGAATTGTTAGTATATAATATATATTGATGCTATTTAATATTTTTTAGTCTAGTTTTCTGTCTGAAAAATAAAGAGTATGGATGTACATGTTTATTCAATATATATAGATCATTTAGATATATGAATGAAGGTCATGAATTCAAAGGGCATGGTCACAGATGCAAATGAATACTGAAATGACATATTTTTTTATATTTGTACTTTTGTTTTTACTATTTTAGCTGTTTATAAATAATATAATGCAGTTAGATTTTAGATATTTTATATGTAGCAATCTTTGAAAAGGTTATTAATTGCAAAAATGCTTGCATATAATCGGCCCTAACTGCTGAAAAAATTGGAATTATTTTCAAAATGACATTAAAGGTCATAGTCATGAACTCCTTGCACACCAAGGGTTAGCAAGCAGTTGATACAAGATGTATTTAAACAATTGGATTTTATAATTTGTTAGAACCATTTATTTTAATTGAAACAAACAACAATAGTGCATATCTAATCTTTGAGTTCCAAAAGCATGAATAATCTAGGCAGATGCTGGGGGCATGCTCCCTGGGATAATTTTTGTTATAATGAAGCATAATCAAAAATGAAAATTCTGATGCAATATAATAGCAAGATTTGAGCATTTTGACATAATTGAGTGCTGCTTGAACATGATGAAAATATTACTGTGATAATTCAATATTGATTAACTTTGAAACAATTTTATTAATTAAATTAGGAACCAAAAACAATCATAAAATATTAACGATTAGTTTTGTAGTGTTTTATTAATTAAAGTCTCCAGTTCCCCATTTTTGGAGTAAATTACTGCAGGTGTTGGAATAAAGTCAGAATTTCTATGTACAAGGCCCATTGCCAATCGACTAAGCATCAGGTACTGCCCTCTCAATCCACAATACAAGCAAATTGAAGCAATAAGGTATTTGTTTCATAAGTATAAGTATATTAAGAAAAATATCCGAAACTTGTTGATATTTTGGCAAAATAACACAATTACAATCAGAGTTTGAAACTAAAACATTTGGCTACATGTAACTTTACCTTTCTTTTAAAAAAATCCAGCAATGTATATGGCCCCAGTCCTTGCCTGAATGCACCAACAGTATATAGATGATTCCACAACGAAGAATACCAACATAGTACCAATATTTAACATGAAGCCCATTGGGCCTGATATGCTCACCTGATAAATAATGGTTAAAACAAAACAGAAATACTGAAACATCACTATATATGTATTAAAGGTTTGAGTGTTTAACAGAAAATTAACCATTTGGTATTGTTTCACATTGACCATTTCAGTGTTCAGTCGCATCTGTGACCTTGACCTTTCAACCCATTACCTTCATCTATATATCAAAATGATCGTTGCATCAATACCTACAAAATACCAATATACATGCCTATACAAAAAGTTTATACAGTTTTCCAGATAATAAACAATTTCAGTATTCTTTTGCATCTGTGGCCTTAACCTTTGATCCCATAGCCTTTATCTATACATCAAAATGATATTTGTATCAATAGCTACATTATTTTTATATACATGCCTATACAAATAGTTTATAGTTTTTCGAGATAATCAACCAGTTTAGTATTTTAGTATTTTTCCACTTTTGTTACCTTGACCTTTGAACCCATACCAAAATTATTAGTCCCCTACCGGCGAAAGCCGAAGGGGACCTTAGGTTTGCACTCTGTCCGTCTGTCCGCCCGTCTGTCACGCCTCAGTTTTCCACACTTATTTTCTAAAATCTTTTAGATAATGAACTGATTTTTGGTATGCGAGTCTACCATGATGAGTTGCAGATCAAGTTAGCGTTTCATTCTGGTCCGCAAATTTTTCCGCTCTTTTTTTAAATGCTTTTAGATAATGAACTGATTTTTGATATATGAGTCTATCATGATGAGTTACAGATCAAGTTTACGTTTCGTTCCCATCTGCTAGTTTTTACCGGAGTTATGGCCCTTTGATCTTTGAAAATTCACAGAAATTTCAGTTTTTTGCACTTTTTTCTACACGCTTGCAGAAATGGAACTAATGTTTGGTATGTGACTCTACCATGATGAGTTACAGATCATGTTTATGTTTCGTTTCCATCTGGTAATTTTTACGGGAGTTATGGCCCTTTGAACTTTGAAAATTCACTGAAATTTCAGTTTTTCGCTCTTTTTTCTACATGCTTGCAGTTAATGAATTGTTTTTTGGTATGCAGGTCAACCATGATGAGTTATAGATCAAGTTTACGTTTCGTTTCATTCCACTAGTTTTTATGGGAGTTATGGCCCTTTGAACTTTGAAAATTCAATGAAATTTCAGTTTTTTGCACTGTTTTCTACATGCTTGCAGATAATGAATTTTTGAGAACTTCATTGCTGGTTTTTGATTTTACTATGATCAAGTTTTGCTTTACATCTTACAACACGTATAATTTGTAACTATAAATCTTTGTACCATATAATAAGGTACATTTTACCTAAAACTTTGGGATTAGTTAAATATGCGACCGGTAGAGGACTATGTATTGTTTTGCAATACTCTCAGAATGCTTGTTGTTGTATCAATAGCTACAATATTCCAATATATATGCCTATACAAAAAGTTTATACTTTCCAGATAATAAATAAAATAAGAAAGGTAAAACATTAGGTAATGTCCTTCACAATTAACTTTGACCTCATTTGAAGGTCATGTTAAGTCAACATCAAACCTGAAAACCCCATGTCATTATCTTTACTAAAAGTCAAGATATAGCCATTTAAATTGGTTTTCAAAATTTCGCATTATTCAACGATCGCCATAATTTGAAGAACCTAAAGTTAGACTCTATCAAGGACCTTCCACAGCAAACTTGGTTGCAATTGGCCCAGTAGTTTCAGAGTTTTTGCTGTTAAAGGATGGACGCACGCATGTATTCATCATGCCAATAGCTCATCTATCTTTATCCAGTTGTGCTAATAAGTGTGATGGATCAAAGTCAGCAAATTACAGACCAGCATCAATTACCCCTGTCGTCTCGAAAATGCTAGAACATATAATCGTCTCACAAATTAGGGACCATCCGGGCAACCAAAACATCTTGGAATCACTGCGGTAGCTCAGTTGGTAGAGCGCTCGCTTCGTAAGTGGGAGGTCGTGGGTTCGAACCTCGACCGGGTCTGACCCAAGACTTGGAAGTGGGTAGTGACTGTTCTTTCGCCAAGCACTCGGCATTATAAAAGGAAAGTCACTGTTCTTTCGGATGTGACACGATAAAGAACCCTGCTGTATAATGGCATCAGCGCAACACACAGGCAAATTTTCTGCACCATCGTCAATAGCTGGCGACGTCTCGATATAAGTGAAATATTTTTAATGGGACGTTAAACACCATTACTCAACTCTTGTACAAGAATCAACATTACCTTAGGCAGAGAAGATCCTGTGAATCACAGTTTATACTGATCATGGTTGACATCAACTGTTCTATACCACCTAATTAACTCTGAGAACGACCACGAATTACTACAAGAAGACCTTTGCACGTTGGTTAGATGGACTTGGACATGGCAAATAGAATTCAACGTCATCAAATGTGCAATCAGGGCACAAATAATACACAGCAGAATCATATCTTGAACACTTGAGAATGCTATCCCTACCTAGGAATTGAACTTAGTATCACAATAAAGTTCAACCTACACATACAAGATATAAACCAACCGAACAGCAAGAGTATTTGTGATTTCTAAAATAAATCTAAAACACTGTCCAACCAAAGTAAATTAACGAGCATATACAAGCCTATTTAGGCCAAAGCTGGAATATGGCTCTACCATCTTGAACCCACCCAAATGTAAACAAGAAGAATTTGGGACATGTAAAGAAAAATACTGCTAAATTTGTACTGAATAAGAATCTGGATTTCCACCAACCAGAATAAAAAAATCAATGGTCCATTAGCTGAACTGGAGTACATTGGAAAACAGAAGGAAGAAAAACAGCTTTTGTCATTCTGTTCACTTGAAACAGACAGCAGATGTAGTGTATACTGTACTCCACCTCTATTGATGCATACCGGTACTCATTATTCCCAAGAACAACCACTGTATCCAGTTGAGCATCACTAAATCAAGGCCAGTTTCAAGATCGCGGTTACTGGAACACCGTAAATAACCAGTAACCTGTGGTAGCGTGTACAGTGTATATATTTACTTCCACACTGCACACGTGTGAATTTATAGTATTTCCTTGATGATTGAGGATATTATCGAGTAACGAAGTTGAAGCGTATTAATTTACTTTAATATACCTTATTTTGATGGCTATTCATTCAACAAAAACTTCACGAAATGTAGTTTTACTTTCAAGCAAGATAATTGAGTTGTCTTGCTTGGCTTTTCCATCATCTAACTGCATAAATATTCTTTCCTGCTCTGAGTTGGACCGGGTGTTGCCAACATCATGTGTTAAAATTCCAATTCTTACCATTCTTTCTTTTATTTTATAACATTCTAAATTACATTCTAAATTCTAAATCATTTAATCATTAGTATTGATTTATGAAGATAAAAGCATTTACTAGTAATCAATCAGTTTTGAGCATCAATCCATGAACAACACAATTATACCAGTCTTGATGAAAGATGCTGCAATATAACTTATTACGTATTATCATACTATAAAATTAAAAATCACCCCAAGCATTTTAAATTATGCTATATTTATCAATTGTGTTAAGACCGATGTTATTTCTAGTTTTCACCTGCACAATTATCTTCTTCCAGAGCACCTGCTGTATACATATATATATGACGATATTGTCTGCAGTTGAGTAATGTTTTTTTATAAAACGTCCCAGTCAAAAAAAAATTAATTATATCGAGATGTTGCCAGATATAGGCGAATTGCATATTTTTTCCTGTGAGATGCGCTGATGGCATTATGGGTTGTACATGGTGATTATACAGCATGGTTCTTTATTGTGCCAACCCCACCGTGACACGGGATCTCGTTTGTTTTAAGATCCCATCCGAAAGAACCGTAACTTTCATTTCGTAACGTCGAGTGCTTGGCGAAAGAACAGACACTACACACTTTCAAGTCTTGGATCAGACCCGGTCGGGGTTCGAATTTACGACTTCCCGCTTACGGAGCGAGCACTCTACCAACTGAGCTATCACAGTGGTAGGTATTGTCTAGATTATATCCAGAAACATAGTGTGGGAACCGAACTCAAAACTCTAGTTTTTTGAGTGATTAATAATGTGAACAACAATCTCAGCATGGGGCTCAATGGAAAATAGCTGTTTCTTTAAACTTTATTAATTTTCACAACTACTGTTGATGTTTTTAACACATTAGAACGTCAGTTTTAATAAGTCTGTAAAAATCCATTCCTCGTTCAGAAATTAAATCAATTGCATCGAAGAACCTCTATTCACAAAATTCGTATCAAAAATGTATTTTTTTCCTCAAGATAGTAATCTACATTGACATATTAGTTATTGAGGTTCGAACACATTTTTATCACATGACATATCAAAATTTTAATGCGTTTAAGTGTTAAGAATTTTATTTATATAAAACGAAGAAAACGAAATTAAATGAATTGCATCGTTTAATCTAAAAGAAAATTAAAATATTCTTAAAGTAAACATATTCGTTGTTGAAATTTTTTTGGCTACTCAATCTCGGTTCCTAATCAAGGATCATTATTTATATGTAAGCTATCAAAGTAAGATCTTTAAAAGTTAAAAGTGTATGTGTGACTGTGTAGCTAAGCGATTGATCAATAGTGGTCTTTAAAGCAGTGTATTTCAAATCGAGGCCTAGGGTTTTTATAAGTTGATTTAATTATCATGTATTTCTATTGGTTTAAGTCATTTATAGTATTGGTGTTATTGAGCTGGTATTGACAGTTTGAGGCCCACTTGTTATACACTGATAATTATTATACCCACCAACGTATAAGATATCCGTTCAAAATAATCTCTACACTAGTTTTATTTTCGTTCGCTCTGAATATTTCCTATAGAAAAGGTGGAATTTTTGACGAAGGGAATTTTTTCATTCTTATGGAGTAAAATTGAAATGAATGATTTTATATTTTGACGGCATAACGGATCTGTAAGTATGTTAAATTATTATTTTAATCCATTTTGTCTGGTAATTTAACGTAATTTAAGAATGGTATAACACCTAAATACATTCACATTTTGTAATCCCCCTCTCCATGTTAAAAAGCTTATCTAAAATCATTTACTTCACCTGTTTAGGCAGATTTATAAAAACTTAGTAAGGAGATACTTGAAGCGAATAAAAATCAAATATTCAATTTTAAAACCAGGTTATGTTACCACTTCACCTTATAAATAAATATACATGTACAATATTTTACTGTTTTAACCTAATACATGTACAACATTTCACTCTGTTTTGACTTAAATCATACAGAAACTTGAGCAGAAATATACATGTTATTCTCAAGTTTGACTTGTACAATACTGCTAAAAACAGCATTTTTCTAATTCAGTAACCTTGTCTAATTGGCTGCCACATATTTGTTATAAACTGTTGATTATTAAAAGCTTTACGATTGCTTAGGTTTTTATTAAACTGCTTGATTTCGCTAATAACACAGACTTGGATGAACATTGGGACTCTTAACAAGAATTAGCAATTAAAACCAATAACATAGACCCAGGATTCTTACAGAGAAATTTCAATATACAAACAGTTTTAAAATATCAGTCTGCAAATTTTTAATTTTGTTTTTAGATTCACTGAGCAATGCAATCAAGTTCGCATATTTAAAACAAACAGTAAGAAAGAGACGAATTACCTTAAACTTTATTAATTACCACACGCAGCATATTGCTGTTAGTACATTGTACATGGTTTTTCCAACAGTAACCCTTGGTTCTATGGCGTTATACCTAAAGCTTGCTGGTGGTTTGCCCATGCTTGCCAACATTGACGAGTTTCATTCCAGAAATTTACTTATAACTTCTACATTATTATTCCAATGATGTTTTTAAATATATAAAGATCTTTTGTTAAATTTCGATGCTGTTTTGTATTTTAAGTAGACCTCAAACCCTAGAATTTATGAAGATTTTGTAAACTCATAAAAATTTATTTCTAGATCCAACAAGAAATAACAATTTTAAACGTTTTATTAGTTATAGGAAGTGTTTGACAGCTCGACTATAAAGATGGTTAAAGGAACCTATACAACCTTTAATCTTAGTAACTACCTGCTTTGCACACTGATTTATAACGCTTGAGGTAATCAATGAGGTTTCAAGTTACAATTGACCACTATAATGCACATGTAGCTTCTAAACACATTGCCTCACATCATTAACGTTCTTATAAAGATTTTATATGTATTTTGATAGTTGGTCTAAATGATTTAATTGGGTTTAAATGTTTTAGCGATTAATTATAGGATAAAAATGACCCTTTTTAGAAATTTGTAATTGCAATCCTTATAAAGGCGACTTTCGGTAACTTTCAAGCGTATGTCAACTAGTTGTCATGTGCTGATTTTGAATGCACTATTTTAATAAATATTCAAAATCAGTACATGACACGTACATTCAACTTGATATAAAATTGTTTGTATGTTGTTTCGAGCCATGCTTTCGGTGCCAACACTTCGTAAAAGTACAGCTACATTAAATTTATTTTACTATATTATTTACGGGTATTTATTTCCCACGTTGGAAGCTCATTATACTAAATGGCCTTTATCAATTAGACAAAATAACCTTCATAAGCTTACGATGGAGTTATATATAAAATACAATTTGTCTTCCAGACAAGTTTTACTTCTACCATTAACCAACTTTAATTGCGCCAAATGACACTTATTGAACATAGCCAAAAGTCATTTTTGTTATGTTAAAGTTCAACAAACATATGACGCATACAAGGTAGAATATAACGTAAACCAATTCACTATAATTGTGATTTAAAAATTTACAATAATCGTAATAGTCAATTACGTATAAACAGATTTATAATAATTGTTCACTATTAAATGTACATGTGTTGGGGGCGAGGTGGGTGTTAGTGCTGGAAACTTTTAATTATCAACATAACAACTCTAATACTTCCAACGGCAAAATCCCACACTGTTACCCCGCCTGGAACTGTCTCTACTCTTTTACTCAGCACAAATCAGAGTTCGTTAGTCTTTTGCAGATGCATGTCACGACTGGAAATCAAACTTCATATGCCAACAAGAGTTTTCACATTTATTTTCACATCAACTTGTGCTAATAGTTTACAATAAATAACAACTGGCAATTTGGATTTTTCACTCTAGCTCTATTTTTATATTTCATTTTTGTAAAGTACATTGTAAAAAACACAACTATTTCCAAATCACCGTTTGTTGAAATTGCGGCTAATGTAAAAAGTTTGTATAAAGCCAAAATCTACGCGCAAATATTTCCACTCATTATGTCTGGCTAAAATGACAGTCAACTATCAGAAGACACACTTGTTCAATAAGGTGTCTTCACAGCGTCGTTGCTTTTCATCATTGCAGTAACAGTATCAGAATTTTAAATGGCATAGAAGCAAACCGGAAGCAACGCTACTTCAAAGCAAGTTCACAATACGCAAACATATATTGTCTACGTGTCTGCGACATAGGATAAAGCCATGGTAAATACACCAGAGTTTTGCAAATTAAAAAAATGACAACGGGCGTTCAGTGCATTCTCTATTGTTTTAAACTTAACAGATGAAAAGGTAAATTATATCTTTTTTCAGAACACGTTCTATATATCTATTCATAAAAACCATTAAAGGGAAAGAAACAATGTATTACAAGATCATTATCTGGTAATTCTACATTATTCTTCACTCTTTAGCAGGTTGAATAACTGTAAATGACAAACATGAAAATCACATGTATAGGTCATGTTTAAATTGTCTGCCTTCTCCCTGACCTTAGATATGTCACTTCTTTTTTATAAGCTTTTTTATTACCAAATAAGTTTTCTAGTTATTTCCTATCCTTGTCCTTGAAATAATGTTATAGAACTTGAAAATCGCAATTTTAAGATACATAATATCAAAGATCATACATGTTATTACTATAAAATAAAATTAAATTGGGTGCCGTTCTTTGTAAATTGATATATAGAGAACCATCCAATTAGTGGTTTAAATAAATGAAGCAAATCAACTTTTAAATTCATTTTTGGGCCTTATTTCCCCAATGTTTTCTTCCCCACTTTTATGTGAAACTTGAAAGCAGATTTCAATTTTAAAATAATTTTGAATGTTGTAAAAGTATTGTGGCTTTTGAGAAGGATGCTCATATTTAAGACATAAAAGTTGTTTATCAGACTTTTTAAATGCGGAATTTAATTAGACACGATAAGTAAAGTGTGTTTGTAATGACCCTCGTGTTGACGATACAAAATAGCAACGGAAATTTTCACATTATAGTTTGCACAGTAAAATTTGTCATGTGCAATATCGTAAAAAGATCAGTGAAAAATTAAAATCAATCACTATGTATGCATTACATGTGTGAAGGTCATATAGACGTACCATGCAGCAAATAACACGTCAGTCTCTATCCATAAATGAAGTGCACATGGTTTTTATGTTTTTTTTCTTTACGTCGAAAA
The DNA here is from genome assembly GCA_021292105.1 of Anadara kagoshimensis. Lineage (NCBI taxonomy): Eukaryota > Metazoa > Mollusca > Bivalvia > Arcoida > Arcidae > Anadara > Anadara kagoshimensis. Next base: position 65,634,715 of record CM037865.1, on the reverse strand, counting down.
TGTTTCCATTACGACTTTATTCTTGCATGTTTCATGGGCACTCAATCTCTGAAAATACAGTAGGTAAAATTTCTTTAATAGTATATCATGTTGTATTTGAAAATGAACTATTGGTATTAGTTCAAACCTAAAGTGAATCGTTTGGAATGTGAGTTTTATCTCAGTTTTCTGATATATTGTTTCCGATTTCTAATTCGCCAATCAAAATTTAATAGTGACTTGTATCTATTGCAATGCACATTCAACTTATTACCAAACACTGCATAGCTTTCTGACAATACATTCAGCATTGACAAGTACTACGTATTTAGGTAAACATGTCTTTTCTTGTAAACTAGTATTCGGTATTTTATTATGAGATGGACACTGTTGGTTCTAAACAGTCGCTAACTGAGCCAAACCCGATCGATTATGATAACATCAGTAGTATCAATGGCAATGGGTTCTCAGGCAATTATTCTCTGTTACTTGTTGATTATAAACGATTTAAACATTTTCTTAAGATTTGATTAAAAATACACTTTACATACATTTATTGGGTTTGGTTAAGATTCAAAATTATGAGATACTATGGAGCATGAAGCTAAAAGTACACGTATACACCACTTAATGGTGTTTAATGATTCAGTTTTATAACTGAACTTTAAATTTTAATGACATTTTATTTTCTGTATGTGTGAAATACGAATTAACTCCCCTACATACATGTCTATGTCTGACATATGGGGTGCGGTAGAAGTCAGTTTGACCAGATACACATTACAACTGACTTAACTCACTCGCCGGTTCTGTATCTTGTCATTGCTGACTCGGGAATTTATTCGGGAATTACTGATTCATATAACGTAACACCGTGCTGTAAGTCTCAGCATGCTTACCAAGCTGTAAGTACAAGTCTACATATCCATACCTTTACAAACGACTCTGCAAGCTGTCTTGTTGAGTCTTAACTCCGATGTCACAAAAGCTGGATCTATCTCAAGCAAAATTTTCATAAATTGAATAATAAAATGTCGTATTTTTTTATTTTCAATAAAACTAATATACATCACTTGATATCCAGCTGATAGTCAGGTGTGTTATGTAAATCTGCTCTTAAAAGGAAGCCACATGATTGTGACGTTTAATTAAACATCTACATAACGAAATTCACTGTGACTCTCCTGCACTTAAACATAATTGCTCCCACTGTAAGGCTTAAATAGTATTCTAAAGCTTATTGGGCGGCAAATCTCAATTGAAAAGTTTTAACTTAATTAAGGCTCACGCGTTTAAAAAAAAAGGTGTTCCGTTTTTTTCTTTATGGGAACACAAAATAACGTAATATACTGTGACGTCAATGATGTTTTGAAATATATATTTAATTAATTTTATTTATGTAAAAGTTCATTTTAATTTTTTTACGAGCGTATATCGAATCGGATTTTATTTTTGTGGTGGCTTTTATGATTTTTGTCATCTAGTGCATGTTATTCTACTCCAACTGTCTGTGTATTCTGGGATGGAATAAGCACGCTTCTTGTTGACACTTTTTGACAACAAGGTATTAGAACAAATTTGAGTGTTGCATGAATGTATGTAACTGTTTCCTATTTGCTTCTTTGCGCCGATGTCGTATTTATCTGTAATTCGATAGTATTGGTGCTCTTTCAATACAAACGTTGACAAAAGCTTCTCGAAAGTTGCAAAAGTATAAAGTCACAGTTTGATAAAGTTTTAATGCCGTTTATATATTCATATTTTATATTTGTGTTCATAACTGTTTAATGACTTGACTTAATACCATCTCTCCTGGTGGAGAATTTGGCCAAAATTGTTTCACGAAGCCCCTCTAAATGTGATTTTAATAAATCGATGTCTAAAGAGCATTTTAAGTTCAGGCTATATCTTTATAAGAAGTTAAATGATAAACAGCGCTTTTGAATACGCGCTGCCTCTTCCGTCTGTTTTATTCCATCGTTGTTTCGATTGTTCGTAAAAATATGCTTTAACCTGCTGCTGCAGAATAGAACTTTATGAATTCAGTGAGTAAATAATTGTTTGAAGCCGCATTATCATTATTGCAGCAGAACGATATGGATGCGTATTTACAATACTGCGTAGTTGAGTAATGGCGTTTAAGGTACCAGTCGAGAATATATTTAAGTCGGGATAGGACATCTGATACTGTGACAACATATTAAACAGTAATCGATTTCCACTTATCATGTCGTCTAATAATTTCATTGTTAGCATTACATGTATGATATAACATGTAAATGTTAAGATTTTTTTCGTCGTGGAAACATTGTCCATAAATGGCTTTCTGTTCAAAGGAATGTCACAAGAATGTCATTTGGTACCAAATCAAATCTAATGAAATTAGTTTAATGCAAAATACGTAACATACGCAAATTGCTCTTTTTCTAATTAAAATGTATTATTGTGTAATGAAATTAAAATTTTCAATAACCATATTCCCATTCATTTTCAATAAAAATGTCCATTAAAAAACAAATGTGAATTCTATTGAAAATTGCCCCGTGCATTTAAAATGCATTTATTCGAAACTGTTAAGCTACTTTAATGTTATTAATAGTTGTATGCACATATTACATATATGTGGATTGGTGGAATTAAAGTTGATAATTGGAAGTGATTTTAGCGGTCTTTGTATATGTAAATTAACTAACACTTTAATAGAACATATCCTTATATTTATCCACATATTGTAATTGAATACAAATCATGCATGTATACTGGTTTTATTTGAAAATATTTTAAATCGAGCTTATAAACATATATCACAAATACTGTATAGAGATTTGTATGAGTTAATACTTAACCACATTCTATATTACGTCTGAACTTTGTCATACCCGCTATTTATATATTATAACGGGTATATAGGGTAGAATTAATCTATACAGCGGGGTGTAAAAACTGAAAAGTAAAAGAAAAAATGTTTTGATTATAATCGTGTGAATCAGAAACGCATTTTGTTTGAAAGAGAAAATGTGAAAGGTAACTCTCTCTCTCTCTCTCTCTCTCTCTCTATTTCAGAAAATAGTCAGTTCCGAATGTTACATATTTGTTTTTAGATTTTTATGCATATTATTTTTATATATGGAATGACTTGCATTTGTACTATCCATTTAGATTTTAGTTTTGACTGAAAAATCCTAAATATGACAGAATCAAGCCATTTTAATTTTTCATTAATTTTACAGAATTTAATGGATGGAGGTTGGTACAAAAGGAAGTCACATCTTATTAATTCATATCAGTTAAAAGGAAGTTCAAATGATTGGTTACCAAATAGTAATTTATTACATATGTCATGTGCTACTATTGAATTTTTATGAAATAATACATTCAAAAGTAGCACATGACAAAATTTTACAGCACTAGACGACCGTTTCGGAATACATTTCCTCATCAGTTTAATACCTCTTATTATAATTACTCTGTACTGTCACTGAAATGTGCTGGATAGCGGCTGCTGATGCTGAGGTCCAGGAAACGTTAAACACCTTTTACGTCTCGGTGTTTATTAGAAAAACCCAGAATTTTTTACAGATCATTAATTTTAATTAAAAACATAAAATTATTATGTTAAAATGTTATTTAAAAGAATGGTTAGTTTATGTTACGTTTGTTCCTGCGAGTTCGTGATGCAACATTTGATGATTCTCGCATCATTTTAACCAATATAATACCACATAGCCCAAAGAAGTCAAACATCCCCATGCTAAAGCACTTATGTTTTTATTTACTTACACGCATCACCATACACGCCTTAAATGAATGTTCTTGAAATCGAACTAAAATCCGACGGTGGGCTGTACTGAGTGAAAACAGCATTACAGAATGTATATTTATGTAATTTTTACTTGTTTCATTTCTTACACTGTTAAAAACCTCAAATAAATAAATCAATACTTTACTAATAAATCTAATTGCGACAACGTCCTCTTAACCCGTCTGGAATAGCGCTTCCGGCATTTCAACGTATTACATACATTAAATTGTTAAACTGGATTTTAGGTTTTTTTTAATCTGCACTCAAGATAGATTTTAAAAATTTAAGCATTTTGTTAATAAAACAACGTATACAGCACACAAAGTGTTATAATCCGTAATGTAATGAAAGTACAAGGGAACTTCATTACCTACACCACAAATACCCTATATCAACAAAATGGACAGGTGGAAAAAAAACAAAACAAAACGAGTTCTTATAGGTTAATATGTCAATTTTAATAACCATTCTGGCTTTAAATCTAGTCAATTCAAACACCTTACTTAAATATGGAATTATTCAAAATGGACAACCATGCCATATTTTTCACTGGTCTACAGACATGTAAAACACGAGTTGGCCCATGAATCAAAGTTTTTAATTTCAAAATGAAGCTGTCATATATCACTGTGTTTCAGTCACACAGTTAACAGTTTCTGCTGAGCTAGATTGTCACTTATATCACTGTGTTTCAGTCACAGCTTCAGTTAACAGTTTCTGCTGAGCTAGATTGTCACTTAATGTTATCGTAGTTAAAATACGACATTTTAAAATCCATGAAAATCTTTGGTTCTCTAAAACTATAGACGATAAACAACTACTGTGCGTAATTATTATTAGTCAATTTTCCGATAATTTCTTCTATGACTAATGTCGTTTGCAATCTTTATTCAGTGAATCTGTAAGACATCATAATACAGTCAAACGTGTCTATAAAGGTCGCTCAAAGGAACCAGTAAAATGGCCCTCATGGGCAGGTGGCCTTTATATATACAGGTTCAACTAATAGGAATTAAGAACAATTGGGATACATTTCTACTGGTCTTAATAAGCAGGTGGTCCCTGCATAGAAATGGTCTTTAAAATCAGGTTGTACTGTACGTGCATACAATGCATTTGATGTTGCTGGATACATTAGTTTTGCGTAGCTTGGCGCGCTTTGCTTCGTATTTGTTGTAAAACTTTACGGATGCAATGTCATGGATATGTATTTTTAGTTTGACTGAGATCTGATATGTCTAAATTTTATAACCAAATGATCAATGAAACAAACAACTTATTTGCACACTTTGCGATTTAAAACAACTTTGAACTAGAATTGTAAAAAGAAGAAATTATAAGGTTTTAAAGAAGGATTACCGTGGAGAGCAAATGAAGTAAAAATTCAGGAGAAAAACAAATTCAAAGCACAACAAGAGGGGTATATAATTAGAATTTAGAGAGGGGTAAAGAAGAAAATCTATGTGTTTATTAAACACCGATAAATCATATATCAATAAATGGTATCTAAATTTAGTAATTTTATGTGTAGAAGTTAGGTATTCAATATATCGTATTTCACGTCTTAAAGTCTATTGAAAAACTAGTTTAATATTAAATTCAAATAAAGATAATTATGTCAAAAATAGCTGAATATAAGCATTATTATCATAGTGCTGTAATTTTTATTTTCACTTGGGTTGTATTTCAATGTTAATACAAGATAAATCCACTGTATCAGTTGTATAGGTATATAGAATAGCTGGTCATTTTGAAGAAATACTTGTCTTATCATATTTCAAATTATAAGTGTTTGAACGAAAGTTTTCAACGTCATTGAGAGTATTATTGTTGTTAAATTGGGTAAATCTCGAATATCAGAATATACTTAAAACAAAATAATTTATGGCCTTTTCTACTTAATATATGTAATATATAAGTGCACTTAAAATAACTGTATATATCTTTAAGATTTACTGAATGTCAATAAGCAAAAGTGAAATCCTTGGCGAAGTCCCTTTATGGAATGATTTTATTATAGAAACCTTTTTAGACCACGGAATTAGGCTAACATTTAAATCTTCCTTTTCTTCATGAATAATTATTTGCCATTGTATAATTTGGAAAAGATATGTTTGGTTTTTTCATAATTAAAGTTTGAATAGTATTGTCTTCATAATTGTATTTTGTAAGATAGGTAAAGTTAGCTACTAGTAACTGGCTACTTGTAGAAGAAAAGTTAGCTACTAGTAGCCAGTTACTTGTGGGAGAAAAGTTAGCCACTAGTAGCCAGTTACTAGTAGCTAACTTTACCTATTTTATTTTTTATGCATCGTTTCTTATAAAAATGGCCCATATTTATACCTGTAACTTTGTGTGTGTGAGTTTGTATGCATATGCACTCATTTCGCAGTTTGTATACGCCTATAGTCGGGAGTTTTTATAATTAGGGCTTTCAATACATATTTATTTTGTACCCACTCTTGCTTTGACTAATACATATTGTTTGACTTCAACTTATATTTTATTTCTGTGTATAGCTAGCATTCTTCATGTATAAATTAGTTTTACACCACATTGGTGCTACATGTATATCTGACGAAGTTGGCTCATTCGCAGGACCTAGTCTCATAAGCAAATCTTAGGGAGGAGTTCGTTCATTCTTACATATACAGCGAAACCTGTCTATAAATGCCAATAAAGGGAACGAGTAAAAGCGACAGGAAAGACTTCCATTTGTACCCTCCACTAAAATTTAAATTTCGACTAAAAAGCCTAAAAATGATGAAATCAAGCAATTTTGACCATTTCTGTAAAAAAGAACTTTAATAACTTTATCATGCAGGTAGCTTCTATATACAAGTTCAAGTAACATGAATAAAAAAGTAAAAAAAAATACTGGCTTTAAAAAGCATCTTAGTTTTATGATACAGGTGTGTTTAAATACAGGTTTGGCTGTATTATGTATTTACCTTTGCTACGTTAGGAGTGCCTATGGGTACTTTTGTGCTGAATTGAAATCAAGAATTTATTTAAAAGTCAAAACGTAATGAATAAGAAATCTTTCTGCTCTTAAGTTTTACGATAACAACATCGTTAAGACATACTTCAAACTCTCTGTACGTACATAAATTCTCAAGTATTTTTTTTTACCACAAAATCGATATTTACCGTTAAAACTCCATATAACTCTTGTATTTTTTTTTAAAATTCCAAATCCGATATGTTTAATCTATTTAAACTCCCAATATACAGCAGATTAAAAAAAATACAAAAATGCATTGTGCAATGCAGAAATTTTTTATTTGAAAATTCTGCCTTCGAGTTGTAATCACGAAAAGCAAATTCACTTACAATCGTGTTTTAGATATTTTAATCTTTTGGCAAACTTTTAGAATCACGGAGTTAGTAGTGATTTGATACGGTTAATGCTGTGTAAACTAACTTACAGATATCAGTAATAACGGACTAGTGTTACATGTGTTCTAACTCTGATACACATTTACTAAACTGTTGATTTTCTGTAATAAATTTTCAAGTCACTTTAAAGTTAGCTTTATTTAATGAAAATAAATAAATAAACGGATTTGAATGTTGCAGTTTTGCGTGCATATTATAAAGCAACGTTTGTGTCGCTTTAATCCCTACCAAAAATGGCACAAGAACAGAGTTAAGTTAACCATGTAACAATGAAAGCATTCAGTTTAAGGATACACAATATTTGTTTCTAACAATTTAACACTAAAATCAAATATAGAAACGTTGGGACATGGAAAATGTCTTTTAACATGTTCAAATTGTACTAGGTTTAAAAAACCTACCGAAACTTCAAACCACCTTATCCTGTCTGTATATATCCATTATAGTCACATACTATTGGACGTCAGCGTTGTTCCAACAACTGTCATTTACAATAATGTTTGGTTCATCTTCATGCACATACGAATCCAATTTAACTTATTATTTAAATTAATATTGTAGACAAACGAATCTTTTAAATTCTAAAATGGTTGTGGTAAACATGTTTGTCAATAGTCACGCGTACGCTATATATCTTGGAAAGTGACTGCATTAGGGCAAACAACTGCGTTTGCAATGATGACACGGGTCTGCTTCAACAAAGAGTCAAACAGTATTTGCCATACGTAATAACGTCATAGGCCTGGCTTCAATAGCAGTACAATATATTTGTCATATGCAATGGCATAATGGGTATAGGGTTTAACAGTGCCATGCCATTTGCCATATGTAAAAAAAGCCATGGGCCTGGGCCCCAATAATACGACAAAACATTTGTCATATATTGTTGTGACGCCATGAGCATTGTCATATGCAATGTCATAATGGGTATAGGGTTTAACAGTGCCATGCCATTTGTCATATGTAAAAAAAGCCATGGGCCTGGGCCTCAATAATAAGACAAAACATTTGTCATATATTGTTGTGACGCCATGAGCATTGTCATATGCAATGGCATAATGGGTATAGGGGTTAACAGTGCCATGCCATTTGTCATATGAAAAAAAGCCATGGGCCTGGGCCTCAATAATAAGACAAAACATTTGTCATATATTGTTGTGACGCCATGAGCATGGGTTAAAAAACAGAAAAATGCTATAATTGCTTTGTAATGATGTGTTGGGCCTGGGCTTCAATAACTTAAGAGTATCATAAGTCTTTTTAAAGTTCAAGGAGTGTTGTATAAACCAAAGTTGGCATGATGGTAAAATATTACTGGTATTAATGCATATGCACTTGGATCAACCAGAGACTACATTGTGTACCACCGATTAACCGATCAGGGATTAAAATGTGCATTGAAGAAAATAAAACACAGGCCAAATTTTACTTTCATTTGAAGGAAAGTCGTTTTTAATTTTCTATTTAATGAAGTATCTAAATATGAATATTAATACGACTAATATTATAATACTTGTACAGAGTACTTGTGATAGCATTGCTGACCTTATATAAACAATACAATGGAATCCTTAATGGATAAAATATCGGGTCATGTTTTGTACGTGCATGTGTGTGTTTACATTTGTTATCGTATTACGTCTGGAGTGGTATTATAAGGCTTGGCTAAATAAATACACAGACTTCGATGATATTGATCTGTACAAATTATATCTAACACAAAATCCCCCCTCTCTCTCTCTCTCTCTCTCTCTCTCTCTCTCTCTCTCTCTCTCTCTCTCATATTCTATCTGCCATATGAACAGATTATGAACATACCGCTCTCTCTCTCTCTCTCTCTCTCTCTCTTTCTCTCATATGTACAGATCGTTAACATACCTCTCTTTGGATATTTTTGACAAAATGTATGGGGGCGGGTTACATTTCATTAAAATTATTTTAGTTACCGTAATTGTAATTGTTAAGCATACATACCAAATCATGATTCCATTTAAATATAAATGTAAACCTGGTCTTTCTACATAAGCTTTACTCATTTCAATCATTTACAACAATGTGACATTGTTCAAATCTTCATCAGCTAAAACAAATGATTGGTGTAAAGTTTAACCGTATTTAGGACCTCCCAATTAATCATTTAGAAATTCATGTGAAAAATGTAATGCTTATCAATAACTATTAGATTTTTATAAAAGCTATCTGTACAGTTCAATAACGGTATTTTGTATTTTCGATAATCGTTTTGAGTACGTTGATGGAACTTTGAACAACCGGGCCCAGATCAATTTTATCTAAGCCATGTATTTATGATATATTGATGGTTATGATATATTTATAGATAACATATTAACTCTGTATTATAGACATTGATCGTAGTATATCCAAGGATATCTGTGTATAGCCTTAACATTAAACATATCTATAATGTATAGATTATCCAAATGGTCAATCGTGTCACAGATGGAACGAGGAAGTTACATATAAGTAACACTCAGCAATACACACAAAAACAAACACTTAACTTGATTGCTCAAACCATAAGATAAGACTGCGATAAGATTGAGACGCCATAAGGTTTATGACGTTTTACAGGATTTGTGACGTCACATTACAGGATGACAAACGACTACAGGGATTAATTGAAAATTATCTAAAATACTTTCACTTACGTCTGAAACTGGACATTCAAAGAAGCTTTGAATTACTACATAAAATGGCTATAGCTAAAAACCGAACTGTCCTAGTTAGATAATATGGTTCATTTTCCACAATTTTAGCTGGTCCATCATCAAATAAATCTAGTCAAAAAACAAACATACTAATCCATGTCCAAATCACAATTCAGAAGCAAAGTAATAACTTTTGAAACTGACAAGTGAGGTGAAACACGTGAACTTCCACCTGGGAAGTGAGGCCGGATGGATTTTAGTTGTATGTAACAAAGGGGTTCGAGGTTCGCAATATCATAATCTAAAGTTGTTTAGATATCGCTTTGGACATATTTTGCAATACGTAGAGTGACATTTTGCAACACTATAGTTTGTATTAGTCTATACATATACGTATGTTAACAAGTACATTTTCTTTCCATTTTCAGGTAACCAGCTACTAAAATGACAAATGGTTGACAGTCCAATTGTGCTGATAAAAATTCAATGATATGGGTTTTATATGGTGCTACCGAATTAACAGAAGTGATACATAATGAGTGCCGCCGTGTTAATGACTGACGCTTGGAAGCCAGCTGTGTTACATATAGTGCCATTTTCAAACAATGGAAAACATAATGCCAAAGTGTATGATGCGTCCGATATCAACAATAACAGAAAGAGCTTTCCTGTTCTTGCTGTCACACGAACAAATTCAGCTGATGCAGTTAAAAAACAAAAACAAAATCATAGTGGTTCAAAGACTGCAAGAGAGCCAAAATCCAATGACAAATCGTCGTCTGGGAAACTTCCGGCGACGATAGCTAAAAAGCGCGCGAAGAGTTATCCAAATTCTGAAGCGTCAGATCATGTTATTACATTCCAAGATTTAAATGACCAGGCCAGTGACCCGTCACTGCGGACAGTAAGTGCAGCTAGTGTCGATACTCAATATTCCGCAATAAGTGCTAGTGTATCGGAACCTCCTTCAAATCGATATCTACCTAAACCTACATTCTCTGATAGAGGGCGGTATTTCGGACAGACTGTGGTGAAAAGAACAAGTACTCTGACACCGGGAGAAGCAGAACTTAAAAAACACCGAGAAAATTATGCTTTAGAACAAGCTCAAAAGAAAAACAAATATAAATTAAATGTGAACGAGTTACCGAGGAGCACTACGCCGATTAATGACAATGATCCAGATAAACTCAATATGAAACAAGTTATACAATTCCTCCAAAACAGCAAATCTATCAGACCTAATGAAAATATAAAATCGTCTTCCGGTAAGCGGTACATAACAACCACGGCAAAATTCCATAAACGTTCTGAAGGTGCTTCAACAAAACAGAGACCATGGTCTGACATCACTGGTCTAAACTCTTCCAACTCCACGCCATATATCCTAGACACTAAATATAACAATTATACTAATAGCGAGTCAAATTGTAGTTCACCGGATGTGTCCCAGAAATCTGCTGTCTCGCGAAAATCCAGCAGATCGTCTGCTACAACAGAACGAGGACATAAAGAGAAACGTTCTAAAATAGAACTCAAGTCATTTAAACTATACAGATTTCTGGCATTTGCTGACCAAGCAAATGAAACGCCACCAAATGAAGACATTCAGGATAATTCTAAATCAAATGAAGACGAAAACAATGATAAAGAAAACGAGATTAAGAAAAAATGTCCTCTTGAAATATCAAAAAGAGGTTCTTTTAGATCGTCACGTACTTTACATAAGAAAGGTAATAGTGTTAACAGCAACAAAGTGGATGCTCAAACCGAGGGAACAAACATAACTGAACTGGAAGTACAAAAAAGCCTTGACGGTACAAATCCAGCAGGCATTCCTAAAGACAGACTTAATGTGCCTACGACTGCCAATTTAATGCACCGGAGAGTAAGAGAACGTCAAAGACGCAATGAAGGTGAAACGGAACTTAGACAGAATATTTCACCTGTCTCTAAAAAATCTAGTTTTGGTGCTATCCGTTTGCCAAGCGTTCAGGATTTTGCTAACAGCGTTCATGATCCGAGTGACGACAGATCTGAGACAATGGCAGACGATCAAGTTAATCAGAGTTGTAATAAGTTTGTTATCCCTATCGTGTGTGTTACTCCGCCCCAAGAGTTCGAAAATGAGCCACAACTCGATACAATGACTTCAGACAAGATTTTCCAACATACTCAAAAGATGTTTAACCCCAAATTTGCATTTCCAGATCACAAACCTACCGAATCGAAAAAAGTTCTTGTTAGTCTTCCAAGGGAAATGGAAAATTCACCTGTGAAACTCATGCTAAGGCAGGAAAAGAATGTCACGAGAGAGCAAAGTTATATGTATGAAATACAAAGTGCTAGATCCTCCGAATATCCATTTCCAAACAACAGTTCTTTAAATTTTCCTCCAGACGTTAAAACGGAGAGACCTACAGTTCCGATTGCGACTGTTTCTCTACGACAAAAAATAACGGAATCTGACGAGGAAAACCTCTTAGACTTTGTATAATTTGATTCGAATTTAATTTATTTAATTCTCCAAAACGCCTTCCAGTACTATGAGACCAATTTCTCTTTTATGTGCTAATCCTGAAGTTCTCTTTTTCAAATTTCATAATCTAAGCAGAAATGACCTTATAACAGAAAATGGAACCAATGGACCTAGACCCAACTTTCACCAACATTTCTTTATCAAGGTTTCCTTAAGTTAAATCTGGCAATTTTTTGCATTTTATGGTATAGCAAAAATTTTTAATTATATGAATGCAAATACCTTAAAGTTACATGTCACAGATGTGTATCTGTAAATGTCTTAAAAACATATTTAAAAAACCAGAGTTAAGTTAAAAAAATTAAGGAGTGGGTGTGAAACTGGATTTAAGTATACTTTAGTATCAACATGAGAATATTTCCATTCTCAAATACTGTTTTTATTCATTTCTTCATGTTAAGTTATAGCTAGTCTTTCCAGCAGTAAAATAAACTTTTCATCAACTAGTAAATTTATAACTTGTAATGTTATTTATTTTAGGGCACTTAGATTTTTCATTTTACTAATATGCGTATGTTATTAAAACAACTTTGCTGATTTTCTTAAAGATGATCTGCGACTTATATTAAGTTGAATTTATTTAATTAAAATGATTATCATGGTAATATTCTGTTTTAATTATACATGTATTTTTTACCTGGTATGGTGAATTAACTACAATAAGAATTTCTTACACATTATCAAATTGTTGGGCATGTCTTGGTATTTAAAAAATGCATTATATTTCAGATTTTATGGATAAAACTACACTCGAAATATAACTTCAAATAAATTAAATCATTTTATCAACAGGTGCCCGTCCAAATACTCATACAATCATCGTACATTATCGTTTTCTCATTATATCCAGTACCCGAACGGTCTAGTTATATAATCAGTGATCTCACTGTTCATTAGATATAGACACGTTTCATCTACAGGTTCCTGTCTCATGTCATGTGTTTTCATCTCATTTTAGTAGATCTGACTACTCAAAATTACATGCTTTTCAAATGCAACTTTCAATAAACTGCTTCTAATAAAAAATTCTCGGAAATAAGCAGTGGCACTGACGATCCAGTACTCATAAACACGCTCAGTTTTATACAACGTTTTTTCACTGCAGGGCAATAAACAACAAAAATTTCTTATTTGTTGGATTCAAATTCTATTGGACACTATACTTCTAGAGTATTCTATTGGACACTATACACTATACTTCTAGAGTATAACGATTTTGATATCTACACAGCTCATTTGTGGAGTTGAGATAACTTTATTGGTACCGTTGAAAGTGCAAGAACAAAGGGGTTTTGTATGATTTGAGACCAATCCAATTAGCACAAATTCTCTCAAAAATGATACTTTTATTCTGATAGAGTAAAACAAGGTAAGTAAACAAGGAAATCAAAGTATAGATTGTTTTACAATCAATGAATAATTAATTGATTTTCCAAATTCTGCTTCATATTTGGACTTATACCTGAAATTCGCCAACTTTCAAATCCTTCATTTCGTTTTTGGGCTTGTGATTTGAATATCGACTGGTATGTTTGTTTGTTTGGAGTTTTTTTGTGTGGGGTGGGGTTGTGGTGGTTTTGAATATGGACTGGTGTGTTTGTTTTTTTTTTTAATGTTGACTTGAATATGGACGGTTATGTTTGGTTTTTTGGGGTTTGATTTGAATCTGGACTGGTGGAATGTTTGGTTGTTTTTTTATTATTGTTGTTTTTTTTTGGGGGGGGGGTTGAACATGGACTGGTATGTTTTTTCTGATTTATGATTAATCTTGATATTTTCAAAATATGAATTATAAAGCTGTTTTAGAAGAAAGATATATTGAGGCCTAATCTCTAGTTTTTTATGTCTGGTTAATTATCTAAGCAATTGTCTGAATTGCATTGTGTTTTAAGAGATTTCATTCATTTAAACACAGAAAGTGTAATAAGTACAATCACAAAAGGCTATATCATTCATTTAAACATTTCACAGTCCCATTAAATCAAAATATTTGTTAACGGTTTTGTCTTGACAAATGTCCAAGTGTACAATTATTAAAACGACTCATTGATATGGAAAAAAACAAGTTCAAGTTTGGAAGTTTGGTTATTGTTTGAACTGGAGATATCATATACTCTTACCAATTCCTGATAGACATTATGCAGTTTTGTGATAATTGTGCCTTTAGAACGTGGGGGTTACTCTAAATGTTAAAGAACTTTTTATGTTTATAAAAATGGGGTTACTCTAAATGTTAAAGAACTTTTTATATTTATAAAAATGATCCAAAGATCGTTATAACTAAAGGCGTCAGTATTGCAAAAAGAAACTTGATAATCTGTTAATTTAACTAAGGTTTAAGTGTCAAAATTCATTTTATAAAGCATACTACACTATATTCTTTAAATCAGCCAAAGTTCTGGAGGCGATTAACTTAGGGGCAAACCTCTTCAGTGTTGCCTATATAATCAACACTGTCTGTGGGTATACATAACCAATTAGATGTAGTATAAATATAACACTATCTGAATAAATATTGGTTTTATACCAACTAGACAGCGAATAAATGGACCCATTTAATAATCTGAGAGATTAAATAAGATATATATTAGCTTTTGATCGGTGTCGTATCGTGTTATCCAAGATATATATTGACTTTTGATTGGTTTTGTATTGTGTTAACCATCTGATGCAACAAATAAATGGAATGTTACAAGAAAACCATGGTTCATATTATATAACATCAAGACTAAGTTAGACATAGGCATAGAGATGTTAGGTATGAAGTAATTTGTAATGGGAGAATTTTCCCGACCCGATAGTAAAAGGCAATGTATCTTTTTTGTTCAATTGACTTATTATATTAAAATCTATTGTATCTCAGTCAAAGGTCAGTTCTTGAATCTTTCGGTATCAATATAAAAGAGGAAGAACTTGACCTTCCTTGTTTGTATTGCATTCCTAAACTTCACAAAACCCATACAAGGAACGATATATAGCTAATTATAATGTATAACATGTCATTATATGATAATAATAATAATAATAATAAATCATTATCAGTAGTTTGAACACATATTTTGACAGTCGGCAAAGATGATCGAAAGTCCTTTTCAGATAAAGAATACATCTGTTATGAACCAAATATGGAATCTAAAAAAATTCTATCTAAAGAATTATTTAAACATCGTCCTTATAATACTTTACCTCGTGTAAAAAGCATTAAAAATTTGATTTTCTACACCTTACACAACTATACCTTATTCAAAACTAAAAATTATTATTATCTTGTCATTCTTTCATAAAAAAGGTAAGCTAAGGTATTAATATCTAGTGCTGAACAGGGATTCAGGTTATTTTGTCAAGCATTGCACGGGTTCCAAACAACACACAGATATGTGTCTTAATAAGCTTACATTTGGAGACTATTTGAATACCATGTAACCTAGTGAGCTTAAAGTTAAAACTGTTCGGTTTCAAGTTCTGCTTCATATTTAGACTTATACCTAAATTATGACGAAAAGTACATTTGAAGCTGCTTGACAAACGTGACTTCGTTTTTTTAAATTGTCAACTTTCAATTCCCTTGCTTCTCCTGCTTATGGTGTATTTGTTTCATAATTAATACGCTATGGTAGAGCTTGTTCCTACTACTGAAACTTTATATCACGAAGCACGCTGCTTACAAATATTTTTTTTTTGGGCAAGGATATTGAAAACTAAGATGATTGGGGCCCTCAAGTGTTTTATGACTGTTTTTTCCATATGCGCGAATGTGACAATACTGTCGGTAGGTATGATGCCTTGGTATCCAGGACTACTCTCGAAATTTTACGTCCCACAGTTCCATGTTCCTTTCATTCTTAATATCAATTTACACATGACGGGTGTAGCTAGATAAATAGGATATCTTTACTATTCCGGAGATATCTTTACTACTCTGGAGCACCTGTTCTAACTTTCGTGTTTCAGTGGTTTGCATATTATTAACAAGTTCTTTTTGTTATTGTTGTGATTATGTGAAATATTAAAAAAGTCGTACACTTTCAAACGTTCGTATTTCTTTCTGTCCCACATACATGTCCTAATATACATGTATGAGAAGGGAAATGACTGTACATCGCACGAATTGAAGCTGAATAACATAGTATACAAAGACTTCATTAATTTGTTTCGACATACTTTGATTTTCTAGATGATAAACACTTTCATATCGATGAATGATCTAATCACGCGACATCTATTGTAAACAGCCGTGGTGAAAACGTGTATATAACTTATAATAAGTGTTTTGCAAACACCTGAATCGTGTGATTAGACATTCATATGAAACATGAAATCTAACCTTTTTAACTTTTAACCATTAACTTTATCTGATCAAATATTGATTATATCGGATATCGATACGATTAATATGTTTATTTGTTCTGATCCTCAGCAATTTTATTAATCGTCGTCTTTTTAGTTTTTTTTTTACTTTTATAGTGTTTATAATTTTGCCACACACTATTACTAGTATTTTGCAGTAGAGTATTTGTATAGAAACTAATAAGTAAAATAGCAAAATCAATAGCTTAAAAGGAAAATAGCAAAATCAAATCAAGATAAGACAAAACAAATAGATGAAATAAAAATTCAAGGTACATGATGGTACCATGACCAAGGCACTTTGTGCGAGGACTGGATATATTGACAAAGGCGGCGTGGTGGTAAAAGTACTTAACTAGTGCTCTAACCATCCCATTTATTTTACTACCAGTGGACCTTGAACATGCATAATCAAAATTCTTAAAATAAACCAGTAAATCATACGTATTATGCCAGTCATCGACAATATCAATGGTTTTAAGCAATATTACCATCACAAAAAATAGTATTTTATAGCATAAGAGATCTATATATTTAAATTTTACACTTTTAAGAAATTTAAATGGTTTTTCTTTATAACATATGTTTAAAAACACATTAAAACTATATTTAAATCCTTTGAACTCCTATCATTTAATATTAAAAGCATCAAATATGTCCAAATAAATATTTGATGATAGACAATCTGAATTGATCAATATATTAGAAATACTAGGTGTGTATAGTACTGAGTATACAAATATATACACAGAACAATGTTAGTTTTTATAAAGAATATGTTTATTAGTGTTTAGGAACCGTTATGATCAATTTTACTGTTGTATTATCGGTATTTAAGAAACACAATAAATGTTCCAGTCGCTAGATTAATGTCTCCGTAGGTTTTATGATTCAATCAATGCTTTAAATGTACGCTTGCAATGATCTGTAACATGCGGGGAAATGTAAAATGAAAAAGGGGTCTTTTAAAGGTTAAAAAATTATAAACGTATAATTCATTTCGGTATTTTACCATACGCCAAAAGCAAAGTGTACTTTTTCGTGTCGTTTTGTTTCAAAGTAACACGACTGGATATCGAATTGGATACTTAATAAGTATACTGTACACACAAGCTTCTTCTAATATTTTTATTTACTTCTTTCTAAAATGGTTTGGTTGATATAAATAAAACAACTATGCTTAACAATTGTTTTCCTCAAAAGATACTTTGAATATTTAAAAAAGCTATTTAAGGAATATTTTAACAAGTAGCACGGCAATAAGGATTCATCCTTCTCTATCAAGCCGTACAAGATAACGAAAATATAGGGATACTTCCTAGTGTAATGATAGTATGAGATGTGAACTCTATACAATGTACTTATATTCCATTCAAACGTCTGTGCTATTTAGATATAATCTTTAGACAATTTTTCATTGGTATTTATCCTCGTCTTCCGTATCTAAAGACAACACATTATTTAAAATAGATATTTTTGTACAATTTGAAGTGGATATCCAGACACTAAGCTAACAAAACACTCGATCCAAACACGAAATATGGTTAAACACGCAAGGTTTAATCACGATATCTTCAGTCTGCTCATTTTTATAATCTACACATGGATCGTTTAATGGCTTCAAGATATAGTTAACAACTGATTTTTGTTGATGAGATATCTTTCCATATCTTAACTTATACCTGGTATTAATAAAAATATAGTGTATAAACATGCCATACCAAAATTGATAATACACCAAACAAACACAAGCATACCTGTCCATGTTCAAATCACAATCCCAAAAGGAAAGTAAAAACTTTTGACAACTTACAAATTAAGTTAAACACGTTAACTTCTACCTGGGAAGTGGGCGAGGTTGGGTGCTCCAAACAGGTAAGCGCCTTCTGGCTGGTTAGCTGGCTACACCCGCCAAATTGAGAGTAAAAGAAACATGGAACTATGAGATGGCTAATACATCCTCGGTATTTTTTTATGCAAAGGCACCATACTTATTATATTGTGATGACTGTTGTACAACGTTTTGTGGGTCTCGATAAGCCTAGAATTGTTTTGTTGGATAAAGCTCCTGTAATAGGAACAAGCTCTTCCATAGCGTATTATATAAACTTTTAAACGAATGCACCGCATGCAGAATAAACAGGTATATTGCTGGTTGCTTCATAGAATGTTCCTCGAAAAGTTGATAATAGAAATAATTGAAGTCACCACGTTTGTCAATAGCTCTAAATACAGCCTTTCGTTGTTGCTGTTAGGAATCAGGTAAAAATCCATACATAAAGCAGAACTTCAACAACCAATCGTCTGCAAATGAAACATTACCTGTTTTACATACTCTATACAAGCCGAGTAATGCTTATTTTCTAATATATCTGACAGATCATTTATATACACATTATACAATACTGTGGACAAGATCCCACCTTGTCTGGTACCATGTTTCATTGGAAACCAGTGAGACTGTTGGTCACAAAAATTGATTAAACCTACAGAACCTATATGGCAATCATCAGTGGCTTCGAGTAATATTACCATTACAAAAAAAATAATAGTATTTTATAGCATAACAGATCCATATATTTTAATTTTACACTTTTAAAAAATTTAATTGGTTTCGCTTTATAACGTATGTTTAAAAACATATTAAAACTATATTTAAATCCTTTGAAACCATATCATTCCATATTAAAAGCATCAAATATGTCTAAATAATTATTTGATGAAAAGCACTCTGGTTGATCAATATATTAGTAATATTAGATGTAGATAGTATACAACAATGTTGGTTTTGTATGAAGAAGATATTTACTAATTTTAGAAACCGTTTTGATCAATTGTATTGTAAAATTATGGCATATAAAAACCACTATGAAAGTCCCGTCTCTAGATTAATGATTTAGAAACGAAATTGTCTCCATAAGTTTCACGGTTCCATCAACGCAACCCTGACAACGATCTATAGCATGCAGATAAATAGTGATTTTTACTGTGGAAATAAAAGAAAAGAATGATGAAAAGGAATTTTTTAAAAGTTCAAAAATTGAAAATGTATGATTTATTCCTATATTCTACCATACGCCAACAGCAAAGTGTACTTTTTCGTGTTTGTTTGCTTCAAAGTAACATGACTGGATATAGAATTGGATCCTTAATAAGTATACTGTACACACAAGATTCTCCTAATATTTTTATTTACTTCTTTCTAAAGTGGTTTGGTTGATATAAATAAAACACTATACTTAACATTTTGCTCAAAAGATACTTTCAATATTTAACGAAGCTATTTCAGGAAAATTTTAACAAGCAGTACGGCAATAAGGATCCATTCTTCTCTATCAAGCCGTAGAGTCGGCACAGCATTGATACCACCCGATAGCAACATAAGGTAACGAAACTATAAGGATACTTCCTGTAATAATAGTATGAAATGTGAATTCTATACATTGTACGTATATGCTATTTAACCGTCTGTGCTATTTAGATATCATCTTTAGACAATTTTCATTGATCTTTATCCTCGTCTTCCGTATCTACAGACAACACATTTAACATAGATATTTTAAACCATTTGAAGTGGATAACCTGATACTAAGCCAACCAAACACTCGATCCGAACACGAAATATGGATAAACACGCAAGGTGTAATCATAGTATCTTCAATTAGTCTATTTTCATAATCTACACACGGGTCGTTTAATGGCGGCATTGGCTTTAACTTATAGCTAACAACGTCTTCTGATTTTTGTTGATGAGATCTCTTTTAATATCTTTACTTATACCTGGCTTTTATGAAAAATATATCGTTTAAACGTGCAATTGAGGCTTTTTGGCAGACATGATGACTTCAATTTTTCTATTGTCAACTTTCCTTTTCTATGTAGCAATGTACCCTCTGCTTATGGTGTATTTGTTTCCCGATTGGTGCGCAGTTGTGGAACTTGTTCCCGCTGCGGACTTTGTGCAACGAAGCAGGCTGCTTGCGGATAGATTGTTGACCCAGGGGTGTTGTCGTATTCGCAGTGTTTTTGGTGGATTTGATGTCTCTGTGTCCAGGATTGCCCTGGATATATTTGACGTCCCATAGTTCCACGTTCCTTTCACAAAATTTTGATTACACACGTGGCGGGTGTGGCTAGCTAAACAGGAGGTGCTTAACTTTCCGGAGCAACCGGCCTCACTTCCCTGGTTTAAGTTCACTTGTTTAACCTAACTTGTCAGTTCCAAAATTTTTGCTTTGCTTTTGGATTGTGATTCGGAAATGGTTTGATTGTAAGTCAAAAATTTTGACAACTGACAATTTTAAGTTAAAAACGTGAAATTCTACCGGGGGGGGGGGGGGGGTAGGTGATCCAAAAAAGTAAGCACCTTCTTGCTAGTTAGATACATACATCAGCAAAAGTGAGAGTAAAAGGAACATGGAACTATGAGATGACCGGTGTATCCTAGATAATTCTGGATGCAAAAACACCATACTCATATACTTATTATATTGTGATGACTGTTCAAAAACGTTTTGAGTTCCTTGATAAGTCTAGAATTGCTTCGTTAAATAAAGTTACCGTAATGGGAACAAGCTTTTCCATGACGTATTAACTCTTAAACGAATGTACCGTACGCAGGACAAACAGGTATATTGCTAGTTGCTTTATAGAAGTTTCCTCGGAAAGTTGATAATAGAGAAATTGAATTCACCACGTTTGTTAATAGCTTTAATTGTAACATTTTGTTGTTGCTGTTATGATTCAGGTAAAAGTTCATACATAAAGCAGAACTATCATGCGTATCTTATTTAAAACACACTAGCTAGGATAGATGACGATGACATATTCACTTACATACGAACATTTACATGTATATTTGTCTTTAATAAGAAAAGAACACAAATTTATAGTTTATGCAATGAATTAAATCCACATTTATAGTAGGAGGGGTAACTCGTGTCACTATCTAGAGAGACGCTAATACTAAGCAATAGATATCGTATAGTAAAAGTATAAAAACTTTTGATTTTTTTACACTTTACACCACTGTCTCTCATTCTATATTGTTAGAATCATTCACTTGTCATTTATTTTTTAAAAACAAGAAATGGTTAGCCAAGATTTAAATTTCAAATGCTGAACAGGGATTCCAGTCATAGGCCAGGCAACATAAAGACTGCAGGTAAATATACCAAACAAGGGTTTAGAGTTTTTTAATAGAGATATTACTTGTGTTTGGCAATATAGTTTTCCAACAGACAATGGGTATAACTGTGCATTATTAATTTTTTGTTTGTTTCTTATTTCGTATGTGTAAAATTTTATGCAGAACCGTTTTAAAATCTGGAGGGAAGACCGTCGCCAAATCTTTTAACTTAACAAAAAGTCTATATCTTGATAATCCTGAACAATATGCGAGTGATATCTACCTTATGCGTTTGAAATGAAAAACACAACTGGTAAAGTTCTGCTTCATATTTAAACTTTATAAGTATCTCAATTATGGTCCACAAGAAAGGCTACATTTTAAACTATGGCAAACGTAATTTTCTTTTCTATGCAGCAATATTGCCTCCTTTTCCTGCATACGGTCATCAGTGTATTCGTTTAACAGTTAATACACTATCGAAATAGTTTGTTTGTTCCCACTACGGGAACTTTATACAATGAAGCATTTTGCTAAGAATTAAATTGCTGATTCCGAAATATTACAAGCCTAGACTTTATAAAGGCCCCGAAGAATTTTTCATGGCTACCATCCCAATATTTTTTATCAAATGCGTATGATGTCGCTGTATCCAGAATTATCTTGGATATATATGCGTACGAGTCTGATTCTTCTGTTTAGGGTGTATTTAATTTCCAATCATCACTGTAGTAGAGTTTGTTCCCACTACGGGAAATTTAAACAAAGAAGCATGCTGCTTACAAATACATAAGGAATATTGCAAACCTAGGCTTATCAGGACAGTTAAAAAAGGTTTTATGGTCGTCATCACAGTATTGTTGATAAGTTTGATGTCTCCGTGTCCAGGATGGCTCTGGATATATTTCATGTCCCATATTTCCTTTCACTCAATTTTGGCTACAAACGTTGCAGGTGTGTCTTGCTACACAGAAGGTCCTTACCCTTATGGAAAATCTGGTCCCACTTTCCTGGTGGCAGTTCACGTGTTTAACCCAACTTTTACTTTGTTTCTGGATTGTGATTCGGACATGGATTATTTTGTGTTTTTGATATATGAGACGTCCAATAATTCAATGTTCATTCTATTTTTTACACTTGGTAGTAGTTAGATAGATAGCTAGAAACGTGCTTACCCTTCCGGAGCACCCGGTTTCATTTCTATGGTAGAAGTTAAACTTAATTTGTCCGTTTTCAAAGTTTATCTTTCCTTTTGTAACATTTACCGGTAAATCTATGTTTGATTATTGCAACGATTTAAAACCGCGTTTATGATAGGAGAGGTAACTCGTCCATCTAGTAACAGACGCCAATAATAAAATAACTATCGAACAAAGGATATAAAGAAACGTCGGTCTGTGCACATTAGCCTAGTCAAGACATTCGACACGTCCAACATTAGAGTTAGTGGGTAATATTAGTTTATTTTTCGATTTACGCTTAAGCCATAAACCATTTTTAAATAACATCAAAATGTTAGATACATACAGACCCTTTGATGTCTAGGTTTTAAACGATTCCAATACCGATTTTGAAATTGAGTCCAGTGCGAGGGGCTGCTGAAGACGTCCTTTGCAACAGTTACATCATGCATATGCCACAATGCTTTAAACGAAATTATTATATTGTAAAACACGTGCGTCTCATACTGGATTGGCATTAGGCATAATGACGCCATATTAATTGCTATTAGTGGAGCGGCTAAGTCAAAAATTTGGCCAAATAGTTCACTTTGTGATACAAGTATGAAACTTGGTACATAAGTTTATTGGATCATGGACTTTGCAAATCCACCGTTGGCCATATCAATTTCGACCATTTTCAAGATGGCCGACGTGAAAATCAAAATGGCGGCTTTAAGAGGTCTATATATCCATTTATTATATGTAATAAGATTAAATTTCAGCTTTTGAATCAGATTTTAGCCATAAGATATGTGTATTAGTCTGTAGAGGTATTTCTTTTGTTAGACCCCTGCCGGTAAAACCGGAGGGGACTATAGTGTTTGTCGTCCGTCTGTCTGTCTGTCTGTCTGTCCGTCAATTTGCCTGACTGGTCAGAAAACTTGTATCCCCAACTCCTTCTAAACTACTGAAGGATTTGATTGAAACTAAACAGAAATGATTAGGAGTTAGTGCTGTGTTGCATATTCAATTGATTGGTCTTGTCCACGTGATGGTTGCCACAAACACCATCATTACATTTTGCAAGAATGAGATTTTTGTCTCCTGTCTGAGAAACTTTTTTTGTGGAAGAAAGGTTAAAAAGCTAAGTTTTCTTTTCATCAACCGTGAGAAAACTATTCCAACTGCTTGGTACTCTGCCATACCCAACACTCTTCGCCGAATTTTAATACCTCTGAGCTTTGAGCTTTCAGACTGTCACCCACATAAACATCAAAGATTATGTCACTTCTCAAATATTTCTGTGCAAAAGATTCACTAGTAATTGAAGGTATAATCACATCAAATGCATATTCATCAAATGTCTTGGAACATCCAGAAGATCTTTCATTTACTGGAGCTAATCCATCAATAATCATAACGTCAGCCTAAGGTTAATCATCTTGTCTAGTAATGCGCTTTTCCACTTATTAACTGCGATGTGGAACCAGTCCTTAGTATTCCATTAAGGAAAAGCGATGTTGGATTTACTTGGTTCCCATGCATGGAAAATTTATTTAAATCACATTGTCTAATTTGACATGATAAGTTTCAGTAAGTGGAGGAATTGTCCTAGAATCTGGCGTAAATTTTATAGGATCCTGTTCCATGAAACAATGATTTATCGATGGTAGATGAAGGATTATAGTCTATGTAATCCTCAGCAGCAGTAGTAAAAGATCCTTTTTGAAGAACAAGTGGACAAACTATACTATCTTCTACATACTGTGATACAAATGATTCGCCCATTAGACACGAACTTTTTAGATTATGTCATAAAAAACACAGATTGCGTAATGGTGTAATAAGTCAATAATTTGCCGCCTTCTTGTTGTGTATATAAGCAGAGCCACATAGATAGCAAAAGGTGTTTCATGAGCCTTGGAGTGTCCCTTGAAGCTGTCTTGTCTTGCTTGTTTGCGGCAGTTGTACTGGAGAAGATGAGCTAAAGCCAAATCAGAATCCATTGCAAAATTATCAATCTGAGATTTAATATTTGGACCATTTACCAACATGCCAACCAATTCTAGGAGAGAAACTGATTTTTTCTGACTAACTTTGTCTAGTCTAGTGAAAGATGTAGATTTTGTAGCATTTCCTTTCGGATTGTGGATACAGCCTTTGCAAGTTGTAGAATGTCATGATATCGTATACATGCATCAGTATCAAAAACAGGTTTTGAAACAGCTGATACTGAACCTGAGTTTAACAACTACGATTTAGACAAATGTGCTCTTGTAGTGCTGCTAAATTGTACATCATATTTTAATTATTTTGTGTGGATAAGTTCATATTGCTATCCTTTTAATTTTAACAATGTGGTATTCTGTATATGGATATGATAAATACTACTAAGAACAATAGCTACATGCTACAAGCAGATGAAACATACGCCCTTTTACCTTATAATCCCCTCTGAAATCGCCGCCATCTTTAATTAGGATGATTGTAATCAAGCACAATGCCACATTCAGACAAATTTCATGTCAGCTCTGTATTATCTGGTCATTGTAAATGATAAATATGATCAACTAAGGGCACTGCTTTGCCTAAATTGAAATCTTATGATTTTTAAACATAAAACTTGAACAAAAACCGCCATTTTGAATTTATTGGCAGCCATCTTGAAAATGGACAAAATTTGAATGGCCAACGATGGATATATAATGTACATGATACAAATAACCTGTGGACCAAGTTTCATGCTTGTATCACAAAGTGAACTATTTTTGACTTAGCCGCTCCACTATATTCCGAGATGGTACCGTTAAACGTTTTTGGCTTGCAGTAAACAGGTACAGTGTGCGTGAATTGCTATTCTTAGACAGCATATTTCTTTTTTCCTCCATATTATATTTTCTACATTCCAGTTCAGTTTTAGCTTTAATGGTAGAGCAGGGTAATAGGATCAAAAACAAATATACTAATCTATATCAAAATCACAATCACAATGCAAAGTAAAAACCGAAACTGACAAATTAAGTTAAACACTGAACTTCCATCATGTAGGTGAGGCCGGGTGTTCCGTAAGGGTAAGCACCGCTAGCTACAGCCCCCATATGAGTAATCAACATTTGAGAATAAGAATCCAAATTGAAATGCAAAAGTAAAAAAACGTTAAGGTATTATTATATTTTATTTCAAAATTTTGTTTTATAGATAAAAATCACATATATAATTTGCTAATATATAACATATATGATAAAACAGAGGTTTGATGTAATGTATCAGAATTAATTCGATAATAATACTGAAAATATAACAGCTAAATGTCAAGCAAGAAATACATTATAAAAGAAAACATGTAAAAATCTTAAATCATTTTCAAATTTAATATTTAAAAAAATTGTTTGATTATTTTCAAAGAAAAGAATAATAATATTGGACTAATTTCAACAGTTGTGACTCATTTTTTAATCATTAACTCTGGAAAAAGCTTAAAAGTCAAGAATTTAGCCCAATTTTTCTCCAAAATCAATGTTAACAAGGCCAATGAACCTTTTATGATTAAATTGCCATGTCTATCGGTTTGAATGCTATTGTTGTAGTTTTATTTTAATCTCTTTTAATAAGAATTTCTAAATTAATTTGAATGAAATGCACATCATGACAATTTTAAATTTTATGATAATAAACTCCGAGTGTGTTTTATTTTTAACAAATAAATAAAGAAACACCAGACAGAATTGTCTTCCCTCTATAAATACCCGTAATTACTGATTATTAAAGCAAAATACAAAAAAATGTACAAATATTTTAATAATTCCCAGTATTGTTTGTTTTCAAATAGAATTCATTATCTTTGCACATTTCAAGGCTACTTATTAATAATTGCATTGTAAGGAAGCATATACATTATATATTTACAACTATGGCTTTAGATTCTACAAGTGCTGCATTTACTATGTGAACACTTTTATACATATTTAATATAGAATTTTCTGTAAAACACCTGCATGAAACTATCAAAATACAATGTACATGGCAGACTTTTTTATATTTTGAACAGATTTAAAATAATATATAGCACTTAAGCGGCAAATAAATAAAAATATTTAAAAATTTTATCTATATTTGTAAAAGATAAATTATTTCTAGATAATTATAAGATTTAAATTTAAAAATTAAATATTGCTCCAGTTGTTAATAAATAAATCTTTATATAATTACCAAAAAAGGCAAAGCAATAAGTGGACGAAAAATTAAAATAGCAATAAAATCGAATCAAAAAGATCTGACTACTGACGTTGTACCTATCGCAATAGGTGAAATGCAATTTTAGCAGAAAATGGCCAAACTTATATATTGTCTTTAATGAAATTGTAAACTTTTAAAATTTTTAAAACACACATATTACATTTAACAGAATGCAAAATAAACAATGTTATTATTGGTAAGTAGAATTATTTATAAACAGGGATCCCAAAACCAATAGATAGTACAAGTAAAACAATGAGTACAAAAAAAACCAATTCATATAAACCCACAAGATGTACATGTAATGGAGTTCGCCGCTGTACCACGTGATACCTTCTAACGTTTATGCAGAACACTTATTTCAAATGTTATGGAATAGCATGAGATGACGTTTTCCCGCAAAAAACGTCATTCCGGGAATCTCTGACATTGACGTTTTCCATAACATTTCGCACAAAGGTTAAGAGATATTGATCATGTGGTACAGTGGCAAACCCCATTGTAATACAAAATAATAACATAACATTAATACATTCGGTATAATATATATCTGAGATCATTGTAGACTAATTTAAAGGATTGATACAATCTGGATTCTGCTGAATTATAGTTGACAATTGTGTGATTACTAATGGTTCAGTTTGAATGTACTTTAATAATGGGGTATGTTATGCAGTGGACAAGATATTGGTCAACATTCATACATTCATCTTTCACTGTCAACTTATAGTGTTACAATATGGAAATATTTCAATGATACACAGATACATGTAAATCCATTTTTGGATCAAACTGATATGTATATAAAGGGACATTAAATCATAATGATTCCGATTGATTTACTTCTATCATGGAAATAGGGACGGGTCTATCCATAAATAAATGAAATATTTATTAAGTGTCAATTAAATTCATAATATTCAATTTTGTCCATTAAAATATAATCTGCTTTGGTAGTTGATTGTAATTGTATAAAATTTATCTATGGTACACATGTTTTCAATCAAATGCAACAATATTTGAGGATATATATGGAACACATAATTATGGTAATTTGTATCACTTAGCAAAGCTTGATAAGTAATGGAAATGACTGAAAACATGTAGAATTGCAAAACCTTTTATATTTTTGATTTATGCTAGACCAAAACAAAGTTATAAATACAGAACTGAATACATGTAAAATTTGGATGGAAATGGAGATAGGATACTAAAGTAAGTTAGGAAAAAAAAGATAAAATGTGTACATCAAAATTGAACACTGCATAAACATGATAAATAACAATCAAATCTCATTCAACAAACAAAAACAACCAAGGAATGTAAACCAAGACTACACACCCATACAAGAAGAAAAATAGGCACAAGTAGAACTCCGACATATATATATATATAAGAAAACAAACTACCTCACTGTAAATACTACATAGTGACTAGATGAATATCTCCAATAAAACCAGAGGTGGAATTCTTAATAATGTGTATAGTTCTGGTCTATCAAACAATGAAGAAGTTTTCAATTTGCGATCTTTTATTATCTTTTTTTTTATAATTATGGTCCACGACTTTGAATATTAAGTCAAAGACAATTATTTCTGTTTTTGTAGATGCATACTCATATTAAATGCAAAAAATAGGCTTAAGACTTAGTTTTATTTAATGAAAAATAAGGTTAAACTAAAAGGATAAACTAAATGTTTCCACATAATTTAAAAGTTGCCATTGAACTTTCAAAACTGTAGATTCTACAAAAAGCTTGAACTGAATACAAAGAAACATGTACAGATTCAAAATCACACATACTTCACCATATCATATAACATAGACATGCATGGCTTTTCATACAATTAAAATTATAACAAATGGCACAGCTATTCTTGTAATCTTCTAACAATGAGTTATATATAGGTAAATGTGAAGTGACATACACATGAGATGGTTGGATAGTTGATAGTTTCAGTTTGACTGAATGAGGTAAGTATAAATTGCATAATAGATATAATGTCAACACTTGAAGGCTCTAGATATAGGGAATGGTTAACAGCAACCAAAAAGGTAGCTGGATATATTAGTGTTGCATTATGTAATGTAATTCTGGCTGACTGGCTTGTCCAGTATACACCCCAATCAAGACATTGTAAGGCCAACTAGCAATATGTATTGATATATTGTTAAATATGACAATGTTAATTTAGGGTGGACGATGTTGTTTGTTTGTGTCTCCATTCATAGCAGATAACTTTAAAGTCTGTAGATTCCAGTATAAATAAATATTACGAATTCTTCAAAAATAACTCTTCTTGTCTGAAATGTTATTTATTCTTCATTGTATTAGCTTGTTAATTGTTTATCTGTCCTATATTATATAAAACCCATATTGAGATTTTCAAGTTCTTCAGAGATTTATTTTAAAATAATAACATTTTGTCCTACTGTTGAACATCAGAAATCCTATCATTGACATCAATATAAGATTCTACTACCAACATTTGAAGTTTAAACTTGAAGATTATTACCAATGATATTAGTCAACACAAACACATCTAGAAGCATTTCAAACAATGCATGGTAATGTTTTGTCAAAGCATTGCAGTCTAACTGGAGAAACCTTTTCATATGTTCTGTCAATTCATCTTTACTCTCACAATATTAAATCTTTACATCCAAATCGTTATTACATTATCACATTGTTATCAATTAAAAAGAATCTCCAAATTTACTGACTCAAAATTACTAGGAATCAATGCTTAGTTTTTTTCACATTCTATTAAATACATTTCGAAAATATATCCGAATTTTGTGCTATATGACAAAAGACTACTAAATCTTTCACACAACGGGAAATTCATGAGTTTCACTTTCTGAAACAATGCTGAAATCATCTTGGTCATACATACACATACCAGCAGAAATTTCTATTGAACTAATGGTATTTTCAACTTTTTCTTATCCAAATACTTCCAATGTCGTATCCATTTTCCCTAATACATGTAATTTCATCATACAAAATGGCAATGGGTTGAGCATTATTAATCGCAAAACAACCAACAAAGGTTAGATACACTAAGTTGATTTTTTTTCTTAATCACAACTGTCATTCCACAGGGAAAAGCCAACTGTTGCTAATAATTTCAAATCCTTATCGGACTTGCATTTGAATGGCTCTTTGAGTAGTTTCAGCTTTACTACTGTGGTGTGTGGTTTCTGGATATTGCATACCACCTGTATATGTACCAGTATTAATCATGCAACTTTAGAGAAATGGTGATACGTTCATCACAGTTGCCTATTTGTCTGTGACAGATTTTGCCAATAGATCTTGTTCATACTGGTTAACGATGACTGTATCAGGTAGAACGCCTGACCTGTGTGTTAGTCACCATTGACTTCCGACTTGACCTGGAGTGATTGACAGATGCATCATCACGTGCTTTTAATACAAGGAGATATATAATGCATCATTAACTGAAGACCTAGCCTCTAATCTATTTGACGGTTGTGCCCTCTGTAACCCCGATTCATTTCAGACCTATCAGATTGTGTGTTAGACGTACACTGATATAAAACTGACCAATCAAACACCACATTAAATGCAGAGTAAACCAAGCAAGAGTGAGCATGCATAAACAATTCACTGATTGGTTAATACCAAACTGGATTGTTCTGGGATATACAAACTACCAGACAAAGACTTCTACAGTGTAAAATACATAATATCTCACCACCATTATAAATGCTATTTCTTTACAAACATATAATTTACACAAATCATTATCAATACCTTCATCAATACAAAGCATACAATCAATAAGCTGTATTTTAACACTAAATTCTAGACTTTAATCATAAGTTCATTTCACTTGGCTTATTCATTTGTAAATTGTCTTTACCCATCTAACACACTCGGTTATCTCTTGGTTTTTTATTCATCATCGAGACTTACTTTTATCACCTGGTCAGTGGTAGTAACAAGTCAGTGATATCACATCAAGTTTTTACTTTAGCTACATCAATTTCTCAATTTGTTGCAGCAGGCCATGAAGCTGATAGTAAATAGCTTCATTTCTCAACTCCCTCAAAACCTGACGATTCCTTGGTAGTGAATCCAAATTGACTCCACCATCTCTTAAGTAGTTCAGAATATATCTGAAATGGGTTCCATCTCGATCTATGAAGACAGTACCATCATTTTCCAGCTTAACCTCATGGCGACCACTAAACATGGCTGCAAGCATAGAATCCTTGTCTCGAATCAAGGTTAACTTAGAAGTGGTGTAGATGTTTCCACCAACATCCAATTTGATCCTTCCCTACAATATACAATCAAAACAAATGTAAGATATCTATATCAATTTATGTGTATATGAATGAAATTCAAAAGTATAGGTCATTGAAGCTCACCTGATAAACTCATTTCATTTGGGGTATGCAAAGGTCAAACAACCTTACAATATGTAGAAATTATTTTTATCTCTTTATAACCTTACACCATGTTTAATTATGGTTACTGTGACTTTGAAAAAAAGTCAAAGTAAACCATTTTCCTAAATAGTCCAAGACAGGTCCCTTATGTGTTTCATTTGTTCTGAAGAAGAAATTGAAAAAAAAAACCAATGATTGATGAGAAATAAAACATTGTCATTGTAGATCACCATGAGCATTAGTGAAGATCACCATGAGCATTCGTTCACATGAGCTAAAATACCAACTATAAACATGTTCAATATTAAATGGCATGTAAATTTGTATGTATATACATGTGTTATTATGTCTGTATATATATTGTATGTGTTTAATGTCATACACAAGACAAATTCTTGTAGATTCTTTCACCTTGTATATGTCAGTACAAATAATAAACAATATATCTGAGTGATATTAATAACTTCAACAACCAACATCAGCATATCAGATGATGTAAATATATATATAGACAAAATCTACATCCAACCAGTCTATAACTGAGGATCTGATGGTATAAAACCTCAATAACTGGTTAAAACATTTTTGACTCAATAATTAAAATATTGAGTCATCCACTAAACCCCATCTCAAATTATATAACCTCAAACTTAATAATGCCACCAGAATACCACAGACAATGCAGTAATTGTGCTGGTAACATGATAAAAGGAGGATTGATGTTTATCGTCAATGGTTGTGCTTTATGATTTTATACCCCTGTACATCTTAACAAACGATTATCATTTTTCTGATTTCATACCTTTACCTTACATGATAGAGTAACTCACAAATACACGGAACGGAAAGTGTTTTGCATGATTTATGCATTGACACTATATTCTGCAAAACAAGGTGACCTTTCACCTTTAACCTTTGGAAGGGCTTAAACGACATTCACGGTTGCCTCGGCCGACGATCTTAATTCCTCTGCTTGCGTTTAGAAAAACCTGGGTATGCATAAATTACAAAAAAAAAATCTTGTACATGAAAAACAGATTGACATTATTATGAACATTTCAAGACAAAATAAAGAACATGGTTATCAATTTTGATTCCTTTGTATATATACGCGTAGTTATAACCCGCTGATTTTGGAGATGATGAAATTGCATTACATTCCCTTTAAGTATTCAATATAGGACCACCGAATTCCCCGTCATGGAGCAAATAATTGGGTTCCAGTCTAACATCAGAATAACTCAACGGTCCTGATGTCATAGAATAAGCCAACTTGCAAGAACATAGGTCAACTTACACCATTAATCTATAATACTTGTTTTATCAAACTGCAAGAACAGATAATTAACAAGTCAAAATAGAGGGTATATTGTTTGTAACCTCTAGCTTCCACTGACTAAGCGTTAATTAATGTTCAATAATCTTTAACATTAAGCTCCATTTTATGCTTCTTGTATTAGGGAAACCTAATATGAATTTTAAATATTCTGAAACAAAATTACCAATTTTGGCAATTTTGTTGTTGGTGAATATATAAATATTTGACCACTACTAAGTTTTGACATGTCTCATTCCAGTTCTCACACTTTTCAGAAGCAAAATACAATCTTGCAAGTGCCTGAAACTATAGATACCCGTTATATAAAAACTGTTTAATATGCCTCTACCTAAAACTGTAATTCTTTACGGATAGTGTGAAATGAGGGATTGGGATTCATACTGAATGCAAGGTAATGTAATGTCATTTGAAACTAAGTTTTTCACAATACATAAATATTTTTGTCCTCAACACAGCATAAATAGCTTTATATGGGATCAAAATTGGTAATTAAGTAATCATAACAATTATCATAATTCAAATCAAATGATAATTTTGAAAACTGATTTAATGCCACAACATAAAACATGAGATTGGTCCCTTTATATAAAGACATCCTTATCTTATGTGTCTTTTTCTATCTTGCTACAAAACTCGGTTAGCACATTTTGTTCTTAATGCAAGGACCACCTTAATACATGAACTGACAGCATAGAATTGGCATTTTAAACGTTAAACACTTCAGCGAGTCAAACAATTTCAATATACATGTGCATATTTTATATTTACTATGAGCAAACCTGCTTTAAATAACTAATATGTCAGTCCAACTTTTGTTCACACAAATAAGCACTTATTTCACTTGTATTCAGGTGGAGAACAAAAACTGAGACCCTTTGACTGCAAGCAGCCGTTGGAGATCAAAATGTTATTTATACCTGTAGTCAATGCCATGATCTAAAGAGAAAATTTAAATCTCAGAGCTCTAAAATAATTCTATATCTAAACAATAACAAATAATTACTTCTATTAAAACAAAACTAAACTCAATGCTGACTTCTTATTTTTCTTAGAGAAGTGTTTAAGAGTTTCTAGAAATATACATATGAGAGGACACATACATTTTTTGGAGAAAATAATTATGATATGATTCTAGAGCACTGAATTTTAAACTACTTCTCATGGTTTGTTTGAGAGAAACCTGAGATCACTACCTTTTACCATCACCAACTCACGACTAAGCTTTCAGGGACAAAGTTTCTGAATGTACAATTATCAATAGAATTCTTCCGGTAATATTAAAGCCTGCAACATAAGAATCTGTCAAACTCAAAACAAATAATTAACACAACAACGGAATCAAGAATTTTACATTTTTTCCCAATTTTAAATTTTGGGTCAATACGCATTAGATCTAAAAGCATTAAATATCAATATGGTCTGAATTTTTCACTTCATTTTAGAAGATATTGAAAATACCAAACTTAAAACCACAAATTCATCTAAAAATTATTAAAGAATTTTTTTCTTTCAGTATTTCTTTTTACAGTAATTTTTTATCAAATAGTACTCCATACATTTATTTAAATCAATATGCTTTGTAAAAATTTAGTGTTCAAATTCAAAAGTATTTGAATGTAAAAATTGAGTTTTTAAATTCAAAAGTATTTGACCATAAACTTACTTGCCTGATATTACTTCTAAAATATAATTATCATCTTTGATTGGACCATGGACCACTAACTCTTGACTATGTTCAATGACATCCTAGCATCAAAGCTAAATAAGGACTGGACCAAAAAGTATACAGATCCCAAAATATCTGATATAAAAGGTCTTTTAAGGTAAAATCCTAGATAGGTCTTTGAAGTGTAACAATTTAACAATGATATCACGTTTCATATTGTGTAGAATTCAACAACTAAGAATGTCTGGATCTGCGACTATTATAAGACCATACATATCCTTTGAAATCTAAGAACAGCAGAATAATCCTCCAAAGATATAAACAAGTTTAAAGAGCTCTCAAAGTATTTTGCAGTCAAACTACTTAAGACATATGTCAAATTCTTCTTGTTCTAAATTTAAGACAGACCCCTGTCAAAATCCTTTAATTTGTAAGAAATTCAGGTAAAATTCTTCAAAGTTTGGACCATGTCATGTTCTTCTATGTATCCACTATATGCATGGCTGATATTATTCATGTTTGAAGTGTATGCCTGTGGTGTATATATATCATTACTATGTTATTTTTGTGTAATGATAAATAAATTTCAAATCCTGAAATAAATGTACAGAATTAGGTCAATGAAAAAACTAAAAACAGAGAGGACCATGAAGGCCCTGGGTGCTCACCTGAGAACAATTTTAGTTAGCTTGATTTTGGACCTCTAGAACATTTACAAAGTTCAATAGCTTGACCTTATGACCTACTTTTTCAACATCACCCATGTGCACACTCAGTCTAGTTTATTTAAAGTATATAATTATGTACAGGTGTAAATGTTAACAAAGGTTGGTATTTTTGGGTTTTTTTTTTTTTTTTTTTTTGCATTCTTTTGTTTAGTGACTTTATTTTTTTTAACCAAAATGACCCATCCATATGTGAATGTGACATACCCCTAAAATCTCTAAACAATTTTGGTGAAGATCTGTAAATAATATGGTCTTTGAAATGTTAACAAAATTTTCTAATTATTTGACCTAGTGACCTTATTACTGTTCCAACATCACCTATATTAAACTTTGACGACCTAGCTCTTGTCAAGAGGATCCCTCTGAGCATATTTGATGAAAACTGGACTAGAAGTGTGGCCTCTAGAGTGTTCAAAATGAAATAATGAAACATGATGGAAGACACATGATTTACGACAGACGAAGACTGATCACAACAGTTCACCATGAACACTTTGTGCTTAGGTGTGCTAAAACAAATAGAAGTATTAGAAAACATGATAATATAACATACATGTACAATTGTCTTGACAAAAGCTGATTATAACACATACTATAACCCATAATGCCAAGCTTAATGTCCAGTCAGTGTGTCAAAATAGAGATTTGGTGACTACTTACCACAGTCGTCCACAGAAAAAAGTAAACCCAAAATTTAAACAAAGTCTACACTCAAGTTCAAAGCGGTGACAATTTATGGCATAGCAGGGAAGAGTGAAATTTTATTTGATCAAATTATTCAAATCAATCAGGATAGATTATCTTGTGAAAACACTGTGTAAATTTGGTACTCTATCATGCTGCTGTTTATAATTTTTTCCAGATTCAAAGTACAATGAGTTTTATATGAAAATAATTGTAAGACCTATTCGTTTTATTGTATACTTCTAGTATAGAAAACTTTTAGATTTTACCATTATAGGCAATAAGCACCAGTCATGCCACACAAAACATGATTTAATTAAATTCATATGACAACAACCAGATGACGTCAGTTACTCAAGGAGATCAGAGTTTTCTTACACTAGTGTATAATTTGTTATTTTAACTACAAGGATTCGAAGACAGCTAGATTACATAATGAATGTATAGTAAACACAATGTCACAGTGTATGGTTGACAAACATCAAATCTAAAGGTCTTGTGTCAGAAATTTAGATTCAGATTATGGTAACTGGCAGGTGTTATATACATACCTCCTGTACTTTATGCATGTCCTCCATTCTTGTCACTTCATCCTCAATTGTTGCCATTGACGACAGATTTCTTCTTTCTTTTTGTAATTCTTTATCAAACTTCTGTCTATCTTTTTGCTGTTGTTTCTCCTTTTCTCTGAGTTTCTGTTCTCTCTTTTCTAGTTCCTCTGTTCTTGTTTCAGTTGTATTTTGAGACTCTCTAGTGCTGCCTGATCATCTGTGACTGACTTGTGTATTGTGTTGATTTCATTGATTCTGTTGGTTACAAACTGTTCCAATGTTTCTGATACACTCTGGTATTTATTCTGGATACACCCCTTGATTTCTTGTAACAAAGATTCTAAATAAAGAAACAAAACACACATGTCAAGACTATTCAATCAACATTTTTGGATATATAAATATAAAGATACTGTGTTTTTTATAACAAATGATGAAGAATTTATTCTTAGTTATAGTTTTTTTATTACGGTAATATTCGTTTTCAAATTTTTTAATGTTTGGTAAAAAACCAGGTGCTCATTGTTTCAAAGTATCAAAAAAGCAATTATCATAAATTGTTGTTCCACTTAAAAGTCTTGTAACAATATAATTTTTGTTTTGTTTCAAAGAAATAAATTGATATACTAGTAATTTATTTATTTTTGATGAATATTTCCCTGTGTTGTTGCGAGCCAAAAGTACAAGTATCAAATTTAGAATTGCTTCTCTTGTAAAAGTCATACCCAGCTTTGCATCAACTTCTTCTTGACTTAAATCCTGTATTAATTCTGTTTCTTTCTGTGCTTCTTTAGAACAGTTATCACATGTGTGGCCATGGCCCCCATCACACAGATGTATTCCTCTCTCATTGCAGTTCTGTAGAGCATCCCTACAAATGAAGCAAAGATCCCTGCTGCCATGACTACCATGTCCATGACTACTACTACTAGTGCTAGCTCTTGATGGTCCTGGATTATTGCTGTAATGGTTTCTGGAGATTGGATTGTAGTTTCCTCTACGTTGGTAACTGTTGTAAGCATGCTGGTGTGATGGAGGTTGGTTTGGCCCCCATACTGGTCCTCTTTGGACTGTATGTTGGTTACCACGAAAATTTGGACCCATAAAGGGCATTGAAGGATCCCCATAAAAAGGTTGCATTCCAGGCTGCCATGCATTTCCATAATTTGGATTCATGGTATTATCTGCAAGAGTAAATTCATAACTGGCTTTAAATTCATATAACTTAATTTATAATGTACAAGCTGGGAGGGGGGGGGGGGGGGTTCGAGGGGGGGGGGAATGGTTGGGCTACATTATCTAATGGAAACAACAGAGTGGAGTAAGTGTTTCAGTCTTAGTCAAGATTACATTGAGGCAACAAGTTCTGGAATGTGACAGCAACTAGAATACCCAGCGAAAAATCATCGATCTTTGACTACTATTTATTCAGCCTATTTCGGAGAAAGCAAAATCCCAAAATACTCTATAAATTTCAATATGACGGGTACAAATCAATTATTCTTTTACTTACATGAGCCAAGTCGTTACTAAAAATTCCTGTTTCGTCTTCATCCTTGCCTATTTTATGCGACAAAATATAACCTGGGTGGGTGTTTACAATGGTAATCTTTTTTACGAAATGGCGGGGTTCTTTATGTTACGTTCTCATGACCAAAGAGTTGACTATTTACGTAGGTTAGATCAGCTAAAGAACAGATTTTTGTGTAAATGGGATTACCAGAACTGATTTAAAAAAGTAATAAAGTGAACTACCTTTCTGCATTTTCAAACTTTTGAAAAAATGACGTAAATTCAAACTTTTAAACTCAACCCGACCTTTGAGCTACCCTTCATTTTACCCCTTGCGAACCTACGTAAATAATAAATTCTTCCGTCATCATTATGTCACACGAAACTAACCGCCATTTTGTCAAAATTTTTACCATTGTAAACACCCATCCAAAATATGTTTTGGCATATTAAAGGAGTTATAGTGAATGGATTAGATCGAAATAAGAATCATTAGCAATGACTCAGCTCATTAAGTAAATGATTGATTTTTTTAACCGTGCCATTCAAATCTTTGAAATATTAGCGTTGTCCCTTTCTCTGCAGCAGAGTAAATAGATAGTAGAGACTTCTAAATCTTAATATAATATGATGCTTAATTGATACAAACATGCAGGAAGGGCTAGATTTATAGTAAAAGAGAAACAATGAAGTCAAAATGATCAATGATGAGAGAGATTATTTTTTTTCTTCCTCACAATATGGTCTCATTTGAGTCATAATTTTGTTGTCTGCTGTTAACAAAATAACAACCTTCAGAAATTATCCTTCAAACACGACCAAAAGATAATGAAAACAATAATTTTTATTTATGCAATAGCAACAGATTATTTTTAGTATTTAAATTTTAATCATCTATTATGGGCAAGGCAATATGACATGAATCAGCTGATTTCACAAGTTAAACGTCAATACACTGACAATGGCTTCCTGTTCAACCAACCATGACAAAAATGTAAACACAACATATTTCCAGCGTTTTTATCCATAAACTAAAAGAGACTATAACTTACATTTGCTTAAAATGATAACAGAGTAACTAAACTTAAAGACTGGCACTGTCGACCAATTTATCTTCCGCAAATAAACCTCAATTCTGACAATTTTCTAGTCACTGTCAATGAAATCTGCAAACCCAGCTGAAACCAACTGCGCAGTCGACGTTTGTAAACACGCACTCGTTAAATTTCGGCAAAATTCGGAATGCGGAAATATCTTGGTAAGGGAGATCATTCACCCAACCGGAAGTGGGTATGTTTAGACATTACTTGTTGCTTCGTGGAAATTAGTAATTCAATTATTTACCGGTAAAACGGTTTAATTGTCAATCACGAGTGCCTTAAAGTACAAGATGGATAAGTTGAAAAAGGCTTTGAGCGGTGACGATGAAGAAGAAGAAACAGGAATTGTCACACAGGTAACAAACATGGCTAGCTCCTTCAGATTCCTCGCACTGTGACTGTATGGAGTCTGTATCCTGTTTCTGTATCACCTGACACCAATCTGACCATATTGGTGAGGCTAGTCATTTAACTGAATATCAGTATGTTATATTTAATAACAAGTCAGGATAAATTATTTGCATCCATCTTTGTCTATTTTGTTTTAGTAATTTTGCCATATTAAAAATAAAACCAATATTTTTGTTTAATTTATGCTCTTTTTATTATGGTGTACCCTCTTTTCTTTGTAGTAATGTCTTTTGATGTTAACTGTAGCAATGATAATACTGATATAAATATGGCCAGTGCCTATGACAGACAATGATATTTATATGGCGGACCGGGGTTGATAGGTCATTAGGTGGCTGGGTAGCTTACTGTAGGAACCACTCTGTTTGTGACAGTGAAATACTATTCATATCCATAGAAAATCAAATAAATTTGAATAAAGATTAATAAATTTTCACTTACTTGTACCTAGTCATAACAGAAAATCCCCATAACGCCAACATGTTCCTTTCTACAGACATACCTGTTACGATTAGGTACAAGTAAGTGAAAAACAATCTTTATTCCATTTTATTTGATTTTCTATGGATATAAAGAGTATTTCACTGTCACAAACAGAGTGGTTCCTACAGTAGTGGGTAGAGCATCTTGCCAGTATTAGGGGCATCCTGCCAGTATTAGGAGGGTACCGGGTTCCAGTATTAGGAAGGTACCGGGTTCCAGTATTAGGAGGGTACCGGGTTCGAGTACTGGTTTGGCTGAT
Organism: Anadara kagoshimensis; assembly: GCA_021292105.1. Lineage (NCBI taxonomy): Eukaryota > Metazoa > Mollusca > Bivalvia > Arcoida > Arcidae > Anadara > Anadara kagoshimensis. The sequence continues at coordinate 65,594,298 of CM037865.1, read as the reverse complement.
GCATTTTTTCCCGTTCCTGTTATACTAATTATATAAATATGGTCAGTGTAATAGGCCGTTTCCGGGATAGTCCGGAATTCCATTTTGTGTAGTATAATAGGCTGACGTTATTTACACTTAAGGTCGTATAGTCAAGGTAGTAGGCTGGCGTTATTTACACTTACGCATGCGCAATACGATAACTAGTATCAGCTGTATAAGGGCAAGGTTGTGTTCAATGAAGTATATCGGCTAATATATCGAGAACACTTTGCCATGGAGAGTTATATATGCCATTATATATAATAAAAAAATTTAATTATTCAAAACATGGCACTGTTGATAAATAATTAAATTAATTTAATTATATAAATAATATGACGTATAATAACTGAACATGTTTCCAGATCCCACGACGAGGACGTGGTTCTCACGGGATCCATTTATTTGATTAGTTATCCATCACAATGATTTAGAATTAAAAAGAAAATGAGAAGTTTAGAAGCTTTTTGTGATAGTATACAAATTAAAATGGATAACTAATATATGACAAAATTTATGGACAATTAGTATCTCTGAAGTTACACAAAGAGAGTGGATCTCACGAACAAAGTCGCAACTGATCACCTCAGAAAACTAATTGTACCGGTCCCTACAAATTTATTTCTAAAATAAACTAAAAAATTCCTTAACTAATATTTACACTTTTAAAAGAAAATTAAATATTTTATGGACAATTAATGTCTCTGAGGTTACACAAAGAAAGTGGATCTCACGAGCAAAGTCGCAACTGATCACCTCAGAAAACTAATTGTACCGGTCCCTACAAATTTATTTCTAAAATAAACTAAAAAATTCCTTAACTAATATTTACACTTTTAAAAGAAAATTAAATATTTTATGGACAATTAATGTCTCTGGGGTTACACAAAGAATGTGAATTCATAGAATTCATTATGGCCAAATGTAGCAAGAAAAGATGAAAAATCTTTCATGAAATCTAGTGCAATATTAAATTTTACAAACTAATCACACATGTCGGCACTTTCGAAAAATCTGCTGCAAACGATAGTAGTATCTCTTCATTCCATCCTCACTTAAATGTACTCCATCCTTCGAATAATCATTGGGAAACCTTACGTTGTTAAATCTCACCACAAATCTTCCATACAATTTGCACAACTTTTTATTCACTTTCTTCCTAACACTATCAAATAAAACTTGATTCACACCCGGCGATTTCACAAAATTACTCCTCTTCAGAATCTCACCAACATACACTTCTTTCACGCCTGACGATTTCAAACTATCCACTAACGCACAAATATTCCTAATAATTTCCGTTGGTCCACAAGTTGGAGAAACGTCATTACCACCTAACTGAATATACACTACGTGGGGCTTGTAACACAACAACTGACGAAATAGTTCACTATCAATACTGTCCGCTCTCATACCGCCTTTCCCGAAACAACGCACATTCACTGGCACCCTAAAATCACCCTTGCACCACATGTCTACTCTCTTTACATAACTAGATCCAAAAACAGCCACTCTTGTCATTAAATTAACACGTCTGTCTCTAAGCACCATTAACATTTGTCCAAACACATTCTCTCCATCACCGTATCTTCCACTTCCCCAATATCTATCGGCCACATTATGCACAAGCACTCTGTCTCTACTTTCAATCAAATATCTCGCAAACTCTTTCACTTGTTCAAATTTCAGGTCTAACAGTTCATCCATAATCTGTCTCTTGCTCTCATGCCACAAACGACTAGTACACAACACATTCGACAACAATTTCGCATCCTTTCCAGTCCTACAACTCTTAATGTCATTCGCTAACTCTAAAAATCCATGGTCCACCGCCTTCCGAAACTGATATGCATGCTCAACACTATTAAATACTTGTCCCATATAATAAACTTTACACGGATAAAAATTTGACAACACACAATCTTCACCTTTGAAAAACAAAGAAGCCATTCTCATAAATATGTGATTTGGTTCAGGTTCAGTATCAAACTGTGCCTATTGCTATAACTTAGCCCTTATTTATAGTCCAGGAATTATTGACACCTAATTAAGTAGCAGCGTCCCATGTTCACAGATACCTACTTACCTTATACTTGATCGGTCAATTAATTACTCAGAATCCTGTGTTCACGGGTCTTAATTGGATTAAGAGATTAACGGTATCCCGTGTTCACTGTCTTAATGGGATTAAGTTATTAACGGTTCGGTGCAGCGTCTCATGTTCTATACCTAATTACTTTGACACGAGCGGTGCATTAATTACTCAGTATCCTATGTTCACGGGTCTTAATTAGATTAAGTGATTAACGCTTCCGTGCAGCATCCCATGTTCACAGATCTATACCAAATTACTTTGACATGAGCGGTGCATTAATTACTCAGTATCCTATGTTCACGGGTCTTAATTGGTTTAAGTGATTAACGCTTCCGTGCAGCATCCCATATTCACAGATATGTACCTAATTACTTTGACATGACAGTGAATTAATTTTTACTCAGTATCCTATGTTCACGGGTCTTAATTAGATTAAAGAGATTAACGTGTTCACATCCTTACTGGAGTATGGAGATTAATAATCAAAGTGAAAATTCTTATTAATTAGTTGTTCGAACACGACTCATCAAGTAATTGCTCTTTAATTCCTGTTGACAAATCCCCTATAAACATGTAAAGTACATCTATATTGATTTTAATTTAAAACTTTTTAAAGATTAATTATTATGTTCTCATCAATTATGATAATAATGATAATAAAATAAAAAATAAAATCAATTATTAGAGGAAAATAAGAATAAACTGCTTACATTGATTTTAATATTATACAAGTATAAACTGAATAATTCTGATTACCGGTCGCGACACGTGTTCCAATAAAACTTGATCAATTTACCTTAAATAGTGACATTATAGTTTGACAGTTTACATTACAAAATCTCATGAATTAGGCCGATATACTTAAGTGATCACAACTTTAGATCGTGCGACAGTAATACCGACATACTTCATTGAACACAACCTTGCCCTTATACAGCTGATACTAGTTATCGTATTGCGCATGCGTAAGTGTAAATAACGCCAGCCTGCTACCTGGACTATACGGCCTTAAGTGTAAATAATCAATCCGAGTATAATATCGGGTCACGTGGTCAATGTTTTAGGCATCCATACTTCTGGTTCACTTGCATGTTTACATGATTTCGCAAGCTTTCTTCAAATTATCATTTTATCATGGCATTTTGTCAACTCTAAGTTCCGGAAGTGAAGAGACTTGTAATTGTCTAACATGTCTTACTTATAAGTTTAATTTGAACTTTGCTAATAAATTTAAGTTGATCTTACGACAATGGCATGGCGTACCCATCATCCATGAATTTGGGGTCCTGGCGGTTTCTGTTGAAAATTGAAGTAGCGGCCCTGGTCGGTATATCATTACCGTAATTACTCCATGGGAATAGTTAAAATTAAATGCCGATTACACAGCTAGGGTTTTGGATCGTAGTTGAGTGGGTGTCTCATGGCATTTAGCAATTTCCTCTTTTTTCTCAGTGTGTCTTTCTTACTTGGAAACAGTAAAAAATTCATATCTTCCATGAAAGGATATTTTCTGGGTCTTTCCTTCATCAGAATTGCATCCCAGTACTGCACACCAATATTTTGCCCTCTACATATTGACAATGAACCAAATTTCCCAGTGTTTGCAACTATGCGTCCTTGACAACAAAAAACCGGAAGTAGGTATGCCTAAAATTTATTCCCGGAAATGTATTATAAAATACAGAACCGGACAGGATATTAAGTAACCCAGAAACATCCTATTGACAGACAGTGACTTCTTATTTAGTAAATCAAACCACTTAGTGCAATTTCCAGATCATCCTATTAGCTTGTCACTTTCAAAGGTTGTCATATTTGCCAAAATGTAACATGAAAAGGGGAAATGCGTTGACAAAACTGGGACCAATCGCCAGTATTTGTGAATTGTCAACTGATTTACTATAAAGCCTTGTACATGTATAATATATGTATGCTAACCTGTTTGATAAATACTATAAAACATTTTCTTTTTCAGATTTCTGATGCCTCAACACTCAGTTGGTCAACAAGAATCAAAGGATTCATCATTTGTTTTGCTCTTGGAATTGTTATGTCTGTTTTGGTAAGCAATAATGAAAACATTAAATTCAGCGTAAGCTGTTCAAGTTATTGGTCCGTGGATAATTTCAGTAAAACCTGTCTATAAAGGTCACCCAGGCCAAGGAAACCAGTAAAAGTGGCCTTTGTGGGCAGGTGGCTTTAATATACAGGTTCAAATTATATGAATTAAGAACAATTGGGATACAATTCTACTGGCCTTTTATAAGCAGGTTGCCCTTATATAAAGGTGGCCTTTAACACATGTTTGACTGTAATATGATTATTTATGCAGGTCATTGGCAAGGCACTGAACTACATGGCCAATCACATCTAGTCTTGTTAGAAGTTTTATTACTCTTATCAATTTGATATATGTGTTTGTCACCCTTGAAAGCTAATTTGTCATAGGCTATAACTCATGAATTTCAATCTGAAGTTTTGTGAATTTATGTAACAAAAACAACTATCATACATGCTATAAGCCTAGTGTATATTTAAACACTACTTGTAAAGACAGCTTTAAAACCTAGATGTCAAAGTATTAATAGAAACAAAATGTCATTTTTAGCTCACCTGACCAAAGGTCACGTGGGCTTATGGCATAGCGCAGTGTGTGTATGTGAGTGTGTGCACGTGTTGTCAACACCTATTCTCGACTTCTCCTCAAAACTACCAGACAGATTACAATAAAACTTGGTCAGAAGTATATATGGGCCGGTCCAATTCAGATTTGTTTGTGGCTTTGCCATGGTTACCATAACTAGGTCAAGGTGACCTAGGGGTTAAAAAATCTTAAAAAGGTTGGCCTCTCTGATTTTTTTATTATCTGGAAAATTATAAACTTTTTGTATAGGCATGTATATAAGAATGTTGTAGGTATTGATACAACGATAATTTTGATGTATAGAAAAAGGTCATGGGTTCAAAGGTCAAGGTCACAGATGCAAAACAATACCGAAACAAAATTTTCTAGAAAAAACTATAAACTTTTTGCATAGTCATGTATATTAGAATTTTGTTGATATTGATGTAACAATCGTAACAGATTAAGGGCATGGGTTGAAAGGTCAAGGTCAGATGCAAAACAATACCAAAATGGTTAATTATCTCGAAAACTGTAAACTTTTTGCATGGGCATGTATATTATAATGTTGTAGGTTTTTATAATGCCCGTTTCGATGTATAGAAAAAGGTCATGGGCTCAAGGTCACAGATGCAAAACAATACCAAAATCATTAATTATCTCAAAAACTATAAACTTTTTGTACAGATATATAAAATAATAGATCAGGAATTAGCCTCACAATCATTTTGATATATTAATAAAGGTCATGTGTTCAAAGGTCAAGGTCACAGATACCAGCAAATCCCAAAATGGCCTAGTTTTTTACTTTTGTACTTTTGTTTTCACTATTTTAGCCTCAAATCATTACTGTTATGAAAGATTTTGACACTGGGGTTTCAGTATTTATGTTTTCTTGAAATGAAGAAGCTAGCCATTTTTCATCAAGTGAACATATCGAGCCTAATGGGCCTCTTGTTGTAGTAAACATGCATTCATTCATTTATTAAAAATAATATTTATAATCTATAGTTTATATTTGGTTTATTTTCAGGGTAGTTGTTTACTCTTTCTTAAAAATGGCTTAGTTATATTTGCTGTATTGTATTCATTTGGAAATATACTGGCATTAGCAAGGTAGGTCATAAGCATATACTAGCATTAGCAAGGTAGGTCATAAGCATATACTAGCATCAGCAAGGTAGGTCATAAGCATATACTAGCATCAGCAAGGTAGGTCATAAGCATATACTAGCATTAGCAAGGTAGGTCATAAGCATATACTAGCATTAGCAAGGTAGGTCATAAGCATATACTAGCATCAGCAAGGTAGGTCATAAGCATATACTAGCATTAGCAAGGTAGGTCATAAGCATATACTAGCATTAGCAAGGTAGGTCATAAGCATATACTAGCATTAGCAAGGTAGGTCATAAGCATATACTAGCATTAGCAAGGTAGGTCATAAGCATATACTAGCATTAGCAAGGTAGGTCATAAGCATATACTAGCATTAATTAGCAAGGTAGGTCATAAGCATATACTAGCATTAGCAAGGTAGGTCATAAGCATATACTGGCATTATTAGCAAGGTAGGTCATAAGCATATACTGGCATTATTAGCAAGGTAGGGCATATACTAGCCTTAGCAAGGTAGGTCATAAGCATGTACTGGCATTAGCAAGGTAGGCCATATACTAACATTAGCAAGGTAGGTCATAAGCATGTACTGGCATTAGCAAGGCAGGTCATAAGCATATACTAGCATTAACAAGGTAGCAGGATATAAAAGTGATTTAATGATACCCCTAATATACATGCACCAAGTATATACCCTTGCTCAAGTGACATTCAATCACACTTAAGTTTGGTAAACAGATTGCCCCACATATCAACCCAAAGAGGCAACAGGACACTGGAATAAAATAAATGGGCAAAAACCTGATAAAAACAGCCTAGCTGGAACACTGATTACTGACTGATCTAATCAACACAAAAAGAGCCAGAAACAGTCTGAAACTGTTTTTTTTTACCCTGAAAAGCATGCACATGTATATAAGCCTTTTAAGATATCAGCTTTGATAGCAATATAGTTGGTTTTAATGAATCTCTAACTCCTGCATACATTGAAGTAAACCCTGACAAGACAGAAAAATGTGTACTTGGCAACAGTCAACGAAACCAAGAACATGGCAGAGTACAAGACAGACGAACAAAACTAGACCAAGGGACAAAAAACTGTTGGACCACTGACTATAAAACCTCCAACTTTGAGTAGGCACTGGAATTAATGTCCAGTGGTGTGGTTTATAGTTATAATACAGTTGAAGGTCCCCAACCATCTCACAGTATTTCACAAATAGTGATCCATAAGTACACACACTCGTAAAATGAAAAATAAGTCTTATTTTACCTTCAAATTATAGAAAACATATTTTTAGTTTACTGTGTATTATTATTTAAAAAAAAAAATTAAAGTAAGTATAGAAAGTATATTGTAAACATAAATACACTGTACTCCAAGGATTAGTTTGAAAAAGTCTGACCTCTAGTCCTCTACACAGATAGGATAGTGATTGTGAACAAACCACCAGCTTAAGAGTAGGCCCATCATTGATTCCTCCTAGAGTTGTGAACTTATCAATCAGTAAAAAAAACCTTTAAGGACAAGGATGGCTACTGAGGTATATTGACATGTCTTTATAATTGTCTAATGTTTTAGTCATTATTTTTCATTAATTACCACTAAACACATTATTTATTTCTTTTACAGCACATGCTTTTTAATGGGTCCTCTAAATCAGCTGAAGAAAATGTTTGCTAAAACAAGAGTTATAGCCACTATATTAGTTTTTGTAAGTATTCTGGGTTTCCACAATTTTTAAATTAATAATTGCCAATTTCCCAAATTTTGTAGAAATATAGCTTTTTTTTAAATTCTTTTACACAAATTTGCTGTAATAGGTTAATTTTTAAAGAAATTCTTGAAAGTAGATTATAAATGGTGATTTTGGCAAACAGAAATGGAAACATGGGCATTTATTTATGACTAAAAGTAGTTTTAAAAGATAAAAACAAAGAGAGTTATTTGCCATATAATACATACATGGTATTTGAACCTTAATATAAGGACCACCTGCCCAAAAAGATGACTTTTAGTGGTTTACTTAGGTGGCCTTTATAGACAGAATTTAACTGAAGATCAAATACAATGGTAAGACAATTTGTAAATGATGGCAGATTTGACTGTTTGTACTACTCTGTTACATTGAGTATGCAAAAGCTTTCCCCAAGTTCATTATGTCTACAGTTGAGAAATAGAGAGTCTGATTTACTGCCTATTTTGGAATGTTTTAATGTACTTGTTGTATTTTCTTTGATTTCAGGTTATGCTTATATTAACATTAGTGTGTGCATTTGCGGTAAGTAAAGTTTATATATACATATACACATACATGATAAATACCACCAATTGTGGTGTTATTTTACAAAAACAAAATGTAATAAAAACAAACATACTAATCTGTGTCCAAATCACAATCCAGAAGCAAGGTAAAAACTTTGAAACTGACAAATTAGGTTAAACATGTGAACTTCCACCAGGAATGAAAAGTCTTCAGTAGTATCTACATGTATAAACTGTGCAAATTATATTGTGTTTACATTTTCATTTACAATATTCAAATTTGATTTATAAAATTGGTTTCAGAGACTCAATATTCATATCATGTCATTGAAGAAACTACCATTTTTTGTAGCATTTATTGTACCATGTCCAGACACACTGCCCTGATTTTCTATTAAAACGATTTGGGAATACCGGTAATGTGGTTAACTGGAAAATATTTGATTATAAGTTTGTCTGGTAATGACGATTGTAGCTTATATTGTTTATAATATTAATTTATGAAGGTTCATGATTTGTAATAAAAAGAATCAAGCTGGAACCAATTAAGGACAATTTTCAAAATTTTACTTGACTTAAACTTGTTTTCTGACAGCAGTACCATCTACAATTTATTTGTGTTTAATTGTTAGATATACACATTATAATTGGTATCTTTATGTTATTCTAGGTAAAAAGTGCTCCATTAGCCCTGCTGTGTTGTATTCTACAATTTTTAGCGTTTACATGGTATTCTCTGTCATATATTCCATTTGCCAGGTAAGATTTATATACCGGTGCTTACAGCTGCAAGTAGTGTGTGAGATGAAATAAAAGTATGGGGTTTCTGTACTAAAACTTTATATATAGGAAAACCTGTGTGTAAAAAGGTTACTGAAGGGAACAATAAATAATGATCCTAGTAGACAGTCCAGTTTTATATACAGGTTAAAATAAAATGCTACATTTATACCGTATATAAATGTTGTAGTTGATGAAGAAACTAGATTTGACTTAACTCTCCTAAAAGCAAGGTTTTCTTAAACATATCTAATGTATCATCTAATTAACCTGTGATACATTGGTTCAGTGTACTTAAAAATTGTGAAATGTTCATGAGCCCTTTGTTTTCATCTGAATTCATAAGATACGAAAACAGTTATTTGCTCAAGACTAAATATCTTAAACTTACACTGCAGTAACGTTTAATCAAAGGGTGTAAAAGGGTTTGACCATCATTTCTCTTCAACATGGCTAACTAAAATCACCTGAAAAACGTGTAATGGTAAGCTTGACTTTTCTCCTAAAATAAAAAGTTGCTTATAAACTCTTTTTGTGATTTAGGTCATTGTTAGATTATTATCCTCGAAAAAAATCTAAATTAAGCAAGCTGCATGTCAAGAGAAGTGAAATCCATACTGAAATTTAAATCACTACCACTAATTGTGTTTGAAAAATTAACATTAATGTTCATCCACAACAAAACCAACAAATCAGTGTTAGAAAATAATATTATAAAGGAACATCTCTGCAAATTCTAAAACAATTGTATTAACATAAAAAAAAGTTTTCTCAAACCTTGGAGACAGTAAAGAAATAAAAATCTTGTTCTAAAATCAAACCTTTTCAGTTCCACACACTTGTTTCTATTCATGAAATTTTTACTTTAAATTTTAGTTTTTTCATTGTGAGGTCAAATGATAAGTTTTCAAAAATATTTTATCAACAATTTTTTTGAACAATTTCATATTTTCGTAAAGGTTGATGACCCCTAACCCAACTCCTGTAACCACAGGTAAGCTAGTACACACTTAATAAGAATGCTGCATAAAGAACGTGTTATCAGCATTTTAGTGTTATTGACTGAAGATTTGTGATAGATTCAGTCTGGGGTTACCATTCATGTAGTTGTTTTTATGAGATGATGTTATGGAGGGATTTCCTGTTTGCACTTTGTGTGTGTGCTTGTGTTACTTTTGTGAAATTGAGAAAATATAATATGTAAATGTACATGTGCATGTACATGTCAAGGAATTATAAAAATTAATTACGGTAGCTAAAATTCAGTAAAGATGTCAAATTAATTTAAAAGATTTTTATTATGAATTATAAACTCATTTTAAGTAAAGTTAAGTATTTTATTTACCGGTAAGTCCACATATCATTTATTAAAATATATTGGCAATCTGTAAAGTAAAATTTAAATTTGGAATTATTGGGGAAAATGCCCTTTATCCATGTACATTTATATATAAATATATATATATATCATTTCCTCAGACAAAACATTTTTTTTTTATTTATTTTATTTATTCACATCCAATATATATTTACAACTTCTATAGTATCTTGTATAATATAAATTAACAGACACATATATATTGGATGGTTTTTAGAGAGAGAGAGAGAGAGAGAGGTTACAATCTGCAGCATGTGATTGTTATAAATAATTAAAAATATTTAGTAATGTTTTTGATATTGTTTTTGCAATAATAACATTCAATTTGATACTTGAATACAAAATCCTTATTTCTTCCTGTTATGAATATATATGGTGAAACTGCTGCCATTCTTTTCTGAATTGCTCTAGTTTGTTTTTACTACAAGAAATGTATTTTTCAATATTGTATAAATCAAACAGGTTGTGTTTAAACTTTACTAGCGATAGCTGTGTATCAAGACATTTTGCTGTATAAATATAGTGTTTAACATGTATAATAACTAGGATTTTAACTCTATTAATGTATGAAAAGTTTCCAAAAATAAAATACATTTTTGTAAAATCTAATACAATATTATTCAAAATAGACCAATAGTATTTCTAGAAATGTCTGTACATGCTCGTATTCTCAAAAGAGATGAATTACAGTTTCACTACTCTGTTTGCAGAACGTACATAATAGATTTGATCTAACATTGATTTTAAATAAAAGAGCATTTGTACCAATAATATTGTTGACAATTCTATATTTGAACCATTGTAATTAGTCCCCTGCCGGTGAAATGCAGGGGACTTTAGTGTTTGTTGTTGTCCATCTGTCTGTCTGTTCATCTGTCCTTGTCTGTGGGTAGAACTTGTATCTGCAACTCCTCCTAAACAACTGAAGGGATTTGATTGAAACTAAGTTGAAATGATATGTAGACAGTGCTACGTTGCATAGTAGTATTCAAAGATGGTTGTCATTGATTGGTCATGTGACCAGATTCTGCATTCTGATTGGTTGAGATAAAAATGTTAATTAAAAATCATGTTTTAAAGCTAAAAGTTTGAAAGTTGGTATACAAGTGGAATGTTTTAGGAGACATCATAATTCTATGTGTTTGTTGTCCGACTGTTCAGAGAACTTGTATCTGCATCTTCTCCTAAACTGCTGATGGGATTTGATTGAAACTAAGCTGAAATGTTTAGTAGACAGCGCTGTGTTGCATATTCAAAGATAGTTGCAGTTGATTGGTCATGTGACCAAATTCTGCACTCTGATTGGTTGAGGTAAAAATGTTGATTAAAAATCCAGTTTTAAAGCTAAAAGTTGGTATACAAGTGGAATGTTTTAGGAGACATCATAATTCTATGTGTTTGTCATCCGTCTATCCATCTGTTGTTCGTCAATGTCTGACTGTTCAGAGAACTTATATCCGCGAATACTTCTAAACTACTGAAGGAATTCTATTGAAATGAAGCAGAAATGATAAGTAGACTGTGCTGTGTTGCATAATCAATGATGGTTGCCTTTAATTGATCATGTGACCAGATTCTGCTAGCTTTCTCTTGAATATCAATATATTAGATTTAGCTAACTAATTTCATTTATTTGTTCGGAATGCACACCCTGCATTAAACTTATTTGTGTGATATATATATGCACCCTAATAATTTTGTTTGGCCCTATACCATGTTTACACTTCTATTTGACAGGCCAGCATACTTAATAATATTTACATGTTTGGTCTTTTAATTTCCAACTTTAAATGGCAGGAGACATGTATTGCTTGCAATACTTACTGTAAGCTTGTTTTGAATTTGTTGTTGTTGTTGAGTAAATTAATCTATATATTTGTTCACTCAGACAAAACATGACAGTTCTTTATAAAGCACTTGCAGATTTTCTGATTTTATGTTTCCATTTGAAAAAAGACTTACATACATGTGTATGTCAATGTTTCTCTTCCAGAAAACTGTACCATGCTTTATTCTGTAGGGATGTTCTGATAACCCCGAACTTGCACCAGGATAACTCATTCCATATGGTTAGCCTCAGTGGCTGAGTGGTCTAAGGTGCACTCATGGATCAAAGTACCTCTTACACCTAGGTTTGAATCCAATTCGGACACATCCTTGTGTGAGAAAAATTGTCAGTTTGCTTGCTATAGGTCTTTTTATACCCTCCGCAAACTAGTTTGAGGGGGGTATATAGGTCTGTCTGTCTGTCGGTCCGTCCATCCGTCCATGTAAAATCGTGTCCAGGCCATATCTCGTTAATGCTTTAGACGACTCTTATGAAACTTCACATGAATAATCTTCATGGTCCAAAGGTGTGTCATCACCCAGGTCGCGAGAAATTTTAAATGTTGGGGTGGGGGGGGGGGGGGGGGGGGGTATTTGGCTCTCAAGAGACAGTTCAAGTTTCCCTAGGCAATAAAAAAGTATTGATGTTACCTGTCCAATTTGCCCAATCTATAAGTTTTTTGTGCACATTTTCATTTTAGCTATTTTTTGTCAGTGAGCTATGTTGTCCTCCGACAACTCTTGTTTAAACTTATTCACAGCTATGTATATATGCTTGAATATTAACAAATCAATACCCTTCAGACAATAGTTAAATGAGGTCAGATAGGAAAGTTGTTGGTTGTTTTAGAACAATTTTTTTGAGAGAAGTATGCAAAAGAACAAAACTTAACAATGCATAATAACTAGTCTGTAAAATTTGGGAGTGTCAGTAACTTAAGGGTGATGTAGCTGTATGCATGATTTATCAATTTGCGACAAGTGTTTTACAGATATAGGGTGTAAACAGTTATGATTTATGTACTGTACCTACATGTGCTATCATTGGATATGGTAGTTTGACCAGAGTTCATGACTTTGTGTTTTTAATAGACTGATGCATCCTAACACTAGCCAGTATGTGTATCTGGTATATCTATTTATTTGTGAACTTTCGATGTAGCTGTTTATTGTAAAATCCTTCCCTAAATGTTTAATAGGGATAAGATTTATCATTGTCCGCCTTGTGTCTGTATCCCTGATTATCCACAGTCTAACATGTCTATATAAGGCCCACCTGCTTATAAAGGCCAGTAGAATGGTATCCCAATTGTTCTTTATTCATATTATTTGAACCTGTATATAAAGGTCACCTGCTCATAAGGCCAATTTTACTGGTTCGGACCGTTCCCTTTGGTGGTCGTTATAGGCAGGTTTGACTGTACTAGTATGTGCTTCATCTACCAATATTGCATATGTCCTTTTAGTGGTTTCTATTACTAATTAGATCCTGCAGTCAATCCAAGACAGTAAAACTATTTGAGATTCACACTAAGTCACCTGATTAGTTTGTTTGTAGCATTGATGCGTGTTGAAGATATAGTACTTAGCATTTGCATTAATGTCTTTCACGAGGTTTATTACCATCAGAGTCATACTTGATACTGATGTACTAAAAAAAGTCTTGCTTTGTGCTTAACTTAATTAAACCTTGTGTTACTTATTGCCTCATCATTGTAAATTAAATCTGGTACAGCTCATTAGTCCCCTCCTGGCATTGCTAAGCTCAGATGAGGGGGGCGAGTCTTCTTCGTGTTCCATTGCCATTAATTTTGAGTGAACATGTACTGGAAACCAGTCAAAGTAACAATTGCCAGTAATAACCGGTGATCAAAAGTTGCTCTTTACAGGATAATGTGTAAAATTTGCCCTGTATTACTGAGCAAGAGAAGTATTGATGATATATTTTATTTTGCAATATTTCAGGGATGCTGTGAAGAAGTGTTTTTCTGCATGTTTAGATGTATAACAGACATTTATTCCTCCAAGAAGATCAAATTCATTTCCGTCATCCAGACTTACCGTACTGTGTGTGTATACTGTAAATCCAATACATCCCTATATAACAAAATGGTGAAGCTCCAGATTAGTTTGTGGAATGTACCATCTGTTGGTTGGAATGTACCGTCTGTTGGTAAACGGGTGTCCGTACCAGACTTCAGACATTCGGAAGGATTTATTACTCAAGGCGGACAATTGATCATGTGACTTTGTTTTTTTGTTTTATCATTTAACTTATTTTATTATCTTGTATTTTCATTGCATGTCATAAAAAACGCAGCATATAAATTTAACATACACCTGTAATTTAATGAATTATATATTCGTCATTGAGAGATTCTTGAGTTAGAGAATTTAAGTTTGATTCATTTGTTAGTAGTCATTAACGATATCAGCATTTGAAAGGTCTTGAAAAGCCATTTACTAGTATTTACTTTGGAAGGTCCAATACAGAAAATCAAAATTTGTAGTACATATATTAAAAGAAATGTGAATGTACATTGTCCTGTTTATTCCAGAATGACTACTCGGTATGTTTAATGTTGTAAAGGTCCCAGTTTTTACTTTTTTTACATCAATTATTAGCATGAATAATACTGGTTTTATACAACAGTGTAACTTTAACTTGAAGTACATGTAATTTAAAGTGCATGGGTCTTCAATATGGGTTAAACTTTCCGACTGTTTTGGAGTGCATGGGCCTTGGATATGGGCTAAATTTTCAGACTATTTTGAAGTGCATGGGTCTTCAATATGGGCTCAAACTTTCAGACTGTTTTGAAGTGCATGGGCCTTGGATATGGGCTAACCGTTCAGACTGTTTTAAAGTGCATGGGCCTATGGGCCTTGGATATGGGCTAAACTTTTAGACTGTTTTGAAGTGCATGGGTCTTCAATATGGACTAAACTTTCAAACTGTTTTGAATTGCATGGGCCTTGGATATGGGCTAAACTTTCAGACTGTTTTGAAGTGCATGGGCCTTGGATATGGACTTCAAGTTATCAGGCTGTTTTGCAGTACATGGGTTTTGGATATTGACTAGAATTAACAGAAGACTGTTTTGAAGTACATGGGTTTTGGATATTGACTAGGATTATCAGAAGACTGTTTTGAAGTACATGGGTTTTGGATATTGACTAAGGTTATCAGAAGACTGTTTTGAAGTACATTGCTAGGGTTATCAGAAGACTGTTTTGAAGTACATTGCTAGGGTTATCAGAAGACTGTTTTGAAGTACATTGCTAGGGTTATCAGAAGACTGTTTTGAAGTACAGTAAAACCTGTATATAAATGCCACCCAAGATAACCAGTAAAAGTGGCCTTTATGGGCAGGTGGTCTTTATATACAGGTTCAAAGAATATGAATAAAAAACAATTGAGATACAACTTTAATGGCCTTTATAAGCATGTGGCCGTTATATAGAGTTGGCCTTTAAGGCAGGATCAACTGTACATGGGTTTTGGATATTGACTAAGGTTATCAGAAGACATGTACACTTCATTTAAAAAGAATAATAACTATTCACCCATAATAGTGTACATGTACCTGTAAGTACCATATATTTCCATGGATACATCACAAATTTTTTAACAGCACCATTATTTATCCTGCCTATTCACAAGATATCAAATTAATAGCAATGTTTGCCGACTGTGTTTGTTGACGATTCTTGGAGGCTATTTTTCCGTAGAGAATTGTTGTGTTCATCATGTGACTATTTCAATTTTAGTATTATTATTTTGATTGTTGGTTATTTGTTTGTTTGTTATTTAAGGAAAATAGATAATGCATGTTTTTTGTTTTTCTTAAAACGGTGATCAAAAGAGATAAAATGGTGACTCACAATTGATTGCTTCCTGTAATCAAAATATACCATACTACATGTGCTAATAGGCAAAACATTTATTATCAGTACAGTAAAACCTTGTTATAATGCAGCTTTGCCACCCCACTTAATGCCATAGAATTTTTAAGTCTCAAAGTTTATTTTTTTTCTGTTCGTTTTTAGCTCACCTGGCCAAAGGCCATGTGAGCTTTTGCCATCACTTTGCGTCCGTCGTCGCCCGTCGTCCGTCGTCGTCGTCCGTCGTCTGTCGTCCGTCCGTAAACTTTTCACATTTTGACTATCTCCTCTGACACCACTGGAGCAATTTTAACCAAACTTTACAGGAATGATGTATGGAAGGTCCTTTACTTAGATTGCCGAAATTTTTTTGATCCGCCAAAAAACATGGCTGCCAGCACAGAAGATAGTTTAACATTGGACCCTATGGGAAAAATGCATTTTTAACGATTTCCTCAGAAATGGCTGAAGCAAATTTAACCAAACTTTACAGGAATGGTGTAAGGAAGGTCCTTTATTTGGATTGCCAAAATTTTTCTGATCCGTCAAAAAACATGGCCGCCAGCGCAGAAGATAGTTTAACATTGGACCCTATGGGAAAAGCATATATTTGCTATCTTCTTTGAAACCGCTGAGCTAATTTGAACCAAACTTTACAGGAATAATGTTTGTAAGGTCATTTACTAAGATTGCCCAAATTTTTCTGATCCGCCAAAAAAAATGGCCGCCAGGGCCAAACAAAGTTTAACATTGGGCCCTATGGGAAAACGCACATTTTGGCTATCTCCTCTGAAACGACTGAAGCAAATTCAATTTAACTTTACAGGAATGATGTATGGAAGGTCTTTTGCAAAGATTGCCGAAATTTTTCTGATCCGCCTAAAAACATGGCTGCCAGCGGGGAACATAGTTTAACATGGGACCCTATGGGAAAAACACATTTTGGCTATCTCCTCTGAAACTACTGAAGGAAACTTAACCAAACTTTATAGAAATGATGTATTGGAGGTCCTTCACAAAGATTTCCAAAATTTTTCTGATCCGCCTAAAAACATGGCCGCCAACGCAGAAGATAGTTTAACATTGGACCCTATGGGAAAAACGAATTTTTGGCTATCTCCTCAGAAATGACTGAAGCGAATTTAACCAAGCTTTACAGAAATGATGTAAAGAATGTCCTTTACTTAGATTGCCAAAATTTTTCTGTTCAGCCAAAAAACATGGCCGCCAGCGCAGAAGATAGTTTAATATTGGACCCTATGGGAAAAGCATAAATATGCTATCTCCTCTGAAGCTAGTGAAGCAAATTGAATCAAACTTTACAGTTTGACCCTATTGGAAAAGCATATATACAAATTTGCTTTAAAAGCATTTTAGTCAGGTGAGCGATACAGGCTCATCCTGAGCCTCTGGTTTCTTTATAAACCTTCCTCAATATATCGCCAAACCCCTTTATAACGCCAATATTTGACTGAACAATGGTGGAGATGAATCAAGATTTTATTATATTTTCCAAAGTTTTAACATAAAACCAATCATCATAATTTCATTCAAGTAAGAACTTACATGTTTGTAATCAAAATGGCTTATTAGGTGCAAAATGAAAGCTTTAAAATTTTAAACTTGAGAGCCACATTTATCTTTGATGCTTACATCTGGAGCACAACAATAACTGAAGATTTTTGGGACCATTTTAGCTTTTGAAAGGGGTTTCTTATTATTATTTAGAGATTATGATTACAATTTATTGAACAAGAGATTTTTTTTAAAAAATTTGAATTGAATGGGTCCAAGATATCACATCATTGTTATATGTATAATATTGACAAACCTTAAAATGTCTTTAATTGTTACCTTTTTCTGCCCTTCAGAACTACATGATTACATCATTACAGTATCTGTATTTCACAGAAAAAGGAATGTTAAATCAAAACTTTAGAATTTTTAAGTAAATATTATACATCTTGATTATTACAACACATCATTGAAAAGTTAAGTCATGATGAAGTATTTCTACATGTATACTGAAAAGGTCATTACAAATCCTAAATATATAATACATAATGTGTCAACAGCAAGTGAAATGGATAGCCAACACCTCAGATCAGACCAGTTGAAATGAAAACTGTATTACAATTAAAGACATGTTGAAATGTAGATTTGTCACTATTTTAAATTTTATTTCAGCATGGGCATTACTGGGTTTTTTTCCTTATTTAAAATTTGAAATATTTTTTAGTGAAGGGTATTTTGTTTTTATTCATCGTAGGCCCTACAGATTTAGTTAAGGGCATATTTTTAAGTAGGTCCTACAGATTCTATAATTATTCATTGTTTCAGTAGGTATCCAAGATGACGAGAGTATTTTTCACTCTAATTTGTTCTTCCAACTGTTTCTACCTCTAAATAGAGTAGTGTATATAGTAGAAACTAAACAACAAAGTGTTGTGAATGGATCCTACATACCTGTTTAAGTTTTGAAATGTAAGAAGGACCCCTTTAACTTGTTTGAATAAATTACATATTGATGTTTTGTAATATAATATGAAGTGTGCTTGATTAATTTGTCTTGAAGGCTTTAAACAAAGCAGTTATTCTAAGTGCTAGCTTTTATAAAAGAAATATTTTTCTAAATCCTGTTTCCATTTAAAAGTGCTATTCATAGCAAACAATGGAAAGTAGCAAAAACAGAACTCTAACTTATTTGAATAAATTGCATATTTGTTTTATATTTATAAAAACTTCTAATAGTGTGCTTGATGAATTTGTCTTGAATGCTTTAAACAAAGCAGTTACATATAGTGCTAGCTTTTGTAAAAGAAATATTTTTCTATAAATCTAATGTCCATTAAAAGTGCTATTCATAGCAAACAACTGAAAGTAGCAGAAACAGTTCCATTTGTACTCTCCACTCAAATTCACATTTTCACTGAAAAGCTTATAAAATGACTTGATGAAATAATTTAAAATATTTCTGTGTTAATAATTTTTTAAATATTTTAGATAGAATTTAATGATTGGACAGTACAAAAAAACTCTTTTTCACAGTAGAAAGACCTCTTAAAATACTGTATTGAAATAAAAACAACCTATATAAGAAAAATCCCAGGTACAATAACAAGCAAGTGAAAATAAGCTACTGTTTTAAGTGGAATTCACAAGTGTGCCATATGATACATACACCTTAACATTTGTGTGGAATAACATGGTAGCATGTACCAGTAATTTAACAATTTACTTAGAAAATTATACTCATGAAAATTAAATGTGACCCACATATATACTATTACCATTGAACATAATTGTTCTGCAGATGTTAAGAAACATCACATGGAACGCTAGTGTACATTTGCCATCATTAAGAAATGTCACTGCCAGTTTCTTACATTTTCAGAGTACCATTATTTTAATAGCATGTAATTTGCCATTATGTAGAAACTTCAGGTTAAAATATGATGGCAATAATACAGAATATATTTCTATATATCCATAGATCATAGTTAACACATGTATACATGTATGTGTGTATGTAGCCTTCCTACAGACATGAGCCGGAACATAAAATGGCAATGGTGCTTCATGTGTAACTTTATTGTTAAAAATACAGTTTTATATTTTTCATGGAGTCTTTGATATCCGTCAAATAGCTTTTAATATTAAACTATAACTGTAATAAATGGTGCAGTTTGTCGTGTGTTATCAATACATATATATTTTATGTCTTTGTTATAGGTACATTGTATTTACATTTTCATGAAGAAATATATGATTTTTAATATGAATTGGTTATCAGTGAAATAAAGAATTACTGTCAGATTTTACTGTTTTTAATATTTTTGCTACAGCTAAATGTACATACATTTTGTACAAAGTATACATTTATATTGTATACTTTGGTGGTATAAATTGCATGGTTACAGTATCAAGAGTGGAGTGGAGTAATGGAGTTTTGCACCGAAGTCATGATTCTTTTACTTATATTGAGGTGGTCAGCTCATGGACGGTGAAGGGAACCAGAGTGCTGGAGAAAACCACCAACCTTTGGCAAGCAAACCAAAAAACTTGTCACAAAAGGATCTGTCCCAAATAGGATATGAATGAAAGTCGAGGCAGTGAGGGGTGCTGTGATCTGTAATTGTGCACTTAAGACCACTCTGGTATCAAGAGAACTTCCACTGATATAAATTTTACTTTCTCATTAGTGGTAGCCAAATTCGCTATCAGCTACTAATTTTTTATACCCATATTGATATACATGTATGATAATTGTGGAGGTATTTTTGTGGTTGATCAGTGGCTGCTAAAATATAGAATGTGGAAATTCTTCTTTTATAAGATTTCACAGCAGAGTTGGTAATTTATCCATGGTCACTTAAATGGGTTCAATATTGAACAGTCTAAAAGTTAGACTGTATCATTCAATATCCAGTGTCTTCTTTTCCTATGACTGATAATCCTAACAGGCAAATAAGATAAGGTGGATGTTGCAGTACCCAAATGGTTAAAGATTCCAGCTTAGCAGGCTCTACACTTGACAACCTGAAGTGATAAAGGGTAGGTCAGGGTCATTATGTTTGGCTCTGTGCCAATATAGTGTGACTTAGTGGTTTATTATATTATTGGTCAATGTGCTGGCTCTGAAAGTTTGTCTGAAAAGGCATAGCTCACACATGATACATCTTTCAATTAATTATTCTTCGAGATTATTAAGGTTGTCTCTTTGCAAATACATGTATCTGAATTATTTCTGTCATGTAAACAATATATAGCTAAATCATCCAATCCTGTATTTGATTTTAATATTCATCAAGCTTGTATGATTGTACAAAAATTGTGTCCTCTAAATATGTTACCAATAAAATCTTGATGAAGGACCCAGGACAAACAAAGATTGCACACAAACACTTTACATGTATGTTCAACTGAACTAAAAATTAATGTCTATGCCACATTAAGCATTGGTTAAAAAAGTACCATCATTGCTCATTTAAATAACCATTTTGTAAAGGTATAAATTTACACAATATCACACATAGCTAGTGACATGTTGAGATACCAGTTAGTGAAATAATTTTGACTGCAGCATTAAATTTCTATTTATTCAAATGAATACAAGTAAAACCTGTATACAGATACCACCCATTTGGTATGACTTGATGTGGTCTTGATAGACAGGTGGACTTATATAAAGGTTCATTTCTAAGTAAAGAAAATCTATAATTTGCGTCACAATGGTTTTTGCAGTTCTTGTATCAAATATAGTGAATATGAGTTGAGTAATGGAGTTCGGTCAAGATTTTTTTAATTATATTGATGCAGTCAGTTCAGGAATGGAGGAGAAAACCAGAGTCTATAAAGGTCACCTAATAGAACCAGTGAAATTGGTCATTAATGTGCCCCTTATGTACAGATTCAAATAACACGAATAAAGCAATTCAGAGACAATTTTACTGGGCTTCAAAGGCAGGTGGCCTTTACATAGAGATTGCATAGAAGGCAGAGTTCGCTGTACATGCATTTTAATAGCTAACCTGCAACGTCTTTGGTCTCTTCATTTGCGATATTAAGTTCCTGTTCGAAAAGTGTTTAAATAGACGTGGGTTTTACAAAAATGAATAAATATATAAATATGGTGTTTAACGTCCAAGTCAAGAATATTCCACTTATATCGAGAGGTTGCTATGTATAGGAGAGGGTGCTCATTTATTTTAAATTCCCATCCGAAAGTGAACTGACAAACTTTCTCATATAGGATTCATGAGGATCTGCTGGGTGGGACATAGTGAATTTGAATTTGTAACTTTATACAGAAGAGGACTCTAAATGAGATACAGTTTCTACAGTAAAATACTAGATGTTTCTAACAGGTAGTCTCTTTATAGAGGTGGACTCCATTACAAATTTTGTTGTTATAATATGCAAAATTATACAAAAACTACTTTCTATGAATAAATATTTTATTCATTACAAGTTATGTGTTTCATGAGAAATTATTCCACCCTTCCCCATAAACAAGTTTATCAATAAATTAATAATGAATTGCACCAAACAATAACATTAAACAGAGTAGTGGTATAACAGGCGGGAGTAGCAGTAATATTTTATAAATTGTAAAAATGTTGTAGCCGTACAAAACAATAAATTCCATTTACTGCTACTTCAGTGTGCCTATTTCAGGTACAGCACACCTTGAAAATGGCACTAATAGGAATATACAATAGTTCTAATTCACGTAACAGTACTCATAATTAATTACCATTAAGAATGGTGGGTAACAAAATCTAGCACATGGCTGAGGTGAAAAATCCACCAAATTGGTGAAAAAAAGCACTGTTAACATTGATCCTTCAATGGGCTGTACATGATCACTTTCTTTACAATAAACAATATATGTGTGTATATTTTTGTTACGAAAATCCTATAACAGTAGAAGAGTCTACTTAAAATGAGATACATCATTCAAATATACAAGATATCCTTTCCTAAAACTGAAAAGGATTCATTTCTGAATTTGTCCTCAGTTTTAAGTGATCAACATTGATCAAAAGTTTTATGTAATGGTCACGACATGGATCAAAATTATCAATATGCTTTGCATAAAAATAAGTCATTTTCTTCAAATGCCAGTGTCCAGATCTTCTGTATAGCTTTATCAATCGTCTTGGCCGACTGGATTAACCTTTACACCTAGACGTATCTGACCCCATCCAATCAACCTGTTAAACCAAAAAATAAACTAATTTAATTCTTAAAAAGTGTAAATTAATGAATAAATACAATACAAATGGCTGGCTCCCATCTGAATTTTTACTTTCAGATGTTGAACTAGCTTTTCTTAAATGCCATGTCAAGCTATAAATTAAAATTACTTCCTTTTGAAATTAGGAATATAATTCAATTTTCAAGTAAACATTTAATCCCAATGTTCAATGGACACCACCATACAATTCTGCAAATCCAGATATCAAACACAGATAAGTTTTTTGATGCAGCAGATATAACATCTAGAATAATGTTATTCAAAATGTAAAAATCTTGAATCTTAATTTCACATAATTTTTTTCACTAATAAATAAACTTTTTAACAACAATATGTGTGATTGTTTCTTGAATTATAATATGACTCTTATAAGAACCAACACAAACACATAAATTGTTAAGCTTTTTATAATGGAACAGGTTTTCCCCAGAAACTTGTCTTCATTCTTATCATGAAAATTTCCGATTTGTTCTTTAGTTTAAAATGGTCTAGAACAGACAAAAAACCAGACATGTAGATTTTACTTACCGCCAATGTTTTTCTACTCTTCTACTAAGAGCGATTTTCTCTCCTATTTCTGTACATACAGGACTAGTCAATCCAATCTTTGCTAAATCGGCCTTTACAGCCAGAACACGACCACCAGTAGATAAGGAACCAATGTTTACCATCAAAATTTCATTTTTAGATAATTTCTGGACCTGTTAAATAAAATACCATATTGTTTTGTAACATGATGACATCACTTGTAAAAACAAGAAAATTGCTAAAATCAATGAATGTTCTTGAATAAACAATAGTTTCACAATAATTTGAGTTAAGATATTATAATAACGCCATTTGTCAAAAGTATGGAGAGCTACTGTCGACACATCCATTCATACAATGTTTAATTTCTGTGGCATATTTTGTAACAATATAATTTTCAAATAAAGGTCTGTTAAGTTATGTTGTCGTCTGAGAAATCATAATATTAAGATAAATATGATTTGGTGCATTTGGTTATGAATAAGTACAAGATTTCCATCCCCCCAGAAAATTTCTCTGTTACAACACCTATGGTTGCTTGTGATTTTTGTTCTCAATACTAGTTTATTACTGCTACTGAATCAAAACAAATGTTCATAAATTTTCCGGAATTGTGCCATGTACTCAAGTGATCATTTTAGAATATATAAGGTTTTAAATTAATTCCCTGAGCTACATTTTTTCACATTTCTGACACTTATACTGACCTTGGCACCTTTTTTGTCGCCTTCTGTCTTGACACCTAACAACCTCCTAAGTAAGAAGAATGATATGGTGAGTTCTGTGTAGATATCTGGTAAAGCACCTACAGCTCCGAGTACATGTCCTACCATTCTGTCTGCTCTACATAGTGTAGGATCTATCTTTGTACCAACACCTACAGAAATACATATAAAGATGATAAAATCAAATTAAAACTTTAGAGAATCATTTTTAAAACACCTTCAATAAACCTTGCTGTAAGAATTTTACAATATTTAAATATTTTGATTTTCCCCTGCAATCATCTTATGCGAAATATACATGTAACTAATTGAGAACTGTTGAAACATCTTAAATGGTCAATCTTGTGTTTGAAATAATACATAATGAGATTGGGACTAACTGGTTTCTTATCAGATATGGTTTACATCTTAAATAATTTACTCATTACTTTAAAATGATCAAATACATTTTTATACCACAAATAGAACGTGAGAAAGCATATGGCAGCACAAAAATGTTTTTTATGATCAAATGGTGTGTCATGACCTGAATCTAGTAGTTGTAGGTGAACATAAACATTAAAATGTTGTCAACTTGTATCAGCCTAAATATTTCAACTTTCTTCTTTTTCCTCTAACAAATTACACTGAAAATATACAATTACGTGTATTAATCATCCAACAATACTCACCAATCAAACCTCCAGGTACAGCATACTGTAAATCATTCTGTTCAGCAAATAATGACAGAATTCTGGAGTATATAGGTTTACATGTTAATTTTCCTTCTTGATCTTTTGATACATTTCCTGGTCTAACTTCTATCTCCTGTCCTACCTACAGATGTACCAAATCAAACATTAACAGAATAAGACATTGTCAAATATGTTAACTAAGACTGACCTGGGTACTGGGAGGTTGTGGTTTGAGTTCCAGCTTGGTCAGAGCTTAGACTTTATAATGGGTATGACCAACTGTTATTTATATTGGAAAAATATGAAGTTAAATCACAAAATTTACAAAAAAATAAAATCAAAGTACCCTTTATTTTTTCTCATCTTTTCTAGCTAAAACTCTATGAAAGGTTAATTAATACTGTTTTCTGTTACATCAACAATTATCTGACAATATACAAGGCTCATCTATAAACCAGATGTTTTCTGTCATACAGAGTACAGAAAAATACCTTACCTTTAAAACACCTTTAAGAATACTACCACCAGCTACTCCACCTTTTAAATCATCTACTTCGCTTCCAGGCTTATTTACATCAAATGATCTGATTACTGTGAAAAATGAATTAAAATGTCACATTACAAAATACAATAAAGCACAGATGTATATTGTAGCAATATCAAAATGAACATGTACAAAACTTGAAACTTTTTTTAAGTAAAAAAAAAATAGTTTTCTATGTAAAAAGAGAAAGTTTGGCTTATTTCAACAAAAATAGATATTTTCTGTTTGAGCTGATGCCACATTGTCTGTCCAATAAAACAAACAATTGTAATCATACAACAAATTGGCTTTGCATGTACATTAATAAGTTTGGCAAACTACATCGTAACATGTTACAACCACTTTAAATATCAAAAACAAACATACCAGCTCTGTCCAAATCACAATCCAAATGCAAAGTAAAAACTTTGAAACTGACAAATTAACTTAAACACATGGGAAGTGTGGCAGGGTCTATTAACTAATATCAGTCTAAGAGCCATTCACTATTTCAACTAGAATTGTCTCAAAATCTATCCATAAACATGCAAGATATGGAGCGGACACGATACTGGGACAGACAGAGTAATTCCTATATAACCCCCTAAACTTCATTGTGGGGTTGGAGTTTATAAAAACTGAGATTTATGATATGACTATGTATGTTACCTACCAATAAGTCTGGGTTCTGATGTAAAATCTCTAACAGGTACAGGTATTTTTTTGGTTATATATTCACATATAACATCTATATGTTACTTACCAATAAGTCTGGGTTCTGATGTAAAATCTCTAACAGGTACTGGTATTTTTTTGGTTATATATTCACATATAACATCTATATGTTACTTACCAATAAGTCTGGGTTCTGATGTGAAATCTCTAACAGGTACAGGTATTTTTTTGGTTATATATTCACATATAACATCTATATGTTACTTACCAATAAGTCTGGGTTCTGATGTAAAATCTCTAACAGGTACTGGTATTTTTTTGGTTATATATTCACATATAACATCTATATGTTACTTACCAATAAGTCTGGGTTCTGATGTAAAATCTCTAACAGGTACTGGTATTTTTTTGGTTATATATTCACATATAACATCTATATTATACTTTAACTGGGCAGATATTGGTATTATAGGAGCTCCTTCTGCTATTGTACCTGAAATAGTCAAAATAGTTGTCATAATAAACTATAATATATCTATATCACATTTACATTAAATACAACGTCAAGTCACAAAAAAGTACAGTATAACCTGCTATAAAGTCCACCTGTCTAATGTACTCCTATCTGTAGTCTCAATACCAGGTGTTTTCATTTTTATAATTTTTAATGTGGTTTGTAAGAAGATAGTTAATCATTATGAGAACAAAAGAACAAGAGTTTCTCCAAGAATTTTACAACATCAGTGTTGTAGTACTGTCACATCTTAATCTTGTCATTACCTGTAACTGTTACTATTATTAAGCAACTACATGTATATATCATGTTTATTATAAAAACATGGTTGACATGAATTATCTTAAATATAACTTTAACACTATTTATTCACTTTTCAGCCTGGACTTGGTCTATGCCTGGGGCTTTCCCATTTTTGAGAAGTTTGATGGCCTGTCTAACTTCTTCAACTGTTGGAGGCCCTGTCTCGATGTTTAAGGTGTCCACACTTTCACTAATCTCCACTTCTGTTGTTAGGCACTCCTGGTTTAGTACCCTTTCAAAGTGGTCTTTCCAACAGGTGAGCTCTTCTTCTATACTGGAGGCCAGTTTTCCATCTTGCTTTCGCTCTGGTGTATCTGTGCTTCTGAATCCTTCACTTAATGTTTTGGTGATTTGGTACAGAGTCCTCAGGTCTTGTTTTGAGGCCGCCTCTTCAGCATCTTGTACTAATTTCTCAACAAAGTCTTTCTTGTCCCTTTGTGTACTTTTTTTCATTTCTCTGTCCTGTGTGGAGTATGTATCTTTTAGCTGGTCTTTTAGTCTGACTGATTTGGTTGTCAATATTTTTTTCTTTGTTTGGCATCTTTGTTCGATTAAATCCCAGGTCTTTGTTGTTATCCATTCTTCTTTCTTTTTTCTTTTCAACCCAAGTGTTTTCTTTCCTGCTTCTACCAGTGTGTTGTTGAATTGTGCAATGTCCAGTTCTTGTTTGTTTCTTAGGATGTTAAACGATTTTTTACTTCTAGCTGAAATGTTTTCATTAGTGTGGGATCTTTCAGTTTACTCACATCTACTTGGGGTGGTCGACGTTCCCCTCTCTTTTATTATAAAAACATGGTTGTCATGAATTTTCTTAAATATAACTTTAGCACTATTTATTCACTTTTCTTTCAAGTTTTATAGATGCAAATCTTTTTACTAAATGTGATTTAAAAATTACCATACATGTATATATTTTTTTTAAAGATTTTACCTTCCGTGGTCACTGATGTGATCCTAAAATGGATGATACAATAGTAAATTAATTTTACCTTTAACAAAAGCTAGAATCTGTTCATATTGTTCTTTAGCTTGACTTTCTTTGACTAAATCTATCTTATTTTGTAAGATTAATATGTGTTTTAATTTCATGATTTCTACTGCAGCCAAATGTTCTGATGTCTGAGGTTGTGGACAGGATTCATTTCCAGCTGAAATAGAAAGAATATACCAGTATAAAAATCTTCACTCAATCAAACAAAGACTATCACTGTAATATCCGGATTCATATCCAATTTGTATGTTATTAAACATGTGTATTGTGAACGACGTCAGTGTGACGTAACAGGTATGACGTAGAATAAAGAACGGGATTGAACAGCCATCTTGTGTTCATGTTATGTCTACGAAGTGCTAGACAATAATCCATCTGTACAGAAGCTGTACTGGACCATCAACAACGTCCACTACATTTGGCGACGAGGTAACACACCCAGGAAAGCGGTGGTAATATTATTTTGATGGCTACTATACCAATTTTCCCGAAATTTGACGATTCTGATTCACACGATGCCGGTCCAAAATGGGACAAGTGGGTTGCCAGATTGGAACTGCTATTTGATGGCATGAAGCTCACTGATGACAAACAGAAACGTGCATTGTTGCTGCACTATGCAGGTGATCGTGTGTTTGACATTTATGAAACTGAAAAGGGCGACAGTGAAGCAAAATACGAGGAAACTGTCAACGTTTTGAAGAACTACTTTGCGCCAAGAAAAAACATCCAAATGGAAATTTACAAATTCAGGAATTATAAACAGGCAAGTGGACAATCTTTAGATGAATTTGTTACAGAACTTAGAAGGTTAGCAAGATCTTGTGACTTTCATGACGTTGAAAAAGAGGTTCTTTCCACAGTAATTCAAAATTGCAGATTAAACCGTCTTCGTCGACGAGCTTTGAGAGAGTCGGATAAAACTTTAAATGACATTCTAACGGTGGGTAGAACAATTGAAATTGCTGAGACGCATGCACAGGCTATGGAAACACATGACACTGTAAATTCTAATGTTAATGCTTTTAATATAAAATCAAAATGTGCAAATTCTGTCACACCAGACACCTTCACGTCACGTGGTCGCAGTCGAGGTCGCATTTCGAGCGGTAGAGCACGTGGTCGAAGTCGTGGCATTTCTCGCGGTCGTGAAAACCCTGTTGAGAGTTGTCGGAACTGCGGTGGTAGTTACCCACATCGTGGCACGTGTCCGGCTAAAGGTAAGACTTGTTATCACTGCAAGAAACGTGACCATTTTAGTAAGGTTTGTCGGAAACGTGAATCGGTCAAAGAAATTCATGATAGAAACACGGAAAATTTGAATTATTCAAGTGATGACGAATATTGTTACAATATTGGCGAAGTTCACCGTGTTAATTTTGTCGGTAGTAAAACTCCGACAGTTCCAGTTAAAGTTAACGGGTTCAAATGCAGCTTACTTGTTGATACTGGCGCTTCGGTAAACATATTGGACGAAAACACGCACCGTAAAATCGGCTCTCCGACCATTAAACAACGCGAAAAGCCGCACCTTGTACCATATGGTGGTGGTCATAGGATACACGTTTTAGGCGTTTGTGAGTTACGCATCAAAACCGACACAAAGTCAAGTTTGCATAAGTTTTGCATTGTAAAAGGAAATCACGGCGGTCTTATCGGTTATCCTACATGCGTGGATCTCGATATCGTTAGAATTGTACGGAATATATCCGCAACCAGTCTTTGTGACGAGCACCAAGCACTGTTTGATGGAATCGGTAAATATACAGGCAAACCCGTGAAATTACACATTGATCAATCGGTCAAACCAGTAGCACAACGATACCGGAGAACACCGTTCCATCTTCGACCGAAAGTTGAAGCTGAGATTAATAAACTCATCCAGCAAGACATAATCGAAAAAATTAATGGTACGCCTACACCGTGGGTCTCTCCTATCGTTACTCCGCCCAAAAAAGACCCAAACCAAATTCGCTTATGTATCGACATGCGCCAGGCTAACAAAGCAATCGTTAGGGAACGACATTTAATGCCTACCGTTGAGGAATTAATTAACGATCTTAACGGCTCAACAGTCTTTAGTAAGTTAGATCTCAGAGCAGGCTATCATCAACTTCCACTTGATGAGGAAAGTCGCTACATAACAACATTCAGTACACATATGGGGCTGTACCGATATAAACGCTTAAACTTCGGAATAAGTTCGGCTTCGGAAATTTTTCAAGAGACTGTAAAAGGCGTTATCCGCGACGTGCCAGGGGCAAAAAATCTGTCCGATGACATAATTGTTTTCGGAAAAACGCAAGCTGAACACGATCAAGCCCTCGAGTCGACGTTTAAAGCATTAGCAGCGAATGGTTTAACGCTTAATCGCAGCAAGTGCGAGTTCAACAAGCAAAGGATAAATTTCTTCGGATTAGTATTTAGCAGTCAAGGCGTTTCACCGGATCCCGCAAAGGTCAAGCCATTCGAGAGTCTACGCGTCCGCAAAACGTCAAGGAACTCAAAAGTTTTCTCGGATTTGCATCGTATTGTTCAAGGTTTATACCAGATTACGCCACAGTTTCGGAACCTTTGCGAAAACTCACACATAACGACGTGGAATATAACTGGACGGAGGAACACGAAGCATCATTTCAGACGCTTAAATCGAAGTTGTCAAGCGACACGTCATGTCTTATTACGACCCGGCAAAGCAGATCGAAATAATAGTCGATGCGAGTCCAGTGGGTCTAGGCGCGATTCTAGCACAAGACTCGAAAGTTGTTGCATACGCAAGTAGAGCACTCACTCCGGTAGAATCCCGGTACAGTCAAACCGAACGAGAAGCGTTAGCCGTAGTATGGGCTTGCGAGCATTTCGACATGTTCGTTCGCGGCGCTAAACACTTCGATGTGATTACCGATCACAAACCGCTAGAGAAAATATGGTCAAAACCAAAACCACCTCTTAGGATCGAAAGATGGGGTCTGCGACTACAACCTTACAAGTTGACAATAAAATATCGCCCTGGACGTGATAACCCGGCAGATTACATGTCTAGACACCCGATACCGTGTCCGATTTCATCACACGAAGAACGCGTAGCAGAACAATACGTGAACTTTATTGCATCAGAGGCGTGTTTAAAAGCAATTAGTATCGATGACGTTAAGCTCGCAACCAGTCGCGACAAGTGTATAATGAAAGCTATTGAATTAGTTCGCACAGGGCGTTGGTATGAAGTTAAAAATATAACGGATCCAGATATCGACATACTTGAGTTACAGTCATTAAGGACTATACGCGACGAATTATCTGTCCATAGCGATAATGTTTTATTACGAGATCACAGAATAGTATTGCCTCGTGAATTACGCGACAAAGCTATTTCACTCGCGCACGAAGGGCACCAAGGCATTACAAGGACAAAATCCTTTCTTAGATCAAAAGTATGGTTCCCAGGAATCAATGATCGAGTGGAGGACGCGATTCGAGGTTGCCTTGCTTGTCAGTCGGTAACCGAAAAACCAAAACGTTTCGAACCTTTTCATATGTCTGAACTGCCATCGGAACCGTGGCAAGATCTTAGCATGGATTTTTGCGGTCCTTTACCGTCCGGCGAGTACTTGTTTGTAGTAACTGACGAATATAGCAGGTACCCGATAGTCGAAGTAACTAAATCCGTATCGGCAAATACAACAATCGCTGTGCTCGACAAAGTTTTGTCAGTTTTTGGCATTCCGAAGATAATAAAGTCTGACAACGGGAGTCCCTTTAACTCTCATGCTTTCCGAGAGTTCGCAAATAATACTGGGTTCGAACATCGTCGAATCACACCTCGTTGGCCCCGAGCCAATTCACAGGCCGAGTCGGTAAATAAACCGCTAATGAAGGTTATTCGCGCGTCGCATATCGAACAACGCAACTGGAAACAGCAGATGTTTCAATTCTTACGACAATACAGAGCCACACCACATGCTCAACAGGTGTATCGCCACACCGATTACTATTCGGTCGCGAACCTAAAACAAAACTTCCACAGGTGAAAGTGCAGAGGTCTGGTGACAATAGAATTGACGAATTTGCTCGACAAAGTGACGAAACCTCCAAAGGTACTATGAGACACTATGCTAACAACAAATTATTAGCTGAAAATCACGATTTAAAAGTTGGTGACACCGTTCTAGTGCGTAACAGTGTTAAACAAAACAAACTGACACCTAAATTCATGCCGACACCACATGCTGTAGTCTCAACAAAAGGAAATATGATTACTGCGTCACAATCCTGGACCTAATTACAACAAACAGAACACTGTGACGAGAAATTCTTCTTTCTTTAAAAAGGTTCATTTTGATATCCCGAACCAAGAAAAAGATTCTGAATTGGAAGAGGAAATGAGTGACATTCCAAAAACTAGTGAAAATATTCAAACTTCTGGTTCTACAGAAAAACATGGAACAACCGTAACTAGATCAGGAAGAGCGGTTCGCCGGCCACAGAAACTAGATGACTTTGTTTAAAGAAAGATTAAGTGTTTCATTGACTTTGAATTCATTGACACTGATTTTAGTATTTGTTTATTTTGCATTTCTATTTCAGGGCTGAAATGAACTGTTATAATTTCACATTTCTTATGCGCTCAATGCATAGTACTAATTATCTTTAATAGTTAACATAGTTTGTATTTTCTTTTTTAAAAATATGGAGGGATGTAATATCCGGATTCATATCCAATTTGTATGTTATTAAACATGTGTATTGTGAACGACGTCAGTGTGACGTAACAGGTATGACGTAGAATAAAGAACGGGATTGAACAGCCATCTTGTGTTCATGTTATGTCTACGAAGTGCTAGACAATAATCCATCTGTACAGAAGCTGTACTGGACCATCAACAACGTCCACTACAATCACAAACATTTATCACTGTTCATACTATCAACTGTATTATTCTTAATCACAGTAAACAAGAAAACTCTCAAATCCTCTGTCCAGAATTTACAGTAAACACTGTAGAATAATTTGAGAATCAAAATTGTAGATAAAAGATAAAATAAGTATCTTTACCTATAAGAAGAAGTGCTGCATCCATAACTGCTGCTCCGTTCAACATGGTAGCCATAAGAATGTCGTGACCAGGACAATCAACAAACGAAACATGTCTACAATATACACAATAAAATTATGATCAAATTATTGTTCAATAGAATGTCTTTTAAACAAGGTGTTCAAAAAATACTATCCCACCCGCAGTGGTCAACATCAGTAAATGCAATAAAAAGTGAAACTAAAAATTTTTCAGAAAAACCTGTTAAATATGTTTAATACCCTGAGTTGTTTTTTTTTTTCTATATTTAAAATTTCAACAAAAATCAGTACATAAACAAGGCTGTAATGGTCATTTATAGGTTTTTGCTATTTATAGTAACAGTGACCATTTTAGATACACTATACTAGGTAAACTAAAATCATAACACAAAAACCTGTTATATATTTTAATAACCCGAGTTCTATTTTTTATGTTTAAAATTTCAACAAAATTGGTACATAAATAAGGCTGTAATGTGCTTTTATAGGTTTTTGCTATTTATTGTAATGGTGGCATCTTGGATACGCTATAAGGCTGTCAAGCTGTCTCATACCACTCACCACCACAATTAATCAACTGACGAAGTTTCAACTCAATTGGTTGAGTGGTTTTCTCTTAAATGCATGGAAACCAAATTATTCATGAACACACACAAAATCAACAAAATTGGTACATAAATAAGGCTATAATGCGCACTTAAAGGTTTTTGCTATTTAAAGTAAGAGCGGCCATGTTATATATGCTATAAGGTTGTAAAGCAATCCCATACCACTCGCCACCACAATAAATCAACTGACCAAGTTTCAGCTCAATCTGATGTACGGTTTTCTTGTAAATGCATGGAAACCATGAATCAGGTGAAAAAGTCTATTTTTAGTAACAGTGGCCATCTTGAATGCACAATATCCCTGTCCAGCAATCCCACACCACTCACCATCATAACAAATCAACTGACCAAGTTTCCGCTCAATCAGATGTACGATTTTCTTTCAAATGCATGAAAACCATGAATTGGGTGAAAAAGTCTATTTTTAGTAACAACGGCCATCTTAGATGCACGATTACACTGCCGACCAATCCCACACAACTCACCACCATAACAAATCAACTGACCAAGTTTCAGCTCAATCGAAAGTATGGTTTTCTTTAAAATACACGGAAACCATGAATTGGGTGAAAAAGTCTATTTTTAGTTATGACGGCCATCTTGGATGCACAATTATGCTGTCGAGCAATCCCACACCACCTACCACCATAACAAATCAACTCCCCAAGTTTCAGCTCATTCGGATGTACGGTTTTCTTTTAAATGCAAGGAAACCATGAATTGGGTGAAAAAGTCTTTTTTTAGCAACGGTGGCCATCTTGGATGCACGATTATGCTGTCGAGCAATTCCACACCACTCACTACCATAACAAATCAACTGACCAAGTTTCAGCTCAATCGAATGTATGGTTTTCTTTTAAATGCACGGAAACCATGAATCAGGTGAAAAAGTCTATTTTTAGTAACGGTGGCCATCTTGGATGCACGATTATGCTGTCGAGCAATCCCACACCTCCTACCACCATAACAAATCAACTGCCCAAGTTTCAGTTCAATCGGATGTACGGTTTTCTTTTAAATGCACGGAAACCAATTGGGACAGACCCACGCACACACACACACACAGACGGCGGTATTACTATATCCCCCCTCACCACTGGTGGCGGGGGGATAATAAGTTTATCTGGTAAATTTATTTGTACATCCATCTGTATCATGTATCTGGGCTTCATACACATCTATTAAGTGGAACTCACCAGTATACTGTGTAATCAACAACACCCTAAAACTTTTGGGCAAAACAGTTTGGAAAGCGATTATGTCACAAACTCCCAGAATAATAATTTTTTCCAGGAAATATAAATCTTTGTAATTCCATATCCATTGGAATACAAATGTTATTGAATGTTATGTAGTATTCAGATAAACACCAAACAGAATCATGATGGTATACCCCCATTACAGACTTGTTTACCTTACAATGTTTTGAAATTATGCAAAATAATTACCTTAATACTCTGAATTTCCCCATACAACCTGCCCTATCACAGGGGAATACATCTTCTTTAGAACTTCCACAAGATCTGTAACAGCCTGGCCGTGGACATGAATCATTATCACACTTATAAATCTGAAATGTGAAAATAAAATGTTACAGTAAAAACTTTTTTTTAGGGAGTCACAACTTTAAATGTAATACATGTACCTATATATTGACTTGCTTTTCATGCAGTAAATTCTTGTATGAAAACAAAAGTACCGGTAAATCCACTTTATTGATGGAGTGAATCAAATACAAATTAAAGCTATTCCATAATCCTTGAAGTTGTGGTATTTTTATTATGTAAGTTTACTACAACAAATACACCCAATATATAAATATCCAATAAATACTATGTTTCCATTCCTGGTAGCCAAAATCGCCATTGGCTACTAATTTCTGAGGAATTCTTTCAAAAAGTAACCTATTTTAGCAAATTTGTGGAAAAATACTTTAAAAAGGACTATATTTTCACAAATTTTGGAAATTTGGCTACTAATTATTTCAAATTTGTGGAAACCTAGAAATACAATGCAGAGGTGTAAAATCATTTGTAGACGACTTAGCTCTCAGTCTGGGTGTCGTACCTAGTAGAGCAGCCACCTCACTGCGATCTATTGAAACTAAGCCTTTCGACTAGTAGATTTGTCCGCTTAAGAGGGGCAAATCTACTTACTTTTTTTTTTCAAAGTTTATTTACTGCTGATTGTCAAAACTTATAGGTTTAATACATAAAATTACATTTCTGTCTTGGATTGGATTTAAACAAAAATGTGACCTCCCACTCAGGGAGCAAATGCTTCAACAACTGAGACATTGTTACTGTTGTTAACTGATAACTTACCTTAGCATTAGCATATCCTAATTTGATTGTGATATTTCTTTCTAATTCATTCTTAAATCTGACAGTCTGAAATGGTGAATATGACAAAGTCAATTTAATCAACATCAATTTTCTACATGACTTACTGTTACATTGTTATATAATGATGGTTTTCAATGGGTAAGTCAAAACCAGCACATGAATTTAACAGAAATCAAGACATCATTTTTATCTTATATGGTAAGACAAACAAGAGTATCCTGCACATGAGTAAACAGTTCTCTACAATTATTTACAAGTACACCTCAATAAATACATGTATAAAAGTTTTAAAATCAATGTTATGCAAATTAATGGGGTTTTGTTTTTAACATGAAAGCCTAAAAGCCTACCGGTAGTCTACTTCACACCATTGTTGAATACTCATAATCAAAGGTGTTGAGAATAAGCTGCAATAGGAGGTTGCACCATTAAATACTCAAAATACATTCATATGATATTGCTGTTGACAGACCTAGAAAATCAAAAACTTCTGCAAAGCTGGCACCCTGAACATACACTAGTACAAAGCAGATATAAGCAAATACAACATTTAGCCCAACAGCAATGTGATCTTACTTGTACTAACAAAACAATATTAAAATGTTGTTTGACATATATAACCACATACTAGACAGGAAGGGAAAAAAAAGTAAATATTATAAGTCACTAACCTGTACACCTGATATAGCTTTTACAACTGTGGATTTTCCGTGAGCTACATGACCGATGGTACCTACATAAACAAATTGTTCAGTTAATTACTGCATATACATTTAGAAGAAGTAGAGGATAACTAAAACACTAACATCTGCTTGCAGTGATTTATTCGATTAGGAGTGAGGTCTGGTCAAGCTTTCAACTGCATATACATGTAGTTATCCCAAACCAGCTACCCCAACTAAAATAATCTAAAGCCTAGCTAACAGTATATTTCCAGGATTATATCTATAAAGTGAACCTAAATCTTAAGTTTGAATTCCTGCAATATAAATTTGTCATGAGCTACTGTTTACATCATAGTTATTGTTATGTGAAAATGTCAAAATACTTGGATTGTATAACAAAAATGATAATATTGCATCATGTGGCTATGTTTCCATTCCTGGTAGCCAAAATCGCCATTGGCTACTAATTTCTGAGGAATTCTTTCAAAAAGTAACCTATTTTAGCAAATTTGTGGAAAAATACTTTAAAAAGGACTATATTTTCACAATTTTTGGAAATTTGGCTACTACAGTAATTATTTTAAATTTGTGGAAACCTAGATGTGGTATCATAATTCATATAATTTAATATCAATTTTTCTATGTTTGACTGCTTCTGATAAGGAAGGAATCCTTTACAAAATTAACATATAACAGTTAATAACACTGTTTATAACTTACCTATATTAATTGTAGCCTGTCTACTGATGACCTCTTGGGTCAGAGGGGTCAATTTCTGTACATTCTGTAAATAGAAAATAAATGTTAATATTTTTTCACCTCGTAATATAATTGTATTGATAATTCTACTGTGTGACTGAACATAAATAACAAATTATTCTTTATACTGAAACAATTGTAAAACCTGCATTCTTATAACCTATGTTTCCATTCATGGTAGCCAAAATCGCCATCGGCTACTAATTTCTGAGGAATTCTTTCAGAAAGTAACCTATTTTCACAAATTTGTGGAAAAATACTTTAAAAAAGAATATATTTTCACAAATTTTGAAAATTTGGCTACTAATTATTTTAAATTTATGGAAACCTAGCTTATAACAGGAAAAATTGTCAACTGTTTTATTGACCGTGAGATTAATCTACCATAAATAAGATGTACACAGTCAGTGGCAGACATCAAAAACTGATACCCGGGATATTTATCATTTCAAGATAATTTTAATGTCTGTTATTAAATTTTCTAGTAATAGTAATTCTTTTTTCTTTCTCTTTTTATATTGTGTATTAGAATTTTCACCATCAGAGTTAAAAATTTAACTTCTGGTTAAGATTTGATGTTAATCTCAATCACATCTAACATCTAATTTCTAAAAATTATGACAAAACACAATATTTGTGAGGACTAAGCACCTACCACTTCAACAACCATTTTGTCCTTGATGATAATATAGTCTTATCACAAAAATATATATCTACAGTTACAATAGATATTTAAATTATATAAATAAATTTTTCCTGTGCTTTATTATCCTTGTTCACTTATGTTTTATGTATTGAAAGCAACATTAAACACATTCCTTTTTTCTTAAATATATATACACTTTGTGAAGTAAACCATTTTAGCATTCTAGTAATTGTCTTTGTGAAGTAAACTGTTTTAGCATTCTAGTAATTGTATGATGAAATAATCTTAAAATTTTCATGTACATGTACTGGTATACTGAGAAAACATTAAACTATAAATAGCATGATTCAGTCCAATACTGATGCTGACCTAATCTATCCAGGGTAGTATTACTGAATACTGTACACAAGAGGAGATAATAAACCAATATAATTATTTATTTATTTAAAATTAAATACAGTTGTGACCTTAGTAATAGGGCAAATAATATACTATGTTTCCATTCCTGGTAGCCAAAATCGCCATTGGCTACTAATTTCTGAGGAATTCTTTCAAAAAAGTAACCTATTTTAGCAAATTTGTAGAAAAATACTTTAAAAAGGACTATATTTTCACAAATTTTGAAAATTTGGCTACTAATTATTTTAAATTTATGGAAACATAGATAGATATATATATATATATATATATATATATATATGCAATATATGATTACTCTTCAAATGGATGATGCAATGCTAAGAGTTTCAATAAGATCAAAGCTATATTCAGATTTATGGTATAAATGTAGATATGATATTGGAAAATGAAATGATCATAAAAACAAATGGCTGCCCAAATGTATGTGCATTATTTTATAGATCAAAATGAAACAATTAAATTT
Organism: Anadara kagoshimensis; assembly: GCA_021292105.1. Taxonomy (NCBI): domain Eukaryota; kingdom Metazoa; phylum Mollusca; class Bivalvia; order Arcoida; family Arcidae; genus Anadara; species Anadara kagoshimensis. The sequence goes on along the minus strand of CM037865.1, from coordinate 65,555,631 downwards.
GGCATGAAACTGAAACAACTGAAACTGACGAAATTTAAATTTCAAATAATTTTACACTAAGTAATTTATTTTTAAATGTTGTTACATAACAGTTTAAATTAAAAAGTACTGTATAGGATTTTGATTAATCAAGAAAACAAAAGTCATTGTTTTAGAAAGAGATACATGTAGACATGGTCACAGATTTTAGAATTATTGAGACTGTTAAAAAACAACTTGATCTTTGCCAGGTAGCTCTACAATGGGAATAATCCTTGTAATGTAAAATGCAAAAAGATGATGTCAATTCTATGATATCTGTATCAGTTACATTTTACAACCAACTATTGGTTTATTGCAATGGTAGACTGATTGAGTGAATGTTTTTATATCCCAGTCAAGAAAACTTCACTCACATTAAGACCCAGTCAAGAAAACTTCACTTACATTGAGACATCACCAGCTATAGGTGAAATAACAGAAATTTTAATCTTTACAATGTGCTAAGAGCAATGTGCAGGGAGGGCATTTAACATACCATGCCAGCCCTGTGACACAGGGCATCAGTTGTTAAATAGGTCTCTTTTACAGACTTCGGACCCTGTAACTTTCATTTCTAAATGCTGGGTGCTTGGCAAAAGAGCAATCGTTACCTATTTTTATTTCTAAGTCAGATCCAGCCAGGGTTCAAACCCACAACCTCCCACATATGAAGCGAGCACTATCAATTGAGCTACTGTAATGGACTGTGGGCCTGTGATGATAAAGTACGGTAAATTGGACATTCTGTTTAATAATTATGAAGCTTTGTCCTTCATAGACTTATATTAATCATAAAGGTAGGCATATTCTTTCAACCCTACTAATAAAAGCTGATGCCAATATGACGTGTAAATTATTTATTTGGACTACAATAAACAGGTTGGCATTCACCTCCGATTTACGAGGTTTAATTTGATGAAAAATGTTGTGTCAACACGAAATGTACATAATAAACACCTGAAAAACAGCAGTTGCGCCAAAAATTCGGTAATGATATGCACCAAAATTTACATGCAATGATAGATTTTGTCCACTCTTTGAAACTATGAACATTGTTTAATGTGCATTTATAATAAAATTGACTTGTACCCAATTCATTAACAAGAGGCCCATGGGCCTGATACGCTCACCTGATAACTAATGGCCAGCTGATAGATTTAAAGACAACATAAATACTAAACCCCAATGACTTTTTTCTTTACATCATGATAACCGTTGTATCAATACCTACAACATTCTAGTATACATGCCTATACAAAAAGGTAATAGTTTTCAAGATAATTAACCATTTCAGTATTGTTTCACATCTGTGACCTTGACCTTTGAACCCATGACCTTTTTCTATACATCAAAATGATCGTTGTATCGATACCTACAACATTCTAATATACATGAACTATAAAAAAGTTTATAGTTTTCAAGATAATTAACCATTTCGGTATTGTTTCGTATCTGTGACCTTGACCTTTAAACCCATGACCTTTTTCTATACATCAAAATGATTGTTGTATCAATACTTACAACATTCTAATATACATGCCTATACAAAATGTTTATAGTTTTCAAGATAATTAACCATTTCGGTATTGTTTCACATCTGTAACCTTGACCTTTGAACTCATGACCTTTTTCTATACATCAAAATGATTGTTGTATCAATACTTACAACATTCTAATATACATGCCTATACAAAAAGTTTATAGTTTTCAAGATAATTAACCATTTCGGTATTGTTTCACATCTGTAACCTTGACCTTTGAACTCATGACCTTTTTCTATACATCAAAATGATCGTTGTATCAATACCTACAACATTCTAATATACATGCCTATACAAAAAGTTTATAGTTTTCGAGATAATTAACCATTTCGGTATTGTTTCACATCTGTAACCTTGACCTTTGAACCCATGACCTTTTTCTATACATCAAACTGATCGTTGTATCAATACCTACAACATTGTAATATACATGCCTATACAAAAACTTTATAGTTTTTGAGATAATTAACCATTTCGGTATTGTTTCACATCTGTAACCTTGACCTTTGAACCCATGACCTTTTTCTATACATCAAAATGATCGTTGTATCAATACTTACAACATTCTAATATACATGCCTATACAAAAAGTTTATAGTTTTCCAGATAATTAACCATTTCGGTATTGTTTTGCATCTGTAACCTTGACCTTTTAACCCATGACCTTTTTCTATACATCAAAATGATCGTTGTATCAATACCTATAACATTCTAATATACATGCCTATACAAAAAGTTTATAGTTTTCGAGATAATTAACCATTTCGATATTGTTTCACATCTGTGACCTTGACCTTTGAACCCATGACCTTTTTCTATAAATCAAAATGATCAATGTATCAATACCTACAACATTCTAATATACATGCCTATACAAAAAGTTTATAGTTTTCGAGATAATAATCATAATCAGAGGTAAAAAAAATTAGGTCACGACCTTCACAATTGACCTTGACCTCATTTTGAAGATACTAACAAGAAGATGTCAAAACTGAAAACCCCATATCATTATCTGGTCAAATAGTCAAGTTATAACAATTTGAAGCTATTTTACGATTTTTTCAAAATTAAACGCAAAAACGCGTAACCTATTTTTTATCCGAATTTCACAAAATGAACAAACTATAGGCTTAAGACCCTAGAGAAGCCAAATATCACATCAGATTTTTTCTCCAATCAGTACTTTCGGAGAAGAAGATTTTTTAAGATTTTTGCACCCCTAGGTCACCTTGACCTAGTTATGGTAGCCATGGCAACGCCACGAACAAATCTGAATTGCACCGGCCCATATATACTTCTTACAAAGTTTCATTAAAATCTGTCCAGTAGTTTCAGAGGAGAAGTTGAAAATAGGTGTTAACGACGCACACACGCACACACGCACATACACATGCTGCGCTATGCCATAAGCTCACATGACCTTCGGTCAGGTGAGCTAAAAATGCCTCTGTTTTGGGGTGCAAATTTACACCAAAAACGGGGGATAATCTCCGTTTTGTGAGGAAACCTTGTAAACCGGAGGTGAATCCCAACACCAATAAAGCTTTTCTCTCTTCTTTGTCATATGTTGATAGTTTATCATGCGCAACCAACCCCAAACATATTACCGGGGTATACACTTCAAGATGTGATGGACAACATGTAGAATGTGGATTAGCCCGAGATTCCTCTGGCCCGAATTTTTTTTTTTTTTTTTTTTTTTATCAATTTCGGGCCAGAGATCGGGCTTCATTATTTTACATAACGTGATGCCGTTGAAATCCTACGGCAGGGTAAGATTTAATTTGGCGGATATGTTCACTTTATTTTCACGGGCATTGGGTAATGAACCAGTCAGATCGCTTACTTGAACCTTTATTCACAAGAATCCATCGAAAAAACTACGTGGCAACTCCATTTTATATCCATTCCAGCCATATAAATCCAACACTTGTGTAAAATCCTTCATCATCTCGCCATTTTTTATGTTATGATATTCAAATAACGCGAGATCTCGCGGGTTAAAGTCTCCCTTTTCTGATACACAAGTGTTGGATTTATATGGCTGGAATAGATATAAAACGGAGTTGCCACGTAGTTTTTTCGATGGATTCTTGTGAATAAAGGTTCAGGTAAGCGATCTGACTGGTTCATTACCCAATGCCCGTGAAAATAAAGTGAACATATCCGCCAAATTAAATCTTACCCTGCCGTAGGATTTCAACGGCATCACGTTATGTAAAATAATGAAGCCCGATCTCTGGCCCGAAATTGATAAAAAAAAAAAAAATTTCGGGCCAGAGGAATCTCGGGCTAAATGTGGATGAGCCAATTTTGTATTTTGTAGATCTAGTTTCAGGAATTAACCCCTATGAACAATATTATCAGGTATATATGACAATGTCTACTTCTGGCGAATATATTTTATCGAAATTTAAGGTAAATCTATCCCAAAATGAACCCAATGTCATTCAAATATCAACGGGAATCATTATAAAACTACTACAATCTACAAGATTTGACAAACATCTGTTCTGACAGACCAGCAGTTCGGACTTTTGATGGGCTTAAAAACTCTATTTCCTTTCGTCTGATTTTCATAAACTTTGGGTTTCAGTAAGAAAATATGTCTATTAACAAATCATTACTAACGAGAGTTGAGAGATCTTGTTTTGAAAGGTGAGGTTGCAAGTTCTTTGGTTGGTCTTCTTCGCCTGCCATGCTTTCTGATGCAAGTTTTCATTAAACTCAAGAAAAGCCGCTTCCGGTTCCGCTAAGTGAAATCAACCAATTGGAATGCAATACGTATTTTTCCCAGACCTGACATTGACCTACATCAACAGCTGTGAGCGGTTTAGATGAAAATGCTATAAGGAAGACATTTGAGATTTTATTTCTTTAATTTTTTTAGCACAACCATTTTGTCATGGCATAACATTCAGTTGACCATTGTACCAACAATGGATAAACATTTTTAAAAACCGTAATTGGATTTTAATTTGACATTTTATCTCTTTCTGATCATGTTTATTTTTAGACAACCCTGATAGTTATTGATTTTGAAGCACATGTTGCTGAATAAGTTTTGATGCATGGTTTCTTCTGCATATATCGGCATGGTGTGTACTTAGGTTTAAAATGTTACAGACTACATGGATAGCACTGATCTTAGGATTCTGGTCATCACTTTATCTTCTTGATGCCTTTTTGAAGGTAGGCAGTCATATATCCCCCCACCCCCACAAAATCAGCCAGTTCAAGGTCTAAGTAAATAGAAACTGCATGAAGTCCATGTTTAAACTCCGCTTTTAAGGTTCCGTCTGTTCTAACCTCAGCAAAGGAAGCAAAGATTATTCCTAGCAAGAGCTTTTATAAATTGTAACAGAGTGAATCCATCTTGTATTGAACTTACTTGATTTAATAAATCATTGCAACAGAGTACCGGTATGTTAATACTGTAGGCACTGCCTATGACAGGCTTAGTTTAAAAAAATTTTGCAAACATTCCAACATACCACACTTTGTCGTCACATAAACACAATGTAATATGGACTCATAGAAATCATTTTGTCCTGTATATTTCACATTATATCATATTTAGCCATTGATTTTAGCTAAACCAAAATAAGAAATTTCAACCTAAACCATAAAATACTGAAGTATTCCATTTATGAATTAGAATTGCAGGAATAATGCAACATAAAAGTCTACTTTCCATACAGAGAAGTCTGTGAAAATTCAACTAGTGGTAATTTCTTTGTCTAAAGAACGATTACATATAGGTCAGTTGAAATTCAGGCCAATTTAAAGGGCTACATAATACTTGCTAAGGAAAAGTAAGCAAATACAAGTCACATGTAAATAAAAGTACTCTGTCTGACGGTGTTCAGATTGATAGAAGAAACCTGATTGTTGAGTCTAAATTAAAACCACTTAATAATTGGTATTATGCAAGACAAGTAAACTGGCAAAAACATCTTTGTATCAGTGTTGCATTAATTCAAGACAAGCTAATGATATAAACCATGCAACAAAAGAGATTACAACAAGGAGAAATTATTTATATGTTTAGTTGTGAAGTTAGCATCAATCAATAGCAATAACTGTTAACTCCCCTTTGTTCAGAGCCATTGTCCAGAGTAGACTATACTAATTCAGGTTCTATATTGACAATAGCCAATGGACAACATTTTTGCCTTGATTATTTTCGAATCCAGAGAGTAAATTTTTATCTGATTTCTGAACATAACATATTTGTCATTAACAAAGTGACTTACAGAATCTACCAAGTTTTGTAAAACCTTCCCAGTGATTTTGTTATTTTTAAAGAAAATGCCCTCTGCCTTTAAGATTGGGAAAATTGAAGTTCTAAAATATAGAAAACTGCAATGGCTAGGTTCTTCAAGGCAAAGACATTGTATTGTGATAATATTTTAGTTTATTTTGTGGGTACCATCAACTAATGTTGTCTGCTATTATAACCCTGTTTTTTTGGAATTTTATTGGTCAAATTGGGACATTTTAGTCATTTTTCCTCAGGGAAATTACCTTTATTCGATATAAAATTTAACCAAACAAAATCACTGCTTCCTCATCATGACTACTGAACAAGTATTTTTAGTTTTGACTCATACTTTGAATTGGTGCTATTTTGGTGTGTTACAAGTAATTGTTTAATTTTGGATGTTATGTGGCACTTACTTTTGCTGTGTTGCATTGTTAGGTGCTAGTTAGATCTGTGGATCATATGACTGCAAAAGAAGCTAAAATAGTTTATACCGGTATTAATAAACAAAATACTACATTGTAATGCTCAATTTTATGTCACACATTGATGATTTTTTTATGTAATAACATATTGACTGTAATATATTGTAAAGAAGCACACATTACAATACAAGCTCGAGCTTTCTTATCTAGATACAATATTTTGCCAGTGGTCTATGGTTTTACTAGTAAACTTTTATCATCAGTTATTGATCCCGTACATCTATAACATAAAATTTGTCACATATGGTAACTTTTGAATCAACAGTCTTAACTTATATCATTAATCAATGTTATAATTCAATAATACTGTATCTTTATCATTGAATTATTTTAATTATCTTTTGTAAGAAAACTTGTTCAGTATATTATCGATAGAAAAGTATACATATTTTCATGTTGCCATAGAAACATACATATTTGTACTAAAATACATGTTATAAAATTGTTCAAAAATAGGTTACTTAAACGAGTATATGTTTGTACAAACTGCTCTATATACATGAAGAGTAAGAAACTATAACCTATGCTGGTTATATGACATGTGGTGTAAATGTATGTCTGTGTAACAATAGTTATTATAATGTGTCTCATTTAGGGCTTTAAATTTAAATTTTACATTTTTCAAAAAAAAAGAATTGCTAATACATACTAATAATTGACACTTTGCTAGGTTTCCACGGATATAAAATTATTAGTTACCAAGTTTCCAAAATTTGTGAAAATATAGTCCTGTTAAAGCATTTTTTCGTAAATTGGCTAAAATAGATTACTTTTTTAAAGAAATACCCAGAAATAAGTGGCCAATGACAATATTGGCTACCAGGATTTGAAACATAGCATTTGTAAGTAGACAGATATGTTCAACCAAAACCCTTTTACCTCCTGTGGTCATTAACCAGCCTAGCCTGTCTATGTTGCAATAATAGTTGCAATATTTGTTTAAAGAAAGTTAATTAAATTTAAAATAATAATTAGATCAGTGCATCTTTTTTATTTGACCTTAAGTAGTTTGTTATTTCTTGTCCAGTACAGTACTAGATATAGCTATACGTTTAGTATCACCATGTATCTAATAACCAGAACAGCCTTAAACATCACTATTACATTACAGTTAAACCTCTCTGTATAAAGATTTACCTCTGTCTGACACTGATAAAGCCAAGGAAATTTAACTCACTTTATTCCTCTTATAAAGATCATCTCTGGTTACTCTGGTTACCTCCACTATCCTAGAACTGACCTCATAAGTGAATAAATCTTGGCTGGAGCATAAAACTCAACTATGCCACTCCACTCTAAATAAAGACCAAGGAAGTTAACACACTATGTTCCTTGGTTTGTTAATCTACATAAAGGGCACCTGCATGGTTATAAATGCCACTATTTAAATTCCAAATGTATTAACCATATATGGACATATTGAATTGTACATTTATGTGAATGTTGTTTACCTTGTAGACTCAGAAGTGGTCAAGAAGACAGTACCATGACTTCCAGGAGAGAACCGGTCTATCTGTGTCCATTTGTCAGTTCAGATGGTATTCCACATGGTTTAATCGCACATTTTTGAGGCTCGGACAATGGAAACCAAACTTCATGCGACTATGGTTTACAGTCGGTGTTGGATTTGCACTAGTTGCTATGGCCTTGTCTATGTTCTTGCTGACATTACTAGTCATTAATACATTCAGGAAACAGCCAGTAGACCAGCAGGTTCTAACACCCGTGGTAAGTCATGTGTTATAATTATTCTAATTATTCTGGTTCATGTGTCAGGGACTATATTGCTGCTTTTATATTTGACCATTATGATTATGATATTTCTTGGCACAAGATCTAGCCACGAAATGAATATCACCATTAATTGCATTATTTTGGTTTTGTCCAACTGCCTGTCCATCACAACCTTGTTCATTTTGTGTCTCCTGCATATCTCTGGATTATAATGAAACTTTGTACAACAGCTATGCACAGCATAAGACAGTGTGTCACAAACCATGTTTATTATGAAGGTCAAGGTCAAATATTAGCATATTAGCTAGAGATGGGATACCGCAGAAAAAATTACCAAGGTATAACACTATTTTACCAAATACCATGGTATACCACACATCCATTAAGATTCAAAATACATGTAATATATCTATTCCTATCTAAAATAACAGCTAAGGAATTTGGGCATTGTATATTTTGAGAATATCAAGGATGCTAACACACAATCAAATTCACAGAATTGTCTGTATTTCAACCAAGTTGAATCAAAACTTGAAATCTAAATCTCATAAGATTATTGTCAAACAAAGATTTTAACAAAATTCAATGAACACATCAATATTCAAACTGTTATTTCAACAATTATCAGCATCATATTGTTTGTTAAAATACTGGTATTCAAAGACTTTACCGCAGTATTACCGGTACCTGGTCAGTACCACAGTAAACTGGTTTACCGGTAATACCGCATACCACTAGTATTAGCATTATATTTCATGTCCACTCTATTTCTTACATTTCTTTGTAAATTTTAATGAAACATGGTATACGTTTGGACCAACATAAGGCAATGTGTCATGAACCATGGTTAGTTAAAAGTAAGCACTGGGTCAGAGACAGGATTTTAGGTTAATAGTCTTCATATATTTTTGTAATAAACATACATGTAGATGCATTTTTATTCTAGATGCCAGGAGTGAATTTACCAGCCAGTCAGGTGTCCTACTACTTGTTAACTTTGTTAGTGTGTGGTATTTTACATGAAATGGGACATGCATTGGCTGCAGTTAGGTATAATAGTATTCACTTTTACTATGGAAATTTTTATCATACCTGATAGAAGTAAGATACTGGTATGAACATTGATATATGAATTTTTACCTTGGAAATCCATTGACACCGATATATAAATTTTAAGTTTTGAATAAAAATAAGGAGTAGGTAAAGAAACTTGATTTTGATCTATAAAGTTGATCAGCATGTTATGGTGTATTTATACATCACAGTGTGATAAACCTGGACTAAGTTTAATTTTGGACCATTTTGGACCCTAATATGTTTTGTCCTAAAATTGTTGATAATTTTTTCAACCAGGAATTATTTCACATTTGTTCACATTTAAATACAAAGGCTAAAACTCTCAACGTAACAAAAATTCCAGTTGTAAATAAAGATATTGTAAGTTAATATTTTGGCTTCGTTTGAGAGGAAACATCACAATGTCGTCCTTTTACAATTAACACGTTGTGACTTTATTTTACAGAGAACAAGTAAGGGTGAACGGATTTGGACTTTTCCTGTTGATAATTTATCCTGGAGCATTTGTTGATTTGTCTACAGAACACCTACAGATAGTCTCCCCTTTGAGACAGCTACGTATCTACTGCGCAGGAGTTTGGCATAACTTTGTTATTGTCATAATTGCTTTGATTGTTCTGTTGATTTTACCAGCTTTATTGTTTCCATTTTATACCACAAGCACTGCTATCGTTATAACCCAGGTGTCACAGGTAGGATTATTAATCCTTTTATTTTGCACAAAGTTTTGAATAATGATGTTTAATGCTCCAAGCAAGATTCTTTCACTTATACTGAATCAGCCATTTCTTTCACCAAGAGCATTCACGGCACTTTCAAAATAAACATGATTCATTTTCAAGTTTTACCCGGGTGGATGGGGGTGACTTGCCCCAGACTACACTCTTGAATGCTCCAGGCACATCACATGTTTGCCTCTTATACAACATGACCCTAGTTATGGCCATGTTATACATTAAAGTTTTTAAGAATTGCATTTTAAAAAGGAGTGTATATTTGGATTTAAATGTGCTAACATTTGATGAATATTGAAAATGAATGATAATGTTGTTTTATTTTATTTAGAATTCTGCAGTTTCTGGACCCCGTGGATTAGTGGCAGGAGACCCTGTTACAAGTCTGAGTGGTTGCCGGGTAACCAGCATTGATGATTGGAATGCATGTATAGCATCTAGTATAAAAGAGGAATCATTAGGGAATTGTATGAGTGTAGATTTAATAAAAGAAATGGATGCTTCTCCAAAAAGTAAGAATAAAAAATAATCTAATTCTTTATTTACTTATTGTGTAAAAAAACTGTGATTAAATTAGTTTCTTTTCAGCTTTCGTATTTCATGGTATATTTTCTTTAGTTTACCGGTAATTAATGTTTAATATTATAAAATATCTATGGCAAGTGCAATGTTCCAGATCTTCACACAATTATAAAGAAGTTCTTGTTCCTGGAAAATTTGAACAAATTTTTTATGGCTATAGACATTTATATGTAGTTGTGCATAAATGTTCTGTTTTCCTGTTTCCATTGTTAATTTACCAGAATTGGTGGTTTTAACATTATCATTAAGAGTGACAACACTTGTTGATATTTATATTTTATTTTTCCTTTTTCCAGATTTATCAGACACTGCCAAAAGTATAAATTGTTGTAACAGTACAAGTAATACACATTTATGTTTTAAATATCATACCAGAAAAAGTGCTAACAATGTAAGTATTACAATACCAAGGCATAATATCCCCTAAATCATTACAGCGTGGGAAAATATACACATGATTCTGTCATATATGTCATCCATTAGCTTGAAACTAAAAAGTTTATTCTGCATAATTTGTGGTAATTTATTTTGATTGAAGTTTGCTTAATTCATGTTAAATTTTAGTGAAAAGATAATGAGAACCATTTTGATAAACATTTAGTTGCAGCATCGTTAACAATAAGAGATTTTACGGACTACAGAGTACAGAAGAGGTTATGTCAAACCTCAGGCATGAATGTTAGCACCAGTGTCTTATGTTAAAGTGTTTTACTTAAATCAGTTTGATGGACTTGCTGTTCAGCTCTAATGGGGTTTTACATATTCTCGCTGTTCACCTTGTTTCATGTCATCACACTTCACAATTTGGTAAAATGCTGTAATCCAGAAGCAATGCTTGTTAAACTCACAGGAACTACATATATTAACTATGGTAATATTGACAGTGCTACAAGGATCTGTGGTCAGCAGTGAAAATGGATACAAGCCATAATACAATTGTCATATGTCAGTAGTTATGTACACTCCGTTCTGTTACAGGGTTTGTTTTATTACTAACATTAGACTTGTTTTATATGAATATAAACTTCTAACAATTAGACAATGGAGGAAGAGGTATGTTTTAAGTGGGGATTAGATGGATTTAGTTGTACAAAGGATATTTGTCCTGCGTTTAATCTTGTTAGTATTACATGGCTTGGTCTTCATAATTAGTAGTAGTGGGGATGACCATAACCAGCAGACACCCCTTCCCGATGACCTCCACCCTATCCCCATGGGTTTCATTCATTTTCCTCATGAAAGTCTTTTTCAGATTTGTGTATTATTCATGCCAGATTTCCTAATTCATCACCATTAGGGACTACATGTATTTCCCAAAATAGTGAAAAAAAAATCCCTACATATAGTTGTTTCTACTAATTATGCAGTGTTCAATCTAGAAGGCCAACCTTGGACTATCTTTTCAATCCTGCTGTAAACCACCTTTATTCACTATGATTAACTTTCGCATGTTTTGCGAGGACAAAATAATCACAAAAGTTAATCATTGCGAATTTGTTTCAGAAAATGGTTTATTTTTTACCAAATATTCAGCTTAAGTCCATATCACGAAAATTAATAGGCATGAAATGGTTTTGGTAAGAGAATTGAGAATTTTAATATCCACAAATAAATGTTGGTTTACAGTATTTGATTTCTTAGCTTCTAAATAATTTGATTCTATGTTGTTCTTTTCTTCAGTATAGGTTTCATTGATGCCACAAGACTGAATTTTCAATTGTCATTTTGTCACCCCCATTTTTGAAATTATATTCCCAATTTTTGCAAGACCTATTCTAGTGTGACCCTAACAACTACAATTCTGGATTGAACACTGATTATGAAAAATATGGAAAACACATCAGGAAAACATCCAATCCTAGGATTCCATACCCTTTGGGAAATTAAAATTCTGTATGTTGTCACTTTATGGGTATATCATTTGGTTCATGAATGAAATCCATTGAAATATCAAAGTTTAAATTTTGGGAGATAAAATAAATACATGTACACTGTAATATCATAATGGTACATGTATATGTTAGTAGTATAAATAAGTTATTTGGTTTATACCCCTCTGAGATTCTACAAACTATTGCTGCTTGGGTGAATTTTGTATAAATGTAGTTACTGAATATTTTGTTCTTTTGTATACATTTGACAAAACAGATTAATGTTGTTTTACATCCTAGTTAAAAATATTCACTTTTATTATATAGCAATATATACCTTGCATAGAAATTAAACGATAAATCCCGAGGTGTTAGTGTGCAATAAATACCGATATTTGCATGCTAACTTTGTTCCAGTCAGAGGTTTCCCGAATCATTTTTAGCTCACCTGACTGAAGGTCATGTGAGCTTATGGCATAGCGCAGCGTGTGTATGTGCGTGCGTGTGTGCGTGCGTGTGTGCGTCGTTAACACCTATTTTCGACTTCTCCTCTGAAACTACTGGACAGTTTTTAATGAAACTTTGTCAGAAGTATATATGGGCCGGTGCAATTCAGATTTGTTCGCGGCGTTGCTATGGCTACCATAACTAGGTCAAGGTGACCTAGGGGTGCAAAAATCTTAAAAAATCTTCTTCTCCGAAAGTACTGATTGGAGAAAAAATCTGATGTGATATTTGGCTTCTCTAGGGTCTTAAGCCTATAGTTTGTTCATTTTGTGAAATTCGGATAAAAAATAGGTTACGCGTTTTTGCGTTTAATTTTGAAAAAATCGTAAAATAGCTTCAAATTGTTATAACTTGACTATTTGACCAGATAATGACATGGGGTTTTCAGTTTTGACATTTTCTTGTTAGTATCTTAAAAATGAGGTTAAGGTCAATTGTGAAGGTCGTGACCTAATTTTTTTTTACCTCTGATTATAATTATAATCTCGAAAAGTATAAACTTTTTGTATAAGCATGTATATAAGAATGTTGTAGGTATCGATACAACGATCATTTTGATGTATAGAAAAAGGTCATGGGTTCAAAGGTCAAGGTCACAGATGCGAAACAATACTGAAATGGTTAATTATCTCGAAAACTATAAACATTTTGTATAGGCATGTATATTAGAATGTTGTAGGTATTGATACAATGATCATTTTGATGTATAGAGAAAGGTCATGGGTTCAAAGGTCAAGGTCACAGATGCGAATCAATACCGAAACGGTTAATTATCTCGAAAACTATAAACTTTTTGTATAGGCATGTATATAAGAATGTTGTAGGTACCGATACAACGATCATTTTGATGTATAGAAAAAGGTCATGGGTTTAAAGGTCAAGGTCACAGATGCGAAACAATACTGAAATGGTTAGTTATCTTGAAATCTATAAACTTTTTGTATAGGCATGTATATTAGAATGTTGTAGGTATTGATACAACGATCATTTTGATGTATAAAAAATGGTCATGGGTTCAAAGGTCAAGGTCACAGATGTGAAACAATACCGAAATGGTTAATTATCTCGAAAACTATAAACTTTTTGTATAGACATGTATATAAGAATGTTGTAGGTATTGATACAACGATCATTTTGATGTATAGAAAAAGGTCATTGTTTGAAAGGTCAAGGTCACAGATGTGAAACAATACTGAAATGGTTAATTATCTCGAAAACTATAAACTTTTTGTATAGGCATGTATATTAGAATGTTGTAGGTATTGATACAACGATCATTTTGATGTATAGAAAAAGGTCATGGGTTCAAAGGTCATGGCACAGATGTGAAACAATACCGAAATGGTTAATTATCTTGAAAACTATAAACTTTTTGTATAGGCTTGTATATTAGAATGTTGTAGGTATTGATACAATGATCATTTTTATTTATAGAAATAGGTCATGGGTTCAAAGGTCAAGGTCACAGATGCAAAACAATACCGAAATGGTTAATTATCTCGAAAACTATTAACTTTTTGTATAGGCATGTATATTAGAATGTTGTAGGTATTGATACAATGGTTATCATGATGTAAAGAAAAAAGTCATTGGGGTTTAGTATTTATGTTTTCTTTAAATCTATCAGCTAGCCATTAGTTATCAGGTGAGCGTATCAGGCCCAAGGGCCTCTTGTTTTCATATTGCATGCTTTGTCACATGACGTTGTCGTTTATGACGTCATACGATTGTTGTCGAGGTCATCGCTGTGTTGTTGTCATATTGCACTAGTTCTTATATCCATTTAGAAGAACTAGTGTAATATTTATGTAATGTATGATAAAATGGTATTTTAGATGAAATACTTGACGGAAGTAAACAAAATTTATTTTGCTATATAATAAAAGAGTTATTGCACTGATATTGTGAAATATTGTCCCTCATTGACTCGAAATTTGCACTCGCAAGCTGGTGCAAATATTGAGTCAACTCTGGACAATATTTCACAATATCAGTGCAATAACCCTATAATATTGAGACTTCAGCAGTTATAGATAAAGATTGCAGATACTTAAGCATTTGCAGTACACTGGAGGTCTTTCAGTCTTCAGCACTGTCTTGCTTGACATATGACATTGATGAGACTCATCAATGGTCAGAAAAATGATGATCACTTTTTAGAGAAAATTACAATATATATTAAGCTTGGATGAGGTTTACTATGCATGCATACTAGTAATTGTTTTAGTTTTAATACATTTTGTTTTTATCAAATTCTGGTAGTTTCATAAGTATGTACTGTTTGACAAATTGTAGAAACATTACAGTGGAGGCACCATAGTTTTACTTTTTTGGTTCTTACAAGTTTGATTAAACTTAAATGATTATTTGTTAACCCAATCTAGGGTTGTCTCCCATTTATATAGGAATTTATCTGTGTAAGAACGCTTGGTTATTTGAGATTCACTATATAATTTTAAACTCTCATATAGAAGAATGGATATCATTTCCCCAATCTGATCATCCAACACAAAAGTCTTAGATTTAAATGTTCTGATTGATGAACTAAAAGTGAAATGTACAGTTGAGTTGTGACATATCTTGTTTAGTTGCAAGTGATCTAAAGCATGTTATTAGAGATCAGTGTATCAGTCACCACCTAGGCTCCAATCCCACTTGGGCTGATCCGTATATTGTGAGATAACTGTCCATTTACTTGCTGAAAGTTAGAGGTTTTCTTTGAAGTACTCTAGTTTCATCCACTATCCCAGAACTGTTTAATTATGATACTGTAAAGGGAATTTTTCGTGTGGTTATAAATTTCGCTTATTTCGTGCTGAAGAAATTACCCCAAAAATTTTACCCATGCGAAAATGTCTACCATACAGATTAATATATCATAATATATAGAATATACACCTACCTATATTGGTTATGCCAAATGCCAGATTTCAGAAATCGCAAATTTTTACCCACATGAAAATTTCCCCTTTACAGTAGTTTATTTTATTACATCGTTATAATTTTTTTTTTCCTGTCCAGCCTTTCACCATTTTGATATTTAATATTTCAGAAATATGCATGTTTACCAGCCAGATCAACAACAGACAGACTGATGTGTAAATTTCAAAGTGACTGTTACTTACCTAAATCTGAGATGTCATGTGTATATCCAGCACTAGATAATCAGACAAAATTATTACGAGTTTATCATGGACATAAACCACCATTATTATTCCTTGGTCATCCATTAGATCTTCATTATTCAGGTAAGATACATACAGGTACATGTAATGTGTGTATAAAAAGTGTCCAAGTGGTCTTTAGCGCACAGTTATGGATCACAGCACCTCTCAACACCTAGTTTTGAATCTCGCTCATGACAGATCCTGGTGTGACAAAGTTTGTCAGTTCCCTTGCTGCCGAAAGGTCACTGGTTGTCTAGGGGATTCTGATTTCCTCCACCATTCCTGAATTGACAGGCTTGATATATAAGTGAAAGAAATTTGAATGAAGCATAAACTATAACTCCACTACTCCATTTGTATTTTATGTGATGTGAATAATTTTACCCCGGATTTACCTAAAGTGTTACTTAATATACAAACAGTTTAATTGCCAATGAATAGAAATTGACAACATAATTGCTTCTTCCATAGGTAGTGTTGTTGTAAGTTAATCCTCTTATTTATGAATTTAATAGACAGATGAATTGTTAGTCAGAGAGTCAATTGATCAGTTGAATTATCAGTTAAATTATAAACTTGTTTGCTAAATTATTTTTGAAACTACATCTCGGATTGTGATTTTGATTTTCCACTGATGCTGCATACTGGTCTGCAAATACAAATGCACTGAATTAATAAGAGGGGGAGAATGGGTATGTGTGTTTTTTTCTTATTGGGAATGATTAGTAGAGTCATTTGAATATTCAGGTCCTGCAATCATCACCACTCCTGGGGCCTATTAAAACTCTGTTAAAAAAATTGGTTAAAAATTTTGATGTTCATATATTTGGAATATGGAAATATTATCATAAAGCAACAGAAAGTACTATAAGCTGTTGGACACCATTTTTTACTTTATTTAAAGTGGTGGATCTGGTTGTTTTCAGATACATTTAATTTCAGATAAAACTTTATTAGCTCACCTGAGCCAAAGGCTCAAGTGAGCTTTTCTGATCACAATTTGTCCGTTGTCTGTCGTCGTCGTCGTCGTCGTTGTCGTCGTCGTAAACTTTTCACATTTTCATCTTCTTCTCACGAACCACTGGGCAGATTTCAACGAGACTTGGTCAGATGCATGTCTTGGTCGGTGCAATTCAAATTTGTTCGTGGTGTTGCCATGGCTACCATAACTAGGTCAAGGTGACCTAGGGGTGCAAAAATCTTAAAAAATCTTCTTCTCCGAAAGTATTGATTAGAGAAAAAATCTGATGTGATATTTGGCTTCTCTAGGGTCTTTAGCCTATAGTTTGTTCATTTTGTGAAATTCGGACAAAAAATAGGTTACGCGTTTTTGCGTTTAATTTTGAAAAAATCGTAAAATAGCTTCAAATTGTTATAACTTGACTATTTGGCCAGATAATGACATGGGGTTTTCAGTTTTGACATCTTCTTGTTAGTATCTTCAAATTGAGGTCAAGGTCAATTGTGAAGGTCGTGACCTAATTTTTTTTACCTCTGATTATAATTATTATCTCGAAAACTATAAACTTTTTGTATAGGCATGTATATTAGAATGTTGTAGGTATTGATACAACAATCATTTTGGTGTATAGAAAAAGGTCATGGGTTTAAAGGTCAAGGTCACAGATGTAAAACAATACCAAAATGGTTACTTATCTCGAAAACTATAAACTTTTTGTATAGGCATTTATATTAGAATGTTGTAGGTATTGATACAACGATCATTTTGATATATAGAAAAAGGTCATGGGTTCAAAGGTCAAGGTCACAGATGCGAAACAATACGGAAATGTTTAATTATCTCGAAAACTATAAACTTTTTGTATAGGCATGTATATTAGAATGCTGTAGGTATTGATACAACGATCATTTTGATGTACAGAAAGAGGTCATGGGTTCAAAGGTCAAGGTCACAGATGCGAAACAATACGGAAATGTTTAATTATCTCGAAAACTATAAACTTTTTGTATAGGCATGTATATTAGAATGTTGTAGGTATTGATACAACGATCATTTTGATGTATAGAAAAAGGTCATGGGTTCAAAGGTCAAGGTCACAGATGCGAGACAATACCGAAATGGTTAATTATCTCGAAAACTATAAACTTTTTGTATAGGCATGTATATTAGAATGTTGTAGGTATTGATACAACAATCATTTTGATGTATAGAAAAAGGTCATGGGTTCAAAGGTCAAGGTCACAGATGCGAATCAATACCGAAATGGTTAATTATCTCGAAAACTATAAACTTTTTGTATAGGCATGTATATTAGAATGTTGTAGGTATTGATACAATGATCATTTTGACGTATAGAAAAAGGTCATGGGTTCAAAGGTCAAGGTCACAGATGCGAAAACAATACTGAAATGGTTAATTATCTTGAAAACTATAAAAGTTTTGTATAGGCATGTATATTAGAATGTTGTAGGTATTGATGCAATGATCATTTTGATGTAAAGAAAAAATTCATTGGGGTTTAGTATTTATGTTTTCTTTAAATCTATCAGCTAGCCATTAGTTATCAGGTGAGCGTATAAGGCCCATGGGCCTCTTGTTTTGAGTTTTAATCTGGGGTCAGTTGTTTGAAGCCTGATTAATTTTGGTCACATTATTTAGTGGTTCAATTTATGAATACATATACATGTATAGCAAATCACTAAGGACAAATCAATGTCATTATTTATTTGATGACAATACCACCTGAATAAATATATGTGATGAAATTATTTGTGCATTAAAGTGTAATCCAAACAGTGAAAAATCTCTATCGTGTTTATAAAAAAGCTTTCCATAAAATGAATTTTGCTGATTTTTCAAAAATAAAAGAACTACCTGTAATAACTAATAATAATAAGTAACTAATAAGTACATTTTGTACTGTACACCTAAATAGAATTCTTAAATTTTTCCCCCAATCTTGACCGACAATTTTAGTTTGCTTTATGTTCTCTTTACTTACTACATTTTATACATCACAATGTTTATTTATCACATTATAAGTGTGATACTCAAAAATTGGAAGTTGCCTAACATGAATAATTTGTAAATTTTAATAATAAAAATATAATACAACAATAAAAAAAACAATGAACACCAGGGTGCACAAGTCGAGTTGCAAGTTCATATTCTACGTGATGTGCGATCACATACCAAATATCAATTTAATATCTGTGAGCGTTTTAAAAAAAAAAAACCTCTGGAAAACTGCTATTTTTAAGCAGCCGGCATTATGAAAAACTTTTGTAAAACTAAACTAGTACTGAAGGTGTAATATATACAAGTTAGTATTTTTCTGTGAAATAAAACATCTTATTAATTCAGTGCATGTGTATTTGCAGACCAGTATGCAGCATCAGTGGAAAATCAAAATCACAAATCTGAGATGTAGTTTCAAAAATAATTTAGCAAACAAGTTTATAATTTAACTGATAATTCAACTGATCAATTGACTCTCTGACTAACAATTCATCTCTGTCCATTTAATTCATAAATAAGAGGATTAACTTATAACAACACTACCTAAGGAAGAAGCAATTATGTTGTCAATTTCTATTCATTGGCAATTCAATTGCTTGTATATTAAGTAACCCTTTGGGTAAATCTGGGATAACAGAACTAGAGAATTTTGGATAGTAGATAAAATACTACATACATGTACCATATTGCATGAAATATTTTCATATACAGAGAGGTCTATGTGAAATCATCAAACATT
Source organism: Anadara kagoshimensis (assembly GCA_021292105.1). Taxonomy (NCBI): domain Eukaryota; kingdom Metazoa; phylum Mollusca; class Bivalvia; order Arcoida; family Arcidae; genus Anadara; species Anadara kagoshimensis. Next base: position 65,535,929 of record CM037865.1, on the reverse strand, counting down.
GCTGTATTAAGAAAGCTTGTTTTCTTTTTACTGATATTGTGGGGACAAAGTTCTCTTAATTACAGTACCGGTAGTTCTGTCTCTAGTGAAATTGGGATTCTACTTCGTGCAGGCATTATGTGGTTTATTTTTGTACATGTTAGAGGGTTCTACCCTGGTTTTTCTATACCATTCCATCACACACACATAACTATATGCTAAACAAAACAAGCCCAAATGCCACAGGAATGTTATGAGATATGCACTAGTATGTTGGAAAATTTAGTAAAAGGAAATTTTGATTGAAAGTTTTTCAGTCTGATATAACAGTTTTCACTTTGTTTATTTGTATTTTTCAGTTGTTGTCAGTAATTATGTACCAAGATCATCAGCAGTTCCACTGAATCTGCCGTATGTAGTAGAAACATTCTGCAAGTATCCTTTTGTTCTACAAAAACCAATAGCTGTTAATTTACTTAACAAAGTTTTAACACATTGAAACAGTGGCTAGATTAAAACCATACCATGGCTAACTGTTGTGCTTCTGTAAATGTCTTACATTTTAATCACCTTTTGAAATTTCTTAAACTACATGGCCAAATTTGATTATATTTGGTAGCAATCGTGTCTGTTAGTAGAGCTTTCAAATTTCCATAAACAAAGGCTTTATCTTCTTGCTGTCCAAAAACGGAGAAATCTTGGAAGGGTTTTGAAGTCTTCAAAAATTTTGTAATAAAAACTATTTAGTGCTATCCTTCGAAATGATGTATCTAACATTCTTGTTTCATTTACAGTTAGTCATTTGATTTAGAGATTTAGAAGAAATGAGACATTATTTAGCCTTAACATTATATCAGATATTTAATTTCTCTTTCTGGGGCATTAGTGATCCTGAATGTGGTACCCTGCTACGCACTAGATGGACAATGGATATCACATGCCTTTATAGAACTGGGACTCCGCTCAACTATACCAGACAAGGAAGCCAGGGACCTTATCTATACTGTGATAATTTTATATGGAACCTTATTATTATTTGTAAATGTATTTATAGCAATGTGGACGTTGTTTTTCTGAAGATTTCTACTGGTGGTGCATTTTTATGCCCATGTCATAATCACCAATCAATTAATATGTATTACCGAACCAAACCACATATAAATATGGCCATCACGCCATTACAGAAGATGTGTCAGTCATGTTGATCTAACATAGGATAAACAGTACTGTGTTTTGTGTTTTAAATACAACTTAGCTGGTCACTGAACACTATATCAATCCCAGAAAAAATGAATAGAAACATTTTTTTTAAGTTTTTAAAGGAATTCTGCTACATGTATTGAACCAACAGGAACTAAAGACCCTTTCTGTTTATAGCATAAGATACCAGTTGTTTACATTCATGAAGAGAGATGTAGTTTATTGTAGTACATTATAACAAAAGTTCACCTTTATTACTCTACATTATGTTACATTAGCATCACATCATTACCTCTGTATTACGTTACCATGGCATCACATCATCACCTCTACATCAAGTTACCATGGCATCACATTGTCACAATGGTACAAACAGAATACCAACTGTTGAAGAATAATAGAGGTAATTTAACAATAATGGTACCATTTTCTGTACATCATACATGGTAAATTATGATTCTGACGACAGACATAGGCTCTGAAAATGTAGACACAATAAAACTGAAGTACTGGTAGTTATCACCCAGTTTTGAGATCCATTTTATAAATGTATTATGTATTTTAAGATACATGTAATTATGTTTGTGATAACTCAACATGCAGTTGATTAGTATTGTTATGGTAGTTTTGAAACGGAGCAATGTTATAAGATCACTTTTTTTCACAAGTAGAAATTTTTGTGTTGTAGCCTCGGTATATATGAATTTGTGATCTTATTAAAGTACATATACTGTATAACTGTTTAATTCTGCGGGGAATAAATTTTGCGGTTCTGATACTGGAACTTATTCACAGGTATAAAATTTTGCCGTGAACTGGCCAGTGTTAACAAATTTCTGTATGGATTATCTCGGCCTCCGTTTGATGAATTCTACATGAAAATATTCACTTTGTATTTAATTTCGCACTATGAAGTCAAACTGTGAATATAGTGACATTAAATCCCCAGTGAACAAAAGCAACTGTACTGTATGCAATTGCACTTGGTATCAAAACCCCTGTTACTTAATCAGTAAAAGTGTCTGTATGTAATTAAATGCCTTGTCTTTGCGAATTACTACACTCAAGATATGAATATGTGATGAATTGTAAGTGAATAGTTCAGGGGAGATAATTTATAGATAGATCATGTGGTCAGTAAACATTTATTTTTCATTTGCATTATAAAGCTTAAGTATCATTAAGGTATTAGCTGGCTTTAAAACATAAAATAAAAATATGGCTTTTTACATTTTGTCATTTCTATCGTTAGCGGTTAAAGCCTGGCTGATTACCTCCGTCCAATCCATCCATGTTTATTTGTCAGCCATTTTTGTCAGATTAAATATTTGATCTTGTATCTCATATTTTTATATAAAAGTAATATAAACAAAAAATCCTTTGATATGGGCACAATTTCTATTTCTAGGTTTTGTAAGTCTTGTGACTCTCCTCGCGTGAAGATTTCCAGGTACAAAACAATAGGTGTGATTTGAATCTGGGTCAAATGACGTCACTAAACATAACCAATGTCAACTTCTTTTCTTGATGTCAAATTGCAGTTAACCCTTTCAAATCTGAGTACAAAATTGAAGATTTCACATGAGACTTAGAAATCCTGTATGTTCGTCTTTTTATATGCAAAATGACTTGTTGTGCAAATGTATTGTGATAAATTACAAATTGGTATACATGTATTAAGTTGTGTTTTTTATGGTTTTTTCTAGCAATTACTAAAGGAAGGGTGCACAATTTGTGTGATATGGTTTCGTGAAAAAGTTGTGAAATACTTCAGCTTTATAGTCCCATATTTACCTTTGATAGACATTCTACACACATTTTTGTTAATTGATTTTTTTATGCCATTTTCAAAAGTACATGTGTATTTACATTTACATTAAAAATATAAAATCATTTGTAATATTGATATGCATTTTACTCTGTGGTTACTAAGATTGTAACGATATATCGATATACCGGTAATGTACCAATATTTTAAACAGATACGAGTATCGGTTTTGTCATCACTAAAATATCGTCGTTTTGGGTTTTTCATTATTCTTATTTCTTGTTAAATTATTTAGTTTTATTAAACATAAATCACTTTGGAAGTTGTCAAATAAACGCATGTTCACATTTCCTTTTGCTCGATGTAAACACAAGTTACAGAGCCATGTGTACTGAGTACTGACGTTGCCTTATCTCCATGTAGCAGAATTAAGAAAGTATCGGGGCGATAATTATTCGGGTTTTCAGATTAGAGCAATTTAATTCAAAATAAAACACATAATTAACAGAACAGATAAAAACATCTGTATCATCAATACGTATTGTGTATTGCTCTAGACGTTTCATATTGTAACTACCCCTCCAATACACAGCCCTAGTGGTTACTCTAAATCGACTTTTTCACTGGTTTCAAAAGCAGCTTTAACCACACAGTTTGTTTGGTCAAACAATTTTAATCCCAGACCCTATCCTTGATAGGTCGTACACCCTGCCTTACAAAACACTATCTGTAGCACTCAGATTGTTACACATACAGGTATGTTTTTTTTTTCAATATCTGTGCTATAAAAAGTTTATATTTATTTCTGTAATTTAGAAAAATGGAACTTAATGAAAAACAATCTGCATGTAGAGGAGATACCGGTATGCTAAATTTCTAGTACATTTACACTGGTGGCCATAAATGAGTTTGCAAAATTGCTTCTCATGTTCAGTTAAATCGGACTTATCGTAAATATTTCACTCATTTGTAAAATACATACCTGTCAATACATGTATTTATATGCACACAGATTTTATTTTAGGGTATACATTTGCCATGGAACCAAAAATAAATATACATGTATAGGATACTCAGTTTTGGTTTTTTTTTTAAGAGTAATACTTACAAGGGAACTTAAAAGGGATAACTACTAGTTCATTGTATTAGGTGATTAAAATTATTATTATATTGAAATGTAATTTGTATATATTGACTTGTGGATGTATGTGTGTGTGTGTGACTTCAGCATTGTTCAGGAGTTGCTTGTAATCTTTTCTGTGTGTGTGTGTGTGTGTGTGTGTGTGTGTGCATCTTTAAGTGCTCAAAAAGTATTGTGTGCTTTATAATGAGGTAATCATGAATACTAACTCATTTTATAAAATAGTCAATGTCTATATGAATATATTTTAAATGATTTCTTGTACATGTAAATGTGTATACTGAACAATTTTAAGAAGAGAATATGTGTATATATATGGTAAACATTAGAGATGTATTGATACTCATTTTGGAAGTCGTTGTAATGTTGAATGTAAATATATTTATTCTGTGGTACATGTATTTATAAATATGATCCCTTTGGTATACAACTGTTTGGCTTTTTAAACAGGATTTATATTGGTGTAGTGTCCATCCATCAGTTGTCTTGTCCAATCTCCTGTTACAGCATTTAGGATATTTATACCAAACTAGTACCGGTAATGACCTTCACAATTTTCTTATAAGTTACTGGTACTCCTTTTGGGCTTCAAAACAAACTAAAGATAAGATGATAGGCAGAACCCGATATTTTAAAATAGGTCACCTGTTAAAAACTTTTTGCTTTAAATTAAATAAAAAACTTTGTAAAATAGCTTTAAATTGCTTGTAAAGATAATGGAACATATGGGTTTTCAGTTCCGATATTTTCTATAGATATTCAGAATGAGATCAAAGGTTGAGACCACAATAAGGTCTTTCATGTTTTATAGCAATGAATTTTACCATAGCGTATTGATTGACGGTCACAGTGCCTCTCGCTGCTGTAGTTTGTTTCAGACCTAGTTTTGGCAGTTTGTTAGTTCCCTTACTGTAATGGGTTATTTTTCTCCTGGTACTCCAGTTTCCTCTGCTATCCAAGAACTAACCATCAAGGGTCTTGACTAGGGTATAAACCAAAACTCTACATTACTCCTTGTAACCAAAATTGTCTTTAAATTTCCATATCATGAGGATAATGATACATGTATAGAAGTTTCAGATTACCATATTTAAAATACCGGTAGTACAAAATTCTTACTTTGTATCAATGTTAAGAATAGTGACATGAATTTTAAAATGGGTTTGTTTTCACTAAGGGGTTTTTCATTCATTATTATAAAGAGATTTTTTAAATGTATAAATGTATAAATGTGTGTTTAAAAATGTAAAAATATATTTTGCATAAATGCATATCTGAGGTATTTCATTTAAATTTTGTCATTTGTTGTATCTTTGTGTCACATGATTGCATGTGTGCATTTCAGTCATTGATTAACTGCAATTATTTTTTTATAATACATGGATTTCTATCATAAACTGACTTGTTTAAAGTGTGTTTGCAGGGGACCAAGGGATAGATTTTATTCAGATTTTAATTCTGTATAAAACACAGGTATGCCATAACCTAGCGAGTGTTGGCATCAGTTGTTAAATTTTTTAATGTACTAGATGTATAGATAGGCTAGGTTGTTCGGACAGTTGGGATTTTGTTATGCTTATTGTGCAATTGGTACATAACATTTTACATTAAAATAATGAAATTATAAACACTTAGAAAATACGGTAACTGCTAATTAATTAACACTTAGTTTTCTTTTTACAGCTGTCTTATTTTGACATTCAATTTTTAATAATTAAATTTGTGTTAGATTTAATTCATAGATTTTCTGTCACCTTATAAATGTATAACATAAAATACTGCGTAAAATGGTGGCATGAACCAGGGTCCAAATAACATTATTTTGATCAGGAATCCATCTTTGAAACATTCACTTAATCTCATTGCAGAGTACTTTACCATTAACTTGATTCAATTATCATGTTTTAATTTTTGTAAAACAACCATGTATATTTTGTAAATAAATAATTCTACTTATGCATTTTATGTTCTAGTATTTCTTATATTGTTCAACTTGCAAATACATTGTTGACTCGGGGATATTGCAAGCCTAGGCTTTTATGGCCATCATCACAGTATTGTTGGTAAGTTTGATGTCTCTGTGTCCAGGATTGCCCTGGATATATTCAACATCCTATAGTTCCATGTTCCTTTGACACAATTTTGATAACATGTGGCTGATGTAGCTAGCTTAACAGGAGGTGCTTACCCTTCCAAAGCACATGGCCTCACTTTCCAGGTGTTTTTAATTTGTTTCTGGATTGTGATTTGGACATGGATTAGTATGTGTGTTTTTTATTGATTGGGGTTTTATATTACTGTGAAGATTATTTCACTTATATCAAGACGTCACCAGCTATGAGTGAAGTTGCAGTAATTTATGCCAATGCATTGTACTTGTGCCAGTAAGCTCAGAGTCCTATAACATGTCACATGGCATCTTTTAAGGTCACCTGAAGTGCCATGTGATTTTTATTTCTAACTGGTACTTTGCAAATAAATTACCATTACCCATTATGGAGCTAAAAACTGAAACCCTGACGTTCCACTTTGGAGTTAGCACCACCAATTAAGATATCACAGAACTTGTTGGCTCAGTGGCAGCAGATTGGTTACAATGTTAATCTGTGACATGTTGGATCAGTGTGGTAGCACATGTACATTAAATGTCATCATTAAGTGCTTAAATATATGCACTTGCATAAACTAAGGCAGCATCTGTACTTGTGTATAGATTAGCAATCCTTGACTGTAAAAGATTATACATTGTATCTTGCTGTGGATACCTTGATGATTGCTGATGTGAGGTAAAACAACAATGCAGCTTACCATAAATATCAGACAAAACAAGAGTTAATCTAAAAATATTTAATTTTTTGGTTCACAGTAAAAATTCTGCAGAACAGCCAGCATTGCACTACATTAAAGTTATTTATAAATGATATGATACTACAATATGCATTAAATGAAACACAGCAAATTAACAAGCACTTAAACCATGGTTGTTATGGAAACACTTTAAACACATATTAAAATAAATGTTCTTCAAAATTGATTGATTTTAATGTAAAAGAAGTATTTTAATGATATTATTAAAACATCTTAATAAATGAGAGACTGAAAAAAAGATCTATGAGTTATGATATGGCATCTTGAATTTTTGGAAGTTCCTCTTTAAATTTTTATTTGGCAAATTTTTACAGCAGTGGAAATACAAGATGGAAGTGTACCCAGTATAACGGGATAATATTTATGTAACGGTACTTAATATGAGCCATGTTTTTACAAAAATTTTGAATTTACACCAATTTATCAACTTTTGATTTTAATTGCTTCTTGGCGGTTTCTATCCTATTAACTAACATGTGTAACCTTTAAAGGTTGGTCTTCAAGGTCACCTATACCAAAACATTTTGTTATACAAAATACAAACATATAGATATAATATTCTAAACCAAAACTAACTATTACTGTAAAAATTCTACACAATACTGAACTTTTAAAGTTCCTTAAATCTAGAAACAATTTTTAATTTTTTCAGATCTTTGCATATTTGCATGATTTTGAAAAATAAAGATAATAGATTAAAAAATAAACATTTTTATGTAATTGGAATGTCTTCATGTAAAGGAATCAATTAATAATATTTTAAATGGTGTGTTTGTTTTTTAATATTATCAATAAGGTGCCTTGTGGTGATGCCACATAACATTGGTGAAGTGGTAAGAACCTTGACAATTTCGGTATGAATTGTCCAAATTGGTTGGAAACATCTTTGGTACACTAAGTGGGGTCTTGGTATCTTATACCAAAGTCCAGATTTATTCATTTATATCAAGATGGTCAGTTATTTGATGGTGGAGGAAACAGAAGTCCCCCAAAAATCAGACCTTTGACATGAAAACTGATGAACTTTCTTACAGAAGGGGATTTGAACCCAGTGAGAAGTGTTGTGACATGCAAGGCAGCTCACTTTTAATAACTGTCATTTATTGAATTTCTAGAGTGTAGTAACAAATTTTTGTGAAATCGAAAAAATATTTTAACATTCATTATATATAGCATCACTTCACTTCACTTCACCAACCTTAAGGGCTATCATAGCCTAAAATACTGATGATGTCTTCATTAAAGTACTGTTATATAGGTCTTGTATCAGTTTAGTCATGGAATCTATATCATTTAAGCCTTCATACTTTTATATACATGAAAATTTACAAAATATTTACATTCTTATAATGTAGATCACCCATTTACAACCCCAATACCAATTTATATTTGTCAGAAATTATTTGAACTGTTAATGAAAACATCAATGCCACAAATCCTAGATAATTTTCATAATTTCCAGATTATATAACTTTTATTGTAAAAATGTTAAAATTAAATGATTTCGTATATCCAATAGAAGTCATAGTAATAATTTTTAAGGGGCATCAAATGGTAGAAACATAGATTTATAAACCACATTTATCCGATTTTGAAAATTATTTCAGAAAATATCTTAATTTTGTTCATCTTGTCATGTAGTTTAAATGTCCTTCATTATTTGTTTTTCATGACACATTTAATATATTATTTCTATGAAAAATAAATTTATTTTAAAATAATAGGACAATTAGTCAAATTTTATAACAATTTTATCTTCATTTATATTCAATTTGAGCATGAACATATTTTATTTTTTTAACAAAAATAATAAATAATACTGTGTGATGATTACTATGTCATATCATGCATTATGATGAATATATAACTTTGGTATAATATACAAATGATATATAATGCTGCCATTAGAAAAAAACGATGAAATTAATTCACCAAAAACATAAAAATCATGTTTTATTTATGCAAGGTCAATAATTGAAACATTAAATATGATGAACAGTCAAAAAATAAAGCACTGTAAGATTTTTTTCAGCATCAACATGCATCCATCATCTCATCTCAAAGATAAAAGATTTTTATTTGATTTATATTAAAATTGCGTTTTAATGATTATTACACAATGTTACCTCATTACAAAATGTTGTCTTTTTATACAATGTTGTCTTTTTATACAATATTGTCATTTATACAATGTTTTATTTCATACATACTATTTTCCTTTTTATTACAATATTGTCGTCAATATTTTTATTGCCTTTTTAAGAACCATTTTGACATGATTTATAATTTGTATTACAAGTTAATTGGATTTTCATAATTGCTTGAAAGAATTTACTGATTTCAATCCATTTTTTAATTATTAGATATTAGTTTTTTCTATTTTTTCACATAACAGACACAAAAAATAAACAGTAATTGATTTTTTTCCATGAAACTAAGTTCTTAAGTATCCCATTAACCTCTAAGTGAACCAAAACAATCACAAAACATCAATGATGCAGGAATACTCGCTAAACAAAAAATTATTCTCCTGTGATTTTTGCTAGTAATGAAGAAAATAAATGAATTCCTAATCGAGTGATTCATTGTTATCCAGTGTTCGCGCTGGGCATCACCAATGTTGCCAATAACATGTTCACAAAAGACAATTGTCTGTGCATTCACAGGTGTTTATTTTGTAAATTTACGCTAAATTAGCATGTTCAGTAACATGATTTTTCAGAAATTTTTCCATGAGTACTGTTATATTTTGGTTTTCATCAAATAATAATGGCCATACATGCATGTTTATTACTGGCTCAACATAATTTATTATGTCTATGTACCATTAGAGGAGTTATGGTAACGGGTAATATTACAAAAAATATCACATTCGCAAAAGGAATCCTAAATCACACAACTGAATGCATTTCGATCACAAGCAGCTAAAAGTTTGATGGATACGATCTTTTATTCATATGCAAGCGTTTCCTTGATCAAGACTACCTGTCATCGGACGACAACAGTGGCCAGATTTGCGTCTGTCAACAAGGACAGTTTGAAAAATTGACTGAAGCAAAAGATGCGACAAGCATAAAAAGGGCGGTTAAACGGTCTGTAAAGCTCTTTAGAGAATTTCTGAGCGGTAGTAACACAGAATTTGAAAGCTTTTGGAAATCAGAACTGAACGATAAACTTAGACTTTTTTATGCTTCAGTCAGAAAGAAGGAAGGTGTTAATTTTAAATCATCGTCTTTCAGTTTAAGAGAATATCTGGAGAAAATAAAATAAATATAACATGTTACCCTGAAGCATGCGCGCCATTCTTTATTCTTAGTAAATCTAAGGGTGATATTATTTTATTTTCAAACAGTTAGTTACCCAATCAAATTACTTGAAAATTACATGAGGTATAGTAAATTAATTTAAACAAGACTTATTGTAATTACTTTGCTTTATGGATTAAATTGTAAAATCCAAAAATAATGGGTGAACAGGTGTTACCAAAATATGGAATGAAATATTAACCCATTAAAGCATGTTAATTTCTGTTAGAAATACAAAAAAAAACCAGTTCTATTGCTTTTGCAAAATTATTCATCAATACATGTATATTTTTGTATATGCTAATGGAAAATGTAATTAAGTATCTGTCTCTTGTGAAAAAAAAATTATTGGAATGCAGTGACAAATTACTTAATGGCAAAATTTTTTTTAAAGCCTTTACCTGATCAGACTAAAATTGCTTAAATTTAGCAAACTTTGTCAATCTCTTTTGGAACAACGGATAAGCATTTTGGACAAAACTAAATTCATAATTTGTAAGCTTGAACTTATATTCTAGGCCTAATTGACATTTTAAATTCCCGAATATTTCAAAAATTTAAAGAAAATCCTTAATATTTCAAATTTGCCAGATTTAAGTTAAGGAAAATCTAAGTTAAGGATTGATTGTGAAACTGTAGCCTGATAAAAAGTATAGGACAATGACCGTTGTCAAATGGGATACGACCTTCATAAACTGTAACTTTGATGATTTCTTTATGCATGTTGTGGAAAATAAATATGCTTATTAGTTATCAAGGCCATGCAATCCATTAAATTATTAATGTTTACATATATCATCTCAATATCCTCTTCACTTATTTCTTTACTATACATTTTACTATAAAAGTAAGAAACTCTCCACTTTGTTATAATCTTTCATAAAATTACTATCTTAGCTAAAAAGTAATTCTACCTTGAAAAATACTTCTGTGTCAACTACTACCAACTAACTTTGAAAAATTATGTACAAAAACATTCAAAATGGCAGTGTTTGATGTTGTTTTTCTCTTCTGTTGTCATTGATTTTGTAAAATTTGTTCATATGGTTATTTTTAAAGATACATAAACATGCATCTATAATTCTATATCTTATATATCTTAACACTTTCTCACAACCATAAAAAATACTAAATTCAAGATCAACTTGAATGTAAAAATAAAGCATGTATACATATGTCATCTTGTGGCAATATTTACCTGGAATCTAAAAATATTAATATAAGTCCATTTTAAAAGCTGGAACCATTTTTATCTAATTTTGAAGAAAAAAAATTTAGTCACCAAGAGTTACTCCCCTTAGTATAAAACAGGCAAAATGGGCCCATTCACACATAACTTAAACTTTAAAACTATTTTGACAGGAACCTAGAAAATATAAAAACCCACCTGTTTTTAAATTATCACACCATTTTCTCAGAAAAGGTGAACATACAAAACATGACCATATTCAAACAAAAAGTAAATATTATTATACTGATGTGAATCTCCAGTCATCTTCAATTTCAATTTCTTTTGGCTGTTTATTTGACTTAGTTTTAAATGTGTTTTTAATACTACCAAATAATGATGAGGTAGATGTCTTTTCACCTGAAGATGAAGTTTTACCAACTTTCCATTTAAAGCATTCACTTTTGTTTTATCAGCCTTATATGCCGTATCATGATGAAGTGACACACCACTTCCATAATCATTCATTTTAAGAGATCCATAAGATGAGGACGCTCTCAATGACTCCATTGAATTTGTCATGTCCTCTCCAACTTCAAAAATTGGATCAAAACAAATGTACGTAGATGAAGTTGGACGCGATTTACTTTTGTCACTTCTGCCATTTTCTCGGATTTGTAACACTGAAATAGGATCAACATCTTCTTTTTTGGCGTGTTGTCTATTTGATGACGAGCGTTTTGGCACATTAGATGTCAATTGAGATGGAGATCTATTATCTAAAGGACTGTTACTACTTTTTAATTGATCAACATCGGTTATTCCCATCCGTCTAATGTCACGGCCACTTTGTATAACAGGAATAACAGAATCAAATGGACTTTTCTGAAACACTGGTTCATTGTCACAAACAGCCACTCTGTATGAGGAGTTCCTATTTTTGTTTTGATCAGATACCCTGCTGATGATTCATGGGTATTACGTACTGCTACGCGATATGAGTCTGTCCGACTAAAATCTGCTGGCACTGAGGAAATCTTTCCGATCGAAACACATTTCCCTTTGGTGTGCCTGGACTATTTTGATTACAGAAGCTCTTGAAGGTAAAGGCTTAGTTGTTGTTGTGGGAACAATGGACAACTAGCACTTTCTTTCAAAGCCACTCTATATGAATCAGTTCTGTATGTGTTACCCATGGCAACACGATAGGAGCCTGATCTAACTGTTGGATTACCTGGTCAAGATTTTGAATATTGACAACAGGACCAGGTCTACCCATCTGTTTTACAGGTTCTTTGTTTGAGACATATGACGACATACTAGACGGGACAGAATGAGAGGAGACCATTTTATTTCGAGGGTAGCCACTGTTCTTCCCTGATTTCTGAGTTATCTGATAATAAGAAGTCCGTGCAGAGTAACCATCTCGGGAGACATTTTGATGATGGTGGTTCTGACTATACAAATTGTCTGGTGATTTTTTGGTTAATTTTGATTGTGAAGTGTATGGTGTTGATGAAGACACAGGATCCTGAACTGGAGACATAGGACCAGAAAATGTCCTGAATGATAATGATTTATTCTGATTGGTACTACCATTAAAACTCTCATTTGGTATTGTGCTGTTAAATGAATTTGTTGTTATGGCAACTGTTTCCATGGTCATACCCAAACTTGATTCATCACCTGAATATCCATTGGTTTTAGTCACATTTTGTAATGATTCTATAGAACCTGTTGGAGTTGTTATTAAGGTATGTCTAAGTTTGACAAGTTTGGAGAACTACATGGACTTGTCATACTGACATATGTCAAAACTATCCTTAGTATCAAAGGAATCAAATGATGATATAGAGTTCAAACTTCCTGAATAATTACCTATCCTTCCACCATTACCATTCATGTCCATGTATCCTGAATCAACTGATGATAATATCGGTCCACTTTCATTTCCCGTTTTAGATGACACATTGCTGGCATTTTTGTATACAGGACTGACAGCGTAACAGTTTGGTGTTGAGATGTTGGTTTAATAAGTGGTATTCCCCACATGTGACACCGGATAATTGTTTTTAGTATTCATGGAAGGATTATTATAAGAGCTCATTCTGATACATTAACATAAGCTGTCTTTTTTCTGACATTGGTAGACTTTTTGGACGGCTTCCAGGCTTCACTGTAATAATGGGCTGATATTTTAATGGCAAATCATTGCTATCTACCTTGTCCTGCACTTGTCTAATAAAGGCACTGTCAATTGATAAGTAGATGCTTCTGTTAATTTCTTAAATTTATCTCCCTTAGAAACATGTCCACCATCTTCCGAAGAAGACGGGGAAGAGGGAAGTGGCACTTGTACTGCTTGTGGCATATCGGGATTAAACATGTTAATGACAGGTGAAAAGTTTAATGACTTTGGTGGCTTTGGACCTCCTAATGTCTGATCACTGTTTTTCAATATTCCAGACAAAGGAGATGTTGGTGAATTATCTCCCTTTTTGTGAGTCCTCGGCCATGATTTAGTATACTCATTTGATGTCTTATCCCATTTTGATATTTGTATTTCCGAGGTAAAGTTTTGCTGTCACCAGTGGTTGTATCATACGACTGATCAGATAGAATCTCACTTTTATTATACTTAGTGATGGTCAGAGACACTTCCATCGTTAAGAACGAAATCGAAAAAAAGGAAGGTGTCTCCTGTCTCGTTTTTGACTTCACTGTTGTGATTCATATCTATAACTTCACACAAGTCTTTACGATATAAATAAACGTCCTCATCACTGTAATAGACTGTCCATATCTCCCTCCTGCCTTCTACCCATCAGGCTATCATCATCACTTAACACTGGACACAAAGACGGAATCATAGTCGAAGATATTTTTGTTTTCATTTTAACTCTTGTATAAATACTTTCTTGATCTGATTCGGACACAGATGAAGAGTCTTGTCGAGAATAGTCACCTGAAGATGTTTTAGTGTTGTCAAGTTCTACCTCAGAGCTATCCTCGACGGCACTTGAACTGAGTGTTCCTGAAATGGAGGTAGTTCTAGGAGGAGGGAGAGGTGGTCCGACACGTTTGATTGGTTTATGTTGTTGATCTGGTGAAACTTTTTTAATGCCAGCAGTGTGTAAATCTTTCTGTCCTATGTCAGGATTACGTATAACACTTTCGACACTACAAACACTCTGACTATCTTTTAGCAGAGATGAGTTGTTCACATTTTCTGCATCTAGAGTATCAGTACTTCTCCTCAGTCCACTGTCATTGTGGAACGAGGTGTAAAATCCTTCCTGGTCTAATGAGTACACCGACTCCTCCTCATCGTCCAGATATTTCAATGGTTTTCTACCGGATGGTGACATCATTAGATCAAGAGCCATGATGTTTTTCTTCGTTAGTTGTGATAACGAGTTCAGAGTGTCAGCACTACTTGAAGATATCTCATCCCTTGATGCTGCCCTTGCTGCTAAACTTTGAAGCCAGGCCTCTGTTTCAGCTTTAGACTCATTGCTAGAGTCTCCATCTCCAACAGTTGTGCTTGCTTCATCTCCTCCATAACCACCAGTAGATTCTGTCCCACATCTTGACCTGAAATAGAAAGTACAGCTAGATAAAGAAATGGCTTCAATAAGGTTGCTTGGTTTTTTTGTTTTTTTTAATTTATTTACAGTGTCAAATCATCTAAACATCTAAAATAAAGAACCATGTTATAAGTTTGAACAGGTCATTCATTAACCAACATTCAACATTAGAACTGGTTCCTTTTGTTTTAAGGACATTTGGTATACTTGAACAAAGAAATGGAGTTCTGAAATTCTGTTCCGTATATTAATAGGACTTCTGTGCCCCTTTTTGGTACTACATGGAATAAGAAAAGTTGGCAGTGTACATTTATTATCATTTAGGGGTAACTGAAATAATGATTGCAGTTGGATATAAAACAGCAAAATATTTTTTCTCTTATAATTATACATTCAATAACTTGACAAGGAAGGAATCTTAAATCTGAAGTTCAATAAATATCAGCCAAAGATGTACTACATGAAAAAACAATCAATTTCTGAAACACTATTAAGACTGCCATACATATATCATAATTCTGTCATTTTATATCCTAAGTTAGTGGACTAAATTAATATCTTAGCAATATTATGATGTTTCTGGTTATCCAAGCAACAACATTGACATTTTTACAACTTAATTATTTCAGTAAATAATCCTGCTAACAAAACATTTGCATTAGTAGAAATCATTGTAATGTATCCTTAATACCAGTAACAACTAGAATGATGGGGGAAATTTGTTTAAATTTTTAGGTTAATTATGGTATAAGAATATTTAAAATAAAAGATTCTGAGAAGATTAAATTATTAGCTGACTAACTGAATTTATAAATATTTTAATCAAAAGTACAAACGATTACCATTTTAACCCTTATTTACCCCCAATCCCCTCAAATGATGCTAAGTGGGGTGGATGGCGTTAACACACCATTCAAGATCATTACACTTTTTTTGTTCTGGAATGATGAAGGAAACCAGAGTAAATGTGTTTGAAAACCTTCGACCTTTGGCAAGCATATTGCTAAGTGATTTAGAGATGCTGTGAGTGAATGAAAGTTTCTCTTACTGATGCTTAAAAAACAGTAACTTGCTTGAATTACACCTCACACACTCACTAATAGTGGGTCTGCAGCTATAACAAAATTCAGGAAAGATGAACCTGTCTACAGATTTTTGTGTAAGGAAAATAGTGACTAGATTAGACCATATTCAGATCAACTTTATATACATAGGTATTTGATATTTACTGGTTAATCCATTCAGTACCTAATGGACCAGGAAATGTTATTTATCATCCAAGATGGCAATACTTGATAAGGTTACTGGGTAATTCTTATTTACAGCATATTGTTGAGAATGTGGCATCCAATAAAAAAGTAATCTCTGCATTACTGGATGTTACTTTAACTATTGGTGCAATACAGACACCCTATACAGCAGCGATTAGGGCACCTGTTATTACACCTAACACACAGGGCACCTGTCATGACACCTAACATACAGGGCACATGTTATTACACCTAACATACAGGGCACCTATCATTACACCTAACATACAGGGCACCTATCATTACACCAAACATACAGGGCATCTGCCATAACAACTCACATACAGGGCACATGTTATTACACCTTATAGGGCACCTATCATTACACCTAAAATACAGGGCATCTGTCATTGCACCTAACATACAGGGCACCTGTAATTACATTTAACATACAGGGCACCTGTCATTACACCAAACCTACATGGCACCTACCATTATACCTAACGTACACGGTACCTGCCGTTACACTTAACATACAGGGCACCTGTCATTACACCAAACATACAGGGCACCTGCCATTATACCTAACGTACAGGGTACCTGTCGTTACACCTAACATACAGGGCACCTGTCATTACACCATACATACAGTAATAAACCTTTACTTCTGATCTTTACCAATAACAATACCAATCTACTGTATGTCCAATTAATGATTGTAAATTAACTTAACATGTTACACAAACACATAGTGACCACTGGTCAATATTTTCATTATTAGATTATGGTCAGCATGACAGATGGTGATATATCTAGTCAAAACATTGCACATAATGTAATGTAAATAAAATTAATTTTCTCTTATCTCATTCTCCATCCAATGTCCCTCAAAAAGGAGATAGGTATCACCAGACAAGTTTGAACTGGTCAGATGACCCCAATTTTGGCAATTTTATTGATATGAATCTGCTTGTGATAATGAATTTGTCTGCAATATTGATGACATAAGTGATTTCAACAGTGTATAGATCTTTCTTGATACAGCAAAAACAATCTTGCTATAAAAACCTAAATTAAGCATGAACAAGACCTGTTAGAACTTGGAGGTCAATGTCAATATAGCCAGGTCAAAGGTGTTGAGAGGGCACTAGATAAATCAATAGCATCTTTAGTATTTTTCATTAAGTTGATTTATGTTGCCCTGGTTATGTGATCCGTTAATTAATATAATAGCAAGTTGTAACATTACAATGGATAGTTGTACTATGGTACATGTATATGGATTTTTTTTTACTTTAGATTATTATATTTTGTACATTTTACAATATGTATGGTTTTTATGTTATCAGATAGTGTCCAGCTGGTAGTGAAAATTTGCATCCTGTGTATTTGGTGATATTTTTTTCAATTAAAAGTTAATGCAAATAATTGTTATCATCCAACAGGAAGAATTCAAGTTAAAACTTTATGCCATCAATATTTTAAATAGAATTAAACTCAAACTAAAAGTGCTTTTTTGAACCAAAAATGTATAATACATGTACCAAAACTTAACCGGCAATGCACTCTAAAAGAAATACAGTATCACATTTCAAATGGTTAACTTAATTATTTAAGTGCTTCAATTACAGTAGTGTCCAATATTAATTTTCTGTTTTTAACTACATTGTACTATTTTTGGTATTTTCTAATATATAATTTTTTCAATACTTTTTGTTTCAATATTATACATATATTAACATTGTATTGATTTTAACATTAAAGAAGTTAGAACTATGTACAATGTACACATATCTCTACTCTCTGATAAGGCAGAACAATAATCTTTTTGTGTAAGAATACCTAACCAATGTAGTCCTCTCACCATGAAATGTTTGATTAATTCTTTATAAAAAATATCAAAATATTAGCCTAGCCAAATATAAAACTAGGTGTTACAAAATCGATGAAGATAACAGATAACCCAAATCTTTAGAATACAAGAAGATCAGAATACACAGTGATAATAGCCGCTGGTCCTTGAGATCAGGAGATAAAATGTCTTAACAAGTTGTTATCATTCTATACATGAAAGAAACAAACTGTGATGTAACAGTCCTATAATACAAATACTTACTCAAAATAAACATAAAATTTAATCAATTTTAAACCAAAGGTGTGAATGTTCTGTTTGAATATAGGGTGACAGCTATAAAAAGATCTCTGATAGGAACATTGAACACATACTGTTGGAGTGAATGGTGTTCAAAAGCTTAGTCAGTATTAGTTCACTTACAGATGAATGTTGAATTTGCAAAGTGTAGTGGGATGGAACAATGGTATTTCATGCCAAACTAATTCTGCATCGACATTAAGGTGGTCACGTCTGAAATGTTGGAGGAAACCAGAACACACAAGAAAATACCAATCTTCAACATTGAAAGTGACAAACTTTCTCACTCTAGGATATTCCAGAGTATGATTCAAACCTAGCTGATAAGATGGTTTCTTGGTTGAATGTTGCTTAACGTTGCATCAGCAATTTTTTAGCTATTTGTGATGAGAACTATTTTATTTATCTCTATGGATTAATCTATGAACAAGTTTGTGTATGCATGTGAAGTGTGAGTGTGTTTTATGGTCTGCCTTGTACTGATGCACACTCAGGGCAACTTTAATGTGCTAGCTCACAGAGTCAATACGCTGCAGACAAATGTACCACTCCCCCAGTCAAATTATACTGAGACCAGGTGAACCAGTAAAGACCAACATCAAGAAAAATTCACTTTCCCACATGTAGTCTGAGCAGGCCTCAAACTCACAGTGGTGACAGACCCTGGATTTTTAGACTGATGTCTTATCCATTACACCACAGCAGCCTCCTCCTAGCTGATGAGAGGCACTATAATCCATAAGCTCCAGTTTAGACCACCTTGGATGTCAATGCCTTTTAGTAAATTTGTAGTTATATGTATGTAAAGTACTTATCCTTAATAATTTCCTGTGCCATGGTAGAAATGGCATGAAACATTATTCACTCACAAACTTGATAAATTGCTTGTTTTATTACATTAATACCATACCTGTCATCATCTGGTAATGGTGAATCTCTCCCTGAATCTTGTCCCAGAGAGTGCTGAGACATGGCAATCTGCATACACTCTGATTTGACGTGATCCGAGTCCATAGAGTGACGATTACTACTGCTTCCACTCCAGTGACCTAATAGTTACGACAAAAAGATAAATGTTACTTTAAATAATTCTACAAAGACATAAATTATGAATACATTAGTAATGTTAGTCATTTAAACATTAAATAATTTCTGAAAACATAAGGTAATACATTGGTATTATTATATCTTAAATGAATGTCTGCAAGTAACTTTTCATTATAGTCACCATTTTTGTAAAGGGATGGGAAATGTACAATGTTTTTGATATTTTTTCTACAAACTCAAGACTACCCATTTTTATTCAGACAAAATTCACAATTTGTTGACCTTTCCACATCCTTGTTTCAAGTAGTTGTTCTCTTTCCAATCTTTATCTAAAGTTTTATATAAACCATGCAGATATGGAAAAGGAAATAAAATGGAACTTTGTCCGACAATTAATACAACAACATTAGAATGCACAGAGTAATCTACAAACCTGAGGAACACTTATCCTCCCTTGATATACTGGATCTACTCTTAGTTATCTCCCTTAGTTTTACTGATGTTGTCCAATCTTTCGGCATATTTTCCCAGGGTGTTTCTTTCCTTCTGGGAAAACTTCTAGGTAAGGTGCTGCTTTCAAAATTATAATAACTTCCTGGACCAACTTTTAATTGTCTATCGTCATTTAGCAAAACACCGTCAGGCATACTTGGCATTTTTGTCAGTGCTAGCGTTTCTTGAATGTCTTTTTCAAAATCTATAGCATCAAGATCTAGTGATTTTGGTCTAGGTTTCTGTTTGTCTCTTTCTTTACTAACACTGCGGACCAGAGCTTTAAATTTTGCACTCATTATACTAGAACGTTTTGTGGATCTTGATAAACGGCTTTGTGCGGAACCCATACTAGCTAGACTGACAGTACTGTTACCACAACTTGAGACTACAGACTCTCTTTCTGAGTTATGCCGTTTCTGGGAGTAAAGTTTGACACAACGGGGCAAGGATTTTGACCGTCTACATGGAAATAATTTCATAATTTTTGGTTCTTTCAGATAATGCTCATCCTCATTTCTTTCCTGCATTTTGGCATCTATTTCATCCAAATATTTAGCCATAGTCTCGTCTCTCTCTGTATTAATGCTTGTATCGAGATCGTCATAACTATAGAGTCTTGTTTGATCAGTAAGACTTTTGTTTCGTCTATGTTTACGTTCAAATTGTTCTAACTCTTGCATGATATTTTCTGGAACACCAGACACAGTTCTTCTTCTCTTCTTTTTCTTATTAGCATCCTCTTTTTCTATCTTTTTCATTGATTCTCTAAGAAACTGCATTCTCATAAATCCTGTTCCTGAGGTATCGATAGGGATGGTGGTGGGTGGCAGAGACGAGGACAAATGTTCTTCTTTATTTTCCTTTTCTTCCTGCTTCCGATCTTCGGGGAACATATCACTGGTAATATGAATTGTTTTTGGTCGGTCTTTCAATCTTTTGTATCGTTTCTCAAACGACTTGACCCCTGCCTACAATGTAAATAATATTTCCGTTACCTAAGATACAAATATCAGTTACAAATTTGAAATATTATCATTTTCAAATTTTTGTTTTAAATCCCACCTGTTGCATAAAACATTAATAATCTGACTCATCGTCTAGTAGGCTCGGCTCGTTAGTTGATTGATACTACTTAAATCTACATTAACAATATGTTAGCTTTTGTGACAAAAAACAAGAGTTGCCAGAAGGACAGCATAACTGAGCCTTATACCTAGTTCATCAAAAGTCTTTAATAGAAATCTGAAAGTTTGGACTCAGACCGTCATAATGATGCTGCCATCACTAGATATTGATAAGATAACTTCTGTATATCCCACAAACAAGCTTTAATTTATTCTGAATCCTGAAAGCTAATCTGAATAGTTGCTTCTAACCTTGTGCTTCCTTTTATAATTTTTTTTAGTATAAACAATAAATTTGCTATTGGGTAAGACTTGCATAGTTTGATATACTGTTATTAAATTATGTTTTATTAAAACCATACTCACCCTCCGTGTAAAGCCGAGATCAGGAGTTTTGATATTAGGCTCTTTAAGCACCATTGGCCATAGTCTGAAGATTTTGGATCCACACATTCCATCTTTTCTGTATATATCAGCAGCTCGGATGATATTGGATGGTGAGACCTCAGACAAATTGTACTGGTCTTTGATACACTGAGGACGAGTTTCCCGTGTAAAAATGTCACAATCAAACCCATGCTTAGCCTCATGATGTTCCTTGACTTGACTAAATTTGGATAGATCACCAACAGCTGAAAGTACATAAAAATAAAAATACTTTTATTAAAAATAATACTAAAGAGATTAGTTTAAAGGAGGATTTGATAAAAAAAGAAGAAACATTTTCATTTTTAGTGATCAATCATGTACAACCCTCAGGGTACCACAGACTCTCATATACCCTGGTATAACACATAGTGACACCTGAACATAAACTATTAAGTCTCTATAACAGCAACATTTTTAAGGGGTCTCAGTGTAAGAGTTGTCAAAAGCATGCACTAACAGATAATGGCACCTTTCGACACCAAAGTTCAAATCCAGTTCTGGCAGATCCTAGTGTGAGAAATTTTGTCACTTTGCTTGCCGTCAGTGGTTTTCTCTGGACACACCTGTTTCCTCCACAAACCCAGAACTGATTGCCTTGATATAAGTGAATGACTGGGACATAAAACATCATTACTTTTTACTTCTCCAACAATTTACTTTGGCATTATTTTTAATATGATAACTCAAATACCCCAGAAACATGCAGGTCTAAATTGAAATCTAATGAACTAATGAGTTATGTGAATTTCATTGTACCGTATTACATAACTGTTCTTCATAACCTTTATTGATTAATATCTATTTATATTATGTAGGTAAAGTAAACACTGAATAAAAATATTAACAGATGTCTGAAATGATAAACGGATTATCACCATCTTTAATAATATTATCACTTTACTTAACCAGATAAGTAGATTTCGATTCTACATACGACCTAGCTCACTCGCTTGCTACCTAACTCCGCTTTTTTTTAATATATCTCTTTACATTTAGGGCACAAAGCATTGATCTGATCAGTGATAATAATACATAATTCAGTATTTAATATTGCTTTTATTTAAACCCAGCTGGTAATATCATAATAACAGTAAGTAAAGACTTAGTTAAGTTGATGATCAATACACCTATTTATATATAAACAAAGGTCACCCGCAGTGAGGTCCGACCTGGATCAGCATCAATACACAACCTTTATAACATTTTGTTTTGTGATTGTGTGTAACTTCACCACACATTACTCAATACAAAGACAAATATACCATTAAAACATCAATTTTAACGGAATTGTGTTTAATTGCTAATACATGACATTTTACAGGGTAATTAATCGTATTTTTGATGAATCAGCGGAGTTACGGTAAATTTTGTAACATACGGTAATTAATCATATTCTTGATAAATAAGCAGAGTTGCCGTAAATATTGTACCATGACTGTTATTTCTTACCAAGATAAAACCCAGTCAAAATTAATGAAAGCGTAAAATAATGAAATTGAAAATAAAGAATAAATGGCTAGTCAATATTCAAGAAGGATTAAAAATGAAATAATGGTAAATCAGCATTAATAAGAAAATATAAACCAGAATAATACCAGGTTCAAAGTTAATGAGAAAATTCTTGTTTACTTGTTAAGATTTTTATAGTTGACTTCAAATAAAATTTGCGTAAAATTAAATCTAGAAAGAAATCATTTTTGATCATTAAAAGAGACTTAAGAAATTCAATTTAATTTGAAACTGAAAGTTCATGTCACCAATTACCGGTAATTGTTTTAACAAGTAAGTGAAAAATAATTTGATTAAAATGGCCATCTAGTTCTGCAAATTAAAACAGGTTTTAGTAGTAATTAAAACCATTGATTAACATTCTGTTTTCATGATTGTGACAGAAACGCTGGATGAGTCAACTTTGGATGTGAAAATATGTAATTTACACACTTGTTAATTACTAGAAGTCAGCTATCGGAACTTTGTAATTTAATTTACAAGACAAAGACAAACCATATCCATTTGAGCATAATAACTGTACCAGTACATAGTTATTATCATCAGGGAGCACTGTGGTTTTGTTAATTTGAAACACTAGTCATATACACATTATTCTCCCAACATTACCAATTCCATTGAAACTTTCCTGACTACAGACTCATATACCAGTATTGTATCTTGATTGCTATGGTGTCAATGACAAAATAATGTAAAAACTAGTGAAAATACACAATTTATTGCTAATGTTAACTTTGTGTAGTTACATTAATTCTAGAGAAGATTTTCAAAACTGGGAAAACCGGTAGTATGTGTTGAGTGAAATTCATATAACATTAGTAATCAACCTTGTAAACTTCCTGCAACATGGTCAAAATTCCAAAAATGTGCCGATAGGCCAGTTCAACCAGGGTATGTAGTAAGACCTGTATTAATCATTGATGTCTCAGACCTACAGCAGGTGATATGCATTTCCATGACCATGCAAACATAAAAAACAAGTAAATCTAATGCTTGACACCTCATTAATGTTTAATAAGCACTTGTATTGCTTGACTTTGTTTCTAGAGCCAGGTATATATAATTAAGCATGTTGATTACCTGACTGACAGGTGAGATTAGATATAATTATATACCTTGATTAACCTGTCTATTAACAGGTGAGAAGACGAGTTTATGACAAGCTCCAGCACACCTTCATTTTTCTTAATTGATAAACTGGTGAAGATTTTCCCTTTGAGACATAATAAAGATCAATGAGGCGATATTAACCATCAATTATCCATCCTCAAGTATACACCAGACAAGGTCAAGGTCAGATATCTGACCAATTCATTTTTAGTCCTTTTATCTTTACCCATGAAGCAATACAAAGTGACAGCTTATATTTTTAGGCTATATGCACTAGATATTAACTCTAGATCACATTGATATGATCACTAATGGTCAATCATAAAGAATTAATAACTAGACAAGGTCAAAAACATATTACCAACATGTTTGCTGTTAATACTTTTATCTTTATAGAACAGCATTTATTGCGAACTGCAGTCAAACTTTTTAGCTAATTTTCAAAGAGCAAAGACAAGTACAGGAGATCAAGATCACTCTAACGAGTTCTTCAACAATTAAGTGACTATAATATCTGCTACCTGCCCGTAACTCAAGCATCAAAACATTTAATCTATCCTGCATGATGTGCAAAAGACTGTCTGTATTGCTTTACCCCTGTGTCTGCACCAATCAAAACATCAAATCTTCAGTTTATTGGGAAACTCTAACACATTTCTATAAAGAACTATGGTAATAGCTGTTGTGTCTGCACCAAATCAAGAGTTAAGTTTATGGAGCAACCTCTTCAGCATGTTTCCATATCTGGTAGTATTTGCCACCTCTTGGTAAGAACTGCATTTTAACTTTCAGTTGAACTCAAAGTTTATGGAGCAACCTCTTCAGCATGTTTCCATATCTGGTTGTATTTGCCACCTCTTGGTAAGAACTGCATTTTAACTTTCAGTTGAACTCAAAGTTTATGGAGCAACCTCTTCAGCATGTTTCCATATCTGGTGGTATTTGCCACCTCTTGGTAAGAACTGCATTTTAACTTTCAGTTGAACTCAAGACTGTTACCAGCCTCTTACAACCTGTCTCTGCGTTAGAGTTCTCAATGATAAACATTGTGCTTTATTCATTCATATATGATCTTTAGTGCAGTTAGATGTTTCACATTCTTTTTATGCACAATTGCATGATATGCAGACAGACAGGTATAAGTGTCTGCTGTCTACCTTTGTGACCACATATACATATCTCTAGCTTAGAAACAGAGGTACTGTACTGTGTTATTTGACAAATATTTTAGCTGGAAACAGTTAATCAACCACCTATCTACACGACCTGTCATGTAACCTTACATTATAACTCTTCAATTTTAAACTTCAATTTAATGGATTTTTTCCAATAACAAATCACTCAGAGATTCCACTTAAGTTTAAAGTTTACCCAGTACAAACTAAAACTATATGACACCTTACGGGGAAAATAGATCACATAATTGACAAAAAACCAATACAAAAAGTTATTTTTCAAACTTTCCATTTCAAAGTGCATCTGAAATATCTTTAATTAAGAATTCCACTTTACGCTCCAACCTGTTCTTGGTACAACTTTGACCAATTTGGCATCATTCCGCACATTTTTAGCTGTGCTACCTGGTTCAAAAGAGAGTTTTTATAGTGAGTGGTGAGGAATTTCAAAATAATTCAAATTTGGTATAAATTAAGATTATATTGGTAGATAGTTAATGTGTCTGTATGACATCACGATTCCTTAAGGGCAATACACTTGTACAAATATCACCAATGTATGAGGACATATAACTATTTTATATTGTACATGTCGGTGCTTATCATTTGTTAGTAATATAAGGATGACATCAAAGTAAATGTGTATTTTACACCTACCTGTACAGGTGTATAGTGCAACAAGATTGACCTGGCTGTTTGACCTTTAATTTGAATATTAGATTTGACTAATAGACTGTGTGATTTAGGGAAGACAGCATGTTTTGTTACCATAAACACCCGGTACCCAGTATAACTACCATCTATCCTTATATATCAACTTTATATAACATAAATGACACAATGGATATGGCTGTCTGAATATGCAAACAAAAGGTCAAACGGCCAGGTCAAACTTGAAGCACTATACAACACAATGTTTGTCTTATTGACTTATCATATATATATATATATTTACTTATAAATCAGAGTAAGATTCCTGAAATCTTAGTGATCATTGTTGTTTATTGTCTCTAATTAAATCCAAAAGGTTAGCAAATGGAGATTGATAATTCAGATAATTGAATATTTTTTATTTGAATTGTTTTGTGATTCATAATTAATTACTGTAAAACAAGTTTCAAATATAGCAATGTACCAGTACGGAAAAAAGGGTCTAAATAGAATCGTATTTTTTATTTCACAATTACAACAAAACCCCGATTCATTGCCACTATTTGTTCAATGTATAAAGGTGCTTGTCTTCTACTTGGAAAAAAGAGAAGAATTCAAAAATAGTTTGGAAATTAAATAGAATCACATTTTTTATTTCACAATTACAACAAAACCCTGATTCATTGCCACCATTTGTTCAATGTATAAAGGTGCTTGTCTTCTACTTGGGAAAAACTAGAACTTAGAAGAAATGCATTTTGAGAATTCAAAAATAGTTTTGAAATAAGTGAGATGGCAAAGTTTTACAGGGTTTAGTGTATAACTAACAGTAATACTGTAGATTACATCTAATGTGTACAAACACTAGCCTGTTACTGTGTGTATCACAGTCATACAGTACTATGTCCCAGCATGTTGAAGGTACTTGTCTTGACCCCCTATCACTTAACTGACAATATTTACAAGGTTGAGTAACTCTTACGACAAACATTTTATAGTATCTACCCCGCACACCTGGCCATCAGGTAGATATAGGTATAGATATACCCCCTTTAATGTCATATTTAACTTTACCTATCTCAATATAATATTTCTATTACATGCTCTGTAAACATCAGGTATTTTATCATTGACAATTTTCACAGTTGTAAGTCAAAGAAGAATCAACAGAAAAAAATGTATATATGTAGGTGTATACATAATGATATATGTGTGTTGTCATACAATGTATAAATTGTAGTGAAGCATTCAATTATTTCAAATATTTTTCAGTCACCCACCATCATTATTATATGTACTGATATAAGGATATTTTGCCTACTAATGGAAAACTATTGAAACCATCAACAGATGTCTAATGATGTTTGGGGATCTTGGTGGCTGTGTGGAGCCTTTCGCTGTCTAGAATCAGTCCCCACTCCGATAGACACTAGTGTGAGAAAGTTTGCTTGTCAAAGATCAGTGGGTTTTTTTTGTTTTGTTTTGTTTTGTTTTGTTTTTTGTTTTTTTTTTTGTGGGTGGGGGGGGAGGGAGAGTGCACATTTCACTTTCGTTCACCTTCACAGAACTGACAAGTGAAATACTCTTAATCACAGTGTAAAACACCATTACTTCATTTCACTATAATTTAGTTATGTTTACAGGCATAAAGCTTGAATATCAAGATCCAGTTCATTTCACATCTGCAAGAGTATAATTAAAGTGTCATTTAAATACCAAAAGAATATGACTAAAAGCATAGCTGTCATCCACAATTTTTTGGTTTGTTTGGGTTTGAAATTAAATCTTTTCTTAAAATATTTTGCTTAGACATTGCTTGAATTTGTAGTTCCTTTTTGCACAGGTACTTAGGTATTGATACAAATGTACCTTAAGACAATAATTCATGAACAGATAATTCATAATTCATAGACAGACAAGTTATTGTTGATCAGCATATATTATACATGTATATATACAATATATTGCAAACATGCCAAAAACCCAAGACAAGACTGAAACACGATCTTCTCTTTTTAAGTAGATCCTCGTGAAAGAATAGTTTGCAATATACAAATGTCATTTATGTTCTATTTTTTAATTTTTTTTATGAAAAAATATACTTCAAAAGTATCAAATTATATTATTTTAGCAAAAACAGCACTTTAGAGAATGTACAATGTATATTAGTCAAAAGCTGATACCTACTTAAGGTACTATTTCATGAATGTATTGTACATACTTACAGTATAATTATAACATAATTAAACTTGTGACTTTACTTCAACTTTAAATATAAATATACTGGCCCCATTTTCACAATCGTTCCTTAGCTAAGATTTTCCTTAACTTAAATCTTACAAAATTTCAAATCTTTATAATTTTGTTAATTTCACAGATATTCGGGAAATTAAAGTTCCATTTTTAAGGTCACTTCTAGATTAAAACATTTGCATTTATGTTTTACAAAAATATTTGTCAGTATTTTCAAAAAGAGATTACGAAAATTGGCTAAATTTAAGCTAAGGAAAATCTTAGCTAAGAAATGATTCTGAAACCGAGACCTAGTACTAAAGATATGTGTGGTTTTCTCCCTCTTTATTTTACTTACAATCTCAGTATATATATATAATTTCTCATTTAGTTTTATTTATGGTAGATTTCACATTTATTCATGTACCATGTATCTTGTTTTTTGCCTGCAATGTGTGAAGATATATGTTAAACAAGTACATATGCATAAAGAACTGTGCACTCTCTATTTAATGTCACTGTGTGGTAGTATGATGTACAACACTGTACACAGCTAACACACAAATCTTGATGTTCACATAGTGACATGTATACAACGTTTACATGATGGCAGGCTTTATGTAATAATTACATAATTAAAGAGAATAGTTGGGGAAATTTAGAGTAAGCATTTTATGTAAGAAAATTACAAAAACTTAAGATGGCTGATGTCAAAACTGAACTGAAGCAAGTGTGTATGCTGAAAAAACTGGCAGATTTGAATTTTCCACAGATGATGAACTTAGAAAACTACAACAATGAACTACAAAGCAGTACTGTATGTACTAACAAAAACATTTCCTAAAGAAAACAATGCTGTCAAGCAGTAAAACACAATAGAGTGAGTGAGTGAGTAATGGTGTTTAACGTCCCAGTCAAGAATATTTCACTTATATAGAGACGTCGCCAGCTATAGGCGAAAGTGCAGAAATTTTGCCTGTGTGTTGCGCTTATGGCATTATACAGCAGGGTTCTTTAGCGTGCCAAGCCCACCGTGACACGGGACCTTGTTTATTTTAAGTTCCCATCCGAAAAAATCGCGACTTTCATTTCATAATGCCGAGTGCTTGGCGAAAGAACAGTCACTACTTACTTTCAAGTCTTGGGTCAGACCCGGTCGGGGTCTGAACCCACGACCTCCCAATTACGAAGCGAGCACTCTAAAGCACAATAGAGACAACAATAAAGTATACAGATTGGCAAAATAACACCATTTGGCCTTCAACTCTGTATGCTGTAAATCAGAGTAGATGTTTTACATTTTGTCTTGTTGCTTAATTCATCTGTTTCTTTGGGGTATATTGCTTACTGGTTTAGCTACAACTACGTGCTCTGCTAATTTTGTATTTGGTATAACCAATGGAACTTCTACTTCTTCACTAGATTGGGTAGATTCTTTTATTTTTTGTCTTGTTTCTTACTGGCATCTTTTTGCTGTGGAGCATTTTTTGCTGGTTTGGCTATTGCAAGAGCTTAAACATGATTTTCTACTGTAATATTGTATTTGGGAGTGATGGCAGACCAAAATAGACAAATACTATGTTTATAATAAATAAATTAAATAGTAGTGTGCATGGTGATGTATGGAACCATCAACTAAACTGTCAACATGGGATTTAAAATGAACAATATCATCAACCTTCTGGTACAGTAAATTCCCACTAAATAATTGCTTGCCATCACCCAAACACATAAAATTGTCCTGAGGGGGAGACATTTTCTTAATTTCAGCACCTGACTTAACCAGTAACGGAAATTAAATGACATCTTATATGATATTGACACATGTATAATGGACATGTCCTACCAGTAATTAGTACAAATAAATGGCCCCTTAAAGATACAGTTCCCTATCATCAACATAATTACTGCTCATAAAACAATTATTTTGACATTGGAACACTGGTCAGTTGTCATGTTTACAACCTGGAACTAGGAGCTACAATATCAATGACAGGGCATTAATTTCTATATTGCCCTGGCCTAGCTGGGTTGTAAACATAAACATTTTTTATGGTGTATCTATTAATAGTCCTATTTGGATACACATGGTTAAACATAGACAAGTGTACAATTATTGTAAAAATCATAAAACTTCTATTTTATTTTTATATAATTGTTCTTATTTAGCCCTTATAATATACTTATACAAAATAAAATAATTAAACCTAGATGTAAAAGGGTAGGACTCAGAGAATGGAGTCCAATGGATGGAATGTAAAAATGTGGTACATGTAACATCAAACAATAATTTTTGTGGCACAACTCTGCCAGATTTCTTTTGTTCTCAGATGTTCCAAAAATCCCCTTATATCATTATATCCATATGGTTTATATATAGACTTAGTCTATAAAATGTATTTTTGTCACTGAATGAGAATGCTTGGTTTTTTATGTACAACAAGACTGATAGAAATATTTAAATAATTTCAATTTCATTAGAACTACCGGTATGTTTCTTAACCACTTAGGTAGAAGTATTTATTACAGGTAAATAAGGAAGTAAGTATAATGATAAAAAAACAGACATTTTCAATTAATTTTCTACATATATATAAATTTATTAGGTTGGTAAAATACAACAACAATCATACAAGAAAAATATGTTGGAATTTGCAATAAACTGACGTAAATGGTAATAAACTCATATACCAATAGGACATTGTACTTAACACAAAGCTTCAGTTAAAACAGGCTCATATTTACACAGAGCCACAGATCAAATAATTAGAGTATTTTAGATGTTTTAATTCACATGCTACTCAATCAATTAATATTAATTTTCATATTTACATAACCTTATTACCAATCTCTAACTAATTGATTACCATTATCAACAGTAAATAATGAATTTTGATTGAAGAGGAGGGGGAAACGCTTCAAACTGGTCAGGTGACCTTTATATCGAAAAATTCTTCAAGGTCAATCTGTAATGGGATTGAGACACAATTAGGGTAGCCAGTAGTAGCTGAAGTTTTTCATTCATTACAGAAATTCAAATTTACACAAGTCTGTACAGTTCTGAATGCCCTGTTTGTGTCCTATGTCAAACAAAACATG
This sequence comes from Anadara kagoshimensis, assembly GCA_021292105.1. NCBI lineage: Eukaryota > Metazoa > Mollusca > Bivalvia > Arcoida > Arcidae > Anadara > Anadara kagoshimensis. Next base: position 65,504,640 of record CM037865.1, on the reverse strand, counting down.
GGATTTTTTTGTTATTCAAAATAGAGGTCAACTGGTAAAACAAGCAAACTGAACTGGACCACCATAACAGTAAACTGAAATACTAGTCCAATACAATATGGTCTGTACACCAGAGAGGGTCAATGATCTGTCCATTTGTTTGTTTAAGTTTACACACCAGAAGGACACGATCTTTGTACCTCTAATAATCAATTTTACAGCTATTCATAATATTTAATTGAAATTTCAGTGCTGCCTTAACAGTTTAATATGAACCAGACTTGTAAAAAATCACACATCTATGTTCTTTATTGTAAAACATAACACTGGTGTTTTTATGTCAACTGTGGCAGTCTGATGAAAATTGAATACCAAATGAAGTGAAACCTGCAAGCTTCCCATAATCTTAAATTTGTGTTTTGAAGAGAGCTGTTTTAGATGAAACTGTTCAAAATTCTCATATCTCAAGAAAATTTCAGCAAAACATTAGTTAAATTAATGTCATTTCTCATGGTGTAATTTTGTGATTTTCACTTTTATTTCATAAGGAATCTTATTTCCAAGAAATGTTATTGCTTTGCCGCTGATAAGGTAGAATTGTCAAAGGTTTGGGGAGAAAATAAATAGCTTCTCAGAGTTTTGTTTTTTGTTTGTTGTTTTTTTTTTTTTTTTTTGCATCTTATGAAAAGTTTCATTTTTGAGTATGGGGTTTTAGGAGATATCTAGGTAAGCACTATGAACTACTTAGGAAAAGAGTCATTTTTTAAGATGAGTAAACTAGTTAAGTGCATGGCTATCTGGGTACTGCCTTGGTCAACTGCTTTTGCATTTCCTACATGTAAATCTTTGCAATTAGCAGGAAAAATACTTGGGTAATGTAATTGCTCCTATTACACTCAAAATGATCTACTTGCTAACTAAAGACAATACAATAAACACCAAGTCCTATTTACTAAACATTATAGAGTCCTCTTAATGCTTAAAGTCTCAGGTTTTGTCTTCTTCAAGGACCATTTAGTCTGCTATTCTACCCAGTCAAGCAGGCAGACTTACAAATAATCTTATATCTACCAGAGTTTTTATCAATTAGTAATTTTAATTCTAGACTTTACATAGAAGGGTTAATAACAAGTGTCTTGATGGGCTTTTTACAGGAAATATGATATTTTAACACTCTAGATTTAACAATGATAGATATTCAAATTTATAACAAATTTAAATGGCTTAGGCTATTCTGTACTGCTGAATTTTGAATTCTATACCTTTACTGGTGCCACTGAGCTATCAATACAATGGTTACATGTCTGACAGTATAACACATTAACAGTTCAAGACTATACCCAAACAGACAATTTGTGTCTTCTTTTGTAAATGTGTTTTGTTAAGTTTTTCTCACCATTTACATGCAAAACACATCCAAGTCAAGAAAAACAATGTTTACAGCATATGATATCTTGTAAACTTGTAAAACTGGAATGGTTTGTGAGCTATATCGTTAAAACCATCAGATGTGTGTTTATGTACTAAAACTTCAAAATTTCCCTTTTTTTAAATTAATGGAAAATATTTACAAAATGTTACACTTGTAGATCTAAATGTGATGGATGTGCATTAATTCAGAATTATCCTGCATATTCTTAGTGTATATTTTTATCATTATTTTGGTATGGTTCAAATCCTTTTTAAATTGATATGAACTGAATCAGTTAACAATATTTCAATATTTCTCATATTGCTTACCAGCTTGGTGATGTGGAACAAACTAATCCTGAATAGAATCAAGATATCATTTTATAAAGATAATTAGTTCTGACCCTTGACCCCTAATAACCAGGTTCCATCAACACACTGCCAGACAGGTACAATAGATGATAAACCTCTACAATAGAGCCTCATACAGACAAACGTGTGTGCCATTAAAACACCTCTTTAGTGAAAACTCTCCCTATTGTCTGTTACTATGGTATCCGCCTTCCCACAAAATGTGAGATTTTTAACAGTTATTTATTCAAAAACACCTGCCTTTGTAAACCAGGTGAATGCATGTTTTCCTATAAATAGTATGAATGGTCAATATTGGGTGGACAGACAGCATGTTGTGGACTTTAATGACAAATGAAAATTTAACAAGGCTACTTACTAAGTGCTGACAACTTTACTATAGGTAGATGGAAGTGTATATTTTATCCTCTGGTTGTAGAGACAGTTGTAGTGTCCATTAAACTTGACCATTATAAATATCTAAATAAATATCTAATTTATGTAAATTTTAATGAGATTTTCATCAGTTTTTCTACATGGTCAGTTTCAAACACCTTCAAGATGTTTCATTCATTGTTGACAGCAATATGTAACACAACAAATTCTATTTAAAGAAACAATCCATAAAGATCAACACATTCTATAATTAAATGTCCATTTTGACCACCATCTTGTAATAAAGATGTATCACTTTGAAAGTTTTTAATTAAATTGTCCATCTTGTCCCTATCAGTAATCCTTTAATTAAATGTTCATTTCAACTACATGGTCTTGTTATAAAGCTGTTACTTCTGTATCAGACTCAATTAAAAACAAGCAGGTGCTCCCCAAACAGTCAAATAGAAGAATTTGGTGTTTTGAAATACATTTACTACTGTGCTTGTTTGCAGCAAGAAAACTATTGTTTTCATTTTGCTATGTTAAAGGGGAAACCTTTCTTATCTGCAGTCCAAGCAGAAGTCCTGTTTTGTTTGAAAAGGGGATGTTTTATTAGTTATTGTTCTGCAAAGCTCTACCCACAAGATAGTGTCCAGAAACAAGGGTGTTTGATTTTTAAATTTCTTGGTTTAGTATTATCTCTTGACAATTGTGGTTTAACCACTTCTTAAACCACAAACTGTTGAGCTGAACAAGTGATAACTTGTTGAAATACAATGTGTTATTGTTTAGTGCTCAAATTCTATCAAGCACAGTAAGTGCTGGTAGAATAGGAAGAAAACAGCATGTTATAGTTTTTATCCTGTACAGTGTAGTACCCAGAAGTTAATCAAACCACTTTTGATGAAAAGACCTACATGGCAGTATGTATATGAGTCATCCAAATATTAAATGAAAATATTTAAAAACATTATTTGCCAAATACACATTCGTTTTATTAACAAATAAATTAAGTAAACTTAGTGATTCCAAATGTGAAGACTGGACCTTAAGTGACCACACAATGAGGACAAAGGTTTACCTAAGACTGTTCTGACCTCAATAAAACCTGGTCATGACATACATGTATTTTATCTATATATGATTTATATATGATCTGTATTTATAATGATATATATATGATAATCAATAGACAAATAATATATATGTGTGTACTTAATGATAAAATGGGTTAAATAATGATAAAATGGGTTAAATAATCATAAGTGTTTTGCTTGTTCAAATTATCTATACGATTGCAGATAATCCATTATATTCACTGTGTTACTCCTAAAAGCTGTTCATTGTGTGCTACTCCTGTAAAAGCGGAATTTCAAGAGAGTGGAATACAAGTAATATGGTGTTTCATGCCAAATTATTTCATTTTGTGGAAGAAAGTGAATTACCAATAGAATACCATCAACCTCAGAGAAGCTAACAAACATTCTCACACTAGAATCTCCAGAGAAAAATCAACATTATACGTAACTATACCATTGTCCAAAACAGTATAATTTTGATAAATATGAAAAATAAAACACATTGCTAATCATCTTTATAACATAATTTTTCAAATTAAGAAGACACAATTCAATATTCTTTGTAGATGTTGCAAATGGCAAATTACAATCTTATTTCACTTTGCAACATACACAACTAACCAAGGTCAAATGCTTTAAGCAAGTGTTGAAAAAACTATCGACATGCTTTGCTTGTCCTCTGTGACTGGGGTTTAAGAAGTCAAACTATTTAATATTGCTAAATACATAGATTATAAATAAACACTAAAACTATTCAAAAAATAAAATCTCAGTAAAAAATATATGCACTTGCTGGGAGAAACCTAAAGTTAAGTCTATTATGATATGTTGTTACCACTTAACTTCATTTCACCTAAAAATCAGGACATTGCATTATGGGAGATTATAGATTTAGATTTAAGTATTTAATTCTAAGGTGTTTTGAGAAGTTTAAAACTTTCAATTCAACAAAAAAACATGAACTGTAAACTTCATGAATAGAAAATCGAGTGTGTGATGTAATCATGATTTATGAGTTACTGGTCAAAAAAAGTGTAACCTTAAAACATGCAGGCATACATTTGTTGGGAGACATATACTGGAGTAAATTGTGCTTTTATTGTGCTGTCAGTAAACCCAGCTTGTCATATCAGAATATGTCCCTTGGCTTTACACAGAGCATGGGAAATGTTACTTCAACAAACAACTTTGATATTATTGGTCTGCTAATGATTGGTTGCCCATATTTAAACTCTGCTACAACTGTGACAGGAGTACAAAATTAAAGATGTTCAACAAGACTTACAGTAGAAGACCCTATTGTATCAAAGCTAAATAAGCATCTAATTTAAACAATCAAATTTCACTGCATCATTTCTACCTTTGCAAATTCTAATGGTTTGCAATTCTTTCAAACAGGACATAATTTTCCACAAAGAATTGGTGCATTTTACAATATTAGCACAAAATTACAATAAAAGCAAGAACATAAAATATTACGACAATTATAAAAGTTAAAGCATTCTGCCATCTAGTAAAGATTTGTACAAGTATACAATTAAATAAGTAACAATAAGGAAGGCATATCTATGTCTCAGTGGTTTCCCTACAAGGTACAAACTATGGTCTTTAAAAACAGCTTTAACTCACTTTATTTTTCTAATTTGTATGTCTACAGGTCAAAAAGATCATGTTTTTTACCTTTTAGGACAGTGTTTTAATTTATTATTTAGGTCAACAAACTTATATCTTTGACATAAAATATATCTGAGAAATCTTTTTTACAAACAGGTAACACTCATTTAAAAGCAATAACTCCAACGTGTACTAATTAATCAACAAAATAACATATATATAGTAATGTATTAGAGTAGACAGGTAGAACATTTTGTACATGTACTGGGATTGTCTTGTCTGTGTTTTGCGGATATGGGAAGAGAAATAATAAGGATACACGTGTCAAAGTGTCCGCGTGTATGGGCAATGAGTGATTCCCTGACTAATACAAGATCCAGACATAAATGTTGACGGAAAAAAGCTGACACCAGGGAAAAAACACTGCTACCCCCTTGCACTGCAGCAAAACAAACAAACAAAACAAAATTTTTAAAAAACAAGTAAAATAAGCTGAAAAGTGCACAAGTTGTACACAATAACGATCATATTCACCATGGCAACCCTTATGGTAACCACATGCATGTCTGACACTTTTACTAACTAGAAAAACTGTGAGCCACAAGCTCACAAAAAAAATAATGAGACAAGTGTGTAGTCTGGATAGAATGCAGTTTTACTTCCAGTCAAGAATTTTTTATTTTTATCAAGGCAGTCTATTCAGGAGGCAAAAATACTTCTTCAATTATTGGCTAAGACTGAAAATACCTGTAAATGATAATATTGTTATATTATCAATACCAGTGAGTTAACAGTTATCTTTTACTTCTGTATTTGTATGTTTACCTGTTCAGGTAATTTTAAATTTTAACATGATTTATCCCTGAAAAATAACTTAAACATGAATACAAAATATGGATATTAAAACTTCCTCTAAGATTTATATGGGAATTACTCATCCTATATGAGGTCCTATTATAAAACAAACTTTAATGTGTTTACAACTCTGATTTACATTATCATATATCAAGTCGGCCTTTTATTACATTTTGAAATGAATATATAATCCCCACACAAAAAATACTGCATAAATTGTCAAAATCAAAACAACCTAACCAACAACATGTCAAAGATTTTGGTAGTTTGTCTTTTATTCATAAATCACATCTTGTTAAATATTCTAAAATCACTTCTTTTTTTCAAATTTGTTTCTAAACATATTAGAAAAATGGCTATGAGTAATCCTGAATAAAACCTTTATGCACATCTAAATCACAGCCTTTAGTTTAATCTATACAGGTAAGTGTTGCAATCAAATTTAAAATTAACAATGCAGGTACATGCCAAGCCAACAACATTTCAAGACAAAGGTCATATCCTATAGATGGGAATTGAAACACAGATAAAGCAGTCGGACAGACCAGAAATTGACAGACAAAACTCATAAAATGTAAATGTACTACAGAACTTTTATATATCCTGTCTTGTTAGGCATAAAATTAATTAAAGTTGAACAGACAACAAGAGCTGTCAGAAGGACAGCACAAATTGATTGCACATCTAGTTCTTCAATAATACTTGCATTCGATGCCAAAACTTGAGCTCATGTTTAGTTAGGTCCATTCTCATATTGGTCATATGAAATGTGCTCATCTGTTCTAGAATACAGAGGTAGAGTGGAGTAAATGCAGTAGTTCTTTATGTCCCAGTCAAGATTATTTGGGCATAGAACAACATTACTCCACTCAACTTCCAAGAACATTGTCCTATACCATGTATGAACCTAAACATGAGCTTCAGTATTGGCTTCCAATGTTAGTATTTTCATGAACTAGATATGCAGCCAAGGCAAGCTGTGTTGTTCTGATAATAGTTCAACATCTAAGCCTACAGCTATGCTCTGAGTGAGACATTTAACACATCAATCACTATGAACATCTGTGCTAGCTTATGATATCATACTGATATAACTTAGTTGGTTAACAGCATTTAAATTATTCCATCTATAAACATCTGCTCCAATGTAAAAATGTGTTTTACTAATTGAAATCAAACAGGTTCCCAATCTGTATTTTGTAATGGTTTACATGTAATAGTTTGTAATATTAAAATTCATCATTAACAAATAGCTTTAAATTACAATTTCCTAAAAAACATGTCATGTTTAAAATGTCTAAAATATGTTTTGCAAATCTCCAGAATAGCTCTAAACTGCAGATTTTTATAATAATTTTAAATCCTAACTGTATTTTTAAATGTGTCATAGACAAGATTTATCACCTTATAATTTTATAGGAGATATTAAGTACCTGTGCGGTTATTATAATTTTTATTGTATAGAATCTGATACCCTTGGCAAGCATGAACAAAGACAGTGAATCAATTATCTCCCTAAATACTTCATGGATATCTGATTTCAAAAACTTTCTAATATTTCAATTAAGAGGTAGTTCTGCATGATGGCTGATTACCACCTTGTAAAATGCACATAAAAAGGAAGCATTTAATTTCATATTTGCAGTAAGTGACAACTATGTGTGTCAGTCATTATGTTATTAGCATCAGACAAGGTAAATGTAATACAACAATCTGTTTATTATAGAAGTAGAGTGAAGTGAAGCAATTATGTTTTATGCCTCAGTCAAGATTCTTTCACTTATACTGGCTGAGGCAGTTCATGGATGGTCAAGAAACTGGAGTGCTTGTGGAAAGCCACCCACCTTCAGCAAGCCAACTGACAAACTTTCTCACAGCAATTAAACCTGTCTATAAAGGCCCCAAAGAGAACCAGTAAACATGGACTTTATAGGCAGGTGGCCTTTATATACAGGTTCAAATATGAATAAAGAACAATTGAGATACAACTCTACCAGCCTTTATAAGCAGGTGACCCTTATATAGAGGTGGCTTTTAAGGCAGGTTGGACTGTAATACGAGTCCAGAGTGGGATTCAAACCTCAGTGTTGAGAGGCACTGTGAACCATTAGCACAGATTTTAGACCACTCAGCCCCAAGGTCCCTATTATAAAATTTCGATTAGTAAATTTATGATTATCTTTGGTAATTACCATTACCATGAAAAGTCGGGTAACAGTTGAAAAACTGCCAACAAGACAGTGAAACTGTGGTCAGAACAACCTACACCATTCACATTTTGAAATATCTTGACAATGCATTGATAGCATCAAACTTAGCACATTTTTGCTGGGTCAAAACATTTGTCAGTTTTTCAAGCCGGAAATATTACTGGAGACAGGAAATGCTAACCTTGGTTCAAGTTTATTTCAAGATGTTTGTTGACCAAACACGTGAATGTAAATTTAAAATTTAAAATCTCCCCAGCAATATTAAAGGACCGTTTTTCATTGATAACACACTATTTTAAGATGGATTAATTATTGATTTTTACTAACTTGTCAGTTTTGAGAGTAACAGCTGATCAGAAGTTTGTATATGACCAATTCACTTTTCAGTCAAGTATCATCTAGGATGATAAAGTTCAGAAACTGTGCTGATCGGTTCAATGAACAATTTTTGTAAATATTCAGATCTAAATTTTAGCCAATACCAGAAGGCACTTATTTCAACTCCAATCATTCTGTAATTTGAAGCAAAATTCTTAAACCAATTTTTCAACGGGGCTGCAGTGGCCTATTGGTCAAAAGTACATGTTAAATTTGGACCACATGACCTCTCACTGCTATGACAATGAAAACTGAAAGCTTAATTAACAACAATGTAGATAAGAATTTAAAGAATCCATATATATTTCTTTGTGCATCAGCAATGTCCCAGCATGCTAATAAATTTTGTTTAAAACTTCTACAATCATAGCATTAAAAGATGGTGTATAAAGAATGATTTTTATGCTAATTAATTAGATGAATTTCAAATCCTGATTTCAATAATGTACCTGTCTGACACTAATGCTAAATGTAAATTGAATTCTTAGCCCTAAGTAGTGGGGATCAAGTGTATAGAGATATCGGTGATCCCCCTTCTTATAAAGTATTGATCCCCCCTCCCTATATTGATTGCTATTACAGTAACTAGCCAGCTATTTCATTATTTCTCATTAGGTTTCTTTGTCCTTATCTAATTCTCTATCAGACCAACATCTGACATATTTTGACATACCGATGTCACATCACTATTATCCTGGGAGATTACGGTGTTTGGTTTATGGACTTTATAAGAAGATACTTCATTATTATCTTACTCAACTCCCCTAATATTAAATCAATAAATCAAGATGCATTGTTATGTAATAGACATTCTATAATTTCTTATCCAATTAAGTGGTTTTACGCTGAATTTTCAGTTATTATTTTCCAATAAAATGCTTCTGCATGAAAATTTTCAGTCAGTATGTGTATATATGTGTAAATAACTTTTTTTATTTTTATTTTTAAGGGACATGAAGCAAACCACCTTGCAATCCCAGTGCTTTGTATTCTTCAGGTATTGTTTGAACGGCACAACACATTTTCGTGGGACAAACAAACTTGGGGAATAGTACTATTACTAACACTGGTCTATATGATGATGAATGTTATTGCACACCATTCAGTCCATTAACATTTATCATGGTACCAAAAAACCCATAAAGGCCACTACAAGGAATAGCAAGATATAGATGCTTGAAGCCCATTTATTATAGTCCAGGTCATGTTAGAGGTCAAGAATCAAAGCTATATGGTAACAGGTACTCCCTTACATCAAACAAGATATTTCAGACCAAATTAAATTAAGAAAAATATTGTCCCTTTATATGTGTTTTACCAAGCAGAGTTAATAATGAGTTAAATGACTAGCCAGCCAGTGAGCCAGCGATTCTCAGGAAATCATATATCAACTATAATGATTTGTAGAAGGAAACTTGTCAACTTACAAATTATATATAAATTATATACAGTAATATTTACACAGATTCCATCAATAATAAAATTAATAAATCATAAAATTTATAGATAAAATACTGATAATTCTGTGGTAGGAAAATCAAACAAATTATTAGTAAGTGACTCAGTTTTTATAGCAATTGTCAAATAATTTATAGATATGTTCTTTTTCATAAATTGATTAAAGATTCAGTGGCAAGATGGTTCAAATTATCTCATAGACAATCTTCAGCCATTTACTTGGTTTATATAAACATATATAATTGTATGTATTCATTATTTCAAATGTGTGGTCTTCCAATGGTGTTTTCATCGGCACCCAGTCTGTTTTCAAACTGCAAAATTGCATACTCAGTAATCAATATTGAATACACTTCTAGATTATGATGCAAAATTAGATTGATTTAGCTATTTAGACGTTTCACACATAAATTAATATATCTAAAAATGCTTAAATATAATTTGAAGAAAAAGTTAATCAAAAATTGGCAGGAGGAAATAAAGTACATTATAAGTCTTGCTCACACCTGGGTAATATGTTTTGCTTTTCTGCACAAAGAATAAGCAAGCTAAGCACACTACCTGCTTGGAATCATAGAATATTGTAAATGCTATGAAATACTGTTGATGGATTTTCTTTTGTAATTATTGAGATTACTGGTTTCTCTTTTTATTTACACATCATCAGACATTTCCTTGGCTTTTAATTTGAAGCGAAAACCACTTCAGTCAGTGGGAAACAATCACTGTTTTCCATTCTGCTTTATGCAAAAAACATATGATCCAAATAAAAAGCTTTCATGGTGATTAGAAAAATCTTATGATCTGAACTCAATACATAATGATGCAACAAAATTACACCACAAAAAACCTAACTAATGTATAATACCAAATGAACCGCAAAACCTCACAGTCGGTGACTACCGATTCTATCCATGTAAAGGTATTACAGTAATCAAACATCAATATCACATAAAACTCTATTTAGCATCAGAAGTATTACGACCCAATCAGAGGATTTAATTATGTATAGGTAACATCAACACAATGTATACAACAATCTGAAGAGGTAAAAATCACATAAACACATTAAAATTTACAATTCTAAATCATTAATGATTGTTTTAATATTCCTGAACATGCATTATCATTGTACAAGTACTGTGTACATGTAATTACTGTTATACAATCATGATGGAATCTACCTGCCAATAAAAAATTCCTTGATGACCGTAAATATAGTACAGACCTGTCCAAAGTTTAACAATAAGCTAACAAATAAGTGTCAAAACTGCAGCTCATCTTCGCTTCTAGTTACAATGTACCTAGATCTCGGCAACTGCTATCTATCTCTTGGCCGCTATTTTTAGTGACTAGCTATCCGTATCTCGGCCACTGGACAGCCAAGCTCCAACTCATCTTTCCTTAGCTTGGTGTTAAACTTTTGACCGGTCTGTACTGTACAAGTTTTTATAATCAAATTGTCCACTCTTAAGTCCCTGTCTTAACTTGAATTATGGATTTTACTATGTTAATCAATAAATTACATATGTATAGAAATGTAACAATATACCGTAGTACAATATAGTACCATGTACATGTTTATCTTCTAATTTCCTGGTTAGGTTAGATACAATTAACATATCATCACACACCCATTAATTACTGGGAGCTGAATTATTTTAATTGGAGAATTGGAAGTTTATATCGGTAATAGGAAACAAACATTTTATTTGAAGCATTGGATGATTTATAATAAATCTGAAACATTACAGCTTTCAAAAAATCATAGTAATCTGCCCAACTGTCCATGCCATAAAAAAAACAAAAACTTAAAATTCACTGCTGCATTTGCTCAGCCCATTAGCAACTTTATACACCAGGCAAAAAACTGCAGCAATAAATGTTTTGAATTTATATGTCTGAATTAAAAATTTATCTTACAGTACAAACTATAATAATTTTTTTTCATAGCTCTGCTGGGTTTTAATTTAAGCTTAGAAAGTGATAGCTTTTTTTATTGTTGTACTATTAATGCAATAGCTTGTTGTAATATAGTATCGTCTGAAAGACAATTTTTATTTTATTACCACCTGTATGGTGTCAGACTAGAGCAGCCTCATGTAGGTTTTTTACAATTTCTTTTATTCTGTTGTATTTAGCTACAGTATATCATATCAAATCAAACCTTTTTATCATACAGGTAACGGTACTCTGGTACTCGGTACTCTACTCATTTAAATTCAATCAAACATTTTTCTACATTGTAAATAAATAAGGTGTATGACTGTGTCAGCAGGAATGTATGGGGGTAGTGGAGACAAATCAAGGTTAAATGTATACAAATTAAAACAAAAATCTATTGGTTTGATACAATAAGTACTCTGTATAATTTTCTAATCAATATAAAGTTTTAAATATATCAGCTGGTGAATGCATTTCCAAATCACCTGGCTGGCTGAGAGGTGCTCTTTGTCATTGATTTGATAAATATCTCAATCTTTTTTGTCTTTTTATATTGAACTGTGGGGCTGTCTGCAGTAAGAACTATCAGTCAAATGTGGGGACTGTCTGCCTGTACTAATATCTGTTATTGGATTGATCTGTGGGGCTGTCCTCTGAAGACCTTTGTCAGCCTTAAATAAACTTTAGGTCATTGGCATACTGTAAATACTAAACAATCTCTTGATAAAAATTACCAGTATAAGAAAATGTAAAATTATGAAATACCAACAGTTGCTGTTAAGTGGCAAATGTGATCTGTTTAAACTTCTATATGAGACAAAATGTACAGAAAAGCTAAAAATCTAAAACATTTTCTGTCTCCTTTGAAATACAAAGTCACATTTTGAGAGTTTCCCCCCATTAAAGTTTAATTAATTTTACAGAGTGTGTGCAGCAAGTTCAAATATCTATCAATACTGGTAATTTGTCACATGAGTGCAACTTTATGCAACCTTTAATGTCTGCAAGTCATCAAGCATGTCTTAAAAGCATGCAACTACAAATGCATTGTATAGAGTACAGGCCTGTAAAAAGTTTTAACATTGAGCTAGCTAAAAGGAGTTGAAGTTCTGTTGCCAAGCGGCTAAAATATGGATAACTAGTGACCCGTAAATCTGCCGAGAGATAGATAGCAGCTGCCAAAAAACTGTCCAGATAAAGCTAAAGATTGACCTACATGTAGATGGGCTGTCGATCATTTAGCTTAGTGTTAAACTTTCGACAGATCTGTACTGTATGTATGCAGTTGGGTAACAACTATTGCCTGTGTTACCGAATTTTGTCATGCACCAAATTTATATCAAATATTCCTACAAAAGGTAAAAGAATTTAAAACTTACTGTACAACTATTCTCATATAACATAATAAATTAAAATTGTGTAAATGCTTCAATTATGGTACAAAAAATATTTAATTTATTGTAATAAAAGAGACTTGTGATTTAAACTCCTACATACAAACCGTAAATAGTACTATTTATCACTTCTCATTCATGAATTTTAAACTTTAATGAATATTTCAATTAATCAAATTTAATTTTTTTCTTCAATTTAAATATTTCCCCTCATACAGAACAAAACTGCCACACAATTGACAATGAAAAATGCTATTTATAATTTCAAATTAATTTAAGTTATGATGATGCATATTTTGAGTTTTAAGACTTTTGTATAAACTTACAAGCTGTACTCTCTACTACCCCATTCATGAATTTAAAGTTAATTATGAAATTTTTAGATTTTAAAAATATATATATACATAAAAGTAAGTTAAAATTCTACTTGCTTTAATCAATTATTTTAACTTAAAAGGGTGCAGATATATACATGATGATTGAGTTCAATGTACTGCTGATGTTTTATCAATGCAGGTTTTTTCCATCAATTTAGGACCACTGCTGGGCAAATTTGTCATAACTAATCAATTATTCTATGTTAATAATGAATGAACTAAGTTTTTTCAATTCCCGACAGACTTAAGCAATGTGTTCAATTACTATTAAACTGCATCACAACTGACTTTTTAATTACATCTCCCGGTCATGCAATTATATTAGCATATCCATGCAGAGGTTTGCCGCACTTCTAAAATTTCATGTTGTTTCCAACTGTGAATCACAAATTTTGCTTGTAATTTCAATTTTTTTCGACATGAAATCATTAATAACTGTCAATTATATGCATAATAATAAGTGAATTAAGCCATGTTTATTGGGTAATAGGTCAATCATGTTGTGTGTGTGCCATGTTTTACAAACAATCCAACAATTTTATGTATAGTTATGCAGCATATTTCTGGCTTTAAAAGAATATTTTTTAATACATGTTGACTGCATAAACTTTTCCACAGTAAATGACAAACAACCACAGGGGACATGTATTATGGTTCAGTGTTCTGAATATATGACTGCATTAGACCATTGGCAAGTTTCATAAGGATTGCATTTATCTGGTTTACAAACACTACCATCAACAAACAAATATACTTCTAACTAAAAAGAGTTCCACTGAACAAGTGTTCCTTGGCAACTTACTCGGCAATCAGCTGTTCCAAAATTAGTTATTGTCTGGTCAAACCACTTAAAAAATGGATAATTACAAAAAAAACCCGCTTTTCAATTCAAATCAGTTTAATTACTGCTGCTAGTGATAATAAAGAAATGAAAAATCAACCATTTGTCTAATAACCATGTTCACCCCACAACCTCCGCCAAGTACAACATGTACAAATCACAACTCAGATAAAATCACAGGTGATGATCAAAATATCAGCACCTTTTAACGATTTAACCACAGTCAGATAATGATCGCAATCTTTACACACGTGTATATACATTTATTACAACAAAGATTAGCAAGCACTGCATTTCAAACATTCACATAATTATGTTCACAACAACGGCTGGCAACACAAGCAGAACATGCTAAGTCTGGCGTGACAATGACAGGCCACAAGACTGCCAAGTCTCACACTTTTCCAGGCAAGATAAAAATAATGCACGAGTATACACACATGTATATATTATAAAAAATACCTCATGGAATACTTCAGATATAATCAAAATTTTTATCACTCATACAAAACATGATTTTGACACTTTATACATGTGCCATATTTCATTTTAATTTTTTTTCTATCTATAAAAAAACTTAAATCTGAGCAGGTGGTTTTTTGTGAAGACGTTTTAGGTGGTTGACATTATAAAGAAGACTTTGTGACATTTTAATAACTTGTTTGACAAAAAAGTCTTATGAACCAACGATCCATTATTTTAACTCCTCTGTTCACTTTTCTGTTTTTACTGAAGTGATACATAAACACTTTTGTCATAAAAACAATGAGAATGCACTATTTCAGTGCATTTATTTATATCTTATATTTCAAGTATCCGATCTTTTACAATAGTTAGGTATTATACTGCAGTTGGTACAAATATGTCTGAAATGGAACAAAAAAACTAAATGCATGTATACTTTATTCAAATTCTTTATCACTGCATTGTTTCCAATCTGAATTCAAACAGTCAGCTTGAAATTTCATACCATAGTTATAGGTTTCCTCATAACTGCTCGGTCATTTGCAATTTAGCAAATTGCTATTTTTTATAATTTCTGGCTCCATAAATGGCTTTAAGCTAATATTTTTGCTCCAAATTGTTTTAATAAATTTCATAAGACAGACAAAAATCACTCTTTGCTTTTAGTTTCTTAGTGTTATTGGCTGCTTAACATATATGTTGGCCCCTAAATTTTAAAATAAGCCAATGGCTCCAAATTTTTGAGAATCACAGCTAGCTCAACAAACATACTTTTTTGATGAACATATGTGCTTTCTATGTGCTAGAGCTGCTGACCTGAATCAAATATGTGGAGGTAAAACCCTAAATAGCATATAATATTATATACAAACAGAAATAAGAGCACAATATTTTATAACAGGATTTAAGCCTCCTAGATTTACAGTTATACACAGTATGTGTTAAGCTGCCTATATCACCCCAGTATTATAAAATCTTATTTTATAAAGCCTTTTGAAGTATTTTTGAATGGATTTAATTTTCATTTTTATTTGTCCAGCTCACAGGATATGACAGAGAACAGGAAATGAAAAGTAAAAAGATTTAAGTTACCACAGGTTACCACACATATGATAATTTTAAAATCTTCCATTCTTTTCAATTTTTGACAATTAAAGGAGAATTTTGACAACAGTTGAAGGAGAATTATGACAACTTTTTATGGATTATAAAATGTTTTATTATGTTTGACAGGATGTAGGGACAAATTTTCTACTAATCTACCGGATTTTTAAAAATAATATTACCCAAGAGGTGATATGTATAAAAGAGGGCTTCCAAGAGGTGACATATATAAAAGAGGGCTTACTTAAAAGTTAGTACAGCAGTCACACTTCTACCACTTGTTTGCTTTAGGTATCATGTACTGGCAATAACATTGGTAGTAACTTAGTAATTACACTTCCACTGTCTACCATACAGCCAGAGTACTAGAATTGTGTACCACCAAAAGGTGCCACCATTAAACACCAGATTGAGATTTAATATATATCTACCAAGTTCACAACTAATTCTGTATAAGAATCAAGATCTTACTTTTCCTTTCAACTGTACATAAACCTACTGGTATTACCACCAAAGGGTGTCTGGAAGTTCCCCAGACCTGATTATACTGATAATTACAGATATACCAGTACTGAAGTTGTTCACAACTCAGTTCCTGTGAAATCTAATTGGTTTCCTCAAAATTACAGATAAAATCACCAGTGAGAAGCTTGTATCAAATTAAATATTTACCAGTAATTATATTAAAAAATCAATTTTGGAATACGGTAATTAAAAAAATTCCCAATATATGACAAAAACTTATAAAATTTTTACTTTGAGTAGAAAGATCAAAAAGTCAAAAATATCTTTATTCTTTTTTCAAATATCAGAAAAATATATGTTAAATCTGAATCATGCTATAATATCATGTGCCTGCCTGCTGGCCTGCCCGTGTGCCTACCTACAATATGATACATAAGTCACAGACAACAGATACCATAAGGAAGTAGCTAATGTAACAACAAGGAAAAACATATATCTTTACCAATTACTTATAAATAATTTTGATTGATATAAACTGAATTCAGAGCAAGACTTCCTGTACAAAGTTTCAACTGATAACGGTAAACTAAATTTTTCAAATTCTATGCCTTTAGTAAGGCTTTACAAATGACATGAAATTGGTATGGCAGTATGAGTGTTGTCAATAAAGCCAACAATGGTCTGCTTCTTTTTGTGATTGTTTCACTAAGTTTACATTTTCTGATTATGTTATAATACTCAATACTTGCTGTCTACTTTGAGAAAATTGTCTTCTTCTTGAAAAATTTATTGAAATGGCTGCAGTATACATGCAAGGAAAACACCAACATCAAAACCATACAAAAATCTTGTCTGTAGTTTTTAAAAAAATATTTTTAAACTAGTAAAAAAAGATGATTTACCACCCAGAATGCAATAACAATATGTCTGGACATGACCATGCTTATAAATGTATCTAATATCAAACCATTTATATGTATTTTAAGGCATATCATTATTTTGCCAGGTGAACTGCATCTAATACAAATCACCTGTGCAGGTAATTTCTACCAGCGTAAAACGGTTCTGTCCCAGTCACATCCATACACTTCGTGCATTATTTAAAACTTAAATTTAAAACAAAAGGCAACATGTGCGCCTCAACTCGGACAAAAGAATGGGATAATGTATTTTACATCCATGTCTAAGTAACTTAATATTTCACTGAACACATTAATCGATTAAATTGTACGGAATGAGAGGTTCCCTATACTTTATTCCACATGGCATAATTCAGTGCAATTAAAATTAAATCTGGTTCAAATTCACGTTTTAATCAATTTTACTGTTGAAATTCTTTGTCTGTTGAATGGCAGACTACTGATGAGGCAGCAGAAACATGATCCAGGGTCATGGGTTCAAACCCAAATCAGGATAAATGGGACATACCGCTATATATATCCTTGAACAAGATACAATGTAGCTGCAATCCACCCAGATGATAAACCAGACCCATTCAAGGGGATTCTGGTACCGGTACTCCCAATCACATCTTACCATCATAAGCACCATGCTGATGAGCCTATAGCTCGAAGTAAATTTAAAGTGATCATCCAGGTAATGAGTAGAGCATACTTGCAAGGAGTTACCCATTCAAAACAAATCTTGTACTCTTGTGGCATCTAGACTTAATAAGCTGACGGGCCTACAGATTGTGGTAAACTTAAAAGTTTAACTTGAGTGGTTACAAAAATACAAGACATTCAAGACAAAAGAGCTAATGTGTAAAACTAAATATTTTATACTTTGTAAACATTTAAATTGAACAAAAAATATATTTGTATCTAAGAGTAAAACTTTGTAATTAATTATAAACCACAACTTTATACTTTGTAATATAATATGTAAACAGTGTATATTTTTATCATTTTAATGTCCTTGTTTAGTAATTTATACGTATCAAGATAACTTGATGTAATTCTTATCTGATGATAGATATAGAAATTTAAAAATTGTATTTTCTAAAAGGTAAATACAGGTGGTTACCGGTCTATATATATATATATATATATATATATATATATATATATATATATAAACAACCATATATTATATAAAATGAATGGGAAATGTAATGGTATACTTTATATAAATTAACAAAAATAACCATAAGAGTGTGAAATATCAAGAAAAACGTCATTACCAAGGGATATGTGTCAAAAAAACCTTAAACCTACACCATTTACATACATAAGTTTATAAACAACATTAATATCATTTTTTTTCCTGTTTGGGATATTTTGAGATGTATCTTCCCCATTTCAACACCTTTGTTATCTTGTTAAGTTTATTCAAATGGAAGGAAATCTTGATAAACTTTGGTTCCCCTCTATCTCATATATATATACAAACCACAAAATATATATGAAATTTACCCATCATAAATTCACCTGAGACCTGTAATTACAACAGGTATATTTTACTTATATCTGATATACAAATCTTGTGGTTTTTCTAGTGAAGCCCATCCCATTCTAAGCTTAAATTTACTGTCAAACAAATTCCTTCCTTTTAAATATATATGCATGTATGGTGGTTTTCCCCAACTTATTCACGGAATTTCAATCATAGTCAATGAGATAGGCCAAATTATGTGCAACCTGATTTCAAGTTGGTGGACTGGTATTTGTTGAATATCGGTGAAGTATTTCTGCTTGGGATGTGAAAGCTCCTAATGTGAAATCAAATTAAAATTTCAGACATTCAAAATTGAGAATATTTTAAAAAGTACACATAATAATGAAAATGTTATGTCAAAATACGAAAAAAACATTACTCTCTTTTAAAAACATATTTTCTACCTAATTTGAGGTAAAAATAGACAAATATAAAAATAAAGCATATCACAGAAAGAAAATGTCTTATAAAAACTGAAAGCTGAAATCCTCTTCTGAATGTAAAGGTAAGCAAAGGACTCCTATTTTCCCGCATTGTTTCTGGTAAACAATCACTTTAAAAATAATGCCAAAGGCCTCTAAAAATATTTTCATATAAGATTTTTAATCATAATTCTCTCACCTGAAATTTCATTTTATGACCTGGAATGTGTATTGAATTTATAACACCTGTGTGAATATTTACTGATAAAAGACAAGGTTCCAGATTTCTAATGAAGTGTCAGAAAGTGGATATCTTTATTGTAACACAAACCACCCATGTATACTCAGATATAAATATCTCAGATTTCCCAAATTAAGATATTAATACACTTAATCATATTTGCAGGTATATATAGCTGTATCTCAAGACAGGCAATAAAATAACCCTTAAAATTAAAAGTTTAAAATTCTGACATTTTTATAAGGTATAGGTACTTAGTACTCATACAAAATTAAAGGGTCTGGGTTGTGAAATAAGTAACAAACTGGCAAAGGTAACTTATTGTCCATTGTTACAAACATCTCTTACCAAGATGACCACACAAGTTTTACTAACTGCACCTGTATAAATCTAAATCCCATGAAATAATAGTACAGTGTAACCTGTCAAAACTGGACACCTGTGAAAATAAAAGGTTCAGTTTTCAATTTCCACTGTACTTGTAATGGGATATTGACTGTTAAACTTCTAAATATGGCCTGTTGACCAATGTTGAGACTATAACTTGTGATGTGAAATTGGTCTTGTTGTTGATTATCAGAGTTTAACCTCTATATTTGGTCTACATGTGAAATCAGAAAAGTTTATGGTTATATATCGAGGCATTCTGTGAGCAATATCGAGGCATTCTGCAAGCAATATCGAGGCATTCTGTGAGCAATATCGAGGTATCCTGTGAGCAATACTTGTGAGTAGTAAGAATCTTTCATTGACTTCGGTAAATGCATTTCATAAACAGGTCATTCAATAAGTTCTTCACAAACTGTTGTGATTGCAAAAAATCAACCAGACACTAAATGGTGTCATAAATGCAGTCAGTGGTTTGTTAGCTACTACATGTATTTGTATCGGCATCTATGTCCAAGCTGTTGTGTATCAGACTGTCCATTTTATCTTAAGTAAATGCTGCTATATATGGTAACAGATGGAACAGATAAAGATACAGCTAATATTAAGTAAGCCATGATAAAATCCAACTTCAGAGGATCCAACTCTGTTTATCTCACATCAGTATTATTCTCACTAATATGGGAATCCAATGTCAGTTTGTTCTCCTGCTGTATACATCAACTCAGGCAGGGAGAAACTAGTGTTTCAAATCTCAGTCAAGATTTACCAGAATTAACTTATACTGAGGTTGTTAGTTCTGGGATAGTAGAGGAAACTGAGTGCCAGGGAAAAGACACTGGCCTTAATTAAGCAAATTGACTCACACTAGGATCTGCATGAATGGTATTCAAAAGTAAGGATATGTTGCAAGAGGAATAATGGTCCACAAGTTGGTGCTTTAGACCACTCAGCCATAGTTGGACTAAGGTTCAAATCTAGGGCACATTTTAGATAGGATTTGCAATTTTGTCACAACCATGCATACTGTCCTTCCACTGAAGCTAGCAGAATAAAAGTTTGTAAAATGAGCTTAATTTGACCAGCATCAAGATTCAGTATCAATTAAGCAATTATGTTTAAGGTCTTCTCTGAAAGGCCCTGTGACTTTCATTTCTAAATGCTCAGTACTTGGTGACAGGAGAGTCACTACCTGTTTTCAAGTTTTGGACCCTTCTGGTGTTCTTACTCAATACCTCCCAAAAAAGAAGCAAGCACTCTACCAACTGAGCTACTGAAGTGGTTTATGCTTAGGGATCATCTGAGGACACTTTGAAGACTTAACAGTGTAAGTATCTCTTTGACAATGATTTGACACTGTACTCTCAGATTTGACTTCAACTCTTAATAAAATTAATAAAATATGGTCTTATGACTCCCAGCCTTCTATAAAATAGTAATTTCAATCACGAAGTCATAAAAGTTCTAGGTTCATATAGAAGCCTTGCTAGAATTGTTTATATAGGTGTATGTGTACTACCTGACTTCTATATCTACAGGTACATCAAAATACTAACAGTTTCTAATACATTTATATCTCAGAATGTTCTGATTCACTGCTTTTACTGAATTAAATCTGATGGCTTGATTAACTGTGATTTGTAAAAAGTGAAATAAAGAGGTAATGTAGCATGTAGGTTATATTGAATGTATAGGAGAACTTAGGGCACCTGTTTGTATACTCTCTATTGTACTCATCAAAATTCCCACAAGTAGTAAAACCTAACTGTATTTATTATAAATATGAGTATTCCACTCTAATTCCTACTCATAACATTACAGTTAAGATCTAATTTTGAGCAAGGTCAAGTAGCCTAAACTCTCAATGACTACCGAGTACTATTAAAACATCTTTCAAAACATACTACTTGTATCCACAATTTAAGCAATTTTGGTAGCTTATGGCTTTGAAATTCAGAGAAATAAAAGTATATTGCAAAGTAATGCTTTCATCTTCTTCAAAAATGACATTCACAATCACAGAAATGAGTTTTGCAGTCAAAAGCGGAAGTCCTGACTGGACAGAGTTGAGTTGAGTTGAGCAATGTTGTTCAACATCCCAGTCAATAATATTTCACTTATACTGAGATGTCATATCACCAGCTCAAGGTGAAGGTGCAGAAATTTTGCCTGTGTGTTGTGCTGATGGCATTAAACAACAGGGTTCTTTATTGTGCCATGCCTATCATGCCAGGGTACCTCATTTATTGTAAATTCTCATTCTAAAGAAGCATGACTTTCATTTTGTAATCCCGAGTGCTTTATGAAAGAACAGTCACTACCAACTTTCAAGTCTTGGGTCAGACCCATCTGGGTTCTAACCCATGACCTCCCACTTATGAATTGAGCATGCCATCAACTTAGCCACCACAGTGATTCCTGAGAGAAAAAGATTTTGTTTGAGAACAGATTTTTTTTATTTGCATAAAGCAGTATCATGCTTATATAGCTGAACAAATAATATAAGTTTTAGGAAAAAAGAGAGTGGAACTATTTCCTAATAGTTTTTGCCATAAACTGGCTGCTATGACTTCACTACTACCACACTCACACAAACAAAACACACATATTCATGTGTTCATTTGTATTCTATGTATAGACACTACACCAAATGTACCATACCAGAATTTAAGCAATAATTGTGTGTGAAATATACAAAGAATTCATTTCATGACACTTGACCAATTTTAAAGGGTCTTCTGTAAATTTCAAATTACTTTTTCCCATAGACTTATGGTTTATTTTTTCATCTCATATTAAACAGATCTTTTGAGGCATAAAAAAGCCTGTCTCATGCAATATCATAATTGGTCTAAAAAGCATGACTAATATGATCTTGTCACTTCAGTTATTAAACTCCACTTCAAAAAGATATTTTAACATTCACGACTCCATTTGTATTTAGGTGTGTGTTTAGATGACCTATTTTTAAGATTTAAATTGAAGGTAAACTGGATTCAAAATTTAAACCAATTTTATATTTGACTGTGTAAAGTTTAGGTCTGTTTAAATTTAGGTCTTACAAAATCATAACATTCTTTTAATTCTAAAGGTACTATATGTGACATATTTATGTGATAAAAACATGTTCATTTTCAACCAAAATACAACTTTATTAGTAGATTCTTGTGTCTGCCGATCCAATACCAAGTCATTTGGATGTTAATTTTTGTATGAAAAAAGAAAAATTCACATAATCAAAGCCATTTTTTACCCTATCAATGAAATCTTAATTTAAAATTGGAATCTAATTATAGCATTAATCATTTTCAATTCAAAACTTACTATTTTTGAAACAGTGATCTTGGAATCTCATACATTTAACCTTGTACTTTTACTAAAAAATTGATTAACACTTTGTAATTTATTATGGTTTTTTAGTTTAATGGTACACATAAATAGGTTAGGTTTTAAGTTGACAAGCATACAAAAGGATCTCATATTTTGGTCTCATTTCATTTTCAGTTTTTATGATGGCATACTAGAAATTATAGATGGAATACAGGGCTTCTACAAGACTCTTGAAACTGTTCTTTGGCTCTTGAAAATTGTTTTTGGTAGATTCTCATCAAGAAACAGTTTTTATATGGTTTGATTTTTTTAAATTTGGTATAAATCATATTTGACCTCTGAAACACATTCAAGTTAAATGGAACATGAAGTCCTAGAAATGATTTAAATAATATTCTATCTTTTGCTGATATTATTTTGAAACTATGCAGTGAATTCACACACACACACACACACACACACACACACACACACACACAATACATCAACTTTCCGCATTACAACTACTCTTAACTGATAAAACTCCATTAAAATTGTTCGGTAAATTAACAAATGTAAACCAATTGCTTGTCTTATCTTGAACAATATCACCAGTCTGGAGTGATTTTTTGACAATTTTGATTAAGACATGGTCTACTCAGTACTGTATAAGGATTGTTTCATGTTCACTCTGCTGTCAATTCAAAACCAAAACTTGATTCTCATAGTGATACCAAAATACCAGGAGTCCTAGAATGGTAACTTGTTTTACAGAATGCCAAATTCAGAAATTAATTTATTTGAAATCAATAAGATGCCTATTTGATTAAGACATTCAAACTATTTAATCTAAATAATTTAAATAACCATATATAAAACAAGCAATCTTCAAAATGACATGATGTATTGCTATTTAATGACTACAGTTAGACTACAATCATTTTCAAACCCAAGGTATTTTCAATAGGGATATTTGAAAATGTAAAACAGAAAAGAATTGAACCAAAATCCAGTAACAATGAATCGAGAAGTCTGAATCACAATTCACAATAATCACAATTAATCGTTTCACTCCTACTCCCAAACTAAAATTTCCTGAGACAGCAAATATACATGACCCAGTGAGATGTTTCAGACTGTTGATTATCATCATTTCTCAACCATAAGATTTGAGTTGAGTAATGGTGTTTAACGTCCCAGTCAAGATTATTTCACTTATATCGAGACATTCTCATCCATAAGGATCAAGTGCATAAATAATGCATTTTATATGCAACATTATTTTTTGTTCTCACAAACAGCAACATGTTGATAAATGACAATGACATTAAAAAAATACAATTTATCCTATTTGCACAATGAAGCTTTTGTACATATAACATGGTTATGGTACACTGAAATTGTTAGAATTTGGACACCAATGTACTAACATTTCTTGAATTTATATCATTAATTAATTAAGGTTTCTCTATATATAGATGTAAATGTCATGTCATTTTGTATGATGGACATGTTACAAGTAAACCATTCTGCATCTGTCAAACAACTACTGGTACAAAAAGTACACAGTAGCTGTACACATGTATACTTAGTACACTTTTTGCAAATTTTAGAAACACTACCACAAAGTGTACCATTATGTACAGGGTTTGAATTTGGCACTGGCGTACTGGCAAAATGTTGGTGGTTTTCACAAAGTGCTAGTTGAAAATCTACTTACATGCAAAAAAAGTGAGTGCATCTCATTATCAAAAAATATTTCTTTAAATTACAAATTACAAATCATTCTGGTCATTGTCAACAAGTACTGAAGTATACATGAAACATGTGTATAATATATATTAACTGTAGAAAACATTTAAATTTTTGTACTGGAAATGTTTGCCTGTTGGGAGAAAAATTAAATCCTAACCCTGATGTAATACTACACATTGTATGAATTTGTGTCCATATGTGAACAATTTATGTGTATTGAAAAATCAATTTACTGGTAATAAAAAAAAATAAATAATGGATTTGTTTCATAGAATAATT
Organism: Anadara kagoshimensis; assembly: GCA_021292105.1. Taxonomy (NCBI): domain Eukaryota; kingdom Metazoa; phylum Mollusca; class Bivalvia; order Arcoida; family Arcidae; genus Anadara; species Anadara kagoshimensis. Next base: position 65,479,509 of record CM037865.1, on the reverse strand, counting down.
CATATTCTGATGCTGACTATTTTTATTTATTATTTTATTTACAAATTACCTTGAACTGTAAAAATGCAATTATGCAATTTTAAAAAAAAATATTTTTTTATCTTGAAATGAACTACCACACTAAAATTAACAAATCTTAATAGCAAAGTGTCAAATTCTGATTAAAAATATGATTAACATGGCAGGTAAAGAAAATTAAAAGAATAAGTGTTCAAAGGTATTTAAACTTTTTTAAAAAGTCTTATTGACTCAGAAAGATTAGATCGGTGACAAATATTTTTTTAATATCACAAAAACTTCTTTACTCATATTGAACCCTGACATTATCTTGGGATCTTATCATTTACTCAAACTTACAATCTCAAAATCAGTTTTTTCATTTTCATTTGACATATCAGTTATTTCCGTATTTTGAAAAAATTATTATTATTAAAAATATTTAGCGCAGTTATTTTTTACCTGTCCCTTGATGATTTCGATTCTCTTTCAAATTTAATAAAATAAAATAAAATAAAACGCAAAATCAATTTAAAATTTTAAAATTTAAATTTGAATATTCAGTTGTCAAAAAGTGAAAGTAACTTACGAATTTCTACTTTCTTGGCGTCTAGATTTTTCACACATTCTTCTATATGGATTAACTTCTTGGATACATTTTCCGTTCGTTCAAAAATCTTCTGACATTCATCCGAAATATCACAAAAAATATCATCCGCATGTCGAACTAAACTCGCTAATTGTTGTAAAACTCCAACTATTGAATCGTTAGCTTCCGACAGGTGTGCTGGTCCTCTCTTGCTGTTTTCTTTGCATTCTCCACTGCCGCTACCTAAAGTAAACGGCTCCAAAACTCTTTCCGCGAGAGGCATGGCGAAATCATCCAAAATCTTACACTTTTTCACATGTTTTTACAGTTTCACCTGTGTACTTCGCAAAGTAGTGTAATCACGCTTATATCCATGACCGCCATGTTTCAACATTTGTTTAGGGGTACAGTTTAACAGCTGTTCCTTTATCCACCCTGGTAATTTAAATTACAAAAAATATGTATTGCTAAATATTGACAAATGCCGTTAAACAATTGCATTCATCTCTTACATTGAACAAGAGATGAATTGTGTAGAATATACAGAATAATCGCTATCGACAGAGACGAATAAAGAACTTCATCGATTTCGCTTAGAGTTAGTTTGACACCTTGACAAGGGAGTGAGAATACATGATTCAACAGCCGGCAGGTAAACATGAATGAATTTGAATCCTTTTTTGGCCTTAGGTGACAGGTATAATAAACGTGAGGGTGCTATCAGCTGATTGTATCTATCGGATAAGTAAGAGGGCAGAAAAATATGTTAACGATATTCAGGAATAAATGGAGAAATGATTTATTATTCAATTATAAATTATTGACAATTTATTTTTTAGGAAACAATAAACACACCAGGCGTTATCATGGTCTGTTTCAGAACTTCTATTGTATCAACTTTATTTATTTATTTATTTATTTATTTATTTATTTATTTATTTATTAAATCTAATGAAATTATAATTAAATCAGAGACTATATAAAATATATTAACTAGTTATATACGTCTCTGATTATATTAAAATTGTTAATTCGGAATCCCAATTTTGGTTTCAAGTTGGAACAGACCGAAATTCACGGTATTTTGTTTGACCAAAGTTTTAGGGAAACCAATATCTGTCGTTTCGGTTTTAGTTTCAAATATATTGGTTTTATCAATATAATTTTTAACAGAAACAACAACAAATTCCCGATATTAAATTTGGTTATAAATCTTGTTTTATTAGATATGACTAGATTCAGAGTTTTTTTTCAGTGATAAAATTCTGAAAGCATAAACTGCTATAAATAATAACGTTATGATAATAATTTAAAATGAGTTCCGTAAATTTGAATTACATATACATAATACTGTTTTTAAACAACCCATACCTTGAACTGTTTGAAACTACTATGCCACTCAGAATTCAAGTCTGACAGAGTTGTTTCCCTTCTTCGTTTGCAAGTTGATCTCTAATAGTTTGTGCCTGAAAAAAAATCGGTATTTTGGCTCAGCAATTTATGTATTTGGCACACAACCAAATAAATTATGTTTTAAAGATGCGTTAGATTTTCTAATTGTGGCGTAGGATACTACACAATTTTGCCAATTTCTTTTGAACTGTCATGTGCTGATTTTAAATGCATTATTTTAATAAAAAAAAATCAAACTTAACACATACCAGAGACATAGTTTATACCTATCAGTGGCGGATTTAGGGGAGGGGTTGCGGGGGTTGCAACCCCCCTTTGAAAAATTTGAAGAGAGAGAGAGAGTGAGATATTGACTGATTAAAATTATTTTCTTGGCCCCCATCGGCCCTAGACCTATCGTCTCTGGAAGCTCGCGCCTTCGGCGCTCGCATCTAGCATTGATATAATTCTCATCCCCTTTAAAAAAATCCTGTATAGTTCTCAACCCCCCCCCCCCCCCCTTTCAAAAAATCCTGGATAGTTCTCAACCCCCCCTTTCAAAAAATCCTGGATCCGCCCCTGCCTATCCACGCATTAATAATTTTTTTCTACTAAAAGTGAATAAATACCATTTTACATTTTCTGTGCGAGTATGTTCTAGAGAAACCAAACATTGTATTATTGGAGGAAGACATCTCTAAAGCTGGTTGGAGACTTTCTTATGAGCAAGAACAGCAAAGCATCAATTTATCACGCTTTGAACAACGTCTAATTTTAATTAAACTTTTAAACAGGCGATGCCAGAATTTTTAGTTATGGAGTATTGCAATAATCCACATTTTATAGCTGGGTATTTATTGTGCATAATGTCAATCCATACCCCTTTTAAGAATTGGCAAAATCAAACTGTTAACATTAGGTTTTCCCGGTTTCATCTTGGAGGCTTGTATTTACCCTCTTAGTTCCTTTCCCTGACATTATTAACCATTTCACACAGCTTTTAGCCAATTGTTTCTCTGGGGTTGAGAAACCACACCTGCCCTGTGCCATGTTGTTACGTATTATGAATTTATTACTATGTCTTTTCTGTTTGTTTCTTTCAGCTGTTGTTTCTTTCTATTTGGTTATAATTTACAACAACGCGTGCGCGCGCGTGTGTGTGTATGTGTGTGTGTAGACAATCTAGCGTGTTTGCATCAGCCCGTGGTACGCAGCGGCAGCGTTCGATAAACCAATGGACATTCAAATTTCAAATTGCCAAAAACCCATCGAACCACAGTCAAAAAATGCTGTGCGATGCTTATTCGTTTCATTGCTTCCGGATTCCGAGCATCTACGCAGTAGTACATAATTTTGAGTTCCGAAACCCCACACATATACACAAAGAATTCCGACGGTCAACATCACGTTGTTTCGTGTTCTTGTTTGTTTTTGGCAACGGAACAGACTATTTCAAATATAACATATTTTTTGCGTCTCTGTTGTTCTCGGAACCTTTGTCATATGTGTTATAACACTTGTTTGGGGAATGTTTGTTATAACATAAAATTAACACTTCTCTCGTACACTACGAGTCGGCTCTCAGCCTGAAATGAAGCAAGGACACAAGTCTGTAATCTTGCAACACAGAAGTGTCCGTTACTTCAAACCAGGGGGTTTATATACCCGAATTCTACATCGCCATCTGCTGCCTTGATTAATAAAATATCACCAGTTCTCATTTCTGAATTTCCCGAAAGATTTGCCGAAATAAGTATCATAAAAGTTTTTAGAATAAACGGTCTATTTAGGGTCCCGAAGATACAAAGTTACCGGTAATTCTTATATTATTCTCAAAGGAAAGTAAAACTAAGAAGTTTCTCTAATTTTATGAGAATGTACTCTGGTATTGTGCGTCATATCAAAAACAAATACTAAATTATATATCTATTTTGATTATTTTGAGTGTTTGGCAATTAACAAAAATTAATTATTTATTCCTAGGTCACGTTGACCAGCTGAATTATCTAAGATATCTTTTGTTAAGTCATGACATCTGTAGCAGATGGTATGTTTGGATACAAACTATCCATTTCAATATTGCCCCTTGTATGGAGATCAGCGACTTGACGGTGTCCATCATGAGTTAATGTTAGGAATGCTATGAATGGTCTCTTTAAAATTTTTGTGATTTTATAAGCTTGTAAGTAAGAGATGGGAATTATATCAGGAACAATTAACACCTTATCGGTAAACCTATTTGTGACATGAAAAACAGTCCATGAGACATTAAGTTTAGGTGAAAAACGACCTTTAACACTAAAGTTGCTTAGTTTTGAAGGATATTCAATTGACCAATATGGGGGACACAATGGCAAGTGAAGTAGTGGTATACTAACGCATGAGGATCCAGTTGTTAATTCCACAGAGATTGTTGTATGATTAGTGTAAATTTTCCGATAAATAAATCTAATTAGTATGAGTGTCAAACACAGTAGTAGTAACATACTGAAAACATTGGAATCGTATTGAAAAACAGAACATGTAGACGATAGATCAGGAACAGCGTTATCTAAATTTTGAGATTCGTAGTGAATAATAGGGACGTGTTGTGATTTAGACACGGGTGTTCCAGATAGCAACATCAAAGCAAATGTTAATTTGCGCAGCCGCAAAAACACTAAACCCAAGAGGAAAAGGATGACAATAGTAAAAGCAAAGGAAATGTAAGCAAGTATTGAAGGTATTTCAAGTCCGCGAGTATTGGGTGTGATTATGCCAGCAAGTAAAGGTTCTGTAAGAGATTTATATATGATCTGATCATGTTTTGTTGCGTTTACCATTTTCCGAAGGCTTAAATGATCTTTGCATCAGCAGTCATTAAATTTGACATAGTATGATTATACATTTTAAAAGATGGAATGTTAACTTGTATAGGCGTGACAAAAACAGTATCAGGATAAAAAGCCGCTAGACGTGAAGAATTGAAAAAATTCTGGAGTAATGCTAAATTTACAGGGTATAGTTTGGTAATGGCCGTTGAATTTTTTTCACATGAGGATAATTGTGGCGGAAAATAAACTTGTTGTGTTGACAGTGCACATTCACAGGGGATTGTAATTACACAGAATGTGCAACCAGGTGTCATTGAATGTTGTTGTGGGCATTCAAGTGCTAGCATTGGAATGTTATAAATCAAAACAGAAGAAGGCGTTAACTGTATTATGTTATTGGATACTTCATTCGAGAGGAATCGAAAGTTACATAAATTTGGAGTTAATATTTTATCATTACGGAAAATTGAAAACAAACAAGATGGATGTATCGCTGATCGTAAGGTGGGTTGAAAAGAGCAAAAATGTTCATTTCCAAATTTTGAGCATGACTGAAATAGTTGTTGCGATAGCTCTATAAAATAATTCCTATTGCGGGTGACACCTAAGAGGTCGGGTAGTTCAAGTAATTGTGTAGCATGTGTAGTAGAATTATCGACTGGTACAGGTAATGAAATTACGTTGTAAAGGTCAAATGGTGAATCGACATGCGTAAGTGGAATCTTGATGGTTATGTATATGTTATTGCTGCCCCTTGCGAATAGAAAATTAGGCTGTGAATAATAATATTTATAGTCAGTAGTTGCAATACGGAATGAGTGGTGAGTCGATTTAAGCATACCTTCAATATCGGTTAAGGTGTTGACCAGAGTGTGTGGGGGTATCAAATGTGGAGATAATTGATTTTCAATTAGACGAATAATGCTATGTCTCAATTCTTCTAAAGAGGAGAAATAATCCGTGCTAATTGTAATTTGATCAGTTAAAACTGATGTGACAAAAGATGTGACGCTGGTCAGGTCAGAAATAGATTTTTTCAAGTTACTATAGAGCTTAGTTACCATAAGATGATTGTCATTTATCGCTTTGAATGCATTGTCAAGACGATTTGTGGTAGTCTGAATAAAAGATGAAACATGTTTACCGTTTCTTTGCAATGCTAAGTTTGTTTTTCCCACGCGCTTTGCAAGTAATTGAATGTGTTGTGCTAATACCTGCACATCATGAAAAGTTGCAGTACCAAACAGAGTTTTAGACAAGTCGCCGATAAAGGGTAAAAACTTCGTGTTTGTCTCTCAGACTGAGTATTGTTGGTTTGAGGGATTATATTTTTAATGTATACAATTGTATCATTAGTTCTGGTTAAGATCTCATCTCTGATTGTAGACATATGACGTAATACATTTGTCATTATAGTACATGTAGTATTGATTTCATTACAAGTAGGCATTGGTGGGACATTGGTAAGTTGAGGCAACTTTATTTGAAATGTATGTAGCCAATTGTCTGGCGTAAAGGATAACCTGCCCTTCCTTTGAAAGATAATTCCGTAATTAAGACGTTGAATTGTCCTTTGACATTGTACTTCGCAAGTTGTCAGCATTCACGCTATTATCAACAACCCCAAAGACGCTTTAATAACCATGCCCTTAAAAAAGAAGAAAAAAAAGTAAATAAATAAAGGTTCGAGGAAGGAGGAGTGCCTTTACAACAGAAACACTGAAACTCGCGTGACTGAAGAAAAAGCAATTCCGTTAAATAAAAATATAAAGGGTAAAGGTAGGGTCTGGCATTTATTCGCTACTTTGAAATGAGCGTTAATTCTGTTTTTGAAGGTTTGAATCCAATTTCGTATCTATGCTTTTTAAAATAGAATTTAGCGGATCAGTAGCTGTTGTAGCTACCGTTTTTTCTGCCAACGAAACAATTTTCCGAAAACTCTCCAAAGTTTGCGGGTTTTGAGGCATAACTATATGTTTTAATGCCGTGTTTAAGCCATTTACAGCTATTCCTATCAGAATGTTTTCTGGCAACATTTGCATCTGATTCTGTTTTTGCAATCTAATTAAATAATTATTGATACTTTCATTTGGCATTTGTGCCATTTGCAAAATTCCTATATCTAAATGTTGGTCCGCTTGAAAGCGGTTCACAAAACTTTGTCGTAGCTGATTTATATCAGCTTTAACATGAACTGGTAAACCTTGATACCAGTATTTTGCCGAACCCCTTAATTGAAAAGGGAAGGAATTAACCTTCCTTTGGTCATCTAGACCTAAAAAATCTGCCCATTGGTCAAATAAATTTAACCAACTGTGGGGATTTTGATTATCATCCCCCGAAAAACTATCTAAATTAATGGCAGATGCCATAACACCTACTTGATTTTGTTGAACTGCCGGCGCTGGCTGGAGTGCTGGCTGTGGCACTGGCTGTAGAACTGGTTGTGGCACTGGTGCTGGTTGAGGTGCCTGTTGAGGTCCAGCAGCTGGTTGAGGAGCTGGTTGTGGTTGTCCGGCAGCTGGTTGAGGAGCTGGTTGTTGTTGTCCGGCAGCTGGTTGAGGAGCTGGTTGTTGTTGTTGTTGTTGTCCGACAGCTGGTTGTGGTTGTACGGCAGCTGGTTGAGGAGCTGGTTGTTGTTGTTGTTGTTGTCCGACAGCTGGTTGTTGTTGTCCGGCAGCTGGTTGAGGAGCTGGTTGTTGTTGTTGTTGTTGTCCGACAGCTGGTTGTGGTTGTACGGCAGCTGGCTGAGGAGCTGGTTGTGGTTGTACGGCAGCTTGTTGAGGTACAGGGTTCATTCTTCGTCTTCTAAAATTGTATGGGTTTGCTCCCTTCATAAGATTGTAACGTTTTGGATCCCCCACCAGTCTGTTATAACACTTGTTTGGGGAATGTTTGTTATAACATAAAATTAACACTTCTCTCGTACACTACGAGTCGGCTCTCAGCCTGAAATGAAGCAAGGACACAAGTCTGCAATCTTGCAACACAGAAGTGTCCGTTACTTCAAACCAGGGGGTTTATATACCCGAATTCTACATCGCCATCTGCTGCCTTGATTAATAAAATATCACCAGTTCTCATTTCTGAATTTCCCGAAAGATTTGCCGAAATAAGTATCATAAAAGTTTTTAGAATAAACGGTCTATTTAGGGTCCCGAAGATACAAAGTTAATTCTTATATTATTCTCAAAGGAAAGTAAAACTAAGAAGTTTCTCTAATTTTATGAGAATGTACTCTGGTATTGTGCGTCATATCAAAAACAAATACTAAATTATATATCTATTTTGATTATTTTGAGTGTTTGGCAATTAACAAAAATTAATTATTTATTCCTAGGTCACGTTGACCAGTCGAATTATCTAAGATATCTTTTGTTTATAATGTTCTTTAACAAACAATATTCCAAAACCTTAAATAAAAATACTATATAATTTTTTGTATAAAATATGTTACGATCTATGATCTCCAATAGCGTTAAATACGAAAGTTTAACTAAAACATTGAAAGGACATAGACTGTACGACCGCCAATGATTAACAATATATATGTGTTAACAAGAACACACCACAAACAAAACATTCGGCAGAAGGAAGAAGACACTTAGCTTTTGTAATGCTGATCTCTTTCTGTTACTCATGGCAACAGTTTTCAATACATTTAAGTTCGTCTCCTGCAATTCTCAAAATGTTCAGTTGTTGATTTCTGTTCACAACTGAACATTATTATCCTAATTAACCCTTAATAAACTAATTGTAGGAGCAAGTCTCAATGAACTCATTCCGTGGTTCTGAAATAAGGTATCAACTATGAAGACCTGAGCTATCTGGACAAATATGATACAGGAGACCATTAAACAATGGGCTCTTCAAGTCTGTGGTTCTGGAATAAAGTCCCAATCCTTATTTTAAGAGATATAAGATATGACATTGCTTTTGTTTTTTATTGGGGCATTTATGTCTTACAAAGGTATCTACTAATTATTGTCAGCGCACTTTTACAATCAGGGAGTTTGGTATATCTGTACGCCTTTGTCATAAGTTTTATATCTTTTTTGGTGGCTGTATTATTTCATTTTGAGGGACCATATGCTATATAGGTCTTGCTTAAAGTTTTGTTTTCAGTTAAACAATCTAATAAAAAAACAAACATACCCGTCTATCTCCAAATTGCAATATTAAAGGAAAGTACTTTGATAAAATTGGCAAATCAACTTACACATGGGAAGACAAGTGAGACTGGGTGCTCCGGTAAGCACATAATACACCCGCCACGTTTGAAATCAAAATTGAGAATGGAAGGAATGTATCAAATTACTAAAGTAATTGGTGTTGTCAAAATGCCAGAGAAAATACAAGTTCTGGGTGGTGTCTCGCTTTGCTTTGTGAATTGTACCTTTCTATATATTATATATATAACCGTATAGTGAAAAAATGTTTACACATGGATTTACGTATTTAGAAAAGGTATTAATTCTTTGTATGTAAGTAGAAATATATGTATAAATGTATCCTGCATACTTTTATTGGTAAGAAAACATAAAACCTTTACTAGTTTAAATGTTAATATAGTATCGAGCTAGCGATCGAGGACGACGACCACATGTAGACCAAAACACTGTCAATAATGTATTGAATCATATAACAGAATAAGTAGTTGTATTGATATGCAGAGTTTTAATGTTAAAACGCACCCAAGTAAGACTTTAAAATGTTCTGTTTGGACTTGTTATATACAATAATAAGAGCCTACATAACTGTGTATTGTTCAATATAGATTCAATCAATTTAATTGAGGCAGGAATTAACACTTCATATGGGAGGAATTAAACATAGTTAAATATAATGAGGAAAACGACGAAGGGGTCGTTAGGAGAATACGTGTAAAAATCTGGATCTGAACAAAACACGACGGAAAGTGTACATACGTTGATGGAAGGTAAATACTGATAGATATACATTTATTACTGTGATCAATCGGACAGAAGTATTTAACACATATTTATCAATGTTTAGAAATGTTCCAGGTGTGTATTGCTGAGTAATAACACAGGTTTTATTTACATCTGTCAGGAATCACGGACTGATTTCAAAATGTCGGAAGTTAACCAATCGATAACTTCAATTCCTGCTTCAATGATCCGATATGGTGGAAATGGGGATTTACAAAAACGACTGGAAAAATTATCCCGGACTTATGATTTAACGACCATGAAGATATTTATAACAGTGGAGAGTATTGGAGAAGGAATGGTATGTTGTACGTATGACACCGAAAAACGGAACAAATGGGAAGCCTTCTTATGTAGGAAGGAAGCATGTCGGCTTGATCTCAACAAGCATGAAAAAACGCGACAAAGATATTGCGATTTTTTGACAAATGTGCCACGAGAGGAGCAGGCTAAACAGTTCCACTTTGCTATGTTATCGTTTTTCAATTCTAAAGGAGCCACTGATACGTTTGAATATATAAATCCGTCTAAAACGGAGGAACTGCATTATACATTCTGTGGTCACTTGAGCCACTTATTTGAACGAAAGCTGGACAGTTGGTTTGACAGTTTCGAAGCCGTGGCCATTAACTTAACCGGTCATGTGAAAGTTAGCAATTTAGTGCGCGTGTTAAGTGGACAAATAGATGCATTTTGTCATAGAAATGGACAGATGTATGTCATGAACGTAAAACTTACGGGTATGGAAACGCCACGCCCACTGGATATAGCAGAACTGTGCCTTTATAAAGCTCTTGTGATTCAGAATGGTTTGGCAGATCCGGAAACTGTGAAGCTCTGCTTTTTAACTTTACATTTGAGAAGAGACAGACCAATTTTGAGATTGTGGGAATACACCCCTTCGGATGAAATGGAAAAGGCAATACGAGAAGCAGACGTTGATAAAATGATCGACGCCGGTAAAGTTAGTCAGTACCACGAACTTTGGAAACACAACACCATTCTCTTACCAGGTCCAACCATACCGGCGACTCACGACAAAACCTCCAACTTTGGATCTACAAGATATGGTGCTTCTGAACAATACTCATGACTTACGCAATTTGTGATAAAGTACTGTGATTACATTGTCATTTTATTAAGAGTCCGATATTTTGAAAATTCTGTGATTATCTGGTATTGCTCAAAAGCGTGTTTATATGGTTGAAAACACATACTCGTTTGTTTAAAGGCATAAGAGTGAAGTGACTTTGGCTAAAAGTAAAATAAAAGCAAACGTTTTCTTGCTGGTTTCACAAACAAGTTTGGATAGGACTTCTTTTTGTACCCCAACCATTACATTCCACGTGAAAGTTTTTAGAAAAAAAAAATCACATAAATATTCAAATTGGTCTGATTATTTCATTTCAGGACTTTTGGTTAAAATTTAAATTTAAGTGGTTCAAATGAAATTTCTTCCAAAGTTTAATTAACTGTTTTTACTACAATAACAAAGGCGAACTTAACTGTGCTTGATATAGGTGCATGTACATTTTCAAAGGCATAATTTATTTATTAATGCAGTTTTTAGATATTTTTGAATCGGTATACATGGTAAGTCCAGCATTAATCGTCTACGCAGATTGTGATATGACGTGTGCTTGAAGCTTGCAATGTTCATTATTTCACACATTTAAGGGGTTTGTGTTGGTTATCATACCTTTTATTTTTAGCGTTTTAAATTCATAGCAATATTGTTTGAAAGCAGTGCTTTAATTTCAACGTTGTTCGTGTCTTGTGTTCAGATAGTATATATCTATCTCAATGGTCATTCTGGCATTTTTCAGACGGGTCATTTAGAAAACCTTTTCTCTAAAACATCATTACATCAATATGTCTGCATTCATGTAATAAATATGACACATAATGGAGGTCATTTGGCTAAATAGGGATCATCGCCCATCTAGAAGAACACTGCTATCTTGTTTACAAGCCGTACCGAAGTTAAAGTATGGAAGAATGTTTCCATGCCTGGGGATTTTATTCAAGGTGTAAGATAAATGTGAGCAAGGGGTGTTTGGGATTGTTGTAAAACTACATGTTTAATATGATTATGGAAGATTCTACATTTATACAATTGCTTATTTTGTTCAGTGGCTATTTTTCTCACTATGGTGTAAAATAATTTATTCCATTGTTTTAATTTTATTATTCGATGCATTCAAAAAAATTAAATGACAATAAATTGTCATGTGCTACTTGTGGGGTATTCCTAATATAGTCCAGATGTTCAAATTTTTAATTAAAATAATATAGTATTGAAATAGTCATACTCAATCTCTTTTGACACCTACTATTAGAAAATTTTTAAACTTGGATAGTACTGTCATATACCACTTTTTAAATTTAATCATACAATTCAAAAAGTGGTATATGACAGTACTAAGTTTCAAAACATTGTTTTACAGGTATAAATGCTTTGGGCCGATATACATAATCTTGCTCCAACAATAGATTTAAGTATTAAGGCGTTGTCGTTTCAGAGTTTACAAAACTAATATTTCTAAAACATTTTTTCATTAGTTAGGAAATAGTTTAATTTCATTAAAAATTAACAAACGTTTTATTTTTTGATATTTAAAATATAGACGTGAGCTTATTTATTTAAATATTTTTTCTGTGATGTTGTGTACAATAATTTTTAAAAATACCGATATATTTTGACCGGTGCTTAAGAATATTAGAGGGATATACAGTTATAAAGTATCAGTTTTAAAATTATATTTTCATGTTACCATAGTAATTACTAATATTCGACCAAAGAAATATTGTAAAGGGACTTTAACAAAGGTATTGTAGTAGTGTTGTAATTTATAGATATGTCATGTGCTGCTTTTGAATGCATTACTTAGTATTTTAATAGAAATTCAAAAACAGCACACGACAGATATAATATTTACATTGTGTAATTTGTGTTTTCAAGTTTCTCATTATTTTTAGTTGTGTTGGTTGTGTATATGTTGGAATTCTCTTTAACCTTTTTATACTGACTATCTGTATCTACTCATGTATTGTGACGTAAAACAACAGTTAAAATTATCTAAAAAATCTAAATTGTCTTAACCCATTTTCTGAAGCAATAAGAGGCTACAACTTAAATGTTTTTAGAACCGAAGCAAATGTTGGATTTCTGATAGAACCGTCTCTCTCTCTCTCTCTCTCTCTCTCTCTCTCTCTCCAGGTATTTATTTTTTATATTTGATACAAATAAATGTTTACTTATACAGTATGTTTGTTATTTGTATTATGTCCTATTGTTATCCTTTAAAGAGAAAGAAATCTGGAGACGGAAACACTGTATTTAATAATAGTAATCAAAACAACCAAAAAAAATAAACAACCTGATGTATAAACATACCACGACAGATTACATTACACACGTGGCGGGTGTAGCTAGCTTAACAGGAGGTGCTTACCCTTCCGAAGCACCCGGCCTCACTTCCCTGGTGGGAGTTCACGTGTTTCAAACGTGTTTAACCTAACTTGTCAGTTTCAAAGTTTTTATTGCTTCTGGATTGTGATTCGGACATGGATTGTTTTTGATAGCTACAAACTACTGACTTTCAATTTGGATTGGCGATTAATATATATTATTGTTTTTTATTCAAAATGAAAGTCAATGCACCAAACGTAATGAAACCAAAATTTGTTACCAAATGGGTAAGTAACCCAAGAAAACTGTTTGAGCAGATTGACACAACTTACTCGCTTTATCTAGAACCTTTTATCGCGTTTCTGACAAGAAGGACTCGGTGGCTGAGTGATTAAAAACGCGCGATCACAGTGCCTATCACTGCCTAGGTTCGAATGCCAATCGGAACGGATCTTGATGTGAGGAAGTTTGTCGTCAAATGTCGGTGGTTTCAGACACTTTGTTCCCTCCACCATTTCTAAACTGACTATTTGGGTATAAGTGGAACAATCTTGACTTGGGCATACTACTCATGTTTACCCGTGTTTAGGGTGATGTATTGTAAATCATCGTTGATAGAACTAGGTAGCCAACTTTGGTGTAAATTATGATAACAAAAGAAACGAATGTCTATAAAGATCTCCAAACAATAAATACAGTTTTACTCAATTTGTTTGAATTTAAACAAGATAAGCGGATATGTTGTCCATTATCTAAATACTTGAAAATCTCCCAGAGTTTAATAGCCGTAATCCATAACTTTGAACATGACAAAACATAGATAACTATGATCAACCGGACATATCGTTTAAAGTTTATGAATTCCTCGGAAACTAACATCAAATGAGTCCAATAATCATCAAGTTTAAACATAGAGGCATTTTTGTTTTCTATTTCACATGTATGTGTATATTTCAATATCTGAGGGTGTAGACGAGGGGGGTGTACATTTCAATAACCGAGCTAGGGTGTAAACGAGTGGTAGTACTATTGGTTGATAAGTACGTGAGAACGATCTTACTTTCATATTTAGTTTGATAACATTCCGGTTTAATGTTAAGTATCCATTTTTATAATATCATAATTATTAGAAGCCACTTCACACAAACAATACAGAAAGAACGCGAACTACCGTTCTATGGAAATGGAAAACAAGTGCTTCGGAAACCTTCAACACGCGTCTGAAATAAAGGTACTTATCAGTAATGTGGGTAAAATGTTAGATGAAAGGAAAACCTTTTTGTTCAAAGTGATAATACCCAAAGACCGACACTTGTTTTATTAATAAGCAAATTTACCTTATATGAAGCTCAATAAATAAAGATTTAAATTGAAATTCATATTTACCATTTTAGCCTTCCAATATAGTGGTCTATACAATCCTTAACGAAAAATTCCGAAACATATTTAAATTGCTTCAAAATAAACATATCGTCGCATTGTTCAGAATCAAAGTGTATCATGGTTGATCAAATCAAATCCTACTCAGTACATAGCCAGGCCAAAGTATGCTAGAATATCATGTTTTGAGTAGAAAAACTAGTTGAAAAAAGTGTGTGACTGGGTGAATTATTGCTTTTAAGTTGTATCAGTATTGTTTCAGATATTCGATTTTAGAAAATGTAAAAGAGACAAGTGTAGCTAAAAGACATGTATTTAGAAACATGTAATTGACAACAATAAGTCAACGTACCCAAGAATACGAAACAACTAAAACATGTAATTGACTATAGTCAATGTAGCCAAGAATATGAAACAACTAAAACATGTAGTTGACAATAATAAAACGTACCCAAGAATATGAAACAACTAAAACATGTAATTGACTTTAGTCAATGTAGCCAAGAATACGAAACAACTAAAACATGTAATTGACTATAGTCAATGTAGCCAAGAATACGAAACAACTAAAACATGTAATTGACTATAGTCAACGTAGCCAAGAACACGAAACAACTAAAACATGTAATTGACAATAGTCAATGTAGCCAAGAATACGAAATAACTAAAACATGTAATTGACTATAGTCAACGTAGCCAAGAATACGAAACAACTAAAACATGTAATTGACAATAGTCAATGTAGCCAAGAACACGAAACAACTAAAACATGTAATTGACAATAGTCAATGTAGCCAAGAATACGAAACAACTAAAACATGTAATTGACAATAGTCAATGTAGCCAAGAATACGAAACAACTAAAACATGTAATTGACAATAGTCAATGTAGCAAAGAACACGAAACAACTAAAACATGTAATTGACTATAGTCAATGTAGCCAAGAATACGAAACAACTAAAACATGTAATTGACTATAGTAAACGTAGCCAAGAACACGAAACAACTAAAACATGTAATTGACAATAGTCAATGTAGCCAAGAATACGAAACAACTAAAACATGTAATTGACAATAGTCAATGTAGCCAAGAATACGAAACAACTAAAACATGTAATTGACTATAGTCAATGTAGCCAAGAACACGAAATAACTAAAACTTGTAATTGGCAATAGCCAAAGTAGCCAAGAATACGAAACAACTAAAACATGTAATTGACAATAGTCAACGTAGCCAAGAATACGAAACAACAAAAACATGTAATTGGCAATAGCCAAAGTAGCCAAGAACACGAAATAACTAAAACATGCAATTGACAATAGTAAACGTAGCCAAGAATACGAAACAACAAAAACATGTAATTGGCAATAGCCAAAGTAGCCAAGAACACGAAATAACTAAAACATGCAATTGACAATAGTAAACGTAGCCAAGAATACGAAACAACAAAAACATGTAATTGACAATAGTAAACGTACCCAAGAATACGAAACAACAAAAACATGTAATTGGCAATAGCCAAAGTAGCCAAGAACACGAAATAACTAAAACATGCAATTGACAATAGTAAACGTACCCAAGAACACGAAACAACTAAAACATGTAATTGACTATAGTCAACGTAGCCAAGAATACGAAACAACTAAAACATGTAATTGACTATAGTCAACGTAGCCAAGAATACGAAACAACTAAAACATGTAATTGCAATAGTCAATGTAGCCAAGAACACGAAATAACTAAAACATGTAATTGCAATAGTCAACGTAGCCAAGAATACGAAACAACTAAAACATGTAATTGCAATAGTCAATGTAGCCAAGAACACGAAATAACTAAAACATGTAATTGCAATAGTAAACGTACCCAAGAAACGAAACAACTAAAACATGTAATTGACAATAGTAAACGTACCCAAGAATACGAAACAACTAAAACATGTAATTGCAATAGTAAACGTACCCAAGAATACGAAACAACTAAAACATGTAATTGCAATAGTAAACGTACCTAAGAATACGAAACAACTAAAACATGTAATTGACAATAGTAAACGTACCCAAGAATACGAAACAACTATAACATGTAATTGCAATAGTCAATGTAGCCAAGAACACGAAATAACTAAAACATGTAATTGCAATAGTAAACGTACCCAAGAAACGAAACAACTAAAACATGTAATTGACAATAGTCAACGTAGCCAAGAATACGAAACAACTAAAACATGTAATTGACTATAGTTAACGTAGCCAAGAACACGAAATAACTAAAACATGTAATTGCAATAGTCAACGTACCCAATAACACGAAACAACTAAAACATGTAATTGCAATAGTCAACGTACCCAAGAACACGAAAACAACTAAAACATGTAATTGCAATAGTAAACGTACCCAAGAAACGAAACAACTAAAACATGTAATTGCAATAGTCAACGTAGCCAAGAATACGAAACAACTAAAACATGTAATTGCAATAGTAAACGTACCCAAGAAACGAAACAACTAAAACATGTAATTGCAATAGTCAATGTAGCCAAGAACACGAAACAACTAAAACATGTAATTGCAATAGTCAACGTACCCAAGAACACGAAACAACTAAAACATGTAATTGACAATAGTAAACGTAGCCAAGAATACGAAACAACTAAAACATGTAATTGCAATAGTAAACGTACCCAAGAAACGAAACAACTAAAACATGTAATTGCAATAGTCAATGTAGCCAAGAACACGAAACAACTAAAACATGTAATTGATAATAGTCAATGTAGCCAAGAATACGAAACAACTAAAACATGTAATTGACAATAGTAAACGTAGCCAAGAATACGAAACAACTAAAACATGTAATTGCAATAGTAAACGTACCCAAGAAACGAAACAAACTAAAACATGTAATTGCAATAGTCAATGTAGCCAAGAACACGAAACAACTAAAACATGTAATTGATAATAGTCAATGTAGCCAAGAATACGAAACAACTAAAACATGTAATTGACAATAGTCAACGTAGCCAAGAATACGAAACAACTAAAACATGTAATTGCAATAGTAAACGTACCCAAGAAACGAAACAACTAAAACATGTAATTGCAATAGTCAACGTACCCAAGAACACGAAACAACTAAAACATGTGATTGCAATAGTAAACGTACCCAAGAAACGAAACAACTAAAACATGTAATTGACAATAGTCAACGTAGCCAAGAATACGAAACAACTAAAACATGTAATTGACAATAGTCAATGTAGCCAAGAACACAAAATAACTATAACATGCAACTGCAATAGTCAATATACCCAAGAACACAAAATAACTAAAACATGCAATTGGCAAAATCAATGTAGCCAAGACACACGAAATAACTAAAACATGCAATTGGCAAAATCAATGTACCCAAGAACACGAAATAAACTAAAACATGCAACTGCAATAGTCAATATACCCAAGAACACAAAATAACTAAAACATGCAATTGGCAAAATCAATGTAGCCAAGAACACGAAATAACTAAAACATGTAATTGACAATAGTCAACGTACCCAAGAACACGAAACAACTAAAACATGTAATTGACAATAGTCAACGTACCCAAGAACACGAAATAACTAAAACAGGTAATTGACAATAGTCAACGTACCCAAGAACACGAAAAACTATAACATGCAACTGCAATAGTCAATACCCAAGAACACAAAATAACTAAAACATGCAATTGGCAAAATCAATGTAGCCAAGAACAAAAATAACTAAAACATGCAATTGGCAAAATCAATGTACCCAAGAACACGAAATAACTAAAACATGCAACTGCAATAGTCAATATACCCAAGAACACAAAAATAACTAAAACATGCAATTGCAAAATCAATGTAGCCAAGAACACGAAATAACTAAAACATGTAATTGACAATAGTCAACGTACCCAAGAACACGAAACAACTAAAACATGTAATTGACAATAGTCAACGTACCCAAGAACACGAAATAACTAAAACATGTAATTGACAATAGTCAACGTACCCAAGAACACGAAATAACATAACATGCAACTGCAATAGTCAATATACCCAAGAACACAAAATAACTAAAAACATGCAACTGCAATAGTCAATATACCCAAGAAACACAAAATAACAAAACATGTAATGACAATAGTCAACGTACCAAGAACACGAAATAACTATAACATGCAACTGCAATAGTCAATATACCCAAGAACACAAAATAACTAAAACATGCAACTGCAATAGTCAATATACCCAAGAACACAAAATAACAAAAACATGTAATTGACTATAGTCAATGTAGCCAAGAACACGAAATAACTAAAACTTGTAATTGGCAATAGCCAAAGTAGCCAAGAATACGAAACAACTAAAACATGTAATTGACAATAGTCAACGTAGCCAAGAATACGAAACAACAAAAACATGTAATTGGCAATAGCCAAAGTAGCCAAGAACACGAAATAACTAAAACATGCAATTGACAATAGTAAACGTAGCCAAGAATACGAAACAACAAAAACATGTAATTGGCAATAGCCAAAGTAGCCAAGAACACGAAATAACTAAAACATGCAATTGACAATAGTAAACGTAGCCAAGAATACGAAACAACAAAAACATGTAATTGACAATAGTAAACGTACCCAAGAATACGAAACAACAAAAACATGTAATTGGCAATAGCCAAAGTAGCCAAGAACACGAAATAACTAAAACATGCAATTGACAATAGTAAACGTACACAAGAACACGAAACAACTAAAACATGTAATTGACTATAGTCAACGTAGCCAAGAATACGAAAAAACTAAAACATGTAATGACTATAGTCAACGTAGCCAAGAATACGAAACAACTAAAACATGTAATTGCAATAGTCAATGTAGCCAAGAACACGAAATAACTAAAACATGTAATTGCAATAGTCAACGTAGCCAAGAATACGAAACAACTAAAACATGTAATTGCAATAGTCAATGTAGCCAAGAACACGAAATAACTAAAACATGTAATTGCAATAGTAAACGTACCCAAGAAAGAAAAACAACTAAAACATGTAATTGACAATAGTAAACGTACCCAAGAATACGAAACAACTAAAACATGTAATTGCAATAGTAAACGTACCCAAGAATACGAAACAACTAAAACATGTAATTGCAATAGTAAACGTACCCAAGAATACGAAACAACTAAAACATGTAATTGACAATAGTAAACGTACCCAAGAATACGAAAACAACTAAAACATGTAATTGCAATAGTCAATGTAGCCAAGAACACGAAATAACTAAAACATGTAATTGCAATAGTAAACGTACCCAAGAAACGAAACAACTAAAACATGTAATTGACAATAGTCAACGTAGCCAAGAATACGAAACAACTAAAACATGTAATTGACTATAGTTAACGTAGCCAAGAACACGAAAAACTAAAACATGTAATTGCAATAGTCAACGTACCCAATAACACGAAACAACTAAAACATGTAATTGCAATAGTCAACGTACCAAGAACACGAAAACAACTAAAACATGTAATTGCAATAGTCAACGTACCCAAGAAACGAAACAAAACTAAAACATGTAATTGCAATAGTCAATGTAGCCAAGAACACGAAACAACTAAAACATGTAATTGCAATAGTCAACGTACCCAAGAACACGAAAACAACTAAAACATGTAATTGCAATAGTCAACGTAGCCAAGAATACGAAACAACTAAAAACATGTAATTGCAATAGTAAACGTACCCAAGAAACGAAACAACTAAAACATGTAATTGCAATAGTCAATGTAGCCAAGAACACGAAACAACTAAAAACATGTAATGATAATAGTCAATGTAGCCAAGAATACGAAACAACTAAAACATGTAATTGACAATAGTCAACGTAGCCAAGAATACGAAACAACCTAAAACATGTAATTGCAATAGTAAACGTACCCAAGAAACGAAACAACTAAAACATGTAATTGACAATAGTCAACGTACCCAAGAACACGAAAATAACTATAACATGCAACGCAATAGTCAATATACCCAAGAACACAAAATAACTAAAACATGCAATTGGCAAATCAATGTAGCCAAGAACAACAAAAATAACTAAAACATGCAATTGGCAAAATCAATGTACCCAAGAACACGAAATAACTAAAACATGCAACTGCAATAGTCAATATACCCAAGAACACAAAATACACTAAAACATGCAATTGGCAAAATCAATGTAGCCCAAGAACACGAAATAACTAAAACATGTAATTGACAATAGTCAACGACCCAAGAACACGAAACAACTAAAACATGTAATTGACAATAGTCAACGTACCAAGAACACGAAATAACTAAAACATGTAATTGACAATAGTCAACGTACCCAAGAACACGAAATAACTATAACATGCAACTGCAATAGTCAATATACCCAAGAACACAAAATAACTAAAAACATGCAACTGCAATAGTCAATATACCCAAGAACACAAAATAACTAAAACATGTAATTGACAATAGTCAACGTACCCAAGAACACGAAATAACTATAACATGGCAACGCAATAGTCAATATACCCAAGAACACAAAATAACTAAAACATGCAACTGCAATAGTCAATATACCCAAGAACACAAAATAAACCAAAAACATGTAATTGACTATAGTCAATGTAGCCAAGAACACGAAATAACTAAAAACTGTAATTGGCAATAGCCAAAGTAGCCAAGAATACGAAACAACTAAAACATGTAATTGACAATAGTCAACGTAGCCAAGAATACGAACAACAAAAAACATGTAATTGGCAATAGCCAAAGTAGCCAAGAACACGAAATAACTAAAACATGCAATTGACAATAGTAAACGTAGCCAAGAATACGAAACAAAAAAACATGTAATTTGGCAATAGCCAAGTAGCCAAGAACACGAAATAACTAAAACATGCAATTGACAATAGTAAACGTAGCCAAGAATACGAAACACAAAAACATGTAATTGACAATAGTAAACGTCCCAAGAATACGAAACAACAAAAACATGTAATTGGCAATAGCCAAAGTAGCCAAGAACACGAAATAACTAAACATGCAATTGACAATAGTAAACGTACACAAGAACACGAAACAACTAAAACATGTAATTGACTATAGTCAAACGTAGCCAAGAATACGAAACAACTAAAACATGTAATTGACTATAGTCAACGTAGCCAAGAATACGAAACAACTAAAACATGTAATTGCAAATAGTCAATGTAGCCAAGAACACGAAATAACTAAAACATGTAATTGCAATAGTCAACGTAGCCAAGAATACGAAACAACTAAAACATGTAATTGCAATAGTCAATGTAGCCAAGAACACGAAATAACTAAAACATGTAATTGCAATAGTAAACGTACCCAAGAAACGAAACAACTAAAACATGTAATTGACAATAGTAAACGTACCCAAGAATACGAAACAACTAAAACATGTAATTGCAATAGTAAACGTACCCAAGAATACGAAACAACTAAAACATGTAATTGCAATAGTAAACGTACCCAAGAATACGAAACAACTAAAACATGTAATTGACAATAGTAAACGTACCCAAGAATACGAAACAACTAAAACATGTAATTGCAATAGTCAATGTAGCCAAGAACACGAAATAACTAAAACATGTAATTGCAATAGTAAACGTACCCAAGAAACGAAACAACTAAAACATGTAATTGACAATAGTCAACGTAGCCAAGAATACGAAACAACTAAAACATGTAATTGACTATAGTTACGTAGCCAAGAACACGAAATAACTAAAACATGTAATTGCAATAGTCAACGTACCCAATAACACGAAACAACTAAAACATGTAATTGCAATAGTCAACGTACCCAAGAACACGAAAACAACTAAAACATGTAATTGCAATAGTCAACGTACCCAAGAAGAACGAAACAACTAAAACATGTAATTGCAATAGTCAATGTAGCCAAGAACACGAAACAAACTAAAACATGTAATTGCAATAGTCAACGTACCCAAGAACACGAAACAACTAAAACATGTAATTGACAATAGTAAACGTAGCCAAGAATACGAAACAACTAAACATGTAATTGCAATAGTAAAACGTACCCAAGAAACGAAAAACTAAACATGAATTGCAATAGTCAATGTAGCCAGAACACGAAACAACTAAAACATGTAATTGATAATAGTCAATGTAGCAAGAATACGAAACAACAAAACATGTAATTGACAATAGTCAACGTAGCCAAGAATACGAAAACAACTAAAACATGTAATTGCAAATAGTAAACGTACCAAGAAACGAAACAACTAAAACATGTAATTGCAATAGTCAACGTACCCAAGAACACGAAACAACTAAAACATGTGATTGCAATAGTAACGTACCCAAGAAACGAAACAACTAAAACATGTAATTGACAATAGTCAACGTAGCCAAGAATACGAAACAACTAAAACATGTAATTGGACAAATAGTCAATGTAGCCAAGAACACAAAATAACTATAACATGTAATTGCAATAGTCAACGTACCCAAGAACACGAAACAACTAAAACAGTAATTGACAATAGCCAACGTACCCAAGAACACGAAATAAACTAAAACATGTAATTGACAATAGTCAACGTACCCAGAACACGAAATAACTATAACATGCAACTGCAATAGTCCAATATACCCAAGAACACAAAATAACTAAAACATGCAATTGGCAAAATCAATGTAGCCAAGAACAAAAATAACTAAAAACATGCAATTGGCAAAATCAATGTACCCAAGAACACGAAAATAACTAAAACATGCAACTGCAATAGTCAATATACCCAAGAACACAAATATAACTAAAAACATGCAATTGGCAAAATCAATGTAGCAAGAACACGAAATAACTAAAACATGCAATTTGGCAAATCAATGTACCCAAGAACACGAAATAACTAAAACATGTAATTGCAATAGTAAACGTACCCAAGAAACGAAACAACTAAAACATGTAATTGCAATAGTCAATGTAGCCAAGAACACGAAAACAACTAAAACATGTAATTGCAATAGTCAACGTACCAAGAACACGAAACAACTAAAACATGTAATTGACAATAGTAAACGTAGCCAGAATACGAAACAACTAAAACCATGTAATTGCAATAGTAAAACGTACCCAAGAAACGAAACAACTAAACATGTAATTGCAATAGTCAATGTAGCCAAAGAACACGAAACAACTAAAACATGTAATTGATAATAGTTCAATGTAGCCAAGAATACGAAACAACTAAAACATGTAATTGACAATAGTAAACGTAGCCAAGAATACGAAACAACTAAAAACATGTAATTGCAATAGTAAACGTACCCAAGAAACGAAACAACTAAAACATGTAATTGCAATAGTCAATGTAGCCAAGAACACGAAAACAACTAAAACATGTAATTGATAATAGTCAATGTAGCCAAGAATACGAAACAACTAAAACATGTAATTGACAATAGTCAACGTAGCCAAAGAATACGAAACAACTAAAACATGTAATTGCAATAGTAAACGTACCCAAGAAACGAAACAACTAAAACATGTAATTGCAATAGTCAACGTACCCAAGAACACGAAACAACTAAAACATGTGATTGCAATAGTAAACGTACCCAAGAAACGAAACAACTAAAACATGTAATTGACAATAGTCAACGTAGCCAAGAATACGAAACAACTAAAACATGTAATTGACAATAGTCAATGTAGCCAAGAACACAAAATAACTATAACATGCAACTGCAATAGTCAATATACCCAAGAACACAAAATAACTAAAACATGCAATTGGCAAAATCAATGTAGCCAAGAACACGAAATAACTAAAACATGCAATTGGCAAAATCAATGTACCCAAGAACACGAAATAACTAAAACATGCAACTGCAATAGTCAATATACCCAAGAACACAAAATAACTAAAACATGCAATTGGCAAAATCAATGTAGCCAAGAACACGAAATAACTAAAACATGTAATTGACAATAGTCAACGTACCCAAGAACACGAAACAACTAAAACATGTAATTGACAATAGTCAACGTACCCAAGAACACGAAATAACTAAAACAGGTAATTGACAATAGTCAACGTACCCAAGAACACGAAATAACTATAACATGCAACTGCAATAGTCGATATACCCAAGAACACAAAATAACTAAAACATGCAATTGGCAAAATCAATGTAGCCAAGAACAAAAATAACTAAATCATGCAATTGGCAAAATCAATGTACCCAAGAACACGAAATAACTAAAACATGCAACTGCAATAGTCAATATACCCAAGAACACAAAATAACTAAAACATGCAATTGGCAAAATCAATGTAGCCAAGAACACGAAATAACTAAAACATGTAATTGACAATAGTCAACGTACCCAAGAACACGAAACAACTAAAACATGTAATTGACAATAGTCAACGTACCCAAGAACACGAAATAACTAAAACATGTAATTGACAATAGTCAACGTACCCAAGAACACGAAATAACTATAACATGCAACTGCAATAGTCAATATACCCAAGAACACAAAATAACTAAAACATGCAACTGCAATAGTCAATATACCCAAGAACACAAAATAACTAAAACATGTAATTGACAATAGTCAACGTACCCAAGAACACGAAATAACTATAACATGCAACTGCAATAGTCAATATACCCAAGAACACAAAATAACTAAAACATGCAACTGCAATAGTCAATATACCCAAGAACACAAAATAACAAAAACATGTAATTGACTATAGTCAATGTAGCCAAGAACACGAAATAACTAAAACTTGTAATTGGCAATAGCCAAAGTAGCCAAGAATACGAAACAACTAAAACATGTAATTGACAATAGTCAACGTAGCCAAGAATACGAAACAACAAAAACATGTAATTGGCAATAGCCAAAGTAGCCAAGACAAGAACACGAAAAACTAAAACATGCAATTGACAATAGTAACGTAGCCAAGAATACGAAACAACAAAAACATGTAATTGGCAATAGCCAAAGTAGCCAAGAACACGAAATAACTAAAACATGCAATTGACAATAGTAAACGTAGCCAAGAATACGAAACAACAAAAACATGTAATTGACAATAGTAAACGTACCCAAGAATACGAAACAACAAAAACATGTAATTGGCAATAGCCAAAGTAGCCAAGAACACGAAATAACTAAAACATGCAATTGACAATAGTAAACGTACACAAGAACACGAAACAACTAAAACATGTAATTGACTATAGTCAACGTAGCCAAGAATACGAAACAACTAAAACATGTAATTGACTATAGTCAACGTAGCCAAGATACGAAACAACTAAAACATGTAATTGCAATAGTCAATGTAGCCAAGAACACGAAATAACTAAAACATGTAATTGCAATAGTCAACGTAGCCAAGAATACGAAACAACTAAAACATGTAATTGCAATAGTCAATGTAGCCAAGAACACGAAATAACTAAAACATGTAATTGCAATAGTAAACGTACCCAAGAAACGAAACAACTAAAACATGTAATTGACAATAGTAAACGTACCCAAGAATACGAAACAACTAAAACATGTAATTGCAATAGTAAACGTACCCAGAATACGAAACAACTAAACATGTAATTGCAATAGTAAACGTACCCAAGAATACGAAACAACTAAAACATGTAATTGACAATAGTAAACGTACCCAAGAATACGAAACAACTAAAACATGTAATTGCAATAGTCAATGTAGCCAAGAACACGAAATAACTAAAACATGTAATTGCAATAGTAAACGTACCCAAGAAACGAAACAACTAAAACATGTAATTGACAATAGTCAACGTAGCCAAGAATACGAAACAACTAAAACATGTAATTGACTATAGTTAACGTAGCCAAGAACACGAAATAACTAAAACATGTAATTGCAATAGTCAACGTACCCAATAACACGAAACAACTAAAACATGTAATTGCAATAGTCAACGTACCCAAGAACACGAAAACAACTAAAACATGTAATTGCAATAGTCAACGTACCCAAGAAACGAAACAACTAAAACATGTAATTGCAATAGTCAATGTAGCCAAGAACACGAAACAACTAAAACATGTAATTGCAATAGTCAACGTACCAAGAACACGAACAACTAAAACATGTAATTGACAATAGTAAACGTAGCCAAGAATACGAAACAACTAAAACATGTAATTGCAATAGTAAACGTACCCAAGAAACGAAACAACTAAAACATGTAATTGCAATAGTCAATGTAGCCAAGAACACGAAACAACTAAAACATGTAATTGATAATAGTCAATGTAGCCAAGAATACGAAACAACTAAAACATGTAATTGACAATAGTCAACGTAGCCAAGAATACGAAACAACTAAAACATGTAATTGCAATAGTAAACGTACCCAAGAAACGAAACAACTAAAACATGTAATTGCAATAGTCAACGTACCCAAGAACACGAAACAACTAAAACATGTGATTGCAATAGTAAACGTACCCAAGAAACGAAACAACTAAAACATGTAATTGACAATAGTCAACGTAGCCAAGAATACGAAACAACTAAAACATGTAATTGACAATAGTCAATGTAGCCAAGAACACAAAATAACTATAACATGTAATTGCAATAGTCAACGTACCCAAGAACACGAAACAACTAAAACATGTAATTGACAATAGCCAACGTACCCAAGAACACGAAATAACTAAAACATGTAATTGACAATAGTCAACGTACCCAAGAACACGAAATAACTATAACATGCAACTGCAATAGTCAATATACCCAAGAACACAAAATAACTAAAACATGCAATTGGCAAAATCAATGTAGCCAAGAACAAAAATAACTAAAACATGCAATTGGCAAAATCAATGTACCCAAGAACACGAAATAACTAAAACATGCAACTGCAATAGTCAATATACCCAAGAACACAAAATAACTAAAACATGCAATTGGCAAAATCAATGTAGCCAAGAACACGAAATAACTAAAACATGTAATTGACAATAGTCAACGTACCCAAGAACACGAAACAACTAAAACATGTAATTGACAATAGTCAACGTACCCAAGAACACGAAATAACTAAAACATGTAATTGACAATAGTCAACGTACCCAAGAACACGAAATAACTATAACATGCAACTGCAATAGTCAATATACCCAAGAACACAAAATAACTAAAACATGCAACTGCAATAGTCAACATACCCAAGAACACAAAATAACTAAAACATGTAATTGACAATAGTCAACGTACCCAAGAACACGAAATAACTATAACATGCAACTGCAATAGTCAATATACCCAAGAACACAAAATAACTAAAACATGCAATTGGCAAAATCAATGTAGCCAAGAACACGAAATAACTAAAACATGTAATTGCAATAGTCAACGTACCCAAGAACACGAAATAACTAAAACATGTAATTGACAATAGCCAAAGTAGCCAAGAACACGAAATAACTAAAACATGTAATTGCAATAGTCAACGTACCCAAGAACACGAAATAACTAAAAACATGTAATTGACAATAGCCAAAGTAGCCAAGAACACGAAATAACTAAAACATGTAATTGCAATAGTCAACGTACCCAAGAACACGAAATAACTAAAACATGTAATTGACAATAGCCAAAGTAGCCAAGAACACGAAATAACTAAAACATGTTATTGGCAAAATCAATGTAGCCAAGAACATGAAATAACTAAAACATGTACTTGGGCATGGCAATGGCTGACGCAACCGAGAACACAATATAACAATACATGACGTATATAAAAGTATATAAGGTATAACGATATAGATATGTGTTGGAAACAGGAATGCAGCTTATTTAGTCAAGCACAATACTGACTGTAAACACAAATGTAATGAGGATACCTTCAACAACATGGTAGACAACATATTTGTTGTATTTTATAACATACTTTTTCAACAAACAATTGGAATACATATGGGCACAAACTATTCACCATTGCTTGCTGATTTGTTTCTTTATTCTATTGAAGCAGAAAATACGAAGAGCGTTTTTAAATCTGAAAAGAGGACAGTTACGAAATCATCCAACTCCACATATAGATGACGTTTCTTCATAATTCTTAATTTAGAGAAGTCATCTATATATCCTAGTGAGCTCCAAATAAAACATACGACTAATTCTTCAAATTCTGCCTCATATTTTGTTTAAACATTATTTTTCTATGAAACAATATACATGTACCTGCTTCTCCTGTTAATGGTATAGAGCTTGTGCCTAAAACAGGGACTTTATTAAAGGCTGCACATAAATTGTTGATTAGGAGATATTGCAACCCTAGCTCATTGTATTATAGTATTACTATTACAATGTAACACACACACAAACATAACCAAGTCTTCTCATACCATTGAAAAAATCTTGCCTGTGACGTTAAACATCATTTAAAACACTCCATTTTGTAACATTTTAGCGCAAAACGATGGTTAAATGTATGTTCATGTAATGGAACATTAATTTTAATCTGTTCATAACAAAACGAAACTTCTCAAAATAGAAACAGGGAAGTCCAAGTTTTACGGTTATTGAACATCTGTGGCATCGCAATATTTAAACGTAACCGATAAAAAAGTCATTGTGTTGTAATCAGAGCATATTTTAAACATGGCGGAAGGCACTTTACGCAGTTACAATCCGTTTATGTATCATGTAAATAGCGTTAGTGATTTCGATCCGGAATTGGTAAATGCTTACAAAACCAAAAACGTGGAAGTTTTAGACAAACTCCTTGATGTTGAGAAGTATGATTATGATGTATTTATCTGTGTTAACAAATCATACCATGCATTCGTCATGCTCGTAGGAGTGTCCATGGAAGAAGATAAAGTAGGCCTATATCCAAAATTCTCAGAAAACCCGTTTGATATCCCGGAATTTTCGTTTGTTTTTCAATTTGAATTACGTTTTGAAATGGAAGAACAGAGAACTTACAAACTGGCCAAGAAAATGGAGACATTCAAAAACATGAAGGATAAAATAGACCGATCTTACTATATCGGAAGATACGAACATGTTGCCGTCCGTGCGTTCCAACTAGCCGCACTTAGAGCTGCACCGACCAGGTACAGCGTACTGCTCGACGATTGTGTAGGGTTCGCAAAGGAGTTCTGTATTAGTTTGCTGTCATATTGTGACAACTGGAGAACACTGGAGAAAGCTGTTGAGGAAAACATTAAAAAGGCCACAGCAAGCGGATTAAGTGTTGAACAGTTGTCCAGAAGAGTTAAATCTTCTGCATATGTAGGGAACACGTTCCTGGCCGGCTTGGATGCCACGACATTCCTCGGTGAGAGACCCGGACCAGTTATTGCAGCAGTTCTTGTTTTCATTTTGGCATATACCATCTTTGTAGCTGTTATTGTTTCTATGGCAACTGTATATTTTATGAAACATTTTTAAAATATTTATACATTTCATATAAACTTTATTCATATTATTGGTTATGCATTATATATTTTGTGCCATTTTATATTCCAGAATATTGACTTGATATTAAACATACGTTGTTAAACCAAAACATCAATAAGATTAGTATATTGTTCACTGACTTCATACTTCAACTTACGTCCGTATTATGGTACGACAAACACAAGACTTGTGTCAAACTATTTAATTGACTGCCTTAATACGCGAAATTTGACTATAATAACTTAATTCATTATTCTCGCGAAACTAATATATATATACACTTCACGTTGCTCATCTCCAGGGCAGTTATTCACCGTTGCCAAAGCCGTGGCCAGAATTCGTAATGTTCCAGTAAAGCAGATTTTGGGAACAACAGTAGCTAACGGGAGAAACCTGTACCAGTGGCGTTAGGTGTTGGCTTTCGTCACTTCTAATTGCGTAAAGACCAGGTTTCGAGTATCTCTTTGCTGCATATGATTTTGGCTCGAAGAATCCCATGTCTTGGAAGTCCAGATTCAGTCGGCAATGATATAGACCGTGAGAGGCCTTACGTCATCCAGTTCTATATCGGCAGATGGGCTGTGAGAGGCCTTACGTCATCCAGTTCCATCACCGAATTGCAGAAATCCAGAGATCCTGATCCAGTTTTATGTATAACTGTGAGAGGCCTTACGTCATCCAGTTATATCTCGGTATAACAGCTGCGAGAGGCCTTATGTCATCCACTTGTATTACCGGATCCAGTTTCAGTTCAGATTAAACAATAAGCTGAGAGAGGCCTTTCGTCATTCAGCTGTATTGTTGGTTTGCAGTATTCCAGTAGTTATTGGCTAAAAACATGTATATAAACTTAGAGAGGGGACCTTCTGCTCTGGAGTCAGATGCTCTACCACTGAGCTACCCAGACCTACAGCTTATATCAGTGTAATTTCACTACAGTACTATTGTACCATAGACAGTCTCAAAATGCCATATAATTGATAGTGCATCATAAGCCTACAAAGGCTGGCCGGTATATATGTGTGAAAGTCATCGCGCGCGAAAAAAAATTGTAAATCGGGTTGCACTTTAAAATAAAAATTATTATTATATTATTATTATTATATATGGATTCATATTTGAAAAATAGAACGCCAGAACCTGATTTATGAGATGTGTACCCTTCCGGAGCACCAGATCTCACTTCCCTGGTGGAAGTTTACGTGTTTAACCTAATTTGCCAGCTTCAAAGTTTTTACTTTGCTTTGAGAATATGGTTGAACATCGATTGGTATGTTTGTTTTGTATATATTATATATGTTTGTAATTACAGGTAAGAATATATATAGGTTATATATATGCACAAGCTGTTTCATTGTTGTTGCTTTTGACTATTGCCTAATGTAATATAGTTAAGATCCAGTCAAGAGATCTACAATGTAGCTGGAAAAGCTTTGTATAATCTAATAAAAGAGCGGTCATGCTACTTTTGAATGTATTACTTGCATTTCATAAAAACAAAAAAGTAGCACATGGCAGAGCTGCTGAGCTGATAGAGTAGCATATGGCTTTATTCGAATTGATGACAATTGCAATGGATATAGCTCTCATCGAAGGGAGGTTCTGTACGGTTAGGTTTTACATTTTGATGGATAGATCTCAATGATACAAGGCAACGTTCGCTAATGATGACAACTGGTCAGTTATTGCCCAAAGTGGTTAATCTTGGCGGCGACGGGGTTTAGGTGATTGGCCAAAATAGTTAATATTGACGGCGACAGAGTTTAGTTAGTAGTCAGTGATTGTCAAATGGTCGGATAATTATAATTTTAATTAGAATATATTCACATCTAATGGTTTTTGAATGGTTAGTGATAATAAAAGTCTACCTAGCTACTTGTAATTTATGACGCCTACTGACCAGTTTGTATGATGGACTTTGTTGTAAGACTGGTCAGTAGTATTACAAACGATCGCGTATCACCACAAGCTCAAATCGTCATTTGAATCGGTACATGATGCATTTCGTTGACGAAGGAAGCTCCCTCCCGTTAAAGCACGATGAACAAAGTCCTATTCAATGGGGTTACAAAGATTGCAACTAACTAGTTAGGTATTGGAAATGGGTCGATTGGTGCTTTTTTCAGCGAGTAACAATACTGTCGCTCTATTTCACAAATATGGTTCTGCATATTGCAACCGGTAAAGTGCAATTAGGTTGGCCTGCCGACCCTACTGATACAAGCAGCCTGGTAAAATGGTAAAAACGGCCAAGTACATTGTAGAAACATATATGTAGTAATTTCTGTAAGTAAAGGTTCCACTGAACTACAGAAGGATGTGGTTGACGAAGATGTTATAAAATCGATATCATAGACTGAACTCGAACAAAATAAGACACCACAACAATGTTCAACAATGCGGTGGGACATAGAAGACAATGTGAATACATATTCAGATACCTGCCTGCTGACTTTAGACAGACTTCACAACGTTCAACAACACGATGGGGCATGGGTATTAAGCTGTATAAGACTTCAGATGTCCAGACTTAAGGAAGATTGATTGTGATTGAATGGGTTTTATGTCCCAGTCAAGAATTTTCACTTATATCGTGACGTCACAAGCTATAGGTGAAGTGGCTGAAATCTTTACCTTTACAGTGCGCTCAGTGCAATGTGCAGAGAGTGATCTTTAACGTGACACGCCTGATGGGACACAGGACATCCATTTTTAAAAAGGTCTCCTCTGAAGGACCCCGTGACTTTCATGTCTAAATGCCGAGTGCTTGGCGAAAGTCACTACCTATAACCCACGACCCCCACTTATGGAGCAAGGCTTCTACCAACTGTGCTACCGCAGTGGTTACTTTAGACAGACATAATGATTATGCTTACCAATAAGGTACCAAATGACGTGGTTCAAATGATGAAAAATGGTTCAAATGATAGTCTTAACAAGACTAGCAAACTCTCCCTTAATAAGAGCACACGATTTTAAACAATGTCGCATCCAAACAAGAAGCCAAATAGGGCCTGTATCGCTCACCAAGATGTTCCCGTAAAAAAACATAAAAGCACATGATTTTCAACAATGTAATACATCGAGACAAGAGGACCAATAGGGGCTTTATCACTCATCTGTATGTTCCAGTTAAGAGCACATGGTTTTATGTTCTCATACATCGAAACAAGAGGCCCAATAGGCCCTGTATCAATCATCAATTTAAAAGCACATGATTTTCGACAATGACACATATGCTCTCATAACATAGTTTCATTCACAATAATACCATTACCTTACTGAACCCTTGTGATAAGTTTCTCTCAAAATTTGATGTTGTCTTGAATAGCAACATACCTTTACTCCATCATTTTCAATTAAAATAAAACATTGGAATCTGACACATAACGGAAAAAATAAATTCTTTGATTTTAAATAAAATAACATAAATTATCATCTCTCCTGATTTACATTAATGATGTCTCAGCAATAAAATATAACTGTTATGTTAAACAAACTTCATTCACAATAAGTTAACAACATTAACATTTTGTTTAAACTATTTATTGTATCTTAAAATTGATGTTGGTGGAGGGGAAGAGGGTCAAAGGTCATTGTACTTAATTAAAACCTGAACCATTAGACTTCATTTGTTTATTAATGATGATCAATTACTTGGTACTGTGTGTGTGTGTGTGGTGTGTGTGTTTGTGTTTGTTTGCCAAATATTAAATATTATCAAATTAAAGAATTGAAATTGAACATTTTGCAATTACACAACTTTTCAAAAGAACATTTAACTGGGGATCAATATTACCAAAAAAAAGTAATTTATTAATAATGGATCAAGAAATCCAACTTACAAATATGCAAAATCATCTTCTTTATAACATACAGAGAGGTCTGAGAGAACCAAACACCTGCATTAACAGATGCAACAGATAGTAAAAACAAGGGAAGACCAAACAAAATATAAATATAAACACAACAATAATATATTAAATACTCTAAAACACAACAAAACTTTGCTGAATAACAACATAATATTGATGACAATATTGTATCTGGTAATAATTATTCCTAATGTTTCATGTCATAATTTTAATAGGGAATATCAATCTTCTCCACCACTGTATGTGATATATAATGTAAAGATTGTTACATTGGGGATGAAATGAACATGTTGGCTATGTAGCATGGACTACAAATTCAGTATGGTGAATGTCTGGGTACCTACTTTGTGAAACAAACTCCTCCTAGTTTTAAACCAATAACCTTGAAACTTCACAAAATGTGTCTATACATTGGAAGATGTGCATATCACTGGAACAATTTCAGGATTTTTTCACCATTTTTTCAACTTATTTAGCATTTTTCTACACTTTACAGCATTTCAACAAAATTAAAAAAGCAACCCATGAATTTGTTTATTGATGCACATTTAGTCAAACACATTACAACCAATGGCCAAGTATCAAATCAGACCTAACATAGGATAAAATCTGTACATCTTATACTAAAATCTAACAGTAATTATACATTTTTCAGTTTTATAATTCAAATTATATTTCATACACTAACATTAAAATTTGAACATGAAAAAATAAACAAAAACAAACAAATAGATAAATAAATCTGAACATGCAAAAATAAACAAAACCAAATAAATAACAAATTACATGTAACAATTGTACCTCTATAATTATTAATGTAACAATTACTGTACATATCACAACTTAAAACAAATAATTCTTAACAAACATCACATTAACAATCACTTTTGTATTTTTTGGCATCAAGATGAAAATTAATTTTAAATCTGATTATTCAATTGACTGTCTAAACGGTAAATAAAACTGACAAAATTTTGTATTTAAAAACTTGCAAATTCAAATGAAGCATCATTAGTTAGTATTTTTTGGCAGTTTGGCTACTTCACCCTATATGTTACCTAGTTAGTTGTACAGTCTTAGTCTATCCTACATTTTTCAGACCCTCGCACTTGATACACTTGTAATTTTTGCATCTACAAGACTGATGAATTTGTCTGAACATTGAGTTTTTAGCACTGGATTACATTCCTTTTGGTAAAGAGTGACTACTTTTATATAAATACAAGCTTTACAGTAACTGAAGGTAGTGGAACTTTTTTATAATGTAAGTATAAATATTTCAATAAACCTGAAGTGTACAAACTGACCATAAAGATTTCTGGGTTACATAGTTATATCGTATATTTTATGAAAGTGAACATGTTTATTGGTCGCTTTCACAAAAACAGTTACAATATCTAAACAAATGAAAACAGAAGACATCAAAAATGAAAATGAACAGTTATCATGAAGAGATGTCATGAAATGACATCACAGGTATCATGAAAAGACATGAAGTAATGACCAGAGCAGTTATCATGAAAATACATAAAAGAAATGAACAGTTATCATGAAGACATGTCATGAAATGATAATGCAGTTATCATGAAAAACATGAAGTAATGACAATAAACAGTTACTGTGAAAAGACATCAAGAAATGAGAACAAACAGTTATCATGAAAAGAAATCAAGACATGGTACCAAATAGTTACCATGAAAAGACATCAAGAAATGAAAATGAACAGGTATCATGAAGACTTTCAGAAATGACAAATAAAAGTTATCACAAAAAGACATAAATATATGAACATTTATTATGAAAAGATATTATGACATGAAATGAACATTTATCATGAAAAGACTTAAGTAAATCAGAACTTGTTTTGTTCAAATGTCATTCATGAATCTAAGTTATTGCAATGATTAACTAACTAGCATGTTCAAAAATTCAGGACAATACATAATGATAAATGGTTTAACTTCAGATGCTATATATATACACAATTCAACAACAACTGTTTACATACAGTAAAAATGTTGACTAGTTTATTACTTATTGCAACTTAATCACAACACTATTTATATAAAATATATTCATATTTAATAATATAAGTTCTGATTGCAAGGGAGATAACTCATAACAAAGTTAAAGTAATAACAAAATATTGCACTGTAGTGATAGCATGACACTGTTTTTTTATCTGTACTTTTTTTTTATAGATGGATGGTTAAGAGTATGGAAGTACATGGAAAGAACAACAGTCCTTCATCAAGCAAGCTTTCTCATGCTCATGCTAGTTTTGTACCTTGTCCAACAAGTATCCTCAACAACTTGTATGGGGGCCTTGCAGGCCAAACTGCCTAAAGCTTGTGCTGATTATGGACGGCAGTGTCTCTTGCTGGCTAGATATGAATCCCACTAGAACAGATCTTGTGTGAAAAAGTTGACTTCACCTAAGATGTTTTTTTGTCCGCTCCGGCTTCCTCCAACATCCCAGAACTGACAACCTAAATATGCAGTTTCTTAAATATTTAACAGTTAAGAGGTGATCTCATGGATTTGATAAAAACAAAAACTTACTAAAACAAGAGGCCCATGGGCCTGATACGCTCACCTGATAACTAATGGCTAGCTGATAGATTTAAAGAAAACATAAATACTAAACCCCGATGACTTTTTCTTTACATCATGATAACCATTGTATCAATACCTACAACATTCTAATATACGTGCCTATACAAGAAGTTTATAGTTTTCAACATAATTAGCCATTTCGGTATTGTTTCTCATCTGTGACCTTGACCTTTGAACCCATGACCTTTTTCTATGCATCAAAATGATCCTTGTATCAATACCTACAACATTCTAATATACATGCCTATACAAAAAGTTTATAGTTTTCGAGATAATTAACCATTTCGGTATTGTTTTGCATCTGTGACCTTGACCTTTGAACCCATGACCTTTTTCTATACATCAAAATGATCGTTGTATCAATACCTACAACATTCTAATATACATGCCTATACAAAAAGTTTATAGTTTTCGAGATAATTAACCATTTCGGTATTGTTTCACATCTGTGACCTTGACCTTTGAGCCCATGACCTTTTTCTATACATCAAAATGATCGTTGTATCAATACCTACAACATTCTAATATACGTGCCTATACAAAAAGTTTATAGTTTTCAAGAGAATTAACTATTTTGGTATTGTTTCACATCTGTGACCTTGACCTTTGAACCCATGACCTTTTTCTATACATCAAAATGATTGCTGTATTAATACCTACAACATTCTAATATACATGCCTATACAAAAAGTTTATAGTTTTCGAGATAATTAACTATTTTGGTATTGTTTTGCATCTGTGACCTTGACCTTTGAACCCATGACCTTTTTCTAAACATCAAAATGATCGTTGTATCAATACCTACAACATTCTAATATACATGCCTATACAAAAAGTTTATAGTTTTCGAGATAATTAACCATTTCGGTATTGTTTCGCATCTGTGACCTTGACCTTTGAACCCATGACCTTTTTCTATACATCAAAATGATCGTTGTATCAATACCTACAACATTCTAATATACATGCCTATACAAAATGTTTATAGTTTTCGAGATAATTAACTATTTCGGTATTGTTTCGAATCTGTGACCTTGACCTTTGAACCCATGACCTTTTTCTATACATCAAAATGATCGTTGTATTAATACCTACAACATTCTAATATACATGCCTATACAAAAAGTTTATAGTTTTCGAGATAATTAACTATTTTGGTATTGTTTCGTATCTGTGACCTTGACCTTTGAACCCATGACCTTTTTCTATGCATCAAAATGATCGTTGTATCAATACCTACAACATTCTAATATACATGCCTATACAAAAAGTTTACAGTTTTCGAGATAATTAACCATTTCGGTATTGTTTTGCATCTATGACCTTGACCTTTGAACCCATGACCTTTTTCTATACATCAAAATGATCGTTGTATCAATACCTACATCATTCTAATATACATGCCTATACAAAAAGTTTATAGTTTTTGAGATAATAATTATAATCAGAGGTAAAAAAAATTAGGTCACGACCTTAACAATTGACCTTGACCTCATTTTGAAGATACTAACAAGAATATGTCAAAACTGAAAACCCCATGTCATTATCTGGTCAAATAGTCAAGTTATAACAATTTGAAGCTATTTTACGATTTTTCAAATTAAACGCAAAAACGCGTAACCTATTTTTTATCCGAATTTCATAAAATGAACAAACTATAGGCTTAAGACCCTAGAGAAGCCAAATATCACATCAGATTTTTTCTCCAATCAGTACTTTCGGAGAAGAAGATTTTTTAAGATTTTTGCACCCCTAGGTCACCTTGACCTAGTTATGGTAGCCATGGCAACGCCACGAACAAATCTGAATTGCACCGGCCCATATATACTTCTGACAAAGTTTCATTAAAATTGTCCAGTAGTTTCAGAGGAGAAGTCGAAAATAGGTGTTAACGACGCACGCACGCACGCACACACGCACGCACACACGCACGCACACACGCACACACGCACATACACACGCTGCGCTATGCCATAAGCTCACATGACCTTCGGTCAGGTGAGCTAAAAAGTATGACACTACAGAGTACTCTCCAAAACTCATCTATACTCAGTATAGCAATAGGTCTCATTAAAATTGTGCGTAGTAGTTAATAAATGCTGCTGATGTTTCAATGAGGTAACTATTGTCTAAACTCTCTATAACAAAACACACTGATAGATTTTGCCATTTCAAAAATGACACCAAGATAACAAATTATTATAAACAAAAAAATAAAAATAATTTTTTTTAATAATTGTAATATAACAGAAACAAATCTTATGTCATGTTCAAAGTCACTAGGAGAAAATACTGTAATGTTACTGTAATATGGGAGAAAATATGGTAATTGTTGTAATATTATTTTTTTTACATTGTTACACAATGATATATTGGTAATTATATATGGGAAATTTTATATCTGACCTAAATGCTATACAAAACTATTCAACTTCTATCATGCTAATAACTAATTTCTAGTTATTTATCCTGCACCATATCCTAATAAAATATATGAACACGAAGTTCAATACTAAAAATCTAAATATTTTTTGCAATATATGGAAGCATAAATGTTTTCTAATATATAGAATTTCCAGAAAATTAAAATATAGCAATAAATCACTATGGTAAAAACATTCCTGTTGGAATCTATACACTAGCATGTTTTTATTCCGTTGGAATAGAATTACCTGGCCCTGGTTTCACAATCATTCCTTAGCTAAGATTTTTCTTAACTTAAATCTTGCAAAATTTCAAATCTTCATAATTTTGTTAATTTTCAAGATATTCAGGAATTCAAGGTGTTATTTGTAAGATCACCTCAAGATTAAAAATTTGCATTTAGTTATGACAAAAATATTCATCAGTAGTTCCAAAAAGAGATTACCAAAATTTGCTAAATTTAAGTTAAGGAAAATCTTAGCTAAGGAATGATTGTGAAACCGGGGCCTGTACTAGTGCAATCATTTCAAGTAAAGAAAACCTATTAAATAAATACAATGTACTGCACACAGTACTGGTCTACTTATAAATACATACAAAACTTTTAAAGCAAGTGTATGAAAACTAAAACAAAATGTATTTTTTTTAATTTAATTAAAACAATTAAATTAACTAAATTAACTCATAATAAGATGCATTTTTAATTTAAAAAAAAATCAAATTAACATCATAATGATATACCAGGACGGAACTGAAAATCTTTTCAAACTGTCATTCATCATTGTCATACAATACAGATCCAGCAGTGATGAGCAAAGACAAAAATAATTTAATGGGGCTCGCTAGCAAACCATGTGATATCACCTCATGTTTGTGTAAAACAATTACCAGTATTTCTATTACAATTGAAATTGCATCAGTTATTGTTTCTCAAAAAAAAAACAAGATTATTCCGGAATTTGTGATGTTGAAGTTTTCCAAAATGGTCCGCATTGATCACATGGTATGCTGAAAAGCCCTGAAAACTTCCAGGATATAAATTTTAGGCTCAAGATTTTACCCTCCTATTTTAAAGCATAACTTGGTTGAGTAAAGCCATGCCAAGACAATTGTAAATAAATAACTTTTACATAAAAACAACCAGTATATAAATTATAAGCTCATGATTTACCCTCTTATAAAACATTATTGTTTAGCAATATGGAATTCTGTAGGCAGCAGTTTCAATAGAAGCTGACAACCAACAACTTGACTGTAGGCCATGAGGAGACATATGTGCAAGAGATTCTGTTGAGTGGCAGATATTGAAAAATAAATATATGATCGTTAATATTCTTCTAATCATCAAAACTGAAGACTATATTTCAGATTTGAAGATTTCTCTTGTCCATGACTTCAATGAACACATTAAACAATGCACCAAACATAACAGAGATTTAAAAAAAAAACAAAAAAAAAACATGTTCACACACACACACACACACACACACACACACACACTAAAACAGTAAAGTATGGCTAAAAACTACAAAAGTATGGTAATCTAAATAATTTAAAAGTAAAACTATAAATTAATTTTTTTAAGTATTGTGTAAGCTCAAAAAGCACTGATTATGGTACTTGATTAATAATATATGAAGGAATAGAAATGGTGGGCAGAGAAAGGAGGGATGTTTAGTACTAATCTCTAGCTAGAAGCAGGTATACACTAGATCTTCCATAGTATTGTCTTAAGTCTTTGGTATTAAACTGGGATACAATACAGACAACAATATGGATCTTCTTAATTAACACCAAATAACAAATAAATGCTACATATTCTTATACTCTTATATATGCTAAATTGACATCATGGGGTTGCAAGCAACATCATGTGACCAGCATCAATTTGCGAATTCAAGGTGCAAGAACAATATGCATGGTTAGAAACTATTTCAATAACATCACTAAACAGGTCATTATGTGACTTAATTGATGGAAATATTTGTTCTCTGGTGTCAAAATGCAGGGAACATTTTCGCATCAGTACTACAAACCATAAACCAGCAGGGTCTGTGTGTGTGTCTATCCTCAAATCATTATTTCGGTACCAGGATAAAAGTTTTATCTGAAGTTTAATTTAAAGAAACATATGGAAAGTGATTTTAAACACAATGTTGCCTTGAAGGCTTCAGTTATGTCAAATATCCAATTATTCCCATTTGGAATCATTTTAAATCATAGATATTGTTTTTGCACATAAATATTGTAAATTCATGCTGGTAACAAGATGAGACAAACCTCCTTCACCAGACTATTGTGATACTTGTATGGTAAGTAATATCTTTTTTACATACTGACACATGATACAGAAGCATTATAAAGAAAATATATATCTTTAAAATCAATGACTTAAAACACTGGATATATCCACAACTCGATATGAGCACTGTCCAACGACATCATCAAAAAGGTGACAATTCCATCATAACTCCAACTCGATGTAACCACTGACCGAGGGCATCCTTCAATCGACGATCATCAGCATGACATACAAGTTGATTTACACAATAAAATATTGTGGGCATTAATGAATCAAACTTGTTATCTGGAAGCTGTTGGAAGAGTTCTAATATTGTACATAGTAACTCTGTCCAGGACTGTTTTCTGGCTTCACTGTCCTACAAATATACAGTACGTATAGAATCATCAGTTACAACAGTATGGTGGTGGTAATGTTGGGACATATGACACTTCTATTACTAATATCAAGATGGTCAGTTCAGAGATTGTGGAGGAAAACAGAGTGCCAGGAGAAAACCACCAACTTACAGCAAGTGAAATGACAAATTTTTTCCCACTAGATCAGTCTCCAGCATGTTTCGAACCTAGGAAGTGAGAGATACTGTGATCTGCGAACACACACAATTGACTACTAAGCTACCAATATCCCTGTAAAAATAGGAGAGTGTCATACTAATGGCATTATCATGCTGTCATGTGTGACACAAGCTAGTCTTTAATCATATAAATGTGTAGTTCAATAATCTAGAATTAAAATTTTTCGGGGGAAATACTGTAACTTGTTATTTATACTACACAGTACTTTATAATTTAACTAAACAAGTAACACAACTTAAAGTTATTATTATTACCTTCATGGTTGATGATTTTTGTTGTTTTTCAATGACATCATCAACATCTGTTTTCTTACTTGGAGGTGCCGACTTCTTTTGCTTCCCAATTTTCACAAAAGATGGCATGGCATGATGGTGTTTACGCTTTTTATACTCGGTCATTAGTGATTTTATCAATGTATCTGTTGCCAGTGTATAGATTTTACTTTCTTGTTCTTCCCGTAGTTCCCTCTTACTTTTCATGATCTGACATGACTGATCAGAGTCTGATATTTGAGACTTTTTATCATCTGGTGTATCTTCACCATCAGAACTGTCTTGTTGGACAGAATGTGCTACAAAATAAATACAGGAATCATTTACAATTTGCATACTTTACAAGACTTATCAAAAACCAGTCTTCAGAGACCAAGCAAATCTAGTCAATCAAAAACTTAAACTAAAACTTATCATTAATCTATCAAAATACTTTAAAACATAAAAACTTTAAAGAGTTTTTATTGAAATTAACTTCAATTAATACTTTTATTTATAAAATAAAATAAATTCACTTATGTTCAAAGTTCCATAACTCCCAGAAAAATGAGTAAACCAACTTGGGTTAATGATATGTGCATCTCTTATCAATATTAACTATGTAGTAAGGTAATAAACACCAACATTTAATAACAACTGTTTAATTCCATGTTTTTGGTGGTCTGGTCAAGCTTTCGGCAAAAATGTGCCTTCATCTTCTTATCAATATTGATATTTTGCATTAAGTTTCGTAAAAAAGTGCTTCATAGTTTTGGAGAATTACTCTGGACAAGAAATGTGAAGATGTATGCAAGGACAGATGGCAGTTTGAATTTAATATCCTTGTCTTTCTTTGAGAAGGAGTGGATAATAAGGATTTATCATTTATATATAATATACAAACCTTGTGTACTAACAGCTTCTGATGTTAAGAATACACCAGGTTGTATGACATCTATTGTCTGTGACTGGTTTTCTACCGATGATTCAGAAGGATGCTTCTTCTTCAAAATGTCCGAGATGTCATCAGGTTGTGCAATCAAGAAGAAAACCTGCTGCTCCGACATCTGATCCACTATACCATCATCATTTAAAATATCCACATAGGTTTGACACAACTCATCACAAACTCTGGTCAATAGATGTAGAAATGTCTCTGGACTTGCAGAAACCTTATCTAATCGTTTCACTGTATCTATTTCTAAGTTATGTATATCAATGTCTTTTTCATGAATTCCCTTCAGTAGTTCTCGTATATTTTT
Organism: Anadara kagoshimensis; assembly: GCA_021292105.1. Lineage (NCBI taxonomy): Eukaryota > Metazoa > Mollusca > Bivalvia > Arcoida > Arcidae > Anadara > Anadara kagoshimensis. The sequence continues at coordinate 65,436,098 of CM037865.1, read as the reverse complement.
CCGAGACATTCCATTTATACTGGCTCCTATTTGAATTAATGTATGAATGTAAAATATCATGCTAGCCCCAGCCTGTTTGTACAAGTTGACTGCGACTGCTGTCCGTGCAACCTTCTGAATTAGAAATTTTAAACCTGGCCTAGCATCAAATTCACCAGCTAATTTATAAGAGCTTCGTAGACACTTTAGAAATGTCAGTACATTCCTAGTTGATAAATATGGCAGCATTCCTAAAACATAACAAAAGTGGTATGAATAAATAACTTTTTCATGATTTAAGCACAAATTCTTACCTTATTCAAGTTCTAGCATAGTGAATCAAGTGTATACTGGTATATGCACTTATTGTTTTACTCAAAATACATATAAACATTTTCCTGATAAAAATTTAACACCACTATGGAATGAATAATGAAAAGAGTTATGTAATGATTGATCTGTGTGAAGGGTGACTTCAAACATTTAGTTTGTACAATAAATCACATGTACTGGTTATACATGCATCTTTAAATACATACCAAATGCTTTGTACATGTATCACATCTCTTGTTTCATTACAAAATAGTATTTTAACAAGTGTTATCAAATTTTTTTATACAGTAAAACACACTTTAATGCCATTGTTAATTTTGCCATCTCACTTAATGCCAAAGAAATTTTGACATCTCGAAGTCTTTCTCTTTATCAGACTCCCTTGATTTATTGCAAAATCCCTCTATAACACGATCGTCTGACTATGCAATTGGTGGAGATGATTCAAGGTTCCACTGTATATTCATTCTATAATATTTGTACCCTTACCTGGCATTTTTGATGGACAGTCTCCGTCCTTATCTACTGTCTGTTCTCCGTCTGAAGTGTTCACATTATCTTTACTGAGGAGAACACTACCTACTGTCTGTATAAGTAACTGATTAGCCAGAAGTCCTATCACTACACTGCGGAATGGAATCCTGAAAATAAACAGAAAACTTATTACAATGATGGCTTGCACACATGGCAGGTGTAGCTAGCTAAACAGAGGTGCTTACCCTTCCAGAGAACCAGGCCTCATTTTCCTGGTGAAATTTCACGTTTCTAACTAATTTGCCAGTTTCAAGGTTTTTACTTTGGTTTGGAATTGTAAATTAGACATGGATTGGTAAATTTGTTTTTGATCCTATCACAACACTTTGGAATGGAATACTTAAAACAAACAATATACTGTACTAATTACACTGATGGCTAATGATACACATTCAGATGTGACGTGATGTACATTTTTGTAATTTCAAGCAGCTGAAATTTTAAGGGTTTACATTTTCTTAGCTATGAGTCATTTCCTTTGTAAACAACAAATTAAGGATAATTTTAGAGCATATACATGTAGATTATTGATGTACCAAGAGATATTTCAAAACATTTGTACAGAATTAAAATTTCCGCCAGATGTAGATTTTTTTAAAAGTAAAATTGATGTTCATGTCAATGAATATTTTTTTTGTTAATTTAATATTACTTGTAACTTTAAAAACCTTTTCTATAACTAGCAGAAACAACAGTCCTACATCCTGTAAGTAGGTATCATGTGGTATAGCAATGATGTTCATTAATAAAGGTAGCAGTAAAATAACTTGACACATCACTATTTACCTGGTGATGATGTCATCAGGGTTTATACTGTTTTCATTCCCTTGTCCATACAACAAGAACACAAATGATTTATCTTCCTCTGTTTCTGGTAATACAGGTCCGTTAAAGCATAACTGACTATCTAACAAAAATACCTGTGAAAAAAGTGACAAAATGAGACTCTAAAATAATTTTTTCAATTGAAAATTTTACAATTTTCTATTTCTGGATGCAATGCATGACAGGACAGTTTACTCCATTAAATGACTTAATTTTTTAAGCTTGAAGTTCAATATGAATTGTAAATAGTTTCAAATTTTACAAAAAGATATTTAAGTGTGACATTGGGTAAAACTTTTGGGTTTAAGTGGTAGAATATTTCAATTTTTCAGACAATCATGAAAGTGTATTTATTTCTCTGGTTGACTAGTGATTCAACATTTCGAACGAAGCCAAGATTTAAATGACCTTGATCTTGAATGTATACAGACAAGTTAAATGTCATTTTATAACTATACGAACCTGATGTGCTAAATGTTTGAGTCTTTCATTTTCCATTGGTGTACTATCCTGTCTCATGGCAACCTTGACCTGACCTGTGTCTCCATAGAAATTCTCTGAATTCACTTGGAATAGCACCATTAATTGTTGTATATAGAAAGTAGAAGTATCAAGAGCTTTTTGCATGGCAATACCACCTATCTGCCACATCTCCTCTGTGAAAGAGCCACCAGCACTTAAAAGTATATGTCTGTTAACAAATCAAAATAATCCATAAGTAGCAATTCACAATAATATTGCCTTTTTTCTTAAGAGAAAAAAAGACATGAAAAGTACAACATTTCAAGAATTAAAATTTGAGATTGAAATACTAATGTAAAATGAAATTTATAAATGTAACGCAAAATTAACAAGTGTGTGAGTTTTTATGCAAGATTACAGAATTATTTTCATGTTAGATTACTGTATACACGGACATCCTAGCCTTAATATAATTTCTACAGAAGCTTGATCAACTATGTCTCCACTCACTGATCTGCTCGATCCATTACTTTGTGTGTCTATTGAACAGTAGGTAACAATGTTATATCATCATCTATGACTGCAAGGAATTGTGTGGGCTTACATAGACAGTCACTGTTGCACAATATGTTCCCTAATGTGGTCGCATACACTGTTGAACAGGCTTCAGACTTACACCTACCGTATACATGAGCATCCTAGCCTAGATAAAGCTTCCACTGGCTGTGATATACACTCTATAAGAACATCCAGTAATTGTTTTAACATCATCTCTACCATAGGTACTATATCTCCTTTACAACCTAAATGCAAAAAAGAACAAATGTTTTAAAAGTCTGTATAACTCACTGAATTTACTAGACAAGATAACTGTCAGAACAGTGGTGTTGTTCAAAACTCAGATAGCCTAACCAGTTGGTTAATGAAAAGTTGTACTCTTTGTGTTAGTTAATAACTTTCAAAGTTTTAGGTATAGTAAAATACCTTTGATACTGTCAAAAATTAATTTTTGGTTAGTCAACTCTGTTTATAAAGACCACCCAAGAGAATCAGTAAAAGAGACCTTTATGGGCAGGTGGCCTTTATATAAAGGTTCAAATTTTATGAATAAAGAACAATTGGGATACAATTTTACTGGCCTTTATAAGCAGTTGGCTCTTATACAGAGGTGGCCTTTAAGGCAGGTTGGACTGTATTTAATAACGCTGTCAGACATTTTTTTTTTAATTATTATAAAATTTTTACAATGATTAAGTTACCTTTACCTGAGAATTCCTCTATAAAATCTACAATTAAGTCTGTACACAGTCCACAGCACTGTTTAAAGTTGGTAGCACCTGTCTCCCAGTAACCATACTTTTTAGCACCAGTTCTCAACCAGTTTTGTAACATTGGCAATAACAGATGATTGACACAGTATAATGCAAATTTTGGCCCTAAAATACAGAAATATACACCAATAAATTATATCATTAAAAATTTATAGCATGTTTTTAAAAAAATATACAAGAACAAGAATTACTGTAATACCATGGTACACCATCACTACTTTGTATGATTTTGAAATTGAAAGAAAAATTTAACAGAAGTGTTACCCCTAATACCAATAAGATCACCTATAAAGACAGAAAAAGTATAGCCTGAAACCAAAAACACATCCTAAACAGAAAAAAATCTACAAAATGTGTTTTTACAATTGACTATTTTTCATTTTTACATACATATAAAAATAAAATAGAAAAACATTCAAATATTGTATAGCACAGAATAATTTTAGAAATTTTGACCATAAAACCTTCATTGTGCAACTAAGCATGTGAAATGTCTTAAATATGCCAATAAGTGAATAATTGCAATAAAACAAAGTTAAGTTTTGTTTTCATCATCATCTGTGTCATATTTCAACGATTCTCAAATTTACTGATATATGGAAAAATGACTAACCTGGGACTTTTGAAACAGAACGTAAAAGTTCAAACAACATTTCTAATGTATCTGGTTGATAATTTCTAGGACATGCTGACACAGAACTAGCTAATCCATCTAGTAGCAAAAACCATACATGAAGGATTCCTGAATGATTGTCTAATGTCTCAAGATTTGTATCACATTTGACCTTGACTGTTGAACTTTGACCTTGAAACCTATTTGATTGTTTATCTACTGATGATATTCCAGAATCTGTAGAAGTAATACTGCCGCTATCATACACCCTGTCTTCTTCATCTAGGGACCTCTGAATGGCTAGATTTGATTTTGGTTTTGTTGCCATGGCAATGACCTCTGACTGGGCATTATCTCCTGCAGCTTTGGTATAGTCTGGTGGTGGTGACTTTTCATTGAATTTTTTCAGGAAGTCTTCCATATCCATATGAGGTATTGATGTATCAACAAAATTCTGGTCTGAATCTGTATGAATCCTGAAAACAGAAATTTATAATGTGTAACATTTGAACCAAGATAATTTTTACAAACAGGATACATGTACAGTGAAGCCTCGATTCATTGCCACCATTTGTTCCGTCAAGTTTTGGCCTTATAAAGGGGTTTGGTGATAAATTGGGGGAGGCCCATAAAGAAAAACATAGACAAAATGGATTTTAGGACTTCAAAATAGTGTGGGTGGCAAAGTTATCGAGGGGCATTATAAAAAGGTTTTATTGTATCTGTACCAAGAAGAAAGGAAGGAAGAAACAATATTTATAAATGTTACCATGACAACAAAATTAAAATATATGTACCTCTGAATACCAATAATGGCAGGATATGCTGGCATTTTTCATAATTTTTTGTTATATCATCAAATGCTGAGTTATTCTAATCTAGAGACACATGATTGTAATGACAACACAGACATACATACCTTTGTGCACCATTGAAGACGGGACATGCTGGCATCTTCCACATTCTTTGCAATATTTTAGAACACAGTCTGAGGTAGCCTAGCGCAGGAACACATAAGTTTTCACCACTTGGAGCAGACACATCAAAATCACTACCAGTATCCGAGTCATCATCATCACTCAAATCTTCAAATTCTCCTGATGTAAATAAACACACATTCTTAGAGTAACACACCAGATATTAAATGTTTGGAATATATCTCAAAATGATATCACAATTGTTTTATTTTTCTCTTTTCTTTCATCTAATGTTGTGTTATTTCATGTTAATGTTAACTAGAACTGTCTCTTAAGAGCAAAAACTGACCTTGACCTTTGACTTATACACATAAATTTGGTATGTGACACATCATCTCATGTTGGTTTACATTTGGGCCAAGTTTGATTAAAATCCATCCATAGACATGGAAGATAAGTAGCAGACATGATATTGGGACGGACAACCAGCCAGACAGAAAGAGTGATTCCTATATTGGGGTGTATATAATAAGATACAGACAAGTTGTGAAGCATTCAGTTTCTTCATAATGTATGTATTTTTGTCAATGTTTAAAACTTTGATTTAGGTTAAGTTCTCATTAGAAGGTCACAGTGTGTCTTACATATCAGACTTGCAAATCTGTTATTTAAACAGGCAAACTATCAATAAAGGCCATCTCTAAAGGAACCTACAAGTGTGGTTTTTATGAGGTGACTATTTTCTGAGTTCGAATAACTAAAGTCTGGCATGGTTTCAACAGCTTCATAAATTTGATTGTTATTTTAACAAAATCTGACATTGCAAAGTACTGCATTAGAACTTATGAAATACTATACAAGAAGAAAAATTCGCGAGAAAAAATATTCACGTTTTTTTCAAAATGGCATGTGGACCATGAATATATCTTTGCAGCGAAAATTTCTTTCTTATTTCCCTGGGTACATTTTCTATACAGTTAGAACCATGGAAATGTCTAACTGCGAAGTAGTTAAGAAAATTAAAACTGCGAAAGTTTCCTTTTGCTAATGTTTCTTCTCATACAGTAACACAAATGCTTTTTTTCCTCAAATTCTGAGATAACTGGGGTAGTTTTAAAGTGATTCGACCCAAATGTTATTTAAATTTGTTAACTGAACCCCCACATAACTCCAAGTGGCAATTGAAGTCCTATGTACTTTAAGTTATCAAATTGTCTTTCTTCCTCATAATTGTATTAAATGGTTAACAATATACATACCTGGTCCCCTGACATACTTAAGTAGACACAATATACAATCTACTGCAGCATTAGCAAACACAAGAATGTTATCTGTATTCAGGTAAACTTCAAACACATCTAATACTGCTGCTATGTGGCGCTGTCTAGCCTCATTTACTTCCTCATTCGTAGTGTATTCTATCTTCACAGCACGAAGAGCTCCAAACAAGGGACGCCATCCAGACCTGATGTCTGCTGTACAAGCTTCTACTAACTCACATATAGAACAAACAATCTGTTGAAAAGAAAGAAAAATATCTTGTACAAAAATTAAACCAGAAATGTAAGTTTTGTATTATGTGGTGGCTAGCTCAGACATAAATCATAGACATAAGTGATATAAGTAAAATACAAAAAGAAAACATCAATAATTTCCACCTTAAACTTTCTGACTTGGGTTAATCATGAAATCGAACATGGCTGTCACATTAACTCTTCAATTTACTTAATAAATAAGAAGCCTAGATGGTATCTAAAAAACCAATAAACTCTTCCCAACTGCCATCCACCAAACTCATTACCACTAAATGCCGGCATTCACAATAACAGTGTCAACATTCACTTCTGAGGTGTATATACAACTTATTTAATAAACAATTAATAAGAAAATGAGCATAAATGGTTTTTTGAGCAGTAATTTTGACAATATTTACCTGATCTTGTACATCTCCATCACAAAGCTCCAGACACAACATATTTTCAAACGTTTTACACAGCAACTCGTTCACGTGGAAGTGAGGTAATTCTGGGTGGTCTACTAACATGGCTAAAATGAAGTCATGAACACATGTGACTGCCATCCTAGAAACATTTCTGTCATGGTGACCAGCAGCCTAAAATATAATTGTAAAACATTTAAATCCACTCAAGATAATGATGCTGTGTAACTTTTATTGACCCATCAGAGAAGTGAGGCCGGGTGCTCTGGAAGGGTAAGCACCATCTGTTTAGCCAGTGAAACCTGCCACACATATAATCAGAATGAAAGGAGTATGAAACTATCAAATATACCCTGAATAATTCTGGATACAGAGACAACATACTTAACAATTCTGTGATGATGGCCATAAAACTTTTTTTGAGAGCATTAATTAGTCTAGGGCTTGCAATATCCCAGAGTCAACAATTTATTTGTAAGCAGCTTGATCCATTGTAGACTGTTCCCATAGTAGGCCTTCCCATGTGAAATCAGACACTCTTCAAGTAAATAGGGCAATGTGGAACTGATTGAAGAAATTCACTCACAGAGGTGTATTTCTGTTAAACTTACCTCAACAAGAAATGAAGACACAACACTCCAACACCTCATCAAGTGTACATATGGCCTGTCACTGTGTACAACCTTCATCATTACTTCCTGTAGTCTGTACAGATGAAGGGCATTTGAAGGTAACTGTTGGGATTCACCTAGGAGATCCTCTTCTTCCTTGTGTTTTGTTACTTTTATCAGCTGTAGTCTACCAGCTTCACTCAGCTCAGATAGGAAGTTTAACAATGCACAAAGGTTTAACTTATTGGCAGCATCCTCAAATAATCTAAAGATAGAAAGAAAATTATTGTGTAACGGAAAGTAAACAAAATTCAATCTGAAATTAAAAAAGCAATATCCTTCACCAAGACTATACTATACTGGTGACAGCCAATTATTTTGTATGAATATTTTTTAAATTTCTTACAACAGAAAAGGCTCAATATCAACTTCATCAACTTGCACTATATGACTAAAACTCTCAATGTCAAGCTTTGTCCAGATGAGCTTAAAATGTTTACAACATACAAAAACTTTATTAAAAGAAATGTAACAATATGTTTAAAGGGAAATTTACTGTTTAATTTTTATGATGTAATATCACGATCATTTTTGAAGATTCACAGAATTTGGTAGTGTCACACAGAATCAAATAAGACATCATGAAGATATTGTAAACAAAGTATATACCTGTCCACCTCCTGGGATAGTCCGCAAAGTGCTTGTGATGCCTGAGCAGAATTGAGCACCCCTCCACCTGATATTGACCTGTCCCATCCTGATTCAATACTACTCTGTTTTATAAGATTTGGAATGTTAATTCTGGGTGCCACAGGAACAGCTGTTGTCACAGGAACGCTGTATAACTCTGTATCACATCTAAAACAGAAAAAAAGTTTTTTTAAAAATACAAGTTTTTTGCATAAATAACAGTGGTCAAATTATAAGAATTCAATGGGTCAACATTAGTTACTATAACTGTGTTTTAGAACATGTATTAGATATTCATGTCAAATTTAGCAATGAAATACAGAAATTCTTCATCTGGTTTTATTATGTCCAGCAACTACTACGAATCAGGGACTAAGGTTTGAAGACCTTGTCTGAAAGAAGTAATACTCTATCTTTTAAATGCTGAACTAGAAACTGTCAAGTTTAGATTTAAATTTAAATGTCCCATTAAGTACCAGTACATCTTTTACAAGAATAGCCCACTAATATTCTGCTGGATTTCACCCAACTCTCCAAGTACTTTAAGGGACTGAATGGTATAAATTGTGCACATACCTTTACAGTACCTCTAAATGGTTATGTTTTAATCTCAATCTGGCAAATGTTGGTGTGAGAAAGTTTATCAGTTTGAAGGGTGGTGGTTTTCTTGTGGAACTTGAGTTTTCCACCATCCCAGACTCACAATTTGTGTGAAAGAATGCTGAGTGGAACATAAAGCACTATTACTCGACTTCATATCAAAGTACTCTCAGAGTGTCTTAACTATTCTGGTGCTATATTCATGTACCACTACGTGAACGAAAGTAAATTCTTACATACCCATCCTGATCTTTAGCCATCTGTTCTTGTTGTAACTTTGGAAGACTTGATTGGTTATTGCCTTGACTAAAATATGTATGTTCTAACTCTGAAATGAATGCTGAACACCTGAAAATAAGAAACATACAATAGAAAATAGAACATGATTAAATCCAATATTGGTATCAAGCGACTAACTAAACATTCCCATTACTAAAATGTTCTGAAATGCATGTGCATATTAAATGGCCATCTTCTGTGTTTATGAATATTACTTATTATTTATGTACATGTATATTAAAACTTTCCCTACCAATGCAGATAAAACATTGACATAAATCAAACATAAATAATCTACCTAAAAACATGTTTCCAACAGTCAGCAGAATGGCTACCCATTTCCAATCCTGTTGTCATGACAACATCCATACTAAGAACATGTGCAGCATGTAGACGGACTGGCTTGTTAGGTTTTGTGGAGGAGGATGTTTTATGTGCACCTTTTCTCTCTAGAATTGGACTTTTCTGAGTATCAAATAAAACACAGGATGTACTGGCCAGTTGTAAGAATACACTTCCACATCTCTGCTGTAGACCTGTAAATATACAATGTAGCAAATACATGTATACCCTATTACTTAATTCATGATCAGCATAATTTTACAAGTGTGGGTAACACAAATTAAAATCATGATCTTTTTCTGACATCCATTTTTTAGCAAAAGTTGACCTGGTTAGTATGCACAAATTAGAAACAAAACACGAGTCCAATTTTAAATGCTTTTACATGAATTTATTGTTACTAAATATTTCCTTGCATAAATTGAAATAATTTCTTGAAATACAAGACTATCATAAAGTTGATCAAAGAAAGATAGAAAATCCCTTTCTTAGTAACAACAAATTCTTGTTTATGAAAAAAGTGAAATTAAAGTATAATCAGAAATGAATTACACTCAGTTTTATGGGTTTTATTAAAAAACCAGTTAAAGATGAGAAACGGAAATTTGGCTATGCATATAACATGGCTCGGCCTAATATACAATGAAGGTTTGAGTTTTTCATCGCTTTGGACTTTGCCTCTGTGTAGTATAAATTTTGTCAAAAATGTTCAAACTGAAAAAAATCTAAATTTTTGACTCCACCTCTCAAATGTCTTGAAGTGAATATGACTTTAAACTTTCAGGGAATTTCAAAGGGATAAAAGGAGTAAATTGCAAATAATGATGACATGGAGTCATCACATATGTACAAGTACATATGACATTATATAAATATTACATTTCTGACAGGGTGACAGTACATATTGTCACCTCGAGGAAGCATTGTTTGCCGAGGCGATAGCCGAGGCTGACAATGCTTTTCGAGAGGTGACAATATGTACTGTCACCCTGTCAGAAATGTAATATTTATTTTATTACACCAAATGTTTGTTTTATTTTACCAATATATGATGTTCATCCTTCTTCTTTAGTAATGTCTATATCAATTTTCATCATCCAATTTATCGGTCGGGAATGCCTCAAATTCAGTCATTTGAGCCAAGAAATTTACGAAACGTAACCACGGCCCGCTTAATGGTCCGTTTAGCTGATGTAGAGTCTTTAGACTCGGATAATTTGGCAAGATACTCATTGTCAATCTCGCCAAACATAATTTGCTGTTGTTACATACGAATGTAAACAATATCAATAACAATAAGACGCAGGCGTAGACATAACTGAAAACATGTTTCGTTCAAAGCGCCGACGTGATCCAGTGAAGGGAGGAAACTCGAACAAAAGTACTGTCACATAGTTACGCATAGCGCTATGTGACATTATAAATTTTATGTGACAGTACAAATTGTTACATAGCTCTTATCCAATGAAATTGCTAGATTTTTACATAAGGTGTAATAAAATAATTTATATCCATATTATGTTGTGAAGATGTACCAGAGTGGTTTAGGTCAAGATTCAAGATTTCTGAGTTTTAACCCATCCATCCTCAAATATGCTTGGGTGGGATGGGATGGTTTAGCCTTGTGTGAACTGACTTCCCATCCATAAGTAAGTATTGTATTTTTAGTCATTTCACATCAATGAAATTAGAATAAGCATTCTTTATGCCTGGAACAAACTTGAACTTTTGTATCCATGTTATCTGCACTTACCTAATGTACAACACAATATGGCAGCTTTCTGAAGTCCATCTAAACTCATTACTATAGCTTCTCTGGCTCTTATACTTTCTTCTTTAGCTCCTTCTGTACCTATCATCAGAGCCAGACTACTACTAATACCACATGAACTTTTACCATTCAGTAACACTGACAAAACATCTAACACACCATCCCAACACTTGGACAAAATTCTTTTGGCTAATTTTTTACCTAGAAAATTAGAAATAAAAGCATTGTGATTATGTTATACATTTTCCATTTTATCATATTGAAATAAAATCACTGTGACTTAACTATGCATTTTCCTCTTATATCAATAAATCTTGAAAGAAAACGAAAACTATTATTTTGAGATACTGAAGATAGACTAATTGAGCAAGAGCTTTCATAAAAAAAGAGTGTAGCTTTTTGACAAAGAAATGTTGATGCATGTTGTGTGTGTGTGTGTGTGTGTGTGTGTGTGTGTGTGTGTGTTCATTTTTACTGTGTGACCAATTACAAATTAAAAAAAGACATTTTACCCCTCTCTCTGTTATTTGTTAATCAATAAGTACATTTTGATGATATTTTACCTGTATCCACATACAGCTGATTATGAACACATTCAGTATTTACATCTTCTAGTTCTTCATTAATGGTACTATAACTTAATAACTGACTTCCTATCTCATGACTGTTTAAACCATCTATATCTGTAATATATCAATATAAGTAATGACATTAATTTATAATAGTTTACACAAGGGCATACATTTAAAACAATTGCTACTCAAAAACAGTGACCAAGTGATCAAAGCTTTGGATTGTTGATCATGGTGCTTTCCACAGACTACAATGTACATATGATTCCCACTGAAGACAAGTCCTAATATAAAATAGGTACTATGTGTTCCTCAAACTACTTTAAAACTAACGGCATTGAAAGTGATATGGGAAATGAAACATTTTCCCTTCCAGTCAAATTCATGTGTACTCCAAAGTAGAAAATAATGTACAATGTGAAAACATTTTCTGTGTATGAAATTAATCATTGTACATATAACTACAATTGTCAATTCTGTCACAAATAAATCATAATATTATCCAAAATTTGAAAAATTTTCATCCTAAAAATGAAGAAAGAAGCAAAAATTATAATACCTTTTAAGACCTGTATGAGAACCGAGTCAGCTGATCCTAGACAATTAGTGACTTGTAGTATGTTATTTGATATAATCTGTTGATATATCTCACTTAGCCATGCTGGTGATAAAAATAGTAACAAACCACTGCCCAATATGTCATCCAGAAACTCTTTCTACAAGTACAAAACAACAATTTATCATACATCTTGTCAACTCCATCTTGGTGGTCAGGTAAAGTGAGATTCTGAAAACTTTATGGAATGTTACCATGACTATTAACAAACACTGACAATGGTACTGGGACAGAAATTGTCTCACATCTTCTCATTATATAAATCTCATTCTGTACTAAATGAATGAATTTTTTTAAACAATTCATTCATCCTTAGAAAATTAATATGTATAAAAATTTCAAATTTTAAAACATTTATGACTTAGTCATGTGGCTTCATAATATAAATATTTTGTTGATAATTCCACTTTGTTCCATCAGAAATAAAATTACTCTCATTTTCTGTTTGCAAAATTGCATGAATACTGCACTACATCAGTTATGTTGTTGTGCAAAACAAATGTATAAAATATACTGTTATAGATAAGACATTATTTATACATGAGGACACACTGTTACTTTACCTCTGACATCTGTAGAGCAGTAGAATCATGGTTATTATAATATCCAGACACAGACAGTTTTAAGTTGAGTAGAAGTGCAGCTATCGTTGTTACATACACACCATCAGCATTAAGTATCGCCATATGACAGGCCTGATGGTCATTCACTGATTCTTGATCTCTGTATAGAGCTAAATGTTTAGAAAAAATAATATATGAGAAGTATATATGTCGTGTACAAGTTGCGATTTTGTACAGGTTATAACATGTACAATTATTTTGTACATGTTATAACTTGTATGGTCGCATCATACAAGTTATAACCTGTACAAAAATGGCCCATACAGGTTATAACTTGTACAGAATTTGGCTAAAAATTGGTTTCAACTTGTACAAAATCTCAGAATATAAATGGTCTTTGTAAGTCACCTGTAACATCACTTAATGAGTATTGTTCAACATTATAATACCACTGTAATACATGGTGAGTTGTTACTCAACTACAGTGAGCTGGGGTTCTTGAATTACTGATGTATGGTGTGATATAAGACAGACTTAATGAAAATGGTTGACTACGAAGACAAGTTTTTTGAGGAAATTTTGAAAATGTCTGTGAAAAATACTTCATCAAATAACACTCTGTTCACAAAGGATAAACTGGAAAATTTGATAGAAAGTGTCAAAAATGCAAAAGATAATTCCAAACTAACGGGGAAAGAAAGAACTTTGTTAAAACAGTATGACATAGTAAAAGTTGGCTCTGTTGAAAAGCTAATTAAAAAGAAAACAACTGAAGGTAAGTCAACTCTCTTTCTCTCTCTCTCTCTCTCTCTCTCACACACACACACACACACACACACACACACACACACACACACACACTTTTGCTGCATATTAAATAGGATGAAAGTAATTAGAAACATAATAGAGACCATTCATATAATAAGTAGGGATTAAACAGGAATTGTAGGAATGTGCATGGTCACAACATTTGACTGTATGTAGAACTTATATTGATGGCAATTGCCTCGGTGGTGAAGTGGTAGAGCGTCCACCTCGAGAGCGGAAGGTCGTGGGTTCGATCTCTGGCAGGGTCATACATAAAACTTTAAAATTTGAGAATACTGATTCCTCACCTGGCTCTCAGCATTAAGATGATATACGGTAGTATCGACTGGTTCACACAGAATCTTATTGTTTCTATTTACAGATGACCAGATACTCTACCTATTGCCAATAGAGGAAATGTATTCAGTAATAAAGCAGTGTCACACCGCTGTTGGCCATGGAGGACTGCACAAAACTTACAATGAATTAAAGAAGCACTATGCCAACATTAGTCGTGAAATTCTTAAAGTGTTTCTCAAAATGTGTAACCACTGTGCACTTAAGAAAAAATGCTCTGAACTGTCCAAGTTAGTAATAAAACCTGTTACCTCTTCTGATTTTAACTCCAGAGGACAAATAGACCTCATAGACTATCAGTCCACATCTGATAAAGATTATAAGTGGGTTTTTCATTACCAGGACCATTTAACCAAATTCAGCATCTTGCGTCCTTTAAAAACAAAAACTGCTGCTGAAGTTGCATATAACCTTTTAGATGTTTTTCTCTTAATAGGAGCACCTAAGATATTACAAAGTGATAATGGGCGCGAATTTACCGCCAATATCATAAGTGAACTCAAATCCATGTGGCCTGATTTAGTTATAGTCCATGGTAGACCACGACACCACAAAGTCAAGGCTCAGTAGAAAGAGCAAATGCGGATGTGAAAGAAATGCTTGCTACTTGGATGCATGAAAACAACATAAACCAATGGTCTGAAGGACTACGGTTTGTCCAATTTCAAAAAAATCGTTCATTCCACCGTGTCATTGGACAGTCTCCGTATAATGCGCTTTTTGGTGCGGACCCTAAGGTAGGACTCTCAAGTTCTAACATCCCAAAGGAGTTATTGTCGGGTTTGGAGACGGAGGAGGATCTTCAGCATATGGTCGATGGCTTACAACAAGCTGAAAGTACAGATACTGATGTCGAATTAACAGAGGAAGACGAAAACATTCATTCCGACGTAAATAATGACATAAATGTAGAAGCCGACACAGTAAACATTGATAATTTATCTAACAATGACAATAATTTGAATGAAGTAGGGTCGGGTGAAATGATAGAGATAGCTCTGGCAGTAAACACAGATATAATTACAAATATACAGACTGAAACATTAATGACAACAAATGCCGCACATTCTGGAACAAGTTCTATAACTGAGACAGACATTGAGACAGAAACAACAAGCATGACTATAAATGACACACATTTAGAGATGGAAACAGAATCAACAGACAGCAAAAATGAGACAAATGCAAATTCCAATACGGCCACGGCAACTGAATTAGATAATACGGTACTTGTGCCCGAAATATCGGCTACACATACTAATATAGTGCGTGCACGTAAAAGGGCATTGTCGGGCCAGCAAACACAAGCCGAATTATTCACAAAAGTGACAAAAACAAAATTAAGTTTACTTGAAGTTGGTGATAATGTTATAATTCCAATACCTTCAGTTGATAGAGGTCCAGCAGACGAGAGAAATATTAAAGGCATAATAGTTGCTATTAATGATAATGGGGGGTATAAAGTAGGAACAAATGTAGGAAAAGTTAAAGGTTTCATGAGTAGAAACCAGATAGAGTGTACAGAAAGCACAACTTGAGTTTGCAAGATGTGCCAGATACTGAAATGAGTCTCAGGGAAATTGTTAGTAAGGTTTCGTTAAGTGGGGGGCAAGGGTATTTCTTTTGTAACTGCAAAAAGGGAAATTGCAAATCAGCACGGTGTAAATGCAGAAAATCCAAAGTTTTGTGCAATTCAAAATGTCATAATTCACTTACCTGCAGTAACAAATAATAAAGGTACACTTATGGTACACTAGGAACATTAATTTTCTATTTGTGAATAATTTATTTACTGCTGAAGTTTGTGTTAACATGTTATCTTGAATCGTTTGGTACATTAAAGTTATATATTTGATTACTAATTTTTGTACAAGTTGAAACCAATTTTTAGCCAAATTCTGTACAAGTTATAACCTGTATGGGCCATTTTTGTACAGGTTATAACTTGTATGATGCGACCATACAAGTTATAACATGTACAAAATAATTGTACAGGTTATAACCTGTACAAAATCGCAACTTGTAAACGACATATACATGTATAAGAAATATTTATCGAGAGAATAACATGAAATACAATGTATATGTTAAATGACCAGCAATCTAGTTTCTATTATGATATTTGACAACACGTCAGGCAAATTTATAGGCATGAATTTATCTTTAGAAAATTCTATATACACCAAACATCTTTCATAAGAGATTCAGAACAAACTCTTCGATGACATTGGAGTTTCAAGTTTAGACAATAGTAACATGCAAATGATAAGTTCATTTACTTAAAGCTTAAATACTTAGAGCGCCTGTTTACTTGTTTACCTGTTTCCGACGACCATATTGACAGTCCTGGAAATTTTGGATGCAAGTATTAAAATTTTTAACAAAATTTTAACCTGAAAATTACCTGCTTTAATTACATTGGTGTGCAATTTTACTTTAAACAAACTAAAATATCAAGAGTGTCTGTTTACCTATACAAAAATTAGAAGCAAACTGTTGTAATGCCTCATCCACCTCCGTCACTGAGTACATCTGACCTATCTGTTGTAGAACTTTACTTAGCTGTGTAATTAACTCCCTTGCATTCTGTCTCTCTACAGCCTCGTATTCACTTCCTAGTTTGTTATATCTTTTCTTCAGCTCTTCTCTGATTATTGTCTGCTGTTTGAGTTGTTCTTGTTTGTGAAGTAAAAACCCAGCATTTGGATTGAGATTATTATTGCTAATATCACAATCTTCCAGTGGTTCAGCTGCTGACAAGTCAGGTGACTTTTCTTTGATTTCATTGGTCTTTTCCTCCTCAGATTTAACTTTGACCTCTTTGTCATGTTCTTCTTTGTCTTGTTCATCATGTGACTCAGACAATGACAAACTTCCATTAAGGTTAAGGTCACTGACACCACCATCATAATCTGAACAGCTTTCAGACCTTGGAACACCTTGAAAAAAGGGTTTAAAACATATGTTAATTACAAAAAAAAAGTTTTGTATCACTAAGCGATAAGATTTCAAATTCCAGCCATACAAAGAAAGAAATTTAAATAACAACTTAGCTTATAATAAGGAATGACAAACTCAACACATTTAAAACCAGGCATGTTGCTAACTTGTTGAAGTAAAACCATATAACAGTATTAAGGATATACCAAATATATCTTAAAATCTTAAGTGATGAGTAATCATTCAACATTAGTCTTGGACATGTACAGAATTCTTAAATGACTTTTTTAAATGCATTTTATATTTTTTTGACAATTTAAATACAGTAAATATATTTAATTTTACTGCTAATGTCAACTACAATTATTTGGGCAAATTTGTGCTTGTATTAGCATAAATCCCAAGGACTGTGCTGAATTTAAATTATCACTAAAATCACTAAATTTTGGTGCAAGCATTAATGATGAGGAATTTCATTCAAAAACAACTGTCTAATGCTGTAAATTTAAAACATGTTTAGTAATAACTAGTGCACCCCTAAAATTAACATGTTTACAGTATAAACATGTACAATGTATATATACATACCTTTATTTAGATATCTGTAGTATTTACTAACACTGTCACATGTAATGTCATTAATTCCTACACCTTTACTAATCTGTTCTAACGAGCCTAACATCTCATCTATACACATAACACTAGTAATACAAACAGCCGAATCATTACAGTGACAACTCTCCTGGATAGAGTCTACCATTCTGAAATGAAATTATTTTTTATTTAAATATAAATAACCAAATGTGACTGATTTACATAATAGGATGTGATAACTCACTTTTCACAAATAACTGTAAGTTTAAGGTCCAAAACTCAAAGTTCATAATGGTTATGCGTTCATATGGCAGTAAATCATTGAGACTATATTCAAATTCACATTGCTTGATAAATGAATGAATATCTACATAAAGATGGTGTCTTAGTGTTGCAATGGACAGGTCTCTCATCTTAGGGAAGTCTCGTACAGGGCAGAAGCTCCAACCAAGGGCAACCTTCATCAAGCAAACTGACAAAATTTCTCGCACTAGGATCTGTCCTCAGTGACACTCAAACCTAGGTTGTGAGAAGGTATGTGATCTGTAAGTATGTGCATTAGACCACTTCCGTACGAAGCCCCCCCCCCCCCCTTCATCCAAGGAAAGTCCCACTCCCACTTACTTCATACCATTGAACAAAGTGCTGCCACAGTTGTGTTTATTCTTGGATCAGTAATGATCACAAAAAATTGATTCAACGACAACAATCTGTACTCTATGATTGACACAACAAAAGATCAGCTTGCCATATATGAAGTGAAATAACCTGTTCATTTGCTTTGGAGAAAGTAAGAAAATATAGTGGTTATATACAACTTTCCTTTCACCTACATATAAATCCTAAACAAAACAGATCAAAGCTATATGTCTGTCTAAAAATTGTGAAGTACCCATACTACACTATGTATCTTAACTCACAATTTCAGTAGTGATATGTCACTGTTGGGATTTTTAAGAACAGTCTTCTCACTAAATTCTATATCTGATGGTGGTACTGCTAAGTTACACAAACTATCTGCATTCTTCAACAACTGAAAATACATACAAATGTACAAGTATAAAATTAATAAATAGTCATCAAAATGCCTATTAACATCCCAAAACCTATCTGTCAAACAAAAATAACTTTTAATTCCATCTTTGGAGTGTCAAGTTTCATTTAGGATTTATAAACAATCTTTTAATTGAGAAAGTCAATCTTCAATCTTTATGTTTTTGATGTTTTACAAAATTTCATGTAATAAGAGAAATATAATCATTGGACAAAAAGTTTCTTAGTTTTATTTCCAATAATATAAGTGGTATTGTACACAAAATTACTGATACTTTTTTGATATAGCAACTCTTTAGAGCAAAATTTATAAATGATGGATATAGTCCATTTAATAAGAAAGAGGAAAGAAGAATACTCAAACAAATAATTGGTGATATAATGACTGTTTCATAAGAGAGAGAGAGAGAGAGAGAGAGAGAGAGAGAGAGAGAGAGAGAGAGAGAGAGATGGTAACCTTTAACAGCTTTTAGAGCATCTAGTCTGTGTTGTGGTGGTGGATACAGTAACATTCTGTGGAACACAGACTCTAACATAGGTCTTAGTGATCCTACTGGTCCCATTAACTGTACTAAACTTACTGCAATGCTGAAATCACACAAATATATACCATAACCTAAATCATCCTTAAGTTGTCTATTACAATTACCTTCAAAGGCGATTTAAATATATGTTGATGAAATAGGGATACATGTATATTTAGCAGATCGATAAATAAATAATTCATACCATTAGATGAAAAAATATTGTTTGGTTATCTTGTTCTAATACAAATTGTAACAAATATATGTCAAATATACCATTACATGGTGAATAGAACATAGGCAATGATAAGCTAAATATAGAAGGTCCTCAAGAATAACTATCTCACTGTCATGTTACATCTGACCTATAGGGTATTCACGCATACATGTACACACTTATTCTAATGACTTTATGACACCTTTTTATTCCATCCATACATATATGTATATGCTGACACATTTCAATGATTCTATGACTCTCATGACATCTCTTGACTCCACACATACATACTTGTATATAGTTTTAGCTGTTGATACTTGTAGATTAGGTGCTGTAAGAGAACAACCAGATCCTCGTCCTATGTCTTCTCTAGATAGTGACTTCTGTAGTACTGGTACACTTCTCTCTGACTTTGGTGTCCCCAGTAACGATATCAAAGATGGACACAACTGCTTCCTGTATGTGTATATGTAAAGATGTGAAAATGAAGTCTAAGAAAGATTAAGGCAGATAAATGAATTTAAACTAAGAAGACCCATATTAGAAAATAAAATTCAAACCTACTGTCTAGTTTTATCTTAATAATTATCAACAAATCTTATTCAGCAAATTTAATGTTCAAGAGTAATAACCAAAAATTCAAAGCCAATAAATGAATTTAAATACAATATAAGTAAAATTTAATTAACCATCTCAGTTTTCAAAATTGACATCATAAAACCCTAAGAAGGAAGAATGAAACCTAGGAATATCAATAAAACATTTCCTTCTAGGATTTGACTCCCCCACATGCTACTTTATTATCTGAAAGAGTGGCTCCACAGTCAAGATTCTTTTACTTATATCAAGGTGGTCAGTTCTGGGATGGTGGAGGAAACTGGAGTGGTCAGAGAATGAGGTAAGTGATGAGAAGTGCTGTAATTTCTAAGCCATTGCTTTAGAAGACTCAGCTATCAAGGCCCTTATTTATCTGAAAAGTATAAGAATGAGGTCAAAAAAAGGGTTGAAGAACAAGAAGAACTAAGAATTTATATCACTAAAAACAATAATACTTACCAGAGAATTTCTTGGAATGTTTTATCATCTCTGATAAATGGGGGACAGCTACTTATAATGGTGTACACCCCTTCTAGTAGCAATGGAATTGCCTGCCTTCCTTGACCAGTACTGTGAATAAATAAAAAGACATGTTAGCAGAACAAATAGATTAATGTCAGCACATATAGAACATCAGAAAGTGCTTTTTGTATAATGTAAAACTGAAATCAGTATAGAAATAAACATCAAAGCAATGCATATAATGTAATTATAACATAGTACTACTGTCTATAACAGGTAAATACACGTAATATCATCTGAAGTGAAAATATGATAGAGTAATGGTGTTTTATGCAACTGTTAAAATTATTCACTTATGTAGAGTTAGCCACTTCTAGAATGTAGGAGGAAACTGGAATACCCTGAGAAAACCATAGATTTTTGGCAAGCGAACTTCTCTAGGATTTGTCTTTGTGGGACTCTAAGCGGTGAAAGGTGCTGTGTGCACAAAGTTTAGGCCACTTAACCACTGAAGTCTTTGGGTGAGAAAGACATAGCATTTCTTTTCATGAATGTATACAGTGGTTCATGAAAGGACAACACTTGTTATATGACAAAACTGACTCAACAAAAAGTGACATGGCTGGCTATTTATTGTGCTAAAATAATGTTGTAGAAATTTACCTGACTGCAGATGCCTGTTCAAGCTTCTCTGTGAAAAATTTCAGTATGGCCACCACATCATTGATCATACCCACTTTGTTGCTATTTCCTGTTTAGAAATCAAAACAGTAAAAACAAAATGTATTATTACAACAAATTATATGAAATGACCATGCATTATGAACATTATATATATTTAAGTGCAGTACATGTACATTTTTAAAGTCTGATTGAATTATTTGTCTATCTATTTCCGTGACAACCAAATTTGTAAACACTTATATTCCATTAAGGAATGAACTTTCATTGTAATCCAATTTATCAAAAAAAAATATACATACTCCTTGATCAACAGTTCATAAATGAAATTTGTTTTGATTGTAAATATTGTAAAACATACTGAAACAATACACAAGACATATGTTTCTGTATTCAGTTAAGGCTTTTTGACTTTATGTAATATTTCTACAGACAGTGTACATTGTTAGACTTGTGAGTATAGCTTGATTATAAAATGAATTAGTAATTCAAACCTTTAGCTTTAAAATCAGCCAGAATATCACTTCCATCTTCCACCTAGTGGCAAGAAGACAAAACAAAACATGCAATGTTAGACAACTCTTCAATCATATATTGATCATGATAAATATAATGTTAGTTTAGGCTCATTCACATTCAATGATACAAGAGTACAGAGTTTTTCTATTTACTGAAACCTATATGCAAGGGAAACCGTGTTCCCGGTACACCGCAATCATGCATGAAGTTGACAAATGATTAGGAGGAAAAGACCATGTTTTTAAACATATACTGGTAGATCAAGTGAAAGTTTTTAACTATCAATTGTCAAGTAACAAAGATTTTACAATTGAAATTAAAATTATATGCAATGATACTTTTATTTCATCAATGTTAATCTGATAATTTTGAGGAAAAGAAGCTCTAAATGGAAAAAGCAAGTCACTGGTCCCCTTCAATGTTGAGACTAGACTGACATATTTATACTGCTTTGATATGTAATGTGTCAATAATGCTTAAAATGGAAATGTATTTTGTTTACCAATCATAGTTGTAAGAATGTTGCAGTAAAGAACATTAACATCTGACAATTTAACACACTTAGATGCCTTAGTTTGTATGTGGAAGATGTTACTTGTTATAGCTATTAAAGAGAACCATACTAAATGTTAAATGATACTAAACATTAAGCAGCATCACTCTGCGACTAAATACACACATAGCTGGTAAGTATGTTTAATTTTATGACATAATAAATTAATTATACATCCATGTATGTACAATGTATTAGTAATTAAATGCTCAAGTTTAAAAAAATTAAAATTAAAATCTGTATATAGTTATACAATAATCAGACTTGCACAAGTTTTCTTAATTTTAAAATGAATTTTCATACATTTTCTGTGTTTCAAACTGAATAACAGAATTTATATAAAACAAAAATTAACAGAGATTACTGATAGTTGGACCTTCAGAACCTGAATGGGACTTTTAACATTAGATGTACATTTTGTATTTATAATGGACTTCTTGTACAAGTCTAATATTGAATTGGTGTATACTGTAAATCACTTTTTTTCTATCAGATCTGTATATTTTATTTTGTCACCCTTTAAACAAATTTCTCGCATAGCGATTGGTTAACTTGCCAGGGTACATGGAAATATGTTCAGAAATCTGCCGGGGTACATAAAGGCACGCGACGTTTAGTGGTAAAAGGGAAGTAACTTGTACATCGCTGACGTCTAGTTACAGTAAACAAACATGGCGACAACATACGCAAGTCACACAAAATATGATATGGAACTGGTTACGCTTTGAAGGGTGACAAAAACGTTATACAGGGCTTTGGCAGGTTACATGGTCCCATGTACCCCGTCAAAGATGAATGTACCCTTCGCCTGCAGCTCAGGGTACATAAATCTTTGACAGGGTACATGGAGCCGTGTAACCTGCCAAAGCCCTATATAACTTATAATATATTAGAAGTACTTGTGAACAGGAAAATAAACAGGATTCATCAGTGAATGCATGATCAAGAACCCAAGGTGTTTGTGTGGCAAAATATGGAGTTGCGTAATGAAGTTTTATGCCTAGTCAAGATTCTTTCACTTATATCAAGGTGGTCAGTTCTGGGGTGGTGGATGATATTGCATTAGCCACAGAAAACCACTGATATTTGGCAAACAGACTGACAAGCTTATTCATACTAAGATCTGCCCAAAGTGGGATTAAATTTACCTAGTTTGTGAGAGATTCTTTGAATTGTAAGCAGGTACACCACTTATACATCGAGACACCCCCCCCCCCTCCAACAATATGGAATCCCATGTAATTTACTTGTAAAAAAGTTCTGAACAATCATGTGGCATACTGGCCATTCTATAACATTGCGATAAATCAATTTAATTTATGCATTATGGTGTCAGGGATATAGTGATTTATTTTTTATCAAAACTTGTTCTCGGTACTAGTTCATGGTAAAGATCCCATGAAATTAAAGTGATTTACAGTTGTAGTTCTACATAGTGCTAGTAAATATATGTATACATAAATCTGATTAAAAATACATTCAAAGCCTTAAGACTTGTGGCAAACAAACAAAAAGTTATGACAAGCTAAAATACATGTACCAGTAGTATCAGCTGAAAACAATATTCAGTTATAAGCCACAGTAAATTGAAAAATCCTGTATCATATGAAAATCCACTGTCAATTCTTCAGATGTCACACTGTGCTTGATAATATTTTCTTTGTCATATTAATTTTTCTAATATTTAAAGATGAGTAAAATAGGGAAAAAATAGTTTTGAAAAAATCTAAATACTGAAATCACTCAAAACATGTCCAAATGAAACTTATCCCTGTCTTAATGTACATTGGTTTTCTAATTAATATACCTGGTGATATATAAGAGAATGATTGAGATTATCTTTCTAAGAATATTTCCTCAAAATCAATGTTAGTCATTGTATGGGTCGTTAAAACTATTTCTTAAAACAAACTGTTAGTTCTAATACAGAAACCAATGATATTGGTCAATCCCAAATCTTTATAAAGGTTGGCGAATCATGATGTGTGTTAGTTAAACATAACTTTAGTTAGTAGTTTTATATACATAGCTAAACTCTTTTATGTAAAAAGATATATGGTAAGTAATAAATAGCCCATACATGACAGTATAGCCATACACAAACGAGTGCTGTTAGTAAACAATGCAGCTCACCTAACTTGCCATTTTGTAAATACATGTACATGCATGGTAACAGGATCCCAATCTGCAGAATCTGATATTCAGAACTAGTTTTTCAATGTCATTAAGTATAAGAATTTTATTCACTTTAAAACCAATTTGCTTCCATTAAACTCAAGTTACCCTTTTTGAACAATTTTTTCACTAATTATCCAACTTAAATAAACCCATGTTACCATATAATCATACTAAATATAGCACTGCAGTGCTGACCTACAGCATAGTATAGACTTATATCATTGTAAAATTTAACTTTATTAACATTCTAAAGGACACAGATGCCAATGCTGAGGACACTGATATATAAGTCTCCCTGTCTTTAAAAGGTGAACTAAAAATTTAATTGTTAAAAAAGCAGTATACATTAAGACAACTATCCATGCTTAAAAAGTCTGAAAATAAATGTTAAGTTTAAGTTGATATATAAATAGAAGAAATTAGTGAGATGCAAGCAGTGAAATAAACTAATAATTCTTTCTAATATAATGATTAAATAATATTAGCAAAAATTAAATGAACAAGCATGCAAAGAAAACATCTCCTTGTCTTACCACCTCATCCTCTACTTTATGGAGCTTTTCTACAAAGCTGCTTAACAGTTGAGTTGAAGCAGCTTTGACTGCTCCCCTAACGCTATGGGAACTGGCTGTATATGTATCTATATAAACCTGTCAAGCAAATTATCAGATACTTCAAAATAAATTTAAACAACTGTTTAAAAATACTTAAAATATCTGCCAGGACTTAAAATGTTCAACAACCAAAATCAAATGGGCAAAAAATTAATAAATATTTTCTTTTAAAGAAACCTGAAGATTAAATGAAACCAAACTACTAAGTAAACCTTTATTCTCCTCCTTCATTTGGTGCAATATTACTCTCAATTTTTACAATTATTTAAATGAAACATGAATCACACGATTTAAATTTAAATTCACCTGACAATTTTAGAGTTTTAGCTTTGAAAGAAGAAAATAAAACAAGTTTGTAAAATTTCCTTGTCCAGTCTCAATGCTATATATATATATATATATATATATATATATATATATATATATATATATATATATATATATAGATTTGTATATATAAAAATATATCAAAATAAAAAATAAAATAAAATTTAAGGGATTTTTCAACTAAAATATCTAAATAAGTTTAAATTGAATTAAAACAGCATTCACATCCTTAACCATAAAAGCAGAAAGCCCCTAAACCCACCATAATGAAGAAAAACAACTATCAAAGTTAAAAGAAAACAAAAGGATAAACAATGTCTGTCACTGAGCATCACTTTAGGTCATAGAAGAGTTCAAAATGTTCAAACAATTTCAATATCAGTGATCTCAACTTTCAATCATAGAAGGTAAATTGTATTGTTGATATGCGACATCTTTATCAGCATTGAATCATTTAAGCCTTAACAATACACCAAGAAAGAAGTACATGTACAATAAACATGTATTGACAATAATCACATAATAATTCTTTCACAAGACAAACATATGAATTCAAAATTTAGGAAAGTGAATTACATTATAAAAAGCTAAGTGACAGCTGACATTTTGGTGATGCCACCCTAAAATCTGAAAGTTGTACAAGTAAGGTCTACAGTACTTCTAGGTCAAGTTTTGAGTTGTAGATGTTCAATAAGATATTTTAACCGCTCTACCATGCGGATCACATTTTCCATTTTGTACCTTCACAATTTGTATACTAAAATGATGGTTTCTGTGGTAGTTTTAATTTACCATGGTAACTCTGATGGATAATAATACAGGGGAGAAAATTACATATAAAATATTAATACATAACGCATTATGAACTCTACTAACCTGAGTAACTTTGGCAATAACTTTAGCATTCATACACCAAGCTGTTGAAAAGGTCATATTCAGTAGTAACTGTAATGAGAAAATATGTTATTCTATAATAGAATGAAAACTCAATTTAACTGACAACAATAAACAATGCAAGAAGGCATGATTTTCAACAAACAGTACGTGTCAAACTATTTTACTACACGTTTCAACATTTAAAACTAATGTTCAGAACATTTTTTTAAATTAGGAAACAGAATCATGTTAGCTACAAATGATTTTTTATAAATTGATCATTAGGAAAATTAGTTTCTTGATCCAAAAATAACTAGTCTTCTTTAGATTCATATAATACAATAATGTGGTAATAACTGTTTTCTTTCAGTTTCCATGGCAATGATTATTTTATACCTTCATGATTTCCACCTGTGTATCTTCAGGTAACGTTGGTGTAGAAAACACAGTGTTTAACACCTGTATAGGTAGCCATTTCTCTTCACTCTCTGACTCTATACTAGACTGGAATCTTTCGTCCTTCATTATTTGCTATAATCAAAAATAAAACAAATGTCAAATAACAACCCGGAGTTGTTCAGTTTTCCTAAATTTACATTTAAAATTATTTACTAGTAAAAGACTTAATTTTTTCCCCTTCTGTTTACAGAAGAAAACCCCAATGACATATCAGACAAGTTAAATTCGGAATTCCAACTGACAAATGTGAGAAATGTTCATGCTCTTTGCACAAAACTGCAAAATGCTTACTTTATTTTCATTTTCTTCTATTATATGTGCCTTATTCATACCAGGGACGTATATAATATATCATCTACTTCTGTAAATTTCTAATTTTTCCTGAAGCAAATGGTCTCATCTACCGGTACTTCTAGAAAGTCCTATGATAAAAAAATTCCTGGTATTGTGACTCATATGTAACTATTTGTGTGTAAACTTCTGACATTTTTTACAAATAGATATTTATCTTCAAGATAAATCAGAAATATTGGAGACCAGTATAATTACCTGTATACCACTGACAGCAAATGCAGCCAGTTTTTTTGCCTTTGTTTCCAAGGCAAGTTGGAATGGCACTAGACATTTTTCTCTTAGATCATATGCAGGTATTTCAGATGCAGCATTAGCTTCTAACAGATCTAAAAAGTTCAATAAAAACTTTAACACATTAAGTATTGTGTTGAGCCTATTTATCATTGTAAATTAAGAATTTTTGAGCTCATCTTAATTTACATAAACATGCAAAGACTAATTAGATAGAATATTATTTACATTCAATATGATTTGTACTGGCTGGGGTAGTGGCATGCTCTTGTCATATTAAAACAATATCATAAATGGTCTAAAGAAGAAAAGTACATATTTTAACAGTTCCAATTGCCAACTAGTACATGTATTTCATTAACTCTAAATATTTTGTTCGCATGATACATGTACATGATGTAGTCAAGTTCAAAAACAAACATACCAACCCATGTCCAAATCACAATCCCAAAGCAAGTAAAAACTTTGCAAACTGGCAAATTAAGTTAAACGTTTGAATTTCTATCAGGGAAGTGAGGAGGCAGGGTGCTTCAAAATGGTAAGCACATCCTGTTAAGCTGGCTACATCCACCAAGTTACCATTAATAACCTGTTTAGTTGCATACATTGACACATAGATCTATACACGCAATGACAAACATGTACCTATGTACAAACAGCAAAGGCACAAACACACACTTACCTAAGGCAGTCTGACATGATTTTCTGACAGTTGCATGTTTAGTTGAAGATGCATCATTCATCAGCTGTGTTAGGATATCTTCCATATTATCCCAGGACTAAGAAGATTTCATATACAGGTCAGAACTTTGATAATAACATACTCAATCTAATTAACATCAATCATCTAAAATTAAAAAAACAACACTTTACTTTGATATCAATCATCTAAAATAAGAAATTAACACCTGCATTGCACTTCAGGAGAAGCAGAACAGCAGTTGAAAGAACTAAATAAAGCTAGAGTGATCTGTAAATATTTTATTAGGCATTTCAAGGACTATACAATTTGTTGAACCAAAAAGATGGAAGGGGGTAATGGTATGTATGTATACATTTTGCCACACATGACACTTCACAGAATGCCATATCCTCATTATCCTGTAGAGTACCTCAAAACCCAGAGGCACATAGACGACAGCTATTTCACAATCAAGTGTATCATATGGGAATGGAAAGGGAAAAAATAAACATTTATATCACTAGAAAGCAGAATATGTATAAAATATCTCTGTGCAATGTGTTCACTTGTAAGCTAGTGTGTAGGCAGTGAAATACCAGATATATGATTCAAATGATACATCAACAACAAAATCACAATAAAAGTGACCGTTTTAACCTACTGTGTGCATTATCAATTAAGGAAGCCATGTGGTAGAGAAGAGTCATAAGAAATATCTTAAGTTTATTTTTTCTTGAAATAATAAAACATGTATTGTGTGTATTTATTATTTTAAGCTACTAGATTTTCAAATAGCCTTTTAATAAACGAAATATTGCTTCTGTTTAGTACCGTCTATTAGCATCCTCGCATTCAGTATTTAGATTGATTGAATGGGATTTTACATCCCAGTCAAGAATATTTCACTTACATGAAGATGTTACCAGCTATAGGTAAGGTGGCAGAAATTTTTGCCTTTGCTGAGTGCTCAGGGCAAAGTGTATGGAAGGTTCTTTACAGAGCTCCAGATAAGAATTGGACATAAAGCGTTATTACCCCCTACCGGTATATTTTTTTCTAAAGTGTATTCTGTAAAATCTAAAGCGTATTGATACTGTTTCTACTGCTGTCTGACTGTTTCCGCACATGATAGCCTTTTTTTACAGCAGACGACATTTTGTGATACGACAATCAACATAAAAGGTGAAAAGAAAATGATATAGGGTAATATTTGAGACTAGAACTGATCTGGACCGTCATTTTAAAGTACAATTCTGGGCCGGAATTGTCTCCATTACATTTTCAACTTTTTTCATCGATCTTGATCATTATACCGTTTAACAAATGTAAGCTTGTATGAAAGCATGCCGGCGAGTGATACTTGTTTACAAAATCATGGTTATGCCTTGTGCTGAAAATGTAAAGCATATTGAGCAATTTCAATGCGTTTTGACACTCCTTTAATTAAATTTTAAAGCGTATTTTAAAAAAGTCATAGTGTGTTTACGTTGATACGTCTCTTATCTGGGGCAACCCCTGCGGTAACTCAGTTGGTAGAGTGCTCGCTCCGTAAGTGGGAGGTTATGGGTTCGATCCCCGGCCGGGTCTGATCCAAGACTTGAAAGTGGGTAGTGACTGTTCTTTCGCCAAGCACTCGGCATTACGAAATGAAGCTCACGGTTCCTTCAGATTGGAACTTAAAATAAACGAGGTCCCGTGTCATGGTGGGCTTGGCACGCTTAAGAACCCTGCTGTATAATGCCATCAGCGCAATGCACAGGCAAAATTTCTGCACTTTCGCCTATAGCTGTCGACATCTTGATATAAGTGAAATATTCTTGTCTGGGATGTTAAACACCATTACTCACTTACTCTTATCTGGGGCTCTGTCTTTAATCCCCATGCCAAACCTGTCGTGACACAGGGCATCAGTTTTTAGGTCTCTTCTGAAGGATTCAGTGACTTTCATTCCTACATGCCAAAGTGCCTGGCAAAAGAAGAGTCACTACCTATTTTAAAGTCTTGGTTAGAGCCCAGCTGGGGTTCAAACCCATGGCATACTACATATGAAGTGAGCACTCTACCAAGTGAGCTAACATAATCCATGTTATCCAGTATTTAGGCATGTCTTAGGTGGCGCAGTTGGTACAAGTTCCTATTGCATGAGAGATTAAAGGGTAGAGCACCAATCCACACCTGCAAGTGATGGACTGGCAATTGCAGCCATGCATGCATGTGTTCATCTAGGAAAATATGGGTCAAATTTCCATGTGCAATAAAGGGGAAATTTTCAAGAAAAATGTTCAGGATGATTGCGATTATCCTGGGTGGCTCAATTAGTTGCACACTCCCCTATAGTGGGGATACCAGATTCGACCTTACGTTTTCTCACCCCTGTTACAAATAAAAGCTCGAACACAGCGAAGTGACGACAGCATCCCATCTTTCTCATGCACACCCCCGCATGTTTCATAAACGAATGGATTAAAATTATTCGTAATGCATTTGTATGTTTGACTTATTAAATGCGTGAAAATGGTTGCAATAAATATTAAAAATGCTATCACTCCATACCAACCTCTTAAACTGTCTGCACTTTCATAAAACTGATACATTTACACGTCATATGGTCTCTGTCAAAGATCTTCGATTTGTTATTATTTTATGATCGCTTACAACAACGAAAAACACCAACCCACACAATTTTGCTTGCATAATGCAAATGAATGAAAAGTTTGGGTTTTTTTTAATAAAAATTGAAATTGAAATATTAATGAATGTTAACAGGTATGAGTAGGGCTAAAATCAAAAGAACCAAGTGGCCGCTTACAACTAGGAAAAATCAAACATTTTCATAGCTGCCCAGTGTGTTATCAAAATTTGACGTGGTAAGACTGCTTAATTATTTTATTTAACAAATTTCAGTATCTGACGTATTTTCACAACTCTAGTGATATACGGCCTACAGTGATTTAGACATTTTATACCACCGATTGTGATTTTTTTTTCCTGGAATTCGACTTTGTTTATTTTACGACGTGATCAGCTGTTCGTAGATTTTTGTACAGCATAGTGACATTTAGTCGTGATTTATTTATTGACATTAAGTTACCGTAACTTACAACGATACTTGAATATTTGTGGACATTTTAGATCTCAGTTATTTACAGACTTTGGTTGCAGTCGACGTTATTTGGACTTTATTATTTTTTTTTTTTTTGTGAAATAAAATGTTTTGCCCGTGTGACCCAATTTGCATATAGTAAGTTTATATGTCCGTGTGTCCATGTTTATTAGCGCTATATTCCCACATGCATTATACTAATTAACCATGCATGTATTTGTCTGATTTTTATTTTTGAAATTTAATACCAGTGTACATACCCGTACACACATATTTTTTTTGTTCCCCTTTCATTTGATATTTTTTTTTGGGGAGAGATTGTGTATTTTGTGTGTAAAGTTACATAACGGTACATACTAATATTATTTAATACTATCATCTGGTATCATAGATACATATTCCCTTGCCCATTGCCATACCCTCCCATTGCCACTCCCATTGCATTTACATAAAAAACACTCGCATACACATAAAATAAAATACATGTGTTAATCATTACACATACAGCACATAATTAAACACAAAGGTGTTGACCAGGTATTGTTTACAGGTGCTATTGTGTGTGCAGGTATATATTGGTAAAGGTTTTGGTAGTAACAGGTGTTAAATTATTGGTACCCCATACTAGTGTTTCTGTTTATATAGCCCATATTTGTGTGTATATATTTACTGTGTTTATGTGTTACATGTTTATATGTTATATGTTCCGTGTTTCGCGCCGTATAAATTAGTCGCGAGCTTTATCGTTTAACAATCCGCCGTTTATTTGTGCACAACCGTTTTATGCTTATAAAAGCTGCATTAAACGTTGGGTATAAATTATATTAAATATTACAAATATTAGGTACAAATATATGGTATCATCAAGGTGCATTACAAATATATATAACTATATTGTGGTATTATATGTATTGTAAAAGGTGTATATATATTGGGTTATTATAATATTTATTACAGGGTGTATCAAAAGTTAACATAGTGTATAATAAGTGTACTGGGTATACACTAAACATATATAAATTATACTAGTGGACCAGCATAGTACAGGGTAACATTGTAAGTACTTGCTTGGTAGTAGTTGTGAAGTTAGTTGTGTTTGGTTAGTTTGATTTGGTATATAATAGGTGTATCACCTATGTATTGTATTTTCTGGGTTTGAGTCTTGGCGATATTTTACTGCGGCTTTGGTTGTTGGTTTCTTGGTTTGTATTTTGGTTGTGTTGTATATATCTACTATCAACGTTGGAATAATACAAATATCAAATATTAGTTCTACTACATCACATATATTGCATCGTTGGAACACTGCGATTATATTACATTATATAACAACACATATAACTGCGATATGAGTGATCACGAGGAACAGGATATGGAGTTAGAAGCAAAAGGAGAGAAAGCTGAAGGAGGAATTGAAGGTGAGGAATTATCTGGAATGGAGTTAGCTATTTTGAAGGATATGTTGAAAGCACTAGGAACTAAACCTAAATTGGAGTCAACAGCAGATTTAAGGAAGTATATAGCACAATATCTAAAGGAAACAAGTAGTAAGGAGGATACTAAACCATCTTTGGTGCATACTGTAACAACTAGTAAGGAGGATATTAAGCCACCTTTAATGCATACTGTTGTTTCAACAATACCAGGTACTACATTGGTTCATCACCCAACAACAACTACATCAATGAACACTGCAACATCAACTGTACCAGTTATTACTCCGACAATGTCAACACATATACAAACACCAAGGTTGGAAAATTTCTCGGGAGATATCACAGGTAGTAAGAACGAGTCAACTTTTGATGTTTGGAAATTTCAAGTAGAGAGGCTGTTAAAAGTGGATATTCTGAGGCTGCAATTAGGAATGCTATAGATAGATCATTGAAAGGAACAGCTATGAGGATAGTGATAAGATTAGGAACAGATGCTACAGTTATACAAATTTTGGACAAGCTACAAAAGATTTTTGGACCTGTGGATAAGGAGGAGAAAATTATGGCCGAATTTTACAGCGCCAGACAACAACAAGGTGAGGATGTAGTATCATGGGGCTGTAGATTAGAGGAGATATTGAACAGAGCATTAGATACAGGAAAGGTAGCTACAAGTGAAGTAAATGGAAAGCTAGCAGCTATGTTTTATGAGGGATTAAGACCAGAACTTCAAGATATTTGTGGACATCTACAGAGGAGTATTACAGATTTTGATGAGTTGAGGGTAGCTGTTAGGGAAGTTGAGTATAGTAGGAATAGACGTACTTCGGAAACAACTAAGAAGGCAACGTCAAAGGCGGCTGTAGCTACAGAACAGGAATCAAACACAGAACTAAAGGAGATACGAGGAATGATCAACAAACTAACAACAGAAATGACTACATTAAAAACACAAATGCAACAGAATAACAAAGGACAAAGGAATAATGGTGGATACAATCAACAAAGGAATAACAATGGAAATACTCAGTATGATAATAACAATGGATATAGCACACAAAGGATTAATAGAGGGAATAGTAACAACAATAATAGGTATAGAGGAGGTCAGCGATATAGACAAGGACATCAACAAGATAATATGGAAGCAACTGAGGAGCAGGATTTTGATTATGGAGGATGGGATGATAATGTTCCTCTTTGTTATAGATGTGGGCAACCAGGACATTTGCAGATTGGATGTGTTGTTCGTCTTGATCATCGTAGAGGAGGAAGAGGGAATTTAAACATCAGGAGGTCTACACGAAGGGGCCGTATGTAGACTATAGCGATAGACCCCTCATATGTAATCAACAACAACACAAAGTACCAGGATTATTAGTTGGAGATTGTAATGAGGTCAACGTTAGTATCAACGATATTTCAACAAAAGCATTATTGGATACAGGAAGTACAGTCAGCACTGTTAGTAAATCATTTTATCAGGAGTTTCTACATCAATTACCTTTAACACCATTGGATAATATTTTGAAAATAGAATGTGCAGATGGACTTATGCTTCCCTATGATGGTTATATTGAGGCTAAATTGGATATACCAGGGATATCTGTTGATTTGCCGGACAATTGTTTGCTGCTTGTAGTTCCAGACAGCAATTATAATAGTCAAGTTCCATTACTTCTTGGCACAAATGTTATGAAACATATGATGAGTTTATGTGAACAGAAATATGGAGCCCGATATTTACAGACAGCGAAGTTACACACACCATGTTATTTGGCATTTCGTTGTTTATCGTTACAGGAGAAGGTTTTATTAAAAAGTAATAATACACTTGGGATTGTAAGATCAGCTGAAACTTCAAATATAGTTATTCCGGCTAATTCGTCCGTTATAGTTTCAGGATTTATAGACAAGAAATTGGAATACCACAACACTTGTGCATTACTTCAACCATCGAGTGCTTCACCATTACCAACTGATCTTGATATTACACCAACTTTAGTAAGGTACAACTATAAAAATGACCGACCGATCAATGTTGAGATTTCAAATATAACTACAAGGACAGTAACTATCAAACCAAGGAGTATAATTTGTGAGATTCAACCTGTTAAGATTGAAGAACCATCACTTCAAGAAGTAACTATGGGAGATAACAACTTTAATGAAATACTTAATAAAATGAAAATCAATGAGTTGGATTTAACATCTGATGAACTTCAAAAAGGAAAAGATTTGATATGTCAATACCAGGATATATTCTCAAAGGGTGATTTGGACATTGGCCATGCTAAGGGAGTGAAACATTGTATTGAACTGTTGGATGATACCCCGTTTAAACAACGTCATAGGCGAATACCACCAGCTATGTTTAACGAAGTCCGCGATCATCTTAAAGAATTACTAGCATGTGGCATCATAAAGAAATCATACAGTCCATTTAGCAGCAACATCGTGCTTGTTCGTAAGAAGGATAACAGTCTGCGTATGTGCATTGACTTTCGGATGTTGAACCAGAGAACAAAAAAGGATAACTATGCACTTCCAAGGATTGATGAGATGTTGGATGCTCTTGCTGGTAACAAGTACTACTCGATATTAGATGCAAAGTCTGGGTACCATCAAATCGAGATTGCGGAAGAGCACAAGTGCCGCACTGCTTTTACAGTAGGTTCTCTTGGATTTTGGGAGTTTGAAAGAATGCCGTTTGGTCTTTCAAATGCTCCAGCGACTTATCAGCGATACATGGAAAATATTTTGGATGGACTCAATTACAACATTTGCTTAGTATTTCTCGACGATATTATCATCTTTTCGCGTACTTATGAAGAACATCTTCAGCGTATACAACAAATTTTTGACAGATTCAGGGAGTGTAAACTAAAATTGTCACCTAAAAAATGTGCATTTTTCCAGCAAAAGGTTAAATACGTAGGTCATATTGTTTCTGCAGAGGGAGTATCAACCGATCCAGAAAAGATTCAGAAAGTAAAAGATTGGCCAGTACCAACATGTCCAGATGATGTCAGGCAGTATTTAGGATTTTGTGGATACTACCGTAAATTCGTTAAGAACTTCAGTCGCATTGCAAAACCTCTTTCCGACTTAATGCCTCCACCAACAAAGAAACGTAATCGGAGAAAGCAAGCACCACCTTTGAATTGGCAATGGAATCCTGAACATGAATCTGCTTTTCAACAACTCAAGGATGCATTAACATCAGCACCAATTTTAGGATATCCTGATTTTAACCTGCCATTTGAGTTACACACAGATGCTTGTCCGTAGGCTTGGGAGCAGTTCTT
This sequence comes from Anadara kagoshimensis, assembly GCA_021292105.1. Taxonomy (NCBI): domain Eukaryota; kingdom Metazoa; phylum Mollusca; class Bivalvia; order Arcoida; family Arcidae; genus Anadara; species Anadara kagoshimensis. The sequence continues at coordinate 65,400,246 of CM037865.1, read as the reverse complement.
TATCAAGAACAGGATGGAAAGAAGCGTGTAATAGGGTATGCTAGTAGAGGTTTAAGTAAGGCAGAGAAGAATTATAGTGCTCATAAACTGGAGTTTTTAGCCCTTAAATGGAGTGTTACAGAGAAGTTTAAGGATTATTTATATGGAAGATCGTTTTTGGTTTACACTGACAATAATCCGCTCACCTACGTATTGACATCAGCGAAACTTGACGCCACAGGTCATCGATGGCTAGCTGCATTGGGAGACTACAATTTTGAAATTTTATACCGTCCAGGACGAAAGAATGTAGATGCCGACTGTTTATCAAGATTGCCTGGTACACTTGAACATGTCAAGGAGGATCAACAGTCTGAGAGAGTATCTTCAGATTCTATAAAGGCCATCTGTCAATCGACTAATGTTGGACCATTACTGGAATCTTTACCATGTTATGCCAGTGCTACAGATAGCAATTTTGATTTGGACTTTACTGGACAGGACATAAGCCATTTTGGTAACAGAGATTGGAGATCGGCTCAGTGTAAGGACCCAGTAATAGCTTTATGGATGAAAGCTACTAGGGAGGGGAGGAAGCCGAAGACTAATATTCACTCAGCATCATCGTTAGCACTCTCAAAGATTTACCATCAACTTAAGATTATAAATGGAGTATTAACCAGGATTGTCAATGAAAATGGACATTCAAAACAACAAATTGTTTTACCATCATGCTTTATTGATGATATACTTCAGGGATTGCACAATGATGTTGGACATCTAGGCAGGACAAAACTCTAAGTTTGATAAAGGATCGCTACTACTGGCCTGGGATGGCAAGAGATGTTGAGGAATGGATTCGTAATTGTCAGCGTTGCTTACTACGCAAGACGCCTGCGAACAACATACGCGCTCCACTCGTCAACATTACTACTACACAGCCACTCGAACTCGTTTGCATTGATTACTTGACGCTCGAAACATCTAAAGGCGGATACAGTAACATATTGGTTATAACTGATCATTTTACCCGATATGCGCAGGCAGTACCAACAAAGAATCAGACGGCAAGAACAACAGCCGAAGCACTATTTAATAATTACTTTGTGCATTATGGATTGCCTAAAAGGATTCACTCTGATCAGGGACAAAATTTTGAGAGCCGTCTAATCGAGGAGTTATGTAAGGTATCCGGTATAAAGAAGAGCCATACCACACCGTACCATCCCATGGGAAATGGCATGTGCGAGCGATTTAACCGGACGCTCCTGGATATGTTGGGAACTCTCGATCCTGAGCAGAAGAAAGACTGGAAAAGCCATGTCGCAGCTTTAGTGCACGCGTACAACTGTGCAAGACATGATTCCACTGGACAGTCTCCTTATTTGCTTATGTTTGGTCGGCAACCAAGATTACCAGTAGATTTAGCATTCGGAGTTGATTTGACGCAAGACCACAAATCCTTAACCAATTATACAGCAGACCTTAAAGAACGGCTGAGAAGATCATACGAGTTGGCCAGTAAAACAGTTGAGACATCCCAACAACGTCAGAAGAGCAACTATGACATTAAAGTGCGAGGTGCTACAATTCAACCAAGTGACAGAGTATTGGTCAAGATAGTCGCATTCGATGGGAAGCACAAGATAGCAAACAAGTGGGAGGAAGATGTTTATGTCGTGCTGGAACAACCGAATAAGGATATTCCTGTATTTATCATTCAGCGAGAAGATGGAACTGGAAAGCGACGAACTCTTCATCGTAATCTCTTGCTACCCATTGGAGAATTAATGTCGACTGAAACAACACCAAAACCAAAGCTACCACCAAAACCGTTATGGCTTAAGAACAAACTACGACAACAAAAGACCAAAATATGGAAAATATGGGAATTATGGAAATTTATAGAAATTATTATATGTGTGATGTATTGATATTAATATTTACCTTGTATGTGATGTATGCTGAATATAAGTTGAATGTATATCTGAATATGAACCAAATCACTGGTAAAAATGAAACTACTTCTTCACACCAGAAAATCAAAGTGTGCACTGCCAAACAATAGATTTAAAAAGAACCAATGAGAAAGAACCTTTGGCCAAGAGGAAGTGACCAAATAGTGGACAGGTAACTCCACAACACCTGACTGACCACAATAACCAGAATAATATTGGATTATACAGGACAACACAACAAGTGTAGACACATACAGAACAACACATGTTTACAAAATAATAACTCAAACACAAAACAAACAAGTAAAATATAACTTTATTTAACATTTATATATAAAATAAAATATAATAATTTTACACTGTCACATTAAAGAAATATGCTTGACAAAAGCCATGACTTAGGGACTAAGAAAGGTAACTGGGCATTTTAGCTCACCTGGTCACACATGTCTGGTGGTGCAAAGGTTCACCAGACCTTGTCAGACATGGTTGATTAGTTTACTTTAACCAAGGAATGATGAAACCCAATGGCTTATTTGCATTTGCAGAAGATATAACATTTTAAATGCTTTGACAAGGAACACTATGGGTAGCCAAAATTACAGAGCTGCCAAATGACCTGCAACCCAGATTTATCCTCGACCGTCCGTGATTCGAGACTCTAATAGAAAACGAACTAAATTTGCTAACGCAACAAGAGTTTGAGAGCTGAAAAATAGACAACTGATTTTTCTGGATAGTTTCACAGTAAATACCTAAATTTTGTCTTTAATGCATGAAATCGTCACTGCAGAGACGATACTCGCGTATAATAACTGAAAACAAAAATGGCCTCGAATCTTAGGATGCTCTCGATTTTAGGACGGTCGACGATACATGTGAATTCCCGCTGACCCGCCAAGAAGTGGACTGACCCGCAATTAAGCATACAGTTTCTAAACATGCAGTATTCATTCATTACCACTCAAATCCACGTGTAAACACGGCGCATTTAAGTTATTACATGGGTGGAATAAGCCGGTCTAATCGCCGGATTAATTAGCAGGTGACAAATCACAAAATCGTGACATGCATATACTGTATCCATTTCTCTGTGAAATTACACAACAGCATTTTTGATATTATTTTCAAAGTCTGAGTGGTATAATTAACAAGCTTAATTAGCAGTGTGTGACACACCAATGGATCTCGAACACTGACCCGCAATTGCACAAAATAGGGTTGGTAGCTCTGCAAAAATTGACCATTTTCCCATTTGGTCTCATCAAACACTTTGAAGTTGAACAGCCTTTCTCATCTCTAGGGATCTGTGCTAAGTAGGACATTATCATAATGTCGCTGTGCAATTCCTGTATTAATTAAGTAGGTATGTTAAATGATACATCATTTGAAAGAAGGAAATTAATATTTTAAACCTTTGTTTCAAGAGAATACGTAATTTCCCCATTTTCAATTTTAACACATTTGTTATCAGACATCTTGTCTTTTTGCTTTTGATTTAGCATCACAATTACCCTTTAGGTAGTCACAAAATTTTAGGGTATAGTTTAATTAATAAGTGAGTTAAGGTGTACAGGCGTTAATTAGTCATTCAGAAGAAAAGATAATATCTGTAGAATCAGTAACTTGGTCGCTCATGCATGTATGCATAAATCCAGGTGGATAAGAACTCACTTATTTAGAATTGTTATCATTGTATCAAAATATTGATGATTTAGCTCCAATTTCCTCTAAGATTTCTTGTAATTCCTAAGTTGCCTCTATAACATTAATTTTAAAATTATACATCATCTTCATTTGAATAAACAATATTTATTAGTTTAATTTGTTTCAACATTATTGCTCCCAGGTTCAATCCCCGCACAAACCCTGCATGTTTTCTCCTTCCTGTTGCAGTTTGGTAGCCAGTATACCCCCTAAAATTCCATGCACAGGGGATTTCCCTGCATGGGTTAGAGTTGTTATGTTAGATATTACAGTAATTACCATACTGTTACAGAAGTCCTTTTCTTAACCGCTGAGAAAGAGCATCCTACACTGAATGTATGACTTAATCATCTGACTGAAAATGAGTACTTGAAGTGGCCATTTTCAGTTTTGGATAAAGTTAAATAACTGTTTGAGCAAGATCAGGCAAATAAGGTGGATGCTCAATCATATTGTTAATGGCAGCCATGGATATGACAGACTTGTGAACAAGGGTATTGTCCTGCTGAAAAATACACCTAAACTGAGTTTTCTGTGGTGCTTGAGTTTAATATTTCCTGCAACTTCCTAAGAAGTCACAGAAGCATAGTCATTGATTGTTTATCCTTTTAGGAGATAATGTACTATCATAATACCATCAGGATCACAGAAAACCGAGGCCAAAACTTTTCCAGCTGTTGAAACAGGCTTTGCCTTCATTGGTGGGATGAACCAGTCTGCTTCCATTATCTGAATTGTTACATTGGTCTCTGGGGTGAAATGATGGACCTTTGCTTCATCCATGACTACAAATTCCTGAGAAAAATTACCAAGATCTACCTCTAAAAGGTTAGATTAGCATGAACAAAGTGTCCCTGGTGTGGTTTGATCAATTGTCATTGCCAGTCAATCAATCAGACAGGGTAAGAGTCCCTTTTGTACCTCCACCCTTTGAATTCTATGTAAATTTCGAATTTTTTCCATAGAAATTGCTTTCAGAATGGCTTGATTCTGTCATTTTAGGCTTTTTCAGTCAAAATTAAAATTTTAGTGAAAGGTACAAATAAAAGTCCTTCCAAAGACAGCTTCAAGCCTATTTCATCTTTGCTTTGTGAGTGACCTTAAATAGCATTAAACATCCTCTGTAATGACTGCATTTGACTAACATACTGGTGTTATTTAATCTGCAGGGGTCTATGTGGTGTACTAAGTAAAAGGCAAAATAGAAATGTGTCCAGACATCAGAAATCTATAATAAATTAATCAAATCGTTGAATGACCCTGTTAAAAAATTAATACTGTATTGTAAATACTTAGTTACAATGAAAAAAATTCCTTCTCCCAATGCCAGGCCAATCAAACCCAGGTGCCTGTTTGTAAAGTGAGCACTCTACTGTTTTGCCCCATAGGGGAGACAGTAGTTACATCCCCTAACTGTACACAGTACATACCATGTAGCTATATCACTACACTACCTTGTGTCATTCATTAGGTCAGACCCTGTGTCCAGTTTCATACCTATGTACAGGCACCTACATAGCATATGGTCTGCCAAATGAGCCATTGAAGTTGCACTTAAAAGTTTGTGCTTGGTAACATAATTCTGATTCAGCACAAATGTCCCACAAGTACCTGTCACATTCTACTGTCCCTATGGATAATTATATTTACAAACAGACTTATATAACACCTGTTTACAGATTGTGTATTGAAGCTGTAAATAAATCAAATTATTGAGTTTCTATGGATTTTTCTTATTTAAGTGAAGAGAACATGTAATGTGTGATGAGACAGAGGCATTACTACCTGATAATGACGAGAATATCTGTCAAGTTGAACATGTGGTCACATCATGTAGCGGGAACAGGCTGGCTAGGATGGATGGTTCACTGGATCACTTGAGTAAAATCCAACAGTTTAGAGGAAAATGTATAGAAACCCTAACATCCAGGTATGTTAGTTGTTATTACTACAAATAATTAATATTATATGACAGCTGGATAATTTATTGTGGTTGTAAAGTTATTTTACAATTGACTGAATATCGCATAATTTGCCTATATTAATTAAGTTGTATGTATTTGTTACAGTAATAGCTTAATTAATATCATACCTATACTTTGTAAAGGTATATTTCAATGCTTACATAAAATGAACAGTGTCACAATTACAGTGACTTTATCTTCTGTTTGGGCTATTATCAGCTTGGGTAGCTTGTTTGGGAGAATTAACACTTCTTTGAGGTTGGGATGTTCCATATTTGAGCTTTAGTCCAACCCTTATCTTTTTCTTTATTGGTGTGGTAGCTCCTTTGGGAGAGCACTTGTTAGAGTGCTGGAGGTCCCAAATCTGAGGTCTAGTCAAACACTTGTTTTTTTTTCTCCACCCTTTACAGTTTGAAAGGAGGTCTGCGAATTCAAATCATGTCAAAAGCAATTTGTTAGAATGAGATTTCCAATGTATAGTCCTAATGAAAAAACAGGGGCAATAAAATGATTTAATGCAATCTTAGTTTATTGGTTTACTATGGGTTTCATCTATCATTTATTGTAAATGCAAAAAGCAAGACCTTTTATTATCCATATCAGGTGGTTGCCTTGGAAACCAGTACATTTGTCAGTTTCTAAAAAACTACATGTACATGGTACTTTATTCTTAAGAACTGCTCATTGTCACAAAAAAAACAAGCACATTTTCCTGAAAAATACAAATTGTGACAAGTTTCCAATGGCAATGAGATATTCAATTGACATCATAAAAATGAAAATACTGAGGTGTCTTTTGAAGCAAGTCTCCCACAGAAGTAGAACTCCTGATATTGTAATATATTGTATTGTATTTCATTAAATGCTTCTGAGAAAAAATATTGGACACAGATGCAGGATGTAACAGACATTAACACTTTTATGTGTTTTATTTCTGTGAATATCAATTGATGTGTATTCTCATAAAGAATGATGATAAATGAACTCCATTACATTTATGTATGGTTGTGTACTGGTACAATGTGATGTTATTGTACTGGTTCTATTATATCATAAATTTGTGTGACTGATTAGGTACACTTAAATCTTTTACAAAATTTATTAAGTGATGTTCTTATTTGAACTTGGCATAGATTTTAAATCTTTTTCAAGCCAAATTTTATACCTCTACGTACATATTATAAATTGCTATGCAAAAGTCATAGGTAATTTTGACAAGTCATCACAGCACTAATTGAAAATTGTGAAATTTTCATGTTACAACTTAATTTTTGGTACAAAATTGATGGTTGGTTGGTAGAATGTTGCTTAACATCACATCAGCAATTTTTCAGCTATTCGCGGCGAGAACTAATTTATTAATCTCTATGGATTAATCTTTGAACAAGTTCGTGTATGCATGTGAAGTGTAAGTGTGTTTAATGGTCTGCCTTGTACTACCACACACTCAGGACATTAACGTCCTAGCTCACAGAGTCAGTACACCGCAGACAAGCGTATCACTCCCCAGTCACATTATACTGATACCAGGTGAACCAGTTAAGGCCAGTACAAAATTGATAAACAAAATGTGTTATGAAGGGAGTGGATGCCATGAAGTACACTATAGGTCGAATATCGATAGCTTTCTCTGGGTGCTTTGGTTTCCTCCCCATTTCTAATCTGACCACCTCAGTATTAATGAAAAAATCTTAACTGAGGGCATAAAACTACTTTTTTTGTTTTTAACTTTTGTTAGAGACACTTTAACATTCCTAACCCATTAAGCAATTTACAGTGTTTATCATATTAAGACTTTAAATAACAAAAATTACAGATTTAACATATGAATATATATCTTTTACAGTACACTGTGCACAGTAATTGTTTGTATTGATCTGAGAAATGACAACATCTGGTTAGATTTATTACAACTAAAAATTTTAATGACAAAATGACACTATTGATTTTTGCATTGTAATTCTAGTAGGATTAATTTTAAGGCATTATACATAACAGGATATTTTGTTTTTATCTCTTACTAAACTGCTGACAAAGTTAGAAAAGATCTTTGTCAGTATCCTTTTGTGCATATTGGTGGGGTTGAGGTAGAATAATGACATGTCTAAATGAAACCCTCTTTTGCCTAACCTACAGAGATTTTTTTCATACAAATGTTATTTGAAAGTCCAACTACTAGAATTTGTATATCTTCATTTTCAAAATGTCTGCATTTGCACACCTTGGCAAAGGAGCACAATGACCATTTTTCTGTTATTTCTTGAAATTACATAAACCGGTATTGTCAAAGTTAAATATTAATATAATTGAAAAAATAATACTTCTAAGCAAGAGTGTTCAAAAGACTTACTGGTAGCTTTTTAATAACAAATCCATTAAATCTATCACATGTACATAAAATCACCAATGACATACAGGTGTACTGTGACGATGGCCACATGAAGCATATTTATCCAGTCAGATCACTTGATTTGCTTCTGTATAACCACCATTTCACTAGAACTGTATGTTTTTCTTGGTTTTAGGTTCTTCTGGAAAGCATTGTTACTGGGCCAGTTTATATCTTTATTGTTATGTGGTACAGGAGTAACCAGTGGTTTGTTAGCAGATATGGGTGTCCATATACCAACAGGTAAACTGTTTTGATTTGGCATCTTAAATTATCAGCATCAGCTTAAAAAAGGGATAATAGAGCTAGAAAAAGTTGTATTAGCAAGCTGTAGCTGTCATTATGCCCCTAAAATTGGTAATTGAAGCCACATAATTCAGGGCAAAAACTGATTGTTAACTGTCTATATACAGTCAAACCTGCTTTAAAGGCCACCTCTATATAGAGGTCATATAGAGGTCACTTGCTTTTAAAGGCCAGTAAAATTTTATCATGTTATGATATTTACTCTATATTCATGTTATACGGACCTCTATATAAAGACCACCCAACCATAAAAGCCATGTTGAAAGATTCTTGACTACCCAGTATATATAATAATAAATATTACCAGCTGATGAAATCTATTTTCTCTCTTCATTTATATAAAAATACATACCAGTATACTCACATCTATCCATTGTATGTATACATCAAAAGTTCAAAACAAGTCATTTGTTGGTTTAAAAATCTTTCTTGAAAAAGATAAAAATCCACATGTTAGATTTTTATCTTTCATCAACAACTGTATCTGATCATCCCTCCTGAACTTCAAGTTTTGGATATATTTAACAGGAACTACATGCACTGCTTACAGAAGTCTTATACAAAGGGCAAATATTAGACAACTTGATGGAAAGTTACATTTATTCAATTACTAGAAATGCATAAAACAAAACAAAAACTATTCTAGATGACATCTGTTACAAGAATTAGTTTATAAATCTTCATGCTTCATTTTTACAAGCATGTTTGAAAGAGAAAGATGAATTATATAATTCAGTTTATTGCACTATCCATCTATCTCTCTCTCTTCATGTTTAGTTTTTACATGCATGTTTGAAAGAAAGAGATATATTATATAATTCAGTTTATTGCACTATCTGTGTTTTCATCAGCACTAGAGACTGTAATCGTAAATGGATCTTTTTCGAAAATTGATGTACAGCTTCAAACAAAGCATGTACCATTATTATCTTAGGAGTTATTCCCCTTTGGCTGAAAATCCTTTCTGTGGCATAAATGATTAGAGGAAAATGCAAAATCTAATGTGATACTGGAATCCTCTATGGTCTTAAGACTATATTTTCATAAAAAGGCCTTGTGTTTTTGTCTTGAAATTGTTAAAATCATAAATTAGCTTCAACATGTTTGGATTCTCGACATATCTTGACTATTTGAAAAGATAATGACATGGGTTTTACCTTTTGACGTTTTCTTGAAATTTCCTTCAAAATGGGAACAAATTCTAATTTCTAACATTAACATTTGCTAAGTTGTTTAAACAGCAGATATTAATTTTGATGTTATTGACATGAAGGCAAGGTCAAAGGTCAGGTTCATGACCACATTTGTAAAATAAGCTTAAAATTGGTATACCTTTACTATTTTGTAAAGGTAATGGCATGGTCTTTAATAATGATAATGACAACTCTTGATAATCGTACAACCTCTTGGTGTTTTCTTGAAATGCCTATCAGAATGAGGTCAAGATCAAATTAATGACCTACTTTTTCACCTGTGTTTCAAATTTCTAAAGTTTGACATCATTTATCTTGGAATGCAGTTTTTTTAAACTTTTAATCTTTACATGTATCTGTATATAAATGTCACCAGCTCGTAAAAACTACAGTCACAAGTTCCCTTTTGTGTATTTATGTATGTTATAATATTTCAGCACAGAGTTTTGTGAACTATGTGTTACTATGCCTAACATTCACCATGGTACTGGCATGTAGAACATCTGACAGAAACCTTAAGACATGTATGAAGACCTGGTGGTGGAGATATCTGTTGATTGCCATAGCTGATGTAGAAGCTAATTATCTAATAGTTAAGGCTTATAGTTTTACTACAGTTACTAGTGTACAAGTAAGTAATTTTGATTGATTGAATGGAGTTTTACCTCCCAATTAAGAATATTTCACTTATATTGAAATGTCACCAGCTATAGGTTAAGTGGCAGGAATTTTATCCATTGTATGTATACATCAAATGTTCAAAACATCATTTGTTGGTTTAAAAATCTTTCTTGAAAAAGATGAAAGTCCATATGATAAATTTTTATCTTTCATCAACTACTTTTGCAGTGCAATCAGGGCAATGTGCAGGGACACAGGGCATCAGTTTTTAAGGTGTCTTCCAAAGGACATATGACTTTCATTTCAAATGCCATGTGGTTGGCAAAAGAACAGTCACTTTTTTCAAGTCTTTATCAGACCCCAGCCAGGGGTTGAACCCCAAACCTCCCATATACGAAATAAGCACTTTACTAAATGGGCTACCATAATCGTTGTACATGTAAGAAGATTTTGTTTACTCCACCATCAAAGAACTGTCTTGATATAAGTTTACTTCATTTTACTCTGTTACAGACTAATAGAATCTTACATCGGTAAGAATATAAGGCAGAGATATCTCTGCCCTACACTGTTATTGGTGTAGAAATCTTTTTCTCACACATTTGCAACATAAAAACATGATTTGTAAAGAAATATTTGTATCAAATGTTTAGTTTTTATGCCACCATTCTTGCCTTCTGAAAATAACATCATCAAAATTTGTTGACATTCTTGTATAAATCTATTATGACATCATTAATTTAGTGTCTGTAAGTAATCATGTCTTATCCGGAATCAACTTTATTTTTTCATAGAATCCGATTTAAAAGTCATAGATGTTCAATTAATGCGGGAGATTGTTCGCATGATCTGTCTCAACCAGGACAAGACAGGGAAATCTAGCACCAGTGAAATTGATGGAACACCTTGTCACACGTGTGAAAACAAAATACTTACTGACCTTTAAGTTACTTCTATAATTGTGTTTTATATACACTGTTCTTGTGACAGCTTACTGTTACATTTTTTGTATATGTTTTTCCATTATTTATTTTCAGTTACTTGACTGTTTCAGCATACCAGCAGTAATGGTCCTGTCATACAAGTTTTTACAAGTCAGGTATAAATTTGTACATATATTTGGTGTAGTTGTTTGTGTACTAGGGCTTGGTGGACTAGTGTTGACAGATGTCTTGACAGATAATGGTGTTAATAACACAGGTATGTTTATAACCAAGGTACAACAATCATGAAAATATTTAAATTTTAATTTAATCAATTCATCTTTTCACTTTTGAATATCTAAACATACCAGGCTTTCTTATGTCCAAAAATAAAGGAAAATGCTATTTTAGAAAACAAAACCAAGACTGAAGTGGATCCCAATTTAAAAATCATTCTTTAGCTAAAATGTTTCATAACTCAATTGTGATAATTTTTTTAATTCTTTCAACAAAAAATTTACATTTGTTTATAGAAGCATAGCATGATCTTCAAAATGACACTTAAACTCTTGAGTGCCTTGATAAAGATTGCAACTTGCAGGCTCAATTAAGCAAACAAAACAAAATTTTTTATGTTTATTGAGTTGACTATAAAAATTTGTTAGAATCACTGTCACAAATATAGTGGCGCAGACATTTGACATATTTTCATACTAGCCAAGTTTCACTGCTACTGTATAAGAAGAAACGTTTGTGAGGAAGAAATATTTGAGGTTTTCACAGTGACACTTTTACCCGGAATATATCTTCTCAGGGAAATTTATTATTTCTCTTGGTTTACTGTGAAAATTTCACATCATGAAATAGTTTAAAAGATCATAACCGCAGAAGTTTCCTGCCATTAATATTTTTTCTTATACAGTATTTTATATCAACTTAAAAATTGTGCTTTTATATTCCAGCCTCAAACACAGCATTAGGAGATTTTCTGGTTATAAGTGCTGCAGTATTATATAGCATATCTAATGTAGGAGAGGAATTTGTCGTAAAACGTTTTGACAGAGTGGAGTTTCTAGGCATGCTGGGATTGTTCGGCAGTATCATAAATGGTATACAATTGTAAGTTTATTTATTTTTATTTATCAAAATCATTAAGTCTTTTGTATTCATTTTATTTTTTGGTAAATCATACGGTTATTATAATTTATTATAATTCTTTCAGTTGAGGCTACAAACTGAGGCTCTGTATCAGTACATGGTGAAGAAATCTAATGTATTTACACTGACTGTCACATATTGAATTAGCTGACTTGAAAGTCATCATGCATGTTTCTGTGTCTGCTATTCAGAAATCAAAGCAGTGCAGTAGTGACTGGTGTCTACCTTTGCATAGGTGTCAACTTTTCCCATTTCTGTAGGAAACTCAATTTTAAACCCCTTCCCCTTTTCTGAACAGTTTCCTAATAAATAGGTTTTGTGTCTAGACCATAAATAATAATACCAGTAAGTAACCAGAGCTCAGTTATACATAGCTGAATTACCAGTGCATGTGATTAAAATCACATTGTTATACGTACATTTTGTAAATTTCTCGAAACCTAATTGGTTAATAAGCGTTTAGGTAAATTTAATGTCGCCCTGGGATTTTAGAAAATCTGACATCAAAGGGTGAAATTACGTGAGTGGTTGACATTACAAAAAATGTCACATGCGCAGAAAAACTGTGTATGGGGTTCAAACGCATTCGTCTTCTAAAGCAGTAAAACGCTTTTCTAAAGAAGTGTTAAATATGATTAATGTTACATGCATCTTCAAGTTACTTACAGACTACAGCTGACTGTCAGGATTTTCAACCAAGTATGCTTTCGTTGCACAGTATAATAAACACCAACAATCAATATTACAAAATAAATAGGTCACCCCTCGAAATTCATTGTCAACCCTCTGCTTTGCCTTGGTTGACAATATGAAATGTCGCCCTATCAGAAATGTAATATTTGTATAATATTGCATTGTTCTTTTTGATATCATAGATAATTAACAACAAGATGATGATGTTAGTACTTTTGTATTTATTTTACAGTACGGTGTTGGAGCGACATGAAATTGTAAATCTAGACTTTACATCCTACAAAATGGGTAAGTAGTCCTAACGGGTTCAAAATTCCCTGTGTCAGAGGTCTGGGACCTATTGATTTTATATGGGGACCCTTGATATTTAAAATGTTAAAGTCAGCTAATGGACCTGCCATTTTTAACCAGGATAATCTTACTTTTTCTATATAATAACGTAACTGCACATGGATCTTTCATTGATGATAGTGAACTTTCAAAACTTATGTGGGACCTGCAAAAAATCAAGTCAAATGGTTCTGGACCTTCCATTGCAGACATAGTTTTGAACCCCTGACTAAGTACTGGTACAGTGGCCGAGAGACTTAAAGTTGTAAATTTTACAATTAAGGGTAATAAGCACATTATAAATGCTGGGACAATTTGATAACTAAACCATATGATATCATCTCCTGGTTCAGTATTGTAACCACTATATAGTTTACATTTCACAAACATAAAAGAAAGCACAATCTAATAACAAACTTGATTTAAATCAGGATAAAATAATCTCCACAATTGGTTTGATTAGGCACAAGGCAGCAGAGTCTGAAAGCTGTACATGCTGTTAACTGTAACCTCGGATTTAGGTAGATAATTCCATATTCTGATGGCCTGTGGGATATATTTACAAGTTGTTTATTAATATTTTTTGATGAACTCAACATGCAGATGGTCTATGCTTTTTTTTAGATTCTTGTTTTCCGTCTGTTTACTGTGTAGTTGCTTTTATTCACTGAGGATTTAATTTCGCTATATTCACGGTTTGAATTTATATCACGAAATTAAATACAAAAATGAATATGTTCATGTAGCATTAATTCATCATAGATGGAGATAATCTGTACAGAAAATGGTTAACATTGTTCACTCTATCGCGAAAATTTATACCCTTGAAGTTCAAGTGTCTGAACCGCCATTTATTGCAGAATTAAACAACTATAAAGTATTTATTGAATTTTGTGTTTTTATTTCTCTCTCTTTTTTTTTTCCAGTACTTTTACTGATTGGGTTCGCTGCCTGTCAGTTTTTACAGTATGTGCTGATAGCAGTTATAGTAGAACAAACAAGTGCTACAGTATTTAACCTATCAATATTATCCGCTGATTTTTATGCCTTATTATTTGGAATATTCCTGTTTAAATATGAGGTAAGTGTTAAAGTGTCTTCAAAGTAAATCATCAAACTAGCTACTATGTTAGGAATAAAGCCCTATAATCCCATATGCTTGACTGAATGGAGTTTTATGTTCCAGTCAAGATTGTTTTACTTACATTCAGATGTCACCAGCTGTAATCTATTAAAACATCTGTAAATGTCTCATTTGACTATGGGAATGAGTAGTTAGGATTCATTATCAGTCCTTGCCTCAAGATCATTTGGAATTCAAGAGTTGTAAGTTCATCACTGCCTTTTATTTTGGAAATTTCTGAGATAACTTGAATATCCTGCAGTCTACAGTGGAATTTGAAAAAGCTTGTTACTGAACTTAACTTTTAAATGAGAATGAAAACTGCTTTAATTTAAAATAGTTATATTTTGTGATAGATTTATTTTCACTTCATTTGCGTCAAGCATTTTTTCCTAAAATAAAACTACCAGAAAGTGTAGTCTATATATGCTAGTAAAGTGTTCTAGATTAAACCATAAAAATATAACAATGCCAATACATCAAGTATCATAAAAATTCAGCACTACGAAAATAAAACATTATATAGTCAATTCATATACATTTTGTTTTATTTCAGTTCCATGTGTTGTATTTTGTGTCATTTGTGTTGATATTATCTGGGATTGTAATATACACCTCTAAACAAACCACAGTTAGTGAATCACAGACCCACATTATATCTGAGACAACTTTGACTGTACAGGAAGGAGAATCTAAAGCAAAGGATTATGGGAACAAGATATCCACGGAGAGTGAAAATTCTTGATAATACATCCATGTCTATGTTCAGTTTATCTCCCTTGTGTGGCCACACCATTAACAATCAAAAACAAGCTTGTAAGACAATTGAACTCTCAGGAAAAATTCATTTATATAGCATTATACATGTACAACAGATTTAAAATTGTTCTGCCACATAAAATGCCATAATGTTGTGCAGAACATTTATTTTCATTGGATAACGAATGGCATAAGATGATGTTTTCCTGAAAAAAGGACTTTATTCTGGGAATTTACATTGTTAACATTTTCCAAAACATTTCACACACTCATTAAGGGGTATTAATCACGAGGGATGCTGTTGATCCCATTGTGAGGGGATTATCTGGCAATGGAGGGTTCTTATAAGATTTAGTCTAGTAGGTATTAGGAAGTTTTACTAATATAGAACAAAATTGTCTGTGTTTGGTCTTAATGTTAGATTGGTACCAGAATATGTTGACATTCACTGCAACAACACTGAACACTGAAATTTATGACACATCAATGTGATATAAAGTGATAAGATTTGTAATCACGCAGTGTTGCTGACTGTGAAATCATGGCAGTCATATGCTGGTACTTTGAGTGCTACAGTACAGACCTGTCAAAAGTTAAACACTAAAATAACAAATTAGTTCCAATTCGGCAGCTCATCTTGGACCCTCATTAGCTTTATCTATCTATTTTTCAACAGATTTTAGGCCTCTTAATATCCATATCTCGACCACTGGGCAGCCAAGCTTCAACTTCTTTTCATTTGGTAAGTGTTAAACTTTCGATAGGTCTGTACTATATGTATGCATCAAGTATTATTTGTAAGCCATTAATTTCATTTTGTATCTACAATTTTTATGGGTAACTTGTATATAAAGGAACAAATTTTTAAGTTAAAAGAACAATTTTAATGTGTTGAATGGTAACTGTTGTTGTCTTGTGATATGTGAAGACTTATATATTTATATTTTATTTATTTTTTAACATTTTTAAAGAAAGTTTAGTTTTATATTAAAATGAGCTTTATCCATGGAATAATTTTTTCCTACGACAATAATGATTTTATTGACTGTATTCCCCTTTATGTACTATTAAATTCTAGTCTAAAGTTAGTTTTGTTTACCCTGTTTTAGGTTATATCAAAATTTTGATGTCATGTCTAATGATAAATTTAATATACAGTCAAACCCGTCTTAAAGACAACCTGCAAAATTGTATTTATGAGCAGGTTGAACATTTTTCAGATTTCAATATTCTTGACAATCTCTCAAATGCCAGCTTTGAAGGTTAATTTTGAAGTCTTTTGTTAGTCATATATAAAAAATATAAGATAAACTCACATGTTATAGAACAGGCAATTTTAGCTCTAAATTATTAATGCCACATATCTTTGAAGAAAAATTGTTACTGTTATCTTGACATTATTTAGAAGTATGACTTTTATGTATTTAAAGTTATGTTTAACAATGACCATTTTAAGAAAATCCTTACCAAAACTTATTTTGTAATATTACTTCTTTGATGCAATTACCTGTATTTTTACCTATATTGATAATTTATGTCTTTTTAAATTCATAAAACCAACTTATTTCTTACCTATTAATCAATGCATTGACAAAATACCACTTTGACCAATTAGAATCCTCAATGTAATGACAAAAGGTGGTTCAACCTACCAGGGCAATAATATTCATACATGTATTTGTCCAGAAAAATAATTAGCAGGTGATTATTTCTTAATTGAACAGGGTTTTACGTCCCAGTCAAGAATATTTCACTTATATCAACTGTCATCAGCTATAGGTCAAGTCGACTCAAGTGTTAACTTTGCAATGTGTTCAGGGTAATGTGCACAGAGGGTTGTTTTATATGCCATGCCATGACACCAGATAGCACCTTTTTGGGTCTATTCCGAAGGACCCCATGAATTTCATTTCTGAATGCCTAGTACTTGATGAAAGAACAGTTACTTCGTATTTACAAGTCTTGGGTAGACCTAGTCCGCGGTTTGAACCCACAACATTCCACATACAAAACGACTACACTACCAACTGAGCAATCATAGTGGTAAACAGGTAACAATATACACAATCATATTTAAATGATGTAAGGTAAGTAGAGGGGTTAAAAGGATTGTATTTTCATGTAGTTTTACAGTAAAACATGTTTATAACGAAGCCCTAGGGACTCTATTTTTAACTTTGTTTTAAAGTGACTTTGTTATCGTATATTGTTATAAATAGATTTACATAGAGAAGCGGTCGACCCAAATATTTGACTTCGCACTACCTATGTATTTGTTGTAAGCATGTTCATTTTGTTTGTATTTTACTATACATTAGACAGTGTGTTAAAAGTAGTTTTTAAACAAAAAAGCAAATGTTATATGAACATTTTAATGACATAGTGTTCAAATCACCAAAATATAACAATTAAAATGCTGATAAAAATGTGATATGAAAGAAATCACATATAACATGGTTTTTGAGTAATGGTCTTGGGTTCTGTCTGTCCTAAACCATCACTCAAACCCATGTGTAAATTTATTATGTCATTACTAACAATATAACATTTATGGGATGTGTATACATTCTGTGTAAAGTTTTCCAATGTCCTACTAACAATAAGTAACATAGAATTTTTGGGATGTGTGTACATTATGTGTAAAGTTTTCCAATGTTTAATTTATTATATAACATTGATTATGAGATAATAAAGTATGGTACAAGTATTCAAAGATATGTGTTTTGTACATTGATTGAATATCCCCCCCCCTATTTTTAGGAATGATAGTAACGTTAGAAATGCACTCAAACTTTCTAAATTTTGAAGACTTGGGTATCATTTTCCTGCAAGATGACATCATGTTCCCCACATAATGACGTCATACATATGTAATTGTCGTTTAATTATGACGTCACTACAGGTCATATGGTTATGTAATTTACATGTTTCTCACACGAGACATGGAAATCATGCATTTTTACCCATGTGAGATTTTTCTGTCTCAACCTAGGGATGAGATCACTTGTCTCAACCAACAATTTCTCAACGTCACAATTATTTAAACACGCTTCATTTATGACGTCATAATCATTTTTACATGAGGACATCAACAAAATTGGTTACATTGTTTTCAGAAGGCGCCAATGATGGCCTGAAAACTGAATGTTTGATGCAATTTTTTGTTTACAGATCATGTTTTTATTTTGCAAATGTGTAAGGAAAAGAATTCAACACATGTAACAGTGTAAAACAGAGATATCTCAAACACAGAGGAATATTTTCAATGTCTAGAACTGGCTAAAGCTTGTTCTGGACAAGAAAGTATTCATCCTCGTTTGAGATATCTCTGCCTTACACTGTTGTCGTGTAAGATTCTATTAACCTCTCATAGCAAAAATTCCTATCTCACATGAGCAGGAATGGGAGAATAGGTTATCACAATCAGAGGATGTACAGATTTTATTCTACATGAGCCTTGATGAATCTTTCTTTGCAAAAAATATATTTGTTGTATATATTATTGCAACAAAATTCAAAATTTTAAAATCTGCAAGAAATAACTGAAATAATTGTCAAAACTCAACAACTGACATGACCTTGATCTCATTTTGAAAGGGATTAAAGTGAATTTTCTTTACATGTACAGTCAAACCTGTCTATAAAGGACACCCAAGGGAACCAGTTAAAGTGACCTTAATGGGCAGGTGACGTTTATATACAGGTTCAAATAATATAAATAAAGAACAATTGGGATGCATTTCTACTGGCCTTTATAAGCAGGTGACCCTTATATAGAGGTGGCCTTTAAGGCAGGTTGGGCTGTATTAAGATTTGGTAATTTAGAATTATTTATGAAATTTATGCACATCAAAACAGACCAAATAAATTAATATATGCTTAAGAACCCATAGAATTCAAATAATACATCATACTTAGTATGCAATAATCAGAGAAGGTTTTGATCTTTCACCGACCCCAGTATGCCTCTGACAAAGTTTGATTGATATCTGTCCAATACCTTTGTCTTTTGAGGAAAAGCAGAACTATGGGTTACAGACCTCTACATGCATGCATGCGCATACACAGGCTGTGCCAAATCATTAGCTCACCTTTCAAGATGAGCTAAAAATTCTGTCTGAACAAGAACTGAGGAATGAACTACACACAACTAGTCAATAACTATACATATGAACTAGACCTTTATATATGTGAAAGTCTGTCATCGTTAATTAAGATTTGAAAAATCTTTATATTATTAGTTATTGGTCAAGTTGTGATAAAAATGTAAATTACATATGTTGACCTTAGTATAAGTGTCATTAAGATTCTTGTTAAATATAAATCTCAATGATCTTCTATAGCTAACAATGACATATGTTTGGCATTCTTTTGGACCATTGCATCACACATGCTTTACTAACTACTATGTAAATTATAATAATCGGTAGGGAGACCAAACTACTATGTAGAGAAAAAGGGGGTCACAGTGGTGAAAGTGAGGAGCATCTGTGTGCCACCAATTCTAGCACTTATTTTATTAAATGTGTTCGTCTAGCTAATCATTGTGACTTATTGATAGCATTGTGTAACCTGAACACAGTACTGCAAGAACAGAAGAATGTCCTGTCATCAAAATATATACGTTTATTTTCTTTACATTGCAACAATATATTTAGTTTAAAAGCAACAATGTTACTGTTAGTGGTATTAATTCATGTGAAGCTTTGAATAACTTGCAACCAAATAAGCTATAGCAGAAAGATGCATAAAACAAACAAGCTATAGCAGAAAGATGCATAAACCAAATAAGCTATAGCAGAAAGATGCATAAACCAAATAAGCTATATAGAAAGACGCGTAAACCAAACAAGCTATAGCAGAAAGACGCGTAAACCAAATAAGCTATAGCAGAAAGACGCGTAAACCAAACAAGCTATAGCAGAAAGACCCATAAACCAAATAAGCTATAGCAGAAAGACGCATCAACCAAACAAGCTATAGCAGAAAGACGCATAAACCAAATAAGCTATAGCAGAAAGACGCATAAACCAAATAAGCTATAGCAGAAAGATGCATAAAACAAATAAGCTATAGCAGAAAGATGCATAAACCAAATAAGCTATAGCAGAAAGACGCGTAAACCAAATAAGCTATAGCAGAAAGACGCGTAAACCAAACAAGCTATAGCAGAAAGACCCATAAACCAAATAAGCTATAGCAGAAAGACGCATCAACCAAACAAGCTATAGCAGAAAGACGCATAAACCAAACAAGCTATAGCAGAAAGACGCATAAACCAAACAAGCTATAGCAGAAAGATGCATAAACCAAATAAGCTATAGCAGAAAGACGCGTAAACCAAACAAGCTATAGCAGAAAGACCCATAAACCAAATAAGCTATAGCAGAAAGACGCATCAACCAAACAAGCTATAGCAGAAAGAAGCATAAACCAAATAAGCTATAGCAGAAAGACGCATAAACCAAATAAGCTATAGCAGAAAGACGCATCAACCAAACAAGCTATAGCAGAAAGACGCATAAACCAAATAAGCTATAGCAGAAAGATGCATAAACCAAATAAGCTATAGCAGAAAGACGCATAAACCACATAAGCTATAGCAGAAAGACGCATAAACCACATAAGCTATAGCAGAAAGACGCATAAACCAAATAAGCTATAGCAGAAAGACGCATAAACCAAATAAGCTATAGCAGAAAGATGCATAAACCAAACAAGCTATAGCAGAAAGACACATAAACCAAATAAGCTATACAGAAAGACGCATAAACCAAAAAACCTATAGCAGAAAGACGCATAAACCAAACAAGCTATAGCAGAAAGACGCATAAACCAAACAAGCTATAGCAGAAAGACGCATAAACCAAACAAGCTATAGCAGAAAGATGCATAAACCAAATAATCTATAGCAGAAAGACGCATAAACCAAATAAGCTATAGCAGAAAGACGCATAAACCAAACAAGCTATAGCAGAAAGACGCATAAACCAAACAAGCTATAGCAGAAAGACGCATAAACCAAATAAGCTATACAGAAAGACGCATAAACCAAACAAGCTATAGCAGAAAGACACATAAACCAAATAAGCTATAGCAGAAAGACGCATAAACCAAACAAGCTATAGCAGAAAGACACATAAACCAAACAAGCTATAGCAGAAAGACACATAAACCAAACAAGCTATAGCAGAAAGACACATAAACCAAACAAGCTATAGCAGAAAGATGCATAAACCAAATAAGCTATAGCAGAAAGACGCATCAACCAAACAAGCTATAGCAGAAAGACGCATAAACCAAACAAGCTATAGCAGAAAGACGCATAAACCAAACAAGCTATAGCAGAAAGACGCATAAACCAAATAAGCTATAGCAGAAAGACACATAAACCAAACAAGCTATAGCAAAAAGACGCATAAACCAAATAAGCTATAGCAGAAAGACGCATAAACCAAACAAGCTATAGCAGAAAGACGCATAAACCAAATAAGCTATAGCAGAAAGATGTATAAACCAAACAAGCTATAGCAGAAAGACACAAACCAAACAAGCTATAGCAAAAAGACGCATAAACCAAATAAGCTATAGCAGAAAGACGCATAAACCAAACAAGCTATAGCAGAAAGACCCATAAACCAAATAAGCTATAGCAGAAAGACGCATCAACCAAACAAGCTATAGCAGAAAGACGCATAAACCAAACAAGCTATAGCAGAAAGACGCATAAACCAAACAAGCTATAGCAGAAAGACGCATAAACCAAATAAGCTATAGCAGAAAGATGCATAAACCAAAAAATTTATAGCAGAAAGACGCATAAACCAAATAAGCTATAGCAGAAAGACGCATAAACCAAATAAGCTATAGCAGAAAGATGTATAAACCAAACAAGCTATAGCAGAAAGACACATAAACCAAACAAGCTATAGCAAAAAGACGCATAAACCAAATAAGCTATAGCAGAAAGACGCATAAACCAAACAAGCTATAGCAGAAAGACGCATAAACCAAACAAGCTATAGCAGAAAGACGCATAAACCAAACAAGCTATAGCAGAAAGACGCATAAACCAAATAAGCTATACAGAAAGACACATAAACCAAACAAGCTATAGCATCAAGACGCATAAACCAAATAAGCTATAGCAGAAAGACGCATAAACCAAACAAGCTATAGCAGAAAGACGCATAAACCAAATAAGCTATACATAAAGACGCATAAACCAAATAAGCTATAGCAGAAAGACGCATAAACCAAACAAGCTATAGCAGAAAGACGCATAAACCAAACAAGCTATAGCAGAAAGACGCATAAACCAAATAAGCTATACAGAAAGACACATAAACCAAACAAGCTATATACAAGACGCATAAACCAAATAAGCTACACAGAAAGACACATAAACCAAACAAGCTATAGCAGAAAGACGCATAAACCAAATAAGCTATACAGAAAGACGCATAAACCAAACAAGCTATAGCAGAAAGACACATAAACCAAACAAGCTATAGCAGAAAGACACATAAACCAAACAAGCTATAGCAGAAAGACACATAAACCAAACAAGCTATAGCAGAAAGACAATAAACCAAACAAGCTATAGCAGAAAGATGCATAAACCAAATAAGCTATAGCAGAAAGACGCATAAACCAAACAAGCTATAGCAGAAAGACGCATAAACCAAACAAGCTATAGCAGAAAGACGCATAAACCAAACAAGCTATAGCAGAAAGACGCATAAACCAAATAAGCTATAGCAGAAAGACAATAAACCAAACAAGCTATAGCAAAAAGACGCATAAACCAAATAAGCTATACAGAAAGACGCATAAACCAAACAAGCTATAGCAGAAAGACGCATAAACCAAATAAGCTATAGCAGAAAGATGCATAAACCAAACAAGCTATAGCAGAAAGACACATAAACCAAACAAGCTATAGCAAAAAGACGCATAAACCAAATAAGCTATAGCAGAAAGACGCATAAACCAAACAAGCTATAGCAGAAAGACCCATAAACCAAATAAGCTATAGCAGAAAGACGCATCAACCAAACAAGCTATAGCAGAAAGACGCATAAACCAAACAAGCTATAGCAGAAAGACGCATAAACCAAATAAGCTATAGCAGAAAGATGTATAAACCAAACAAGCTATAGCAGAAAGACACATAAACCAAACAAGCTATAGCAAAAAGACGCATAAACCAAATAAGCTATAGCAGAAAGACGCATAAACCAAACAAGCTATAGCAGAAAGACCCATAAACCAAATAAGCTATAGCAGAAAGACGCATCAACCAAACAAGCTATAGCAGAAAGACGCATAAACCAAACAAGCTATAGCAGAAAGACCCATAAACCAAATAAGCTATAGCAGAAAGACGCATCAACCAAACAAGCTATAGCAGAAAGACGCATAAACCAAACAAGCTATAGCAGAAAGACGCATAAACCAAACAAGCTATAGCAGAAAGACGCATAAACCAAACAAGCTATAGCAGAAAGACGCATAAACCAAATAAGCTATAGCAGAAAGATGCATAAACCAAAAAATTATAGCAGAAAGACGCATAAACCAAATAAGCTATAGCAGAAAGACGCATAAAAAATAAGCTATAGCAGAAAGACGCATAAACCAAACAAGCTATAGCAGAAAGACGCATAAACCAAATAAGCTATAGCAGAAAAGACACATAAACCAAACAAGCTATAGCAAAAAGACGCATAAACCAAACAAGCTATAGCAGAAAGACGCATAAACCAAACAAGCTATAGCAGAAAGACGCATAAACCAAACAAGCTATAGCAGAAAGACGCATAAACCAAACAAGCTATAGCAGAAAGACGCATAAACCAAATAAGCTATACAGAAAGACACATAAACCAAACAAGCTATAGCATCAAGACGCATAAACCAAATAAGCTATAGCAGAAAGACGCATATACCAAACAAGCTATAGCAGAAAGACGCATAAACCAAATAAGCTATACATAAAGACGCATAAACCAAATAAGCTATAGCAGAAAGACGCATAAACCAAACAAGCTATAGCAGAAAGACGCATAAACCAAACAAGCTATAGCAGAAAGACGCATAAACCAAATAAGCTATACAGAAAGACACATAAACCAAACAAGCTATAGCAACAAGACGCATAAACCAAATAAGCTACACAGAAAGACGCATAAACCAAACAAGCTATAGCAGAAAGACGCATAAACCAAATAAGCTATACAGAAAGACGCATAAACCAAACAAGCTATAGCAGAAAGACATAAACCAAACAAGCTATAGCAAAAAGACGCATAAACCAAACAAGCTATAGCATCAAGACGCATAAACCAAATAAGCTACACAGAAAGACGCATAAACCAAACAAGCTATAGCAGAAAGACGCATAAACCAAATAAGCTATACAGAAAGACACATAAACCAAACAAGCTATAGCATCAAGACGCATAAACCAAATAAGCTATAGCAGAAAGACGCATATACCAAACAAGCTATAGCAGAAAGAAAGACGCATAAACCAAATAAGCTATACATAAAGACGCATAAACCAAATAAGCTATAGCAGAAAGACGCATAAACCAAACAAGCTATAGCAGAAAGACGCATAAACCAAACAAGCTATAGCAGAAAGACGCATAAACCAAATAAGCTATACAGAAAGACACATAAACCAAACAAGCTATAGCAACAAGACGCATAAACCAAATAAGCTACACAGAAAGACGCATAAACCAAACAAGCTATAGCAGAAAGACGCATAAACCAAATAAGCTATACAGAAAGACGCATAAACCAAACAAGCTATAGCAGAAAGACACATAAACCAAACAAGCTATAGCAAAAAGACGCATAAACCAAACAAGCTATAGCATCAAGACGCATAAACCAAATAAGCTACACAGAAAGACGCATAAACCAAACAAGCTATAGCAGAAAGACGCATAAACCAAATAAGCTATATAGAAAGACGTATAAACCAAACAAGCTATAGCAGAAAGACACATAAACCAAACAAGCTATAGCAGAAAGACGCATAAACCACACAAGCTATACAGAAAGACGCATAGTAACCATTCAAGCTAATATAAAGTACATTTCAATGGAAGACTATGCTTCTTGTGAAGTAAAAAACGTACTAAGGGAAATAAATCGTACAACTATCATTTTTAGTACATCGTGTATAATACTAAACAATGTATGAAATCTCAGTGCGAGGCTGTTCTTAAATACCGTTATAAACCGGTGACTGAAAGCATCTTCTTAGAAAACAGTCACTGTAAGCAAAAGCAAGAAACAATGCAAATTTATAAAACGAGTCGACAAAATGAAGAACACTGATCATATATGGCTCCCGAATTTGGATAGGTACCGAGTTTCATATGGTGAAATATCGGTAATGTTCAGTTATGTGGTTGTAGTGATATAGAAGGTTTCTAACAATTCTACTTATTTTACAATTATTGGTCCATAAACATATAAAATATTTGACTTTTAAAATGTTTTAGAAAGTAAAACATAAAGCTGTCATGTTTCAAATAGGCGTGGTGTATCGTCAGATCATGTGATCTCAATATATCTTAAAGAGCGCTTACATCATCGTGTAGAGTAGGCCAGAAAAAGCGGCGTCTGAACTTCACTGTAGCTGTCTTGTATCCCAAATGCCCTGTTGTCTTGGATTCATGAAGTTCGTCGAGCACAACTTGACTGAACTTCTATGGTAATACCAACCGATACCGGACATCCTTGCCGATTTCCAACGTCTATATAATAATCCGTTCATTTTCAAGCGTGAAAACTGCGAGTAAAATATTTTAGCATCCATTCCATCGGCGGATAATTCATTCCATTCAGGTCGAGGCAAATTACTCTCTTTCAGCTCAACCGAGGTACTCAGATCAGGACATTTTCTTTGCTCCTCCCTCATTTCACCATTTGTCCAAAATGACTCTAGCCCAACTACTTTTTAAGGAAACGAGTAGGTATAACATCTTTACCTAGTCCATCTTCCTATTGGTACTTTTTAGATATCGAATCATGACCACACTGACGACATGGAACCCTCGAAAAAGCGCCCGCGTTTGCGTGACGCCATCCTGGTCGGTGCTCTATCTTGAATGCTCAACGGCCCATGATCTGTCCTGATGGTGAATTTGGTATCGACAAAATAATGACGGGAATGTTTGGTAAGGAAAACAACAGCCAACAACTCCTTGTGCGAGGTACAATAGTTCATTTCCGCCTTTGACAAGGACCTGCTTGCATAAGCAATCACTTGAAAACTCGCAACCGTCTTGATCTTGAGACAGCACTGCTCCGATTCAATAGTCGCTTGTGTCAGTGTCAAGAATATACTTGCTTTCGGCTCGAGGATAAGATAAAATTGGCGCTTCTACTAATTTAGATGTTAATACCTAAAATGCCGTCCAGCATTCTTCTGTCCATTCAAACTGCTGTGGTTTCTCCATGAGCCGATGCCAGGGGCGCGCAATTTCAGCAAAACATCGTATAAAACGTCGATAGCAAGATGGCAGATTCATCTTGCTCCATCTGCCAATATCTTGAGGCCAATTCTATTGTGGAAAACCATTTTGCTTCATCAAGTGAGTCAAGAGCCTCATCGATCCGTGGTATTGGGTAAATATCCTTATAAGTCAAAGCGTTCAACTTATGGAAATCAACGCAAAAACGGACAGATCCGTCCTTCCTTTACACTAACACGATCGAAGACACCCAAAGACTGTTATAGATGGCTCAAACATTTTCTGCTTTAGCATTTTGTAAATTTCCCCATCTAATCAGCGATATCTTGTTTTACAAATGGAAGTCGGTAAGGTTTCTGTCTCATCGGCGCTGCGTCTTTTGTATAAAGTTGATGCTTTACTAAAGAAGTCCTTCTCAGGTCGGTGTCGGACGCAGCAAAGGTATTCTGATATTTGGACAGCATTATTAATACTTAGTCACTATCTTCAGATCTCAGATGTTAAGCACTGTTTTCATACAAACTCACAAAATGTTTAGGAAGATAATGAGGCTTATTTCTATTTGCTTCAATCTTGCTAATACTATATATATGTTCCTTGTGTGCAAAGTCTACCAACTTATATCATCAACTGGGGAGACAATATTCCTACAGTCGTTCCTTTGTATAACAGGACACTATCATTGTTTGGATTCATAAGTCTTTCTGGGACTGATTTGCCGTCACAGCCAACCAGCGTCATTGCAGTACATGACCCGGTTTTTGCAATTCGACCCTCTTAATTCGATTCTGTTACTCCAAATAGTCTCTTCGAGTTTTTGTTTACTGCTGCTCCAGAAATAACATTTCGCTATGTCCTGGTATTGATGCTGTTTCCTTGACAATAATACGACAACATCTAATTTTTGTTTCATTACATTCCGTCCTTGTCGGCTCTGTCCCAAATCTGACTTTTAACTAAACCAGATCTATCTGACAATTAGACCGAAAGACAATCAATTCCCAATACTCCTTGTCCTTCTATACGAGCCACCAACACATTTGCACTGAACTTTAAGTCCTCTTTAGTAATGTCGGTTTCAAATACAGTATACCCAAAGTTTCTAAATCTTCCCCCATTGGCCAGGGTGACTTTATATCCTTCAATCGCTAAAACAGGACGTCTTGAATGCGGTATTTCGTAAACATTTTCGGCTGAAATGATGGTTACCGCTGCTCCCGTATCAACCAAGAAATTCACATCACTGCCTCTGATGGATGCTTTCACAACAAACCTTCGTCTGCTTGGCTGTGAATTTTTCGCTCAGAACTGTTTTCATTGCGAAACTGTGTGTTCCTCTAGAGTTCGTCCCCGGTCCTCGAAAAGAGCTTTTTTATGTTTCTCTCCATACCCCGTCTCTTTTTACAATATCGTTTGAAGTGCCCTTCTTCGTCACAAAAGTAACATTTATTTCTGGATCGGGTCACAAAATTCTCTCTCAAAGACAGTTGACACTCGTCTTTGGTCTTAAACATGACACTTTTTATTTCCAAGATTTCTTTTTAGAGCGTTTAAAAGACTGATATTAACTCGACGAAATTTTCTTCGGATTTACCAACAACGTGACATCGTCTATTATTCATATCAGCATTGTCCTTAGGTTCTGCACCCGTAAATGCTTCAAACTCTAGCACAACTTTTACCGCATCGTCAAGATTGTTAGGTTTAGCTTGAAAACACACACGCATTCTTGATTCGTTAGTTGTGAGTCCATCTAGGAAACGACTTTTCCCGAACCTATCTTGCAAGTCTATTGGTATTTTTAAATACGCTAATGTAGTGAGACACATTAGCCTATAGCTTGACCAAGTTCCCGTACCGATTCACCAGCTTTCCTTCTTCTAGGCCTCAGTTCTGTTAAGAACAGTTCTGCTTGTCCATCAGGTCCGAATTGTCTGCCCAATTTTCCTACCAACAAATCGTAACTTACCGTCTTATCTGTAGGCAAGTCTCCAATCACTTGTTGCGTCGTACCTCTAAGACTTGCTGCTGAGAAATGTGCTTTTTGTTCAGATCTCCAACTATATATTCTCGAACAATATTCGAAGTGAGCTTTGCAACTTATCCAGGAGAATTCTCCGTTATAGCGATTTGGCATAAAACTTGGTTTCCCTGAACAAATACGGCGTATTAATATATCTGCTTCCGCATGTATTGTCCCAGTAGATGCCGTCCCAGTAGAGAAATTACTCATAACGTTCCTTCTTAAAAGTAACTACCAGTATCAACAGTTAACCTGTCTACATGATGTTCAACCAATTCTGTCCCAAAACTGCATCTGTTCTCTTCTACTTGTCCGTAATGTAGTATTTTTGGTTCTTTCGATTCAGTGTGTCCTACTGACGTCGTACCACTTGTCCGAGATACGCAAGATTTGAAGTTTTGTTTCATGGAAGCCGTACTAGCAGCCGTCCCTGTCACATGTATATAGTTGCGGAACAAACTGTCTTTGTGAAGGTTGCTGTCCTGCCGTCCAGAGCCCTTTGCTACAAACAAATCTGAATTGCACTGGTCCATATACACAAGTTTTATTGAAATCTGTCTGGTAGTTTCAGAGCCTTGGAGAAGCGGAAAATGTGTGACAACGATGCACGTACATACACGTGCACATACACACGCTGTGCTATGCCATACGCTCGCCTGACTTTTTGTCAGGTGAGCTAAAAATGTATCAATATCATATGAAATTCTTACAATATCAACAAATGCAATGTGATCCATGCACAGCAACTTACAGAAAAATTTAATATTGCAACTGGAGTTAAACAAGGATGCTTAATGTCACCATTTCTATTCCTACAATGACTAGATTTGATAATGAAAACACCACATAAGGCAAAATGAATGGTATCCAATGTATACCATGTGACAACAACTGGTAGATTTTACAGATGATTTAGCGCTCCTTTCCCGGCAAACAACAACAAAAGAAAACATCAAGGATAGCAGAGACATAATCAAAACTTGGTCTGAAAATAAATATTGATAAGACAAAAGTCATGAAAGTAAATAACATCAACCAACATCCAATTAAAAAGTCAACAACAGTAAAGAAGTAGAATCCTTCCCATATATGTAAGCAGTATATAGTCGGCATTCATGGAAGAATGGGCGAGGATACAAGATCAAGAATTAAGAAAGCTAGAACAGTATTTATCATCTTGAAGATCCTTTTTATATCAACAAAACGCAGACTTTTCAGCAGCAATTCAAATCAGTCCAACTTATGGCTCTGAAAATGGAGAGCAAGAGAGACTATAGAGCATTCTGAAACGAGCGCCTAGTGTAAAATCAACACTGGTATAGTATGTTATTTTAACCACTGGGTCAGTATCTCTGTTGGTAGATTAAGTATCCCCTGGAATATCATAAACTCAGTAGGCGATACTTTTGTATTGTCAGAAATATACTAATATCTATATTTGCTGCTTGTTAAAATCTGAAAATCCTCCCTCATACAATGTATTCCCTTAGCCGTAAATTTTGCTAAATATATTTTGGATATTTTTTCAATCCCTTGAAAAATTATTTTGGTTTCACAATAATGGTCGAAGGGCTATAATGATGGGGAATAGTATTCCGAAATGACCGCCTAATGCTGTAAAATAAGCACTGGTGTAATATGTAATTTTGTAAATTAATGCCCGAGAAGAATCTTGGACGTCAGATGACAAGACAATGTTAGTGATGTATCACAAAACAAAACCATATTGTCCCACAAATCCAAAAGCGGAAATGGAGATGGTGTCGTCACACCTGCCAAAATCACAAAACAAGCTCTGAAATGAAACACGCATGGAAAAGGCAAAGAGAACGCCCAAGAAACTCCTGCATAAAAGACACAGAAATGGAGAAATGGGGGAAACAACTGCTCAGACATAGATCGAAAAACTCACACAGAACAGAGTCAGATGCAGAGAGTTTCTTCATTGATGGTCTAAGCTCCATTGGGACCTAAAGGCCAAAGTAGTACTAGTATGTAAGTTTGGACGGGTATATAATAGCAAAATGGTATCTGTGTAGTAATGACATAATATTAGACAACAGTGACCAGCCTTGGCATATGGTGGTGTCGCGGGATGGACACTGGATCAATGAGTTCTGGGCAAAATATATTAGAACTTGAGTTGAGATTTCTCTATATGGCACCACAAGTAGTGATCTATTCTATGCAATACTACTTCAAGTTCCTGGGGTTACTTCGGAAGCGGTTCCGAAGTTAACCTGTTGGTACAACCGGTTCTGTTTTATGATTTATTGATAAATTGATTTTGTGGAAACTGAAGACCATATCAATAGACGTGTATCTGCCATAATTTCACAATTACAAGTGGAAAAACGCTGGATATATGACAAAATGGTATCCTGATGTAGTGAAAACATTATGAAACCCCGGCTTTGGACGGGCACTTGCTCTATTTAATAACGATCCAATAAAAATTTACTGGCGATATTCCCGGAAAATCGCATTAAATCAACCTTCTGTTATATCTACTTAAGGGTCATTTAAGTAGGAAAATTCAAGTGAAAACCATTTGGTTGAAAAGCGTGAAAGAGGGTTATAATTATGAAATTACCTACAAAAGTGTAAAGATTTATAAATAAAAATAAAGTAGGAATTGATAATTTAAGAAATTTTAAAATATTTGTTGCATTTTTTAAAGAAAATTGTGCAAAAATACCCGTGTTGGGGAAAATAGCTTACGCCTTGTATAACGAATTGATTTTAAAAAATGAAAATATATTAAGATAATCAACGTCATAGAGCAGTGCAAAGGGGGTAGAGTTTGTTAAAGAAATACGAGTTTTTTAAAAACTCGACAATTTACGGTTGAGGTTTTTTATGTTTTGTTTTCCTTTAAAAAATGCGTGTACCAGGCGTGATAGTTGATGTTTTAAGGCTACCAACGATCCAAAAGAAGATTATAAAAGCTAAGTTTGAATATTACTTGATTATTGCTGAGGCATATTCGGCTTTATATAGTTCAACAATGTTGAAACCAAACAATATTTACCTCGATTTAAATAGAACAGTATTGTGTGACCGTGCACTTTTAGTGACTTGTTGTATTTTGGATTATTAGTGGCCTTAGAATATAAATATCACGCCTGGTACACGCATTTTTAAAAGGAAAATAAATCGTAGATAATCTCAACCGTAAATTGTCGATTTCTCAAAAACCTCGTATTTCTTTAACAAACTCTGGCCCCTTTGCACTGCTCTATGACGTTGACTATCTTAATATCTTTGCATTTTTTAAAATCAATTCGTTATACAAGGTGTAAGCTATTTTCCCCAACACGTGTATTTTTGTACAATTTTTATAAAAACATGCAACAAATATTTTAAAATTTCTTAAATTATCAATTCCTTCTGTATTTTTATTTAAAAATCTCCACACTTGTGTAAGTAATTTCATAATTATACCCCTATTTCACGCTTTTCAACAAAATGGTTTTCACTTGAATTTTCCTACTTAGATGACCCTTAAGTCGAATTCAAAAGAAATAAAAGGTTCAAGATTGTACTTTTTCGTTGTACATAACAGTGCTTTATAAGTACTTTATAAGGTTTTTTTTAAAATAATTTGATAATGTTTATTAATCCAACCAAAAATATATTTTGTATCAAAATGTTCTAATTAAATCATTTAAATTTTTAAAGAAATAGACTCTAACTAACAGCAAACTATGTTTTTTTTCAAAACTAGACAACTACTTGTTCAACGCGCGAAAATCGCATATAACGTAATGGCTGTGAAAGAGAAAGTATAATAACCGCTCCCTAACGAGTAAAAAATCGGCGGTTGTACTTCCGGGTCAAAGAGGCGACCGCTCAAGCGTTGTAATCTATTCATCTGTTGGATGCAAATACACTTATTTTCCAATAATGTAAGATAAATGGACAAATACTAACACAGTAGGTAAGCCAAATTTTCATTTTTGTTCATAAATAACCAAACGAAATTTCAAGGGAAGGACAAAACAGTCCACAATCGGTGAAATAAGTCCCAGCGGATCTTCATCCATTTTTACACACAGCTTGTTGCTGTAACAGAAATTTGATTACATTTACTGCTTGTTTTGTCAACTTTTACGGCTAATGTAATTAATTATGGTCGTAACCCCAATCTTTTATATTTAAGATTGAGGAATTTCAGACAATAAGGTCAAATTTTAAGAATTGACTTCTTTTTTATTATTTTTTGTAGAAATTTGGACATGCTTTTTTCCATTGTTGTTGAATTTCACTGTTATATTTTGCCCCATACCAAATAAACCAAGGAGTTTATGTGTAAAAAATTATAGTATGAACATGTGAATGTGGAGTTTCTGAGTAATATTAACCGTAGTTGTAATATACAAGTAGACCTGTACTGTATCTGATTAGGCACACTGTTTGTAGGTCAAGTTTAAAACATGGATTTAACCGCCACTGTTGGTTTGTAGTACTTTGTACATATGTGTACTCAACACACATGGTTTAAATTGCAAATATGTTGTATAACTTGTAACATAATGACGGAATTGTTCAGGTGATTATTTAAATTGATAATTTGATAGCACCAATATTTTTATGAAAACATTCATTTTTGTATTTTTGCAAATTAGTTGTGTATTACACATGACATAATGAATGATAGAGTCCCATGTTTACTGTAAATTATTAGCTGTTTCACTTTATAAGGATTCATGGGTGGCGCAAATACATCTTAAAAATCATGCTATGCCTTCAATATCTTCAATTGTTTAATCAGATAATCTATTTATGATTATATAAATATCTTAATACCACTTATTAAGTATTATCAGTGTATTGCATATTCAGCACCTGAAATATACATTAAATATCTTTATACTTTTATCATTATCCAAGTGAAAGAGAACTTTTTATGTAATATATCATTAACAAATCTTATCTCTCCAAGTTCTTTATTCCATTCTTTGTTTTACTTTACGCCTCGCTTGTATGTCAAACATCTCAATAACCCCAGCAGAGTTACTATTTTTGTCTTACTGTATTCTTTATTTAGTCTGGAGTTCATAATACTCCTCACAGAGAGCCTGTGTGTTATGTGTAACATTCTCTATATTGCAACTCAGTGCTCTATCCAGTTTATGTATGAAATCATCTCATCAGCAAAAAATTTACATACATGTATATATAATATATGCATACTGGTACTTGTTTTAGAGAATTTTTAATGAAGATTAGTATGCTCTCGTTAGTTTTCTAAATTCCTTTGTTGTGCTCTTATAATTGCAGAGATGAGATATATACAGATGTTGCACATAAAATTGCAAACGAATTTGTCATAGAAAATTTTGAGCACTAGAGTAATCAATGTTTCCTATATGTTGTAGAAATATGTTTCTTCTGAAAGGTAAATTTGTATGGTGGCAATAAAATTTGCTATGTCCATTGGATGGTCTGCCTGTGTGTCACGTACCAGTCCTTTAACTAATGTACATGTATCTGGTATGGAAATGTTCCTTTTAGTAGTTGTGATTTACTTAGAATCATAAATTCTGAATTGAGCTGAGGGACTCAGCAACAGCTTTCCATCTAAACTGATTTTGAAGTTTTTAATTGCCTTCTTTGCCTCTGTCCAGGTCACACCAGTCGTCTCCACTTTTATGGTTTTTTTTATCGATTGTCCAATTGTTCTTTTACTTTGGGATCCAACTCATGATTAAAGTTTTCCACAGTTCAAAGACCAAATTCCATTTATGTAGATATAATTGACTTTTGGTACTAACTGAATGAATTTTAATTCATCTTGAAATTTTTACCATGGAAATAGGTCACTATGACATTGATATGACCTACATTTAAAATGTTAATTAGGCTTGGAATGCTGGTTTGTTAGGTCAGGATGTATTTTGAGTAGTTTTGATCAAGTGGTGTAAGAAAATATTTTTGTTTGTATAAAAGTGAAGAATTTTCAGTTAAATGAATGTCCTGTAACAGAATTAATTTTTGCAAACTCAGCATTGCTCTTGTTGATTTAGATAACTTTCCAAATCATAACCACCATGTTGAACCATCTGTACTCTGGTAATCTTGTTGATATGATTCTTCTAGGGTCGATTATTTCACAATCGGACAGGAAAGGGAAAGATATATACCGGGGATATATACTCGGACAAGGAATAAAACAAGAGTATTCCTACTGTAGCCTAGTGCAGTGTTTATCAACTGAACAAACCAGGCAATTATTACTTATGTTGGCAGGTTTGTACTGTAGGTCTGCTTGTTGATACATATAGTGATGTTCAGACTGTCCTAAATTGCCAAGTACTGGGTATGTTTTATGTAGCTGCAGCTTACGGTACTGTTTTTCATTCTCACATGTTCTTGTTCAGTTGTTTTGCATTGATTTCATTATGTAGGTTCTGAAGCTATTACATTTGTGGTTGTTGCAAGAAAAACTTATTTATATATATATGAATGATCAGAATCTTCTTGTCCTAATAAAAAATGTGTGTTTATTTTTACATGAGTGAGACAGACTTTGGTATGCTAATGTTGGTACATTTCAATCAAGACTGATAGACAACTGTGAATGTGAGGGTTGTGGTGATCACTGATGATGATAAAAATAAAAAACAAACAGTGCAGTCATTGTTAAGATTTGGAGAGATTATTGTTGATGTCGGAGCACTATGATTATATTGTACTGGTGTATCAAATATTTGGATGTAAAATATTTTCTTCCTTGTCTCACAGTGTATATATATAATACCTGGTAGTTTATCAAGTCTGCTTGTTACACCTGCTTCAGACATGTCATATATACAGTATATAGGGATCTATAATATAGCAGAGTAATTTACCTACATCTAGATGAACTATAGACAAAACTCCTTTGGAACAAGCATTTTATAAGTTTATAATAGTATTTCAAATTGACAACAAGTGTCAATATCACATGTCACATGGTTAATGTCACATGTACATGTACTGTATAAATCTCTCCTGGTTGCTGTTACTGTTATTTAAAAAATTTAGTCTGTCTCAGGCCTAAAAGTCTTAACATCATCGCTTAGGCTGGACCTTATCCCAGTTTTCATGGTATGAAGCAACAGATACCGCTGCAACATTTCCATTTGGATGTCATTTGATTGCAAAAGTAAGGCACCATATTTCTGTTGGCACAAATTTGTTTATCAGCCCAAGGGACTAGCATCGTCTGATTAAAAGTTTTGTTCTGATAAGTACATGCCATGAAGCCCTGTTGAGGTTTGAACCCTAAACATTGAATCACAAGTCAATGTGCATAAGCACTCAGCTAAGCTGTATTTGAGGGATATGGGGGAAAACAGGCTCGTAGTCTTGTACAAGTTTCTGACTTACTCTTTGACTCTATATATATGTAGGAAATTAGGACTCCAATTATGTTACAACAATAACATAACTGAGATCAAACAAGTTAGATCTAAAATTGGCACTTTAGTAAATACCTTGCATTAATTTAAAATTTTTAGGAATATAGTTAATCCTAGGAAGAGATTTAGAGGTTTAAAGTCTATGACATATGCCGGAAGTATAAGGTATTGTCAGTTTGACTTAAAACAAGCTGAAAACAAAATAGTTTTAATACACTTAAATAATGGGTTTATTTGTAATGTTATGTGTTGTAAAATAGAATGTCTTGCAGCCAAATACTAATATAGTTTTAGTATAAGCATTTATCATCATATATATTTCATATATATTTATAAGTGGTTAAGTTTAGTAAAATCTTTTGAGAATTTTTGAAGTTAAAATTAAATGATAAACATGAAATTTGGTGGACAAAGTTATAGGACCTAGGTCCCAGTTGAATGGAATGACATTGTTTTGGGAACTTTGAGTGGGCTTTTACGTCATAGTTTAAATTAGATGGCAAAGCTTGGTAAACTAGGGTGTAGGACTTTGGTCTTAATTTGAAAAACCTTGGAGCCTATTTGAAATTGAATGGCAAAGCTTGGAGAGTAGGACCTAAGTCCCAATTTGAAATAGGATGGGAAATTTTGGTAAACAAAGAGGTGTAGGGCCTAGGTCGTCATTTGAAATTGGATGGCAAATTGCGGTGAACAAAGGCTAAGGACCTAGGCCCCAATTTGAAATAGGATGGCAAATTTTGGTTAACAAAAAGGTGTAGGACCTAGGTCCCCATTTGAAATTAGATGGCAAAGCTTGGTGGACAAGGGTGTAGGACATAATTCCCAATTTGAAGTAGGATGGCAAAATTTGGTGGACAAAGAGGTGTACATGTAGGACCTAGGTCCCCATTGAAAATTGGATGTCAATTTGTGGTGAACAAAGTTGTAGGATCTAGGACCCAAATGAAATGGCAAATAGTGGTGAACAAAGGTGTAGGAGCTAGGTCCCAGTTTGAAATAGGATGACAAATTTTGGTAAACAAAGAGGTGTAGGACCTAGGTCCCCATTGGAAATTGGATGGCAAATTGTGGTGAACAAAGTTGTAGGACCTAGGACCAAAACATAAATTTTGCAAAACAGCTCTTGGTGATAAGGAAATATTATTGTGCATAAAATTACCCAGTAGTTACTACAGAGGAGGTTTTTTGAAGTCCCAGTAATTGTGCTACAAAATGTGACAAAAAATCGTTGAATAAAATGTCGCAATAAATAGTTTTTATCTTCTTTGCGTAAATGATGCTTTTGTAGCTTTTATTTGTTAAATTAAATATCTACCAATTTGAACTATTTATCATTTTATCGTAATTTTGATTTCATAAGCATGTAATTTTGAAATATTCTGTAGTTTTATATTGTAATTAATTCTAATAACAATAAAGTAATGCTTCAAGAGTGATTTTAATTTAAAAGTGGCTCTAGTAAAATTTAGGATTTTACTAAATCTAAAATTAAATGAAATCTTGGATTTTCCTATTAAACCAGTAAGATCCAGGATTTTACTAGTAAAATTCCAGATATCTAGCTTTTTCCTAGTAAAAAACATTCTGCATTTAACTAGATTAAAACCAGTAAAATAAAGAATTCTGGATTTTACTAGTAAAAAGCAAAGTTCTAGTTTTTACTGAATTAAATCCAGTGAAAACCAGAATTCTGCTGTTTACGAGTAAAATCCTGGATTTTACTGAATTCCAGTGTTTACTATGACATATGCATTGGATTTTCACTTTTAAGTGTTGCAAAATGATATTATTGTCAACTTATATGGTAGCATCTAAGAGTTATAATGTTAACATTTAATATGAAAGCTTTAGAATTACATATTATACCAGTTTTAATTTTACAGCACTAGACGGCCGTTTCGGAATACAATTCCTCATCAGTAGTGCTTGGACCAAAATTATGAAACCAAAATTATTTAAGATGTTGAAAAGCTACCCAAAGGACCAAAATATATTTTACCAAATTAAGCTAAGGAAATACTTTGCATGAGGGAGTATACCTTAGTTTTTGAGAAATTTCGAATTTTAACTTGCAGGAAATTTAGACAATTATAGTATATTTCTGACAATAATCAGAAAATATTGCCTACTGAGTTTGTGATATCCTCGGGGCACCTGCCACCAGCAGAGATATCGGCTCAGGGGTTTAAATTACATATTATACCAGTTTTAATTTCACAGCACTAGACGGCCGTTCCGGAATACAATTCCTCATCAGTAGTGCTTGGACCAAAATTAGAAAGTTTAAGTACTTAGACTTAAGTTAGAGTTCACTGTTCATATACTTATTTACAAGAAAGTACAGTCAAACCTGTCTATAAAAGTCACCCAAGGGAACCAGTAAAAATGGCCTTTTTGGACAGGTGGCCTTTATTTACAAGTTCAAATAATATGAATAAAGAACAATTCTGATATACTTCAACTGGCCTTTATAAGCAGGTGGCCTTGTATATGTTTTAATGCAATAAAATTTCAATAGTATTATAAACTCATGGAGTCTGTAGGTAGCTTATCCCTAGATTATATAGACTTTAAGATTACAGTTGGCTTTGTCACAGTTTAAATAGTCATGTGACTCTAGTCTTATATCATAAATACAGGGATATCCTACAGTAAGGACACGGTTAAAAATATTTTTGTTTTATATGAACACTTTATTGTTCGAATGCACAACACATTTCTTTTTCAGGTATAACATAAAAAGGGTGTAACTGGTCCTTGATTTATTAAAGCTTGTTGAACTCTGACAGAATGTCTACTTTTAGTTGTTTGAACGCTGATTATGGTAACTGCCTTTTGTTTCTGTATTGTGTTATTCAGTAATGACACACAATTCTGTTTTGAAGGTCACATCTGAAATGAAAAAATGATATATGCACTTCTGATACAAAACATTTAAATATCCATTTTCAAAAGTTTAGCAGAGACATACAATGTATACTGGAATTGATGATATAAAAGTATTTTATACATTGCACCAACAAATGTTGACACAATTCTCTTTGCTTCACAGTTAAGCTGTACCATTACCACATGGCCAACTTTGCCTTTGTACTGGTTTTGCTCAAAATTTTCAACTCTGCCTTTGTACTGGTTTTGCTACACATTTCCAACTCTGCCTTTGTACTGGTTTTGCTCCACATTTCCAACTCTGCCTTAATACTAGTTTTGCTCCATATTTCCAACTCTGCCTTTGTACTGGTTTTGCTACACATTTCCAACTCTGCCTTTGTTCTGGTATTGCTCCACATTTCCAACTCTGCTTTTGTACTGGTTTTGCTACACATTTCCAACTCTGCCTTTGTTCTGGTATTGCTCCACCAACTCTGCTTTTGTACTGGTTTTGCTCCACACTTCAACTCTGCCTTTGTACTGATTTTGCTTCACATTTCCAACTCTGCTTTTGTACTGGTTTTGCTCCACATTTCCAACTCTGCTTTTGTACTGGTTTTGCTTCACATTTCCAACTCTGCTTTTGTACTGGTTTTGCTCCACATTTCCAACTCTGCCTTTGTACTGTTTCTAACTCTGCTTTTGTACTGGTTTTGTTCCACATTTCCAACTCTGCTTTTGTACTTGTTTTGCTCCACATTTCCAACTCTGCTTTTGTACTGGTTTTGCTCCACATTTCCAACTCTGCTTTTGTACTGGTTTTGCTCCACATTTCCAACTCTGCTTTTGTACTGGTTTTGCTTCACATTTCCAACTCTGCCTTTGTATTGGTATTGCTCCACATTTCCAACTCTGCTTTTTTACTGGTTTTGCTCCACACTTCAACTCTGCCTTTGTACTGGTAATGTTCCACATTTCCAACTCTGCTATTGTACTGGTTTTGCTTCACATTTCCAACTCTGCCTTTGTACTGGTATTGCTCCACATTTCCAACTCTGCTTTTGTACTGGTTTTGCTTCACATTTCCAACTCTGCCTTTGTACTGGTATTGCTTCACATTTCCAACTCTGCTTTTGTTCTGGTTTTGTCTTGATACAGAAATAATGCATACATGTTGGATGTAAGGCACACTGACACCTCTCTCTATCGTCAGTGTGCAATACAGAATATTCCACAACATAGAATGGGCTCTTGTGCCATTTCCCTAAGTAATAAGTTTGTCCTTCAAACATATTGTCTGAGGTCCAACCTTGGTCCATCTTTTCAATTTTGGTTTGATTTCTGAATTTATGAGTAAATTTGATTCTATCTTTTTTCTCATTTCAACTTTACCATTATAGCATTCATTGTTGTCACAAGACATGCAAGATTCTTTGATAAAAAGGTGTGGATGTTTGAATACTGGATTTTCCTCTGTCAAAGGAATTAGGAAACTTTGATTCTTCTAAATGAGCATAATTACTTGTTCACATTAGGTATATCCTTAGTTATAGCCAAATTTGAACATGTAGTAGTAATCACATAGATAATATTTTTTATGTCCAGACTATTTTCAACTCCTCGTATATTAATCTTACAGTTTGTTCACAGTAAAATCTTCAAAGTTCCTTTATAACTTACCACTATGGTAACTCAGCAGTAGAGTGCTCGCTTTGTATGTGGGAGGTCATGGGTTTGAAACCTGTCCAGGTGGGACCAAGAGTTAAAAATTGGCATTTAGAAATGAAAGTCAGGGGGTCCTTCAGAAGAGACTTTAAACACCTATGTACTGGGGCATGTTAAAGAAACCCTTCCTGCACATTGTCTTAAGCACACTGCAAAAGTCAAAATTTCTGTCCCTTCGTCTTTAGCTGGTGGTATCTCAATATAAGTGAAATATTCTTGACTGAGATGTATAACCCTATTCAACCAACCAACCACCTTTTATAATGTACTAGTACTCTCCAGTCTGTAAAATTTAAAGTTGTAATGAAAATGTGATTCAACATCAGTCAAGGATTGAAGAAAGTGATTATTAGTGAGAATAAGTGCTTGGACAGAGTACAGCATTACAATACAATAATTGTCATGCATATAATCACGTAACATAATCAATCATGTTGGCTATGATCAAAGGTCTTAGTGGTAATTAAAGTCTTAATAAATTATAACTGTTCAATCAGGTATTAGGATATTACAAACAGGAAAGACATTAATTAC
The DNA here is from genome assembly GCA_021292105.1 of Anadara kagoshimensis. Lineage (NCBI taxonomy): Eukaryota > Metazoa > Mollusca > Bivalvia > Arcoida > Arcidae > Anadara > Anadara kagoshimensis. Next base: position 65,359,086 of record CM037865.1, on the reverse strand, counting down.
ATCTAGATAAACACATGTAACTTATTTAGCAATAAAACCCATTATAAATACATGTCCAGAATATTCCCCAACTCCCACTTGTAACACCCACCCACCCACCTTCTCTTTAAGTCTTTATAGTCAGTTATATCATTATTATTACTTTAATCATCATAAGAAGATTCAGATACACCTTTTCCACCTCACCCCTCACTCAATTAGAAACTGAAATCGCTGTATTGAACTTAACACAACTCCTTCTGACACCCCTATTGAGGTAAGGTACAATCCCAAATCATTCAGATTGAAGATGCCATTTAGAATATAGAGGAAAGGTAAGGTAGTAAAAGAAAAGTTTTCTATATATATCCAAAGTTTATAAATAAACATTGTGGGGTTTATAGAAGATCAGGTAATTCCCTGGTGTAAAATTAAAGCCTAGGGGTAAAGTTATAGACTTATTTACTCTAAAAACATACCAGTCATGTATATACTATACTGTGTAGTACAATAGTACATTGTCATTATATAGTCATCATGAAGATCCTCATATAGACAAATTTTATCTACCGGTACTACATACTGATTGATATAGGTGGGGTGGTGGTTCTGCACTCTGGATCAAGGAAAGATAATCATTTGCTACTAAACATAATGAGGCATACAGGTATGGACAAATTCTATAAAGATTTATTGCTATTTTAAACATAGTTTAAATGTTAAAAGTAAAATAATATAAGTCAAGATATAGTCATAAATGGAATTTATCAACAGGTCACTTGTTTGCACAGGTTCTATTTTTCAATTGTGTAAATGTTGCAGATGTGACGAGCAAGGCAAGACTTACTCTTAGATTGCCTCTGTGGCTCAGTGGTAGAGCATTCATCTTGAGAGTGAGAAGTCATGGGTTCGAACTCTGACCGGGTTGTAGTAAGACTTGAAAACATAAGATACTGTTACCTTTTTTGTCACCTTTCAAAGCGGTACAAATTAGACATTTTTAATGGTCATTTAGTATTCTGTGTGACTTGTGTATGCATTGTTGCCATGTTTCTTTTCTGTAACTAGACTGCCATAATGCTATGTTTCCAATCCTGGTAGCCAAAATCGCCATTGGCTACTAATTTCTGAGAAATTCTTTCAAAAAGTGACCTATTTTAGCAAATTTGTGGAAAAAAAATTTAAAAAGGACTATTTTTTCAAAAATTTTGGAAATTTGGCTACTAATAATTTTAAATTTGTGGAAACCTAGCAAAATGTATCAGTCACTTCTCTTTCACTGCAAACATTGCATATGTTTATGTACCTCAGCAGATTTCCGAACATAGTTCTATGTACCCCGACAAGTTAATTCTTGGCTATGCATGGAATTTCTTTGAAGGGTGACAATACTTCTTGGCCTAGCTTGGTATTAAGAGGACAGAGTATCAACTGGGTTATGCTGTGTCAGGAAAATGTGACTGGGGTATGAGTGGTAGTATGCTTGTCTGTTGCATACTGACTGTTAGTCAGAACCTTCAACTTGCCCTAGTACAAGGTAGACCCTACAGCAAACACACACACACATCTTGTATATTCATAAAATTGTCCTTAGAGATGAATGAACTTGCTTTACATTACACTTACACATACAGTGGCACACATAATAGTAGAAGACATGGCTAGACAAAAAAAAATCTTCAGTCTTGCTTATCATTGTCATTAATATTAGCACATTGCCACTTGCTTTAGATTTCTACAAATGTGACATCTCGCTATAAATAATTTTATAGAGTTGGATGGGACTTAGAAAACCATTTCAGTGGCACAGGATACCACTGCCTCACATCCACAAAAAAGAAAACTCCAGAAGAACAAAGTCGTACCCTACAATACTACTACAAGATGTTACAGTGATGATGACAGTTCATCAAGATATGTCATATATATACAATGAATATTGATGATGATGATGTGTGTCACATGTATTATTTTTCTATATACTATATATACACTAGTAGTAGTAGGTATCGCAGTGGTATCAATTTTAAACAATCTTAATGACTCAGTATTAATGATTTTTTTTTCTTACAAAGAAATAATTTATAAGCAGTGTAAACCAACATCACTTTCATTAGCAGGATACCTTAAATAATAAATATTTTTTAAAAGAAATTAATTAAATATGAGATGTTTATTGCTTCGTCAGTTTCCCCATTTGCTGTCGTCGTGTATTTTAATTACCTTTTATTATATTTAGTGGGCTGTTTTTTGTGTGTGATGTCATCAAAGATATGATAATGAAAGTGGGATTGGTCTGAAGTCACTCATGTGTAAGAACTGTCTTCATTTAAATACTACGATAGTATAGGTGTAGTATTTTTGTTCTACTATATCGTACTATCTATGTACTGATGTTTATACATGTGGTTTATTAAGACACCCGGTACTGGTCATTCTTAATGAGGACTATATTTTGACAATCACTTATTATTTTATGACCAGGAATAAATAAAAACTGAAGGTAAGAGATTATTTGTGAAGTAGAATTTGTTATAAGTAAATGGTTTACATATTTTCTCTGTGAAATTTTTAATGGTTAATTAATAAGGATAACTGTATGTATTGTATCACAGTGGTTTAAATTGTCACCAGATGTTGATGCTGGACTTTGTGTCTTACTCACTTTCTGTAATGACCCGATAACCATTTCAATCATATTGGTAAAAAGCAGTATGTTCTATAATATGTTAAACATAGTACTTGCTAAACCTAGTTCCAATGAAGTTGTACTTTGTTTATAACTTTATAGTGAAGCTGAAGTAGGTAAAGTTGAGCTCAGCTTATAGTTTAGAGAAGTTTTAACTGGTACTATGTTTTAACTGGGCTGACAGTTTAGTAGAAGTTTTAAATGGGCTGACAGTTTAGTAGAAGTTTTAAATGGGCTGATAGTTTAGTAGAAGTTTTAAATGGGCTGATAGTTTAGTAGAAGTTTTAAATGGGCTGACAGTTTAGTAGAAGTTTTAAATGGGCTGATAGTTTAGTAGAAGTTTTAACTGGGCTGATAGTTTAGTAGAAGTTTTAAATGGGCTGACAGTTTAGTAGAAGTTTTAAATGGGCTGATAGTTTAGTGGAAGTTGAACTTGGTTTATAATTTAGTGGAAGTTGAACTAGGCTTATAGTTTAGTTGAAGTTGAGCAAGGCTTATAGTTTGGTGGAAATTGAACTAGGCTTATAGTTTAGTGGAAGTTGAACAAGGCTTATAGTTTAGTGGAAGTTGAACTTGACTGATAGTTTTGTGGAAGTTGAACTAGGTTTTTAGTTAAGTGGAAGTTAAACAATGATTATAGTTTAGTGGAAGTTGAACTAGACTTATAGTTTAGTGGAAGTTGAACTAGGTTTTTAGTTAAGTGGACGTTTAACAATGCTTATTGTTTAGCGGAAGTTGAGCTTGGGTTATAGTTTAGTAGAATTTAAACTTGACTTATACATGTAGTTTAGCTGAAGTTGAAAACTGCTTCCCTTTATGCCCACTGTAAATGTATATACATGTAAACTATTATACAAATGTACAAATTGTATGATTTTTAGCATTTCCATTTCCTACAAAAAACCTCAATATTCATGTCTAATGTCATACTATTTGCTCAGTCAGCTGGTTCAACTGAAGACAGCAACACAGCTTTAGCATCAGCATGATGCTCTTGTTAAGTCACATTCTGTATCTGTAAATCCTAGTTCCAAACCTGTGGGTCTTATGAGCCACTGTATCTATATATGCCTGAAGATAGATCATACAGAGTAGCTTGTTTCTTGTATATCATACCATAACATATATATTTTATCAGCAAAAATTAATTGCTGTTTTTGTAGGTAAAATATGCATAATTTAATGCTGGTGTTAGTTATGATTGACACACATATCGTACAGGAAGCTGGTGCAGAGTTAAATATCTATAACTTACATGTCAGTCAGTCAGTCATGTACCATAGTGGGATGGTAGTATATTGATGACTGTAAATTACAGTTGCCTTATTAAATCAATTATTGTTATACAGATATAGTAGATATGTATATATATCTATATCTAGGTGTAATTACAATTGCTGCTGCTGTATATGGTATTTAGTCTGAAACTTTACTGGTTCTACACTATATTGTTATCCAGACTGTCCCAGTGAGTAGTACATCTGACACTACACAGCATTTATGTAGCAGCAGAACTCTTTGTTGGCAGGTCAGTGGTGTTCACAGTGTACTTCAGGTCAAATTACAAACTTTATTTGACAGAACCCATGGCATGCCCCACATGTACTCTGTAAATTTGTGTTGGAAGTAAGGTCAAAATGTAAAATTTAGATTTTTTCATTGGATGCTTTGGGGAAAATACAACCCTTATTATACAGGTCTGCAACATCGCAATGGCAAGTGACACATAAACTAAAAATTCTTGATGAGGAAACTGAAATTACAAATGAAACTAATTCACAAAGTACTGACTGTTAAAAATTGAGTTAGATGTACACTTTTGAGTTTTATGAAAGGGTAAAACAAATCCAAAGTAGTTATATTTTATGGAACTTTCATAAAAAATTAAAATATTGTATCACTTTTGCTATATGAAATGCATGTACTCTGTTGATTTTTTAAATGCATGCTAGTACTCTATATATATATATATTATATATATATATATATATATATCGTTTAAGAAGTTATTTACTGGTTTAGTGAGTGCATTTTTGTCATAACTATGGCATCATTTAGTTTTGAAATCTGCAAGTAAAAAAAAACTTTTCCTCCATCCATCTGATTTTACACCTGATTCTTATTGTTTGACTATCTGGCCGCAGTGTAATTTTGTGTAGTATTTGGTTATGATGTAGTTTATATAGGCTGAAGCAGCCTCAGCATCAGCAGCAGCAGCAGCACACATTGATGACATTCCTCCTCATCATCCTCCTGGTCTGTAGTAGTAAGGTATTATGTATACAGGCTAACACTAATTAACATACTTCTCTCGGGGAATGTAAACTGTTATAGTATGTACCCACAGTTAAAATTTACACTATCTCTTACTATCTACAGTTTTTTATGATTTTAAATATGCTGCTCGGCTGTCCCTGATCTAAGGCATTTCTTCAGACATATGGTTCCCATTCAAATCAAGTCGTATTAACCATATAACCATTTTATAGTATTCAGGATTGATCTCTATCCCAATGGCTGCAGCGCTGCTGAAGTTTGGTGCACATGTACATACCAAACTTTCATGTACCAAAATTTCTCTCTTGAAAAAAACAATTGTCACACACTTGAGGGAAATTTGCAAAATAACCAGTTATTTTGTTTCAATAAATATAAGGTAGTTTGTATTATTGTATAAGAAGAAACATTAGCGGTAGGATACTTTCACAAATTTGATCTTTTAAACTATTTGGCGGCAAGAAATGTTTTTATGGTATTGACTGTAGGGAGAGTGTACCAAGGAAAATAAATAATTTTAGCTGAGAAGATATATTCGTGGTACAATAGTCACTGTGAAAATCATGAATATTTCTTCCTCGTGAATGTTTCTTCTAATTAATAGAGTATATGTTTTGTTTGTGGTAGCTCACTTGTTTAGATACGGCTTTATGTCGTTTTGAAAAGACCAGGTGAGGACACTTGATCACACCTTCAGAAAATAAATGCTAAAGTGGCAGACAATTCATATTAAATGAAAATATCTAAAATAAAGTACATACAAAGTAACATGAAGATAGCAAGTTTAGTGAGCAAAACTACTCTAAGTCTGAGCTTCAGATTGTTGGTGAAGTTATTGTCCCCCACCTTTCGAAGATAAAGTGGGATATAAAATTAAAGTTTCTGTCCATCTGGCCAATTCTTGTCTGCACAAATTTTCCAAAAGTATGAAGCACTATTTCATGAAACTTGGTGTAAAACATCAACATTGATAGAAGATACGCATATCGTTAAGCAGAGTTAGTTTGCTCATTTTCCTTGGAATAACTGCTCATTCAACATAAGTGCAAATCACAACAGAGAACCATAGTCCTACTGATGGATGATCCTAATTCGTTGAATTTACTACTAGGGAACCAATGATTTTTGTATTGCCTTATAGGCCTGTGACAGCGGTCATGCATCATTGGTAGAATGGAGACATTTATCAGGTTTCTGATTTTGGTCAAAGATTTTTTTATATTGGACAAAATGACATTTTTCAAGCAATATATGTATTAAGAACTTCAGATTTTTTTGTATAATTTATATGTGAACTTAAAAATTACAAGCATTCAAGCTGAAAGTGGTTCCTGTATATTAATCAAATCAAGTAAACTTTGACACATATCCTTGACATGAAGTGTTTTATCATAACCATATTTCCTTTATATACATGTATATATTATAAATTAATTTTGATTGATTTAAAAAAATCAGGATATAGTTTTTTGTTTGTGGTATGCACATGTTTCTTGCCGGTAGTTCATCACCGAATGTTGGAAGGTGAGAGAGTTCTAACTGATATAATATTCATATCAATCATTACTTATATTGAATTAATCAACCTGAATCCTGATTATTTCTTTTTATAACATTTTATATTTAAATATTAAGTACTAAAAACCTATTTCTAAAAACAAAGATGTCAACCAAGTACACACCATTGTCATCTCTTTTTTATTTAATATTTCTTTCACTTGTTTTTTTGTTTTTATTCACAGTATAAAACCACAACTCTTTTCTGTGGTCTTGACATACTTAAAATAAAAAACTCATATATTATTTTTACAACATACTTGACTGTTTTATTTTTTAATGTTCCTACCGTTTTGAATGCCAAAATAGGATATACAAATGAAAAGATGCTGTTTGATTTGTTTGAACAATGGTATTGTTTATGAAAATTTAACCAAGAAACACCTGCCCATAAAACTACTGTACAAATATTACAAAAGGTGACTGTGTAACTGCTCAATATTTAAATAAACTAGACCTACAATCACTATGCTTTACTTCTGGTGGTTTCCAGTCAGGTGAGGGTAGTTTTCCTGTTAGGTTCCATGTGATTTTAGCATCAATTATCAGAACTTAAGTGACTTCTATTAGAATTTTGAAAAAAAAACTAAAAATATCTGCCTTCTTTTGTTGTTTGTTCAAGAAATAACTTTAACATTGAAATCAATCAAGATGGTTTTTTTATTCCCTTCTTTTTTTATTTATTATTATGAACTTTTGAAGGAAGTGTTTTATTTGCTCTCTCCATTAAATTGGAATTTAGACTGAAAATGACTTATGACTGAATAAAGTCATGTTGAACATTTCTGTCAAAAAATATAACTTTTACATAGAATTTGATGGTTTGGATACAAGAGGAATTCTTACCCTTATTAATTAACATGCTAGTTACATGTTCAGCATAAATTTAAAAGAAAAAAAGAAAAGTAATTATCTTCAGAATTATGATTGATAAGACATTTGTCATTTATTGTTACATATTTCTATATTTTGTTGGGTTTTATGTTGGTACATTTTGTATTTATACTGGTTATGTGTTATTTTTGGATTATCTTGTTGTAGATTAAGTATTTGGATTATGTTGTTTATATAGTTTTGTACTGGGTGTACCGGTATATATATTATATACACATGTATTGTTTGACATGGCCCACCATGTCTGGGTTGTCTAACATAACATAATTATCTGCATAACGGTTACATATAAACTACTTTCTAATTTATCTTACATACATACTAGTCATAATGTATTTGAAGAACTTTTCTGGTAGTAAATACAACAAGTCCAATAACAATAATAACAACAACAATGTCTACTGAAATACAGGATTGCGGAATTTGTGGTCACCTGTCTTGAGAGATCTGCGAAGGGTATATTTAGGTGCTGTGGTGAAAAAAAATAGAAACCATTGAAAACTCTAAATCTTCTATCTGAAATTCCATAAACTTGAAACTTCATTTTATATATACATGTATATAAGCAGTGAGCGAATATATAAACAATGTTGCTTCATCGCTATAAGGCGTCCAATCAGCTTGCCGGGACACAGGTGAAAAAACAAGCATGTTAAGCTGTACCGGTAGTAGTTATTACCACTGTACTGTAGTTGTACTGAATCATCATCATCAGACTTGGTTGATTGAAGGATGTAACACATAATTGGGAGGTTTGGGGTATCACTTTACCTCATATTGTTTTTGTGAACCATCATTCTGTGTTGTTTATAGATAGGTGGAGATAGAATAATCATATTTGAAATTGAAAACAAGTGTTACATGGCTTAATTAGTCATGTAATATATGTAACAGTTTCTTCTAAGTCTGTAGCCTACCTGTATATATTTTTCATTCAATCACAGGGGAAATCGTAATCTCGAAAGAAAATCTTAATCTCCAGCTCTTTTACAGTGATAAATAGTATTAATTAACTTTACTTAGATGATTTGGTCCTGAAAATTTTCAAAAATTGTATTGGTCAGGGTCTTGTGCTCTGATGTGATTGATAAAAATGCTTCTGTATGTTCCACTGAAATGCCACTTTTTGTCACTACATGTTATACAATATACACTGAGATTACATTCAGACAGGGACCCGCAAAGCTCCTTATTAAGGACTTTTACAACAAAGTCTACACATGTGTTTGCATGCATCTATAAGTCAGTACTCAAAGTAATGTAATGGCACTAATGATCAGACAGAAAATGAAATCTCAGCAACTTTAAAAATGCCTCGTATATGTGTAATTTTTTGCATGATTTTTAAATGGAGGCTGCAAGCAAGCAGAAATCCAGCATAGCTATCATATGGAATTTATAATGCTGGTCTACCCCTGTACGATAGGGTAAACTTGCTAATCTATAAGCATATTATGTTATTATGGACTGATAAAGAATTGTTAATGTTTCATGAGAAACAGATTGGAATTTCTGACATTCAAGTTATGTTATTGTTAGTAAATTATACTTGTGTGTTGGATGACCTTAGTCGTTTTATTAGTAGGCAGAGGTTATATATATACATTATACTTATATACAGAACTCTGCAGCCAGCCCTCCCCCTCCCTTCCTCCCTAGTCAGTCAGCTAGTTAGCTAGCTTGCTCTTTTTAAAAGTGAAAATAGAGAAGACATAAATAGTTATTAGTGTACCTATGATAATGTACAAATATAATTACGGTACTCTTAGTTTTATTACAAATACTAAATACACACACTTAACACATGGTTATAATGCTAGTCACTCAGTACTAGTAGTAACCTTCAGTTAGAAGGAAGTCAGTTTTATTGGAGATTTTTTTTCACATTGAGAATGCAAAGTTCCTTGTTGGAGAGAGATGGGAATGTTGATATATTTTTTTTTCTGGTTAAATGCTGATATAAAGTTTATACACTGTACTTTTTAACTACTTTTGATATTCTGTTTATCCCAGTTTTTCTTGAGGCTATTAAGATGTTCATTAAGATGATTATACGAATGACATTCTGAATCTTTAGTAAAGTTTCTTTTGTCTTGCATGTTATTTTACAGTTGAACCTGTCTAAAACAAACACCTTCCCAACTGAAGATTCTGATCTAGTTAGTCTCTAGACTGATTTTCAGTTTACATGGGGTTTATTCAACACCGAAAAAATGAATTCAGTTTAGACAGGTTTTCATTTTACTGAGGGTTCAGTTTTCACAGGTCCCTTTGTATATATTTACAAGTACCTGCCATCTCTGATACAATTAATCAACCAATAACAAATCCCAATTAATGTTTCCAGTTCAAATGCTAGTCTTGGCATTAATAACTTGTCCACTGATTCTAACAAGTAAAACATTTCTCCATAACCAGATTAATTGTTTGTCAAGGGGCAAAATTAATCCTACACGGAAAAACTATGTTTTTATGTCTGTTTGTGTCAAATACAGGGTCATTGACTTAACAAAAAGGTATGATTTATAACAGGTCTTTCTGCTTAAATATAATGTAATTGATAGTTATACATGTATATATCTTTTTTATTTTTTCCACAGAAAGGGAGAATTTATTTGGTTGACACAGGAGCCATGTTTCCATGACAGGAATCGCCATGACAACAGGTTTTCTCCAGCTGTAGGTCAGAAGTGACCAACAGTTATGGGGATATTCAGAACGATGTAATAAGTGGGTCAGATGGATAGAACATGGCCATGTTACGTAATGTTTTTGGAGGCTGTGTTTCTGATCGAAGTTCCGGCGCCATGCGCCATCAAAAGTAAGTTTGCAAAAACATTTTGTAGTATACATGTATAACTGACAAGCCCCCTTTATGTGACCACTTATTGAGTTAACTTGTGGCTTGACATCATTGTGGTACAATGCACTCATCCACCCTTTGATACCCATAGCATAGAGATATCATTATGGACTTATTGGTGAAATTCCTGCCAAAGAAAAAATATCTTGTCTTATTAGATTGAATCATTTCCGATTAAAAACTAATATAAATCCAGTTTGTCTCTGTTACTGTTGGGGTGAAAAGATGCAATGGCACATATTTAGAATCTCATCTATGTGTTTATACAGCTTGCATTACAATAAATAGAGACAAAGACAGTGCAGAAACGAGTCACTTATTGATGCATCATGCATGACAAGTATCAGGTGAACATGGGAACTCTGTAACATATCATACAGATCTTCACTTATTATCTTCTTTGAATATGTTGGGAAAATGTGTTGTAGGAAGACTTTTTGCATGGAGAATGATATATAGTGATGTTGTTTATCTTGTTTATATTCTGCTATTGCAATTATGTTTCTTTATTTTTCAGAATAAGATTTGGTGTTCCCCTTTCCGTGGCCTTGAAGAATGGCTATCTTCCTGGACCACTAGTGGTTTGTATATTATAAGTACATTATTAAGCTTCCATATGTCCTGACAAGCGACATTCTTCAAATTCTCACGAGCTAAACCATATAAGCACAATATTTTAAATTTAAGCCAATAACATGAGCTGGAGTGCTTGGAGAAAGCCACCGACTTTCTGCAAGTTAAGGTAATTGAAAAAACTTTCTGACATCAGGATCTGCCTAACTAGAAAGCAGACATAGTGAGAGGCATTGTGGTAAGCTGTCACTGTATAGCTCTTGGCTACCAAGCTACAACCCCCATGCCACCCCTAGGTCTTGTGTTCCCCTGCTATTAACTGCTGAGATTTGCACAGTAATTAATGTATATCTTATTTGGTCATCCATTCTGCTGTTGAAATAAAGAACGTCATTTATACAGCTGGTAGCTTAAAGTTGAAATACAAGGCAGCTAGCTCTGGTTAGATGCAGTCAGAATGCAAACTTCGACCGAATTTGGAAATTGATAGAATCATATTTGGACACACAGTTGCTTTTATTTAGTAAAACTTACATTTTTGCAGTTGCTAAAAAGAAAAAATTGGTAATCACAATTTGCTTGTTTTGTACTGTTGTTGCCTGCCTTACTTTCAAATGACCTAGATACAAAGAGTTTATTCTAGTACATGATAATATTACAGTTCGTTTAGTTTATTTGTAACTGTTTTATATACTGTTTTAAACTATATTTAAAACTTTAAAATACATGACTAAATTAATATTTAAATAAAATTAATATTGTATAATTTAAAACAAACGTGTAATTTAGTTTATCCTTGGTTTATATAAATGTCAATGTTCTCCTCATGCAGTAAGTAGACAATCGTGTGTATTATTTCCTGGTGTCGTTATTATCACGAGATACTGTTACATATGTATGAATTATCCCGTAGAGATTTAATTTTAAAATAAACTAAATCAGCTGATTAATTATGATATTTCCTTTAATATTCAGTTGTGTATCTATATTAAATATATTTCTAAGTGTTGTATCCTGTCATTAAAATTCTTTTGTCTCTTACACTTAGCAGATAATAAGCTTAAAGTAGTTTATAAAGATATACAAATCCCAGTGTCTTTACATAGCCTTAAAGTGATTGGATTAAAGCCACCTTACATTATAATAAACACATTAAAAGTTATGATATTCCTTTTAAATACACAGTAATCTTGTGATTTCAAAAGCCAAACTGATTGATCGGTTGTTGTGTTGCGTTACAGTCAAGATTTAATCTAGAATTGGTCTTTATGGGATGGTGAAGGAAAACCGAGTACCAACCTCCAAGAGAAAACTAAGGACCTTTGGCAAGCAATCTGACACACTTTCTCACACTTGGTTCTGATTACGTGAATTTGGACCAGAGAGGTGTAAGCTGTTGGTTTAGACCAATGGGCCACAAATCTTCTGATATAAGCATGCAATTCTTTTTTTTTTTCACACATTTTACTTTTCAACAATCATTCCATTAAAATTGTGCTTTGTTGTACAAAGCATGTGTAAATCTTCCTGCACATAAACACAAAACCAAACAATGATAACTTGTTTTCTCAATGCTTTAGTAACTTCAACCTCCAAAATACAAGGATTCCTCAATGAGACATAATTGAATTACTTTTGCTACTGTGTTAACATAACCTCTGTTCGACAACCCAACACTTATATATAAAAGAAAAAAAAAACACAAACTACACTGCTTCCAAAGCCAAACTATGTATATAAAACGGTCCCAAAGTTAAACTTACTTTATTTACAATGACTTCGAGAGAATTATTACAACTAATCTAACGCATTGATTTGGATTTTACATGTAGGATCTTAATGTTGTGAGGAATACTAGAGAATCTGGTTAAACCCATGTGTTGAAACAGGTGATCCCATACTTTATCATCATATATGACACCAAGAATCAAACCTGCATCTCATTGGTGATAGACAAGAGCACTAACAACTGCAACACTTGAACACCCCAAAGTAAACTAGTGCATTGCATTTGTCAGCATATTTCAGTCTAATAGACACTGTGTTTTCTTTGAAATCTGAACAACAGTGTTAATTTCTTTGTTTCATTATTTTAGGAGTTGTTGGTTTATATAGCCCAAGAGGGCATGAGTACACAAGATTTGTTTCGCCGCCCTGGGAATCCTAACGACACTCGTCGAATAGTTAAAAGAATGTCCGAAGGAAAACCTGTGATATATCAGAATTATAATATGTATACACTGGCATCAGTTGTAAAGGTAGGTATCCCTGGTGATAGCATAACAGATACAGGTATTTCAAATAATTGTTATAACAAATATGTTTATTCAAGAATCTGACAAACATATGAAATTGATGGAAGAGCGTTTTTCCTAATAAGGATGGCCTTTACTCAGAATTATAATATGTATACACTGGCATCAGTTGTCTGGTGTTTAACTTCACATCACTTTATATGTAAACAGATGACAGTTATATTTGTTCTACGTACCATTTGTTGTTATTTCATGTTCGATTAAAATAAGGGTATAAAGTTTGAATGTCACAGGCCTCAATATTTGTAGAGCATTTTCTTAAGATGACTTTGTGCCAGAAGAAACCAGGAAATTTTAATATTGGCTTCCGAAAAGTGACTAATTATCACTTTCTTAGTCAAGAATACTTTACCACTACAGTAGCTCAATTGATAGAGTGCTCACTCCGTATATGAGAGATTGTATGTTCAAACCCCACTGGGGGTCTGACCCACAGGGTTCGTACAGGCCTGGAAAAGTCCTAAAATTTTGAGGTTTGCCCTAAAAAGACCCTAAAAACAAGTCTAACCCTAAAAAGCCCTTGAGTTTATCCTGAAGGCCCTAAAAGCCCTTGAATTTGGCCAGTTGGGTGTCTGTATTTCGATATTAAGTGATTGCAAACAGACTGATATAAATAATAAAATAATTAATTGATAAGTTACATTGAAATAGGCAATTTAAAGGTAATGTCTCAACCGAACATCCAACTTCAACCTCCACTTCAAGTGTCTTTAATACAGACACAATTAATTGTTTTATTAATTTAATTGCCTTTGCACCAATACCTTTTTGCTAAAATTGTCCCTCTGATAAGGCCTTAAATTTGCAAATAAGACCCTGAAAAGACCCTAAAAAGTCCTTAAATTTGGAGTCCAAATGTCTTTACGAACCCTGGACCCAGACTTGATAGATAGTGACTGTTTTTTTGCCAAGCATTCGACATTTAGAAATAAAAGTCACAGGGTTCTATGAAAGAGACCTTAAAAACCTATGCCCTGTGTCACGACAGGAATTGCACATTGAAGAAACCTCCCTGCACATTGCCAAAATTTTCAAAAAAAGTAAAAATTGTTGCCACTTCACTGGTGACATCTCGATATAAGTGAAATAATTTTGACTGGAACATAAAACTCCATGCAGTCAATCAATCAATTAAGAATACATTTTAAAAACTGAAATTTTGTATTTAGGTAAAAAAAATTGTGTATTTGTTACAAAGAGGTGTATATTTCTGTTTTAGAAATTCCTATTGAGAATTCCAGATGGAATATTTGGAGTAGATGGTGAGGAGAAGTTGTTACGGGTCTTGTCACTCGGCCATAAAATGGAACAGTATGAAGCTGTGTATGGGTAAGAAACTGGATTGATACCTTATATATATGCTTAATAAGAACAGAACTCTTAATGAATTATAACATTATGAATATAGTTCATTAAGAGGCTCAAAGTGCACAAAACTTTGACTTTTGAATTTTGCAATATTTAGGGTATCTAAATTACTATTTAAAATTTGAAATCAAAGGGGTCAAACTTGTGTAAATATTTTGAGGGATTTTAAGATTTGTCAAAGTGTCATTGTATCGTAAATTCTGTATGTTCTATCAATAGTTTATAAGTTATAACCATTTTGTATTTTAAAATTTCAAACACAGTGCCAATGCAACTGAAGCTACTGATCAATTAACTTAAGTCTACGAAACAGTCATTAAGCATTGTACGGTAAATATAATATACACATGTAAAATGTAAAATGTAAAATTTTAACATTTTCCTTTGTGTAGATACCTTTCATCACTGAAGAAAGCTCACCAGCAGTTGATATCATTGATATATGGTATCTGGTTTACGATGGTCAGTAACAGTCATGTCAACTTTATGACCCTGGAGACATTATCTCGTAGCTGTGCTGGAAGTATATTCCATTCATGTGCGACAGATCCAGCCAAGGTGGAGAAGGCTAGTCGGATGATGCAGCTACTTATTGAGAACTTTGGAGTGACCAGCATGTTCGGACAGGACAATATCCAGTATTTTTCGGACATTACACATACAGGAATACATATACGAGAAACGTTTAAATACCAGTTCCAATATCCTCCTGAGGACATACTAGCTCGTAAGTATATAGATAAGTCGTTTAAAAAAATAAACATTTCACTACTTACTTTTATTGATACATTATAATATTTTTTTAAGATTCTAATTTTCAGATATTGGTAATGAAGCAAAATTCATCTTTATTTTCCTTCAGATCCATTGTGGTTAACTTAAATTGTGTAAGCAATATGATGAACCCCTTGTAGGACCATCTTCAGGTTGTCAGATGTATGCCTATTAAGGAATGAAACATGCAGAAGTACATGAATTTTTTGTACTATTCTAAAGCTGCTGTTTAATGTTGTGGTTATTTGAGATAGTAGTTTTCCACATACTTCACAACATATTGAAAAACAATGCAATTCACTGGCATAAGCACTAAATAAGATGGTAGTTACAAAAGTTTAACTGAATCTAGCCTGTAGCCAGTGGCCTCAAATGGGGTAACTGCAGTGGTGTCCATATACATTTTTAAAAACAAATCTCCCATGATCATCCAAAAACTAGACCTTAGATATTTTATATTTATAGTTAGTATCTTTGTGACACATAGTTAATTAATTTTCAAAAAAAATCTTGGGCCTCTTGTTGGTTTTAAGTTTTTTGATGGACAAAATGTTGAAAAATTCTGATGAACTAGATATGCATGCAAGTTACACTTTTGTTCTTTCGACTCTTGTTTAAGTTGCAATTTATTATTTATGCACTGGCTACTGTTTGTTGTAATAATATATATATTTAGTGTTGTATTTAGTTACCAATGGTTTTTAATGTCACCTTAAGCATTGGGTATATATTGGGGTTACTATCTGTCATTTTGAGGCATAAGTCTATAGTGGTGGTCATTGGTTTAACGTCACACCATTCATCTAAAACAAAACATTCTGAATATTTCAAAAAACATATTGTTTTGCATGGTCAGTAAATTTCCACTGTGTTACAGTTTAACACTGACATATGGAGGATACAAACCTGTCTATCGGCACTTCCTACTAGACTGTTTATAACAAACATCAATCATAATACCGAGTAGACTTCATGTGTCCTTTATGTACATTTTATAGTTATTTTTTGGCCAAATTGGAATCTTTGTTAAAAATATATAAAACACCAAAAAAAAAAAAATTACATTTGCTTTTGCTAAAGATGAGTGGGTCTGATATTTCAGCAGTACCAAGTTGATGTACCTGCATTTGAATTTTGATTTAAAGCTGATTTCACCCATAAGCACACAAGTGACATAAATCTTCATTGGCAGCATGACTCAAGTCTAAGTTATTCCTGATGTATGTTTTATGTTGTTTTTTCACAGAGTATGTTGTATATCTTTGGTTCTACATGTCTTGTTTTCACAATATATTATATACTGTAAACGTATTTAATTGTGCATGTATTTATTTTTGCGGTGTAGCAAATTTAGACATCCACGTAGTTAAATTTTCGTGTTTTTTTTAAATATGCTCTATAACACAATAAGTATAATATAATTTAAGCTTGGTATTAATTGCGCAAAACAAACGACTGTGAAATAAGTGAAAATTAGTACACTACAAAAATCAATATGTTTACAGTACTTTTGGTTCTGCCTTTATTTTGTTTTTGTTTACAAGCATGCCTATACATAGTATCTTTGTTAGTAGTCGTATGTTTTGTTATATATACATAGGTAAAGAAGCAATAAAAGTGTTTCTCGTTTATCTCTGCCATGAGGCAGTAAAACGAGGATTTAATCCATTGTTGCATGGTAAGAGCATGTTTACAGATAGCAGCACAGCTTTCAGTCGAGTAGTCAATATACAGACAAAAAATCTAGTCATGATATGCTCTGCTTTCTAATAAAATTATGATATTGATATGATGTGCTTTCTGATAAAATGTTTAGTTTTAGGTATTTCTGCACATGTAGAGAAATAGTTAGCTTGAAGCAAAGAATTAAGTTTAAAAAATGCTTTTAGCTCACTTGTATAAAATTAAGATAATACATGTCCCAACTTGAGTGTGCATGTGATTGTCAGTATTTAGGTTGTAAGGTTTTTGATGGACTATGTAATCAGGTTACACTTTTAACAACTCTTGTTGAAATTTTGTTAGATGGTTTTATACAATTAAAAGAAAATGTATATTTTTACTTGTTACATTATGATACTGCTTTTTAGCTTGTTTTTGATGATGTATTGCTTGATGGCAACAGTATTGGTAGATCCAGATGCCAAATTTAGTTGTAGCCATTAAAAATCTCTCTGACAGCTTTACAAAAATATTTTTGTGCAAACATTCTCATAAATGAAATTGTTTGTAATACATTGTACTTTTCGTCACACATATGATACCATAGGTGGCGATATGCATGGATTTTGAAATGATTGAGACCCTCAAAAATATATTTTATTAACTTTATGCTGTAACTGGTAGACAAGCATTAAAAATCTAGCTTTCTTTGTGATTACATAGCGTTAGCTGAATCTTCTCTCTTGCTTCAGCATGTTTAGTCAGAACTATATTTTACAATCTTTCTGTCTTTTTGTTCTTTGTTAGATACATTTGTGTGAAATATAAAGATCTCCGTATGTGATACAGTTGTAACAGTCATCACATTCAGCTCATTTTGTAGTATATCATAAATGGTTACATATTCACTTGCTGAACAAGTGTCCTGGAAAATTTTATTTTGAAAAAAATAATTTGCCCAGGCCCTGAGTAGTGTATTTATCATTAATTTAAGACACAGACTATAAAGTTATAATGTGTACCTAACTTCTGTGAAGTGGTCAAATTTTAAGAATTATAAAATGTTTCTTCTTTGTGAAATCACTGGAATATGACATTGATGGGGGTGAATATTCTGTAAAACTATAAACATTTAGTTTCATATACCGGTATTTCAGATTGAGGGCAAATATGGCTTTTCTTTATTCATCATATTTTTGTTATCATAATTTAAAATTTAAATAATTGTATTGTTTCAAATATTTTCAGCTATAAGTGAAGAGGGATTATTAGAGATGTCCCAAATGCATTCTCAGCGTGAACACGAGCATGAACCTAGTGAAACTCCTGAGCCTGGATCACCAGAGATTGACCCTAGGCACTTTTTATCTGTGGAGATGCACACTGACGCGGACTCTACTCATTCTCGTTTCATGGCTGCTTCAACTGTATCAGCACCAGAGGTCTCTGTAATGCCGTCTCCAGAAGTACTCAGTAAAGTATGTATTGTACAGCTTGTATTGTCTTTGTTACAAACATGGGTAGACGTTATTCTTTGTTGTGTTACTAAAATTACAATTAATCTTACAACACTTATAATTGTCCAGGGCTTAAAATAAATTTCAAGTGGTCTCTACAATATGGGTTAACTGATTAACACCCAGGAATTAATGGAGATAAAATCCATAGGGGATTTGCTCATGATGTAATAAACTAGGTCAATTGTTCTTAAGAATGAACCACTAAAGCTTTCCATAGATCAAAGTCTGATCTTACACCTGGCACTTCTTAAATTGGTTAAAGCATTTATGTTTTATTCCATCAATTGTGTTCATATGTAAGCTATTATCTTATTTAGTATGGTAATTCTCTGACAATGCCTCCCAGATAGATTTTAAACATTTTACTTCCTATCTTGGTAATTCATTTGATAAGAGTGCTGACTGGCTTCACAATTTAGAGTGGCCAATTCTCATCAAGACTTCATTATTTTTAGTGACTGTTCCTTTGTTAAAGATTTTCCATTTAGAAAACTCGAAATGAAAGTCACCAACCCTTAATTATTAATTGACCTTTTCAGAGTTGTTGTAGCGCCATAAAGAACACACATTGCTGTAATCCAATTGCAACAGTATAATCGTCTTAAGCTTCACCTTTAGGTGGTGATCATGCAACATAAGAAATTGACTTTAATATGACATAAAGTACTCAGCTTTCAATTAAGCAACTTAACAGTAATACCTACTCTAACCACTCTAGTAGCTCAGTTGGTAGAGTGCTCGCTCTGTAAGTGGGAGGTAGTGGGTTCAATCCCTGGTCAGGTCTAACCCAAGACTTTAAAGTGGGTAGTAACTGTTCTTTCACCAAGCACTCGACATTACGAAATGAAAGACTAAAAGTAAATTGATCAATGTCTTATGATTCAATAACTTCTACCTTGTGTTTGAGATCCTTTGTATGGGTAATTTTTACAATGTATAGTGTAATTATCTCTAGCAAGCTATGAACCACAGTGGTTACTCAGTTGGTGGAGTGCTCGCTCCGTAAGTGGGAGGTTGTGTGTTCGAACCCCGACCGGGTCTGACCCAAGACTTGTAAATAGGTAGTGACTGTTCTTTCACAAAACACTCGGCATTACGAAATGAAAGTCATGGTTCTTTTGGATGGGAACTTAAAATAAATGTGGTCCCGTGTCACAGTGGGCTTAGTCCGATAAAGATCCCTGCATAATACCATCAGCGCAATGCACAGGCAAAATTTTCTGCACTTTCGTCTATAGCTGGCGATGTTTCGATGTAAGTGAAATATTCTTGACCGGGACGTTAAACACCATTACTCAACTCAACTCAGTACTACCTACTGATTTATAATGTACCAGTACATGGCATTAGATTTTACATTAATATTAAAATTAACATTTTACTAGTGCATTTTGCCAGTACGTTTTAGTATTTCAGATGATTTAATAATAGTCTGTACATTTACTATTTCAGAGACCAAAATCACTAGAAGATAATTTAAATGAGGAACAACCTTCTGATCATGTTCCCCTAAATCGTAGTTTAAGTAGGTTTAACTCTGTAAAAAGGAAGCAGTTGGAGAGATTACGACAGAGATCTGACTGGTTTCTTGGACCAAATCCTAGTTCTGTGAATATAATGCAACACAAGTCTCGCAGAACTAATAATGAACATGAAATATTGAGACCAAAAACTTCAGGGAATTCAGTAACCAAGGCTTCATCTGAAGGCGCAGCACTAGACGTAATGTCGTCAGACGGTGACAGTGTGTTTTCAGAAACAAGTCGTAGTGAATCGCCAGCATCTGAACCTGTACGGACTCCTCCTATACGAGTCATGCGAGACATTATACATAGTGATACTATAAATGACGTACAAATGACAGATGTCAGCCAAGAACAAGGGGAGATAAATGATGCTGAAATGGGAGAAACGGAAGTATGTTTTTTCGTGGTTGAACACAAATATGGAGAGCCATCAGAATCCTAGCATTGTTTGTGTGGTAGTCATTCATTATTTATGATGGTGTTTGTTGTCATGGTAACATGAGAATGGAATACTTATACCAATAGAATGATAGTATTTGTTCATTGGTATATACTGCCCAATTAAAATTTATTCTTTTTCAGTTTTATTTTAAATTTAATTTACATTAAAATTTTATCATATACATGTATACATTTATTAAACATCTTTAAATTGAACATTTGAATTGAAATAAGTTTTCACTACATGAATATTTTTTCTATACAAGCTCTCTTTAGAAGTGTTAAACCATTATTCTTTGCATTTCAATTTATTCATGTAAATTTGAATTGATAAAATATCTTTATTGTTGCATTTTGGGGTTTGAACTTTTTATAACTATCTGTAACAATTCCACCAAATTTTATCTCTACATAGTTCTATTTTATCCCTTAGCCATACATACTGACTACTTACAGAAATTTACCACTAACACTATATTTGTGGTTTACTTTGATTTTTTGGTGTGAAGTCGCATGTTAATTGTCTATGAGATTTTTTCCCTGAAATCCCATTTTTAAATAAGAGTTAGTGAAATATTTCTGTTCATTGTGGTTGATTTATATTTTTATTCAAATTTGTCATAATAGCCGACCTTGTGGATATGTGGATATTTTGAGGTTTTTTTTTCATTAATAATTATTTATAAGTAAATTGTATGTAAATTTGAGAAGTTTAGAAACATTAAAGCATTTCTATCTAAGTATAAAAATGTAACAAAATTTAATATATACTGCTAGTTACATCCAAACTTTTCACAGTCAAATCAAATACATCTGGGTCATTTGGTCATTGTTAAACTTGAGTGATTTCCCTTGACATGAAAATTTGAAAGAAAGCATTTATGTTTGCAGAAGAGCTGCTCAATTACAGGAACTTTTGACTTTAAATGGCTAATCATATGCACTCAGAAGTATTTAAAATAATTTGTCACAGAAGTAATATATTTTTATTCTTGAATTTATTATTTCAAATGTTTGTTCTGAAAATATTTAGTTTCTTATTTAACTGTGAAATTTCAGTAAAAAGATAGTTGTCAATTTTAATTTTTTGTTCAGTAATATTAAAATACATTTACATGTACTCTGATTATATACAGTGTATTTTAACTTGCATTAGACACTAGTTAAAGCAGCTTTTGGCTTTGAATTTTATTGGCACATGGAAAAATATTTATGATGAATTTTGTATGAAAGCTTGCAAATTGGTTGTCTTCAAAATACTTTTGATTTTTAAATTACAGTAGAATATTATTTTTATGTTTAAATTAGATTATTATTTTAAGTTTAATTTTTTACTGCTGTCTTTTGCTAATGTTCAGATTAATTATGCAAATATAAGATAATTTAGCTGATGAGTGACTTGTCATGTAGTAACATTGAATATAGTAGTAATAATACAGTTAGCTTTGATAAAGACAAATTTATGCATCACTCAACTCAAAGTTTATATTACAGAATAGTTCATGAAACCCTGTTTATGATATAAAACATTTAAAAAAACAATTGAGAATTATATACACAGCTTGATCATCAGGAGTTGGTCAGGATGTAGCCCTTCTTTGTATTGGGATTTTCATGATCAGCCATTGAATATTACTGTAATTGGAATTTACAATGGGAATTTAGAATTTTCCCTATGTGCAGAAACAAAGCTTTTTTAAAACAATGGTAACTACATGTGTATGTGAACCATGTGAAATTGACTAATTGATTAATGTTACCTTTACAAAGATATTGTAGAGAAAACCTGAAGTCCCACATTCTATAAGTTTTCTTAAAATAGAATTTGATAACGGAGATTTATTGATTAAGAATAGTAATTCCATATGTATATACCTTAATTTCAAATGAAATCTTTTCACTCTATTTTTATGTTGATCTCTCAATTTATATTTATTTTTGTAATTTTTAAATATTGTTTAAGTTGTGAACATAAATATATATTTTTATTTGAATAATGGAAAACATTTTTAAATACATTTGCTAGTCATAAATATCTTAAAAATTACATTCAAAGGAATGAAAACTTAATGATTCATTTGAAAGAGATTTTAAATTCAATTTTAAAACTGTATGTTGAGTTTTGTGTAATTATGAATTTTTCAAGAAAGGAAACAGTATAAGAATCATATTGTTTTAGTTAGGTAGATTGTATACAGAAGTGAAGTGAAAACCACTCCTTTTGGTGGTGGGAGTACGGTTATGGGGTTTTGCCAGTGTACCACGTGATACCCCATAATGTTTCTACAGAACAATTATTTCCATTGGAGATGGAATTGCTTCAGTTTACGTTTTCCCGTCAAAATTATATTACTGCAGGAAATTTCGGTGTAAACATTTTCCATAACATTTTGCACAAACGTTAAGGGGTATTAATCACGTGGTATGCTGGCAAACTCCATTGAAAAAATAAACAAACAAAATATGAAAGACTAGTCAAATTCAGTTTCCAGACAGACATTTAAACCTATAGAATTATCATACTACATTGGTTGTTAGTTCTTGTGTTTTCTGTATATTTCTACTCTTTAGTTGGCAAGTAAATACAAATTTTATTTTATTTTTTTCTACAATCATCCAAAACTTGAATTTAACTTTATTAATAATTATGTTGCTCAAATGAATTATTCAAAATATGTTTGATTAACCCTGTGACACCTAAGAAAATGTGGTATGTTCCATGATTAAATGAAATGGATCATTCCATTGTAGACGTCAAAGGGTTTAATTTATGTGTTCCATGTCAAGTCTTAGCCTATCTACCTGCAAATGCTATAGTTTTATTTTATTTGAATGAATAGACCGTTCCATTATTGTTTTGTAGGGTTTGAGTTGTAAAATCTATATTATATATCCAAATGAATTAATTTAAGAAATTTGTGCAATAGACAGCATACTGCTTACATACCTATGTATATATGAACTCAAAGTCTCTTTATATTTTCATGATGTATGTCAATTTGTCATTTTATATGTTTGGTGACCAACAAAACATACCGGTACACGAAGAGTTTGGCAGACAAGACAAATACAAAAAAGTTTGGTAGTCATACATTGTTCCATATTGTATATGCATAATTTTGCAATATAACATTAATTATGTGAAACCACTGTTTAAACTGGTGAAAGTATAATGTGGTCATATTAGTTAAAAAACATTACAAACTAGAGCTTCCCTAAACAGACAATATGCATTGTTAAACAAATAAATAAAGGTGATCAGCACAGTAGTGTGGGTTATGTCTAGGGGATTTAATTTATAACAGATACTTCATGTAAATATGAGGGGATTTTGAGTGCATGCTTATTAAGTTTTATTTTGAAGGTGGAATATTAGTTAGAATATTTGAGTTAATTGTGACAATATGTGTTTGTTTTTAAAAATAAGTTGTATATACAGACCAATATTGTGCTTATATCTACACTAACTGTGTTCAGCAGCTTTACATCTTGTCAACTGTCTTGATCCCTTTAAATATATTATGGTTTAACCAATTATAAATGTGAAGGACAAACCTATTTTGGATATTTAGGGGGATCAGGTTAGAATTTTGTATTGATTATAGTGCAATCAATCCTGTCTGGTACTTGGGACATATTTCAGGTTGTCAATTTACCCAAGATGAACCTTTTAATACCAGTATCTCAGTTTGCTCTTTTGGTTGAAAAAAAAAGAAATTAGTTTCTCATTAGGTGACTAATAGAAAAAAAATGTCAGAGGTTTAAACTACCAAGTCTAGTTTGAGTTTAACAGAAGTTTGAAATTGAACTTTTCAGTTATATAGAACAATGGTATGTTTCAAAGATGAAGCCATCGTAAAATAAACATCCATTTTGTTAAAATAAAAAATTTCTGAACTATATTTGCTATGGCATTAGTCAATTTTTAATTAATAAAATGTTTCATTATGTGAACGTTATACCAGAAAGCAAGCTACATTTATAATACTAACTGGCTGACAAATTTAAAAAAAAATTATTTATGCTCCTTGTACATGTGCTTGGTTTGACCTATTAGTTTTAGTGCTTTCATTTTGAAAATTTTTATTCACTTGTATCAGAGTTCAAAATTATTTCTACAAAACTTTTGTGCTTGATTTCAATAGTGAAATAATTTGAAATTGGCACTACTAAAATACTGCCTGTTTTTACATAGTTGAAAGGGTTACCTGTGTATAATGTCATACCTGATGCTAACGTGAACTGCTAATGCTTGTGATGAGCAATCAATTTTTAGGATTTTGGAAAAAGTTTTATGTTGAATTTTCTAAAAATGAAGTCAGTTTTATTGGAAATGTCAAATTATATAGTTCAATATCAAATTTAAAAAAAAATGAAATAATAGTCTCACACAAATGTTATGGGGTGTCAATAGGTATTTACCCGGTATATAGGTGACATAACTAAAATGATATCCATTTTGATTAAGTAAATTATTGTTTATTTTCAGAGCAAGAAATAACTTTACTACTCCTGTTTATATTCACATATATACTATATAGGTATACAACTGCTATGTACTGGCACTATATAGATATATATCTCCTATGAACTGGTATATATATATACATTATCTTATTTACTGGTATATATATATCTACATTACATACTGCTGATTCTGCTGATGACCATATGTGCACAGCATTACATATGTGTCAAGGGGAGATAATAACGCTATCCATATTATATTTATTGTACATATATATCGTATATCTGTAATCTTGTAAGATAAAAACCCCAGGTAAAAGCTGTTATAGTTCCGAGACCCGTTCAACTGTGTGTATTCTTTGGCTTATATAACCTAAGAAGTATAATAGTCTTGTCCTGTGATTGGCTGTATTGATCACACTCTGGTTACAGTCTGGTATATACAAGTATCATGTCTGCCAGCTCACTCTGGACATTCAGAAATCTTATATGACATCATTACTACAATGTTTTGTTGTGAGGGCAGTAGGTTTTCTTTGTTATATATGGGTCCAAATTGGACATGTGGCAAACTTCATTGTTGGTCGGAACTTTGAAAGTCTCGCGATAGATAATAGAGCATTTAGGTCATTCAACACAGACATAGTAACTGTTTATACACAAAGTTCAAGCAATTATTTGTCAACAAACTAATACCATTCTTTCACTCTAGTGACTTGGACTATTCCTAAATGAAAAAAGGAACATGGAGATGCTTGCTATATTGCATCTTAGTTGGGAGATTTTTCATCTTACAAGATTACAGATATAATTAATTTAATTAAGACACAACTAGATTTTATTTTTTGATGATGGCAGTGATGACTACATATATGTATGTGTACATGTATACTAACAAAGGAAATATTTTACATGCACCTGTTTTACAAACATACGTCATAATTATAACTGTCTCAACCAATCAATGGCAGGGATCATTTTAAACTTGTCCTTGTTCAGATTTACACTGTAGAATGTGTTATTGTTGTCATCCTGTTGACTGACATAAGTCAATTTTTAACTTTTATTTTCATGTTTTGTCCAAATCTTATGACTTTTAATTGAACTGGTAGTTTTATACCCATTTTATCCATTATTATTAATTAGTGCAGAATTTGTTTTTTGTGGTCTTTTATTTTTATTTTTCGTTTCAATTTTAATATGTTTTTAGCCAAGTTTGGAAATAGAGTTAATTTTATTTTTATGATGGAGATGTTATATTATGTTATGTTGGTGATAACTGTTGTGGTTGTCTATCTGATATACTGTAGATCGTTATATATATTGTACTCATTCTCTTCTCATTTATATCTACAAAAGGGAGAGAAAGAAAAAGATAGGGAGGGGATACTGATTGTTTGGTTTTTAGGTTAACTAAATAATGACCCCACTTTTAATTTGTTAATACAGAATTTAGGATTTTATCATTTTTTTAAAAGTTAAAGCATACCTCATTGGTTTTGGTTTTTAGGAAAATAAATTGATCAGAGATTTTTTTGGCTTTGAAAAAAATGTTAGAATTCTCCCATTTCAAGCTTAAGGAGGAATTTGGAAATTTCATAAAGTTACCCTTTCTATTTTCATCAAGTTTCCCTCTCTATGCAGTTACCAAATGCTTAAATTCAATGTCTTGAATCTGCAATACAAAGATTACATGTAGATGTCTAGTATGCTTATCTATAAATACTGAAACAGGGATTCACGGCCCAGACCAAAGATACATAGAAACCAATGTGTCGAAGGACATACAAATTATTCTTATGTTTGTTAGGTATGTACATTTGTGTTGATAGAGTTTGATTAGAGATTTATGATAGATTCCACCAATGTAGGTCAAAGATACAAAAGTATTCATAATTATTTGTGCAATATTTGACGAAACAGTTCAGCCTTGTATTTTGTTTCTGTTACTAAGAGCAGCAATGAAAACATAACAGAATGCATTGACATTTGACAGATAATGAACATTTCTATGCATTACCTTGTAATAAGAAGTGTGAGAGTTATCTAACTTGATGTTAGACAACTTACACCAAAAAGACCAATGGGAGGTACTGGAAACAGTATGTAAGGGAGATAACTCCCGTCACATAGGATATTTTAGTTGCCACTTGATAATTTATCTTTCTCTATTTATAAGTTTTATTTGAATTATGATATATTAATGGCAGCATACAATGCTGTAGGGTCATTCCATCTTTATTATAATCACATTGTTCTTATTTCAGTATTAGATAGTTAATTATATAAGGTATATGACAATTTTTACTTGTGTTCTGAAGTTAGTGAAATGTTCAAAATCGAGAAAAAATAAATGGATGTTGACATCTACTCCTTAGTGAAAAGATGGGGCTTTTGTTACTGTATGGATGCATTCAAGTTAATTGAAAATGAATTGTATTGAAGATTATCAGTGTAAATAGGAGTTGGTCATCTAATGTTGACTCTGTTATAGATAAAGATGAGTGTACTTTCATTGCTTTGGATAATGAATTACTGTACAAGTACTCTTAGAGTTTTAATTTAACATTATTATTACTTCACTAACTGAAATATACCTGACACAGACTTGACACCAAAAGGTTCAAGTATTTTTAAAATTGAATCAAATTGCCCCAATTTTTATTTTAAATAGCTATTTTTTATTTAATTCTAGTTTAAATCTCCATAGTGTTGTAGTGTGTTTCTGAGTTCAGAATGTATGTACATAAATAAGAAATCAGTTTATGGGATACTTTTTCCTTCTATTGCTGTTATTGAATGTTTCAAAATGCATATCCCATGATTTGGTATATATATAAAATATATAATTTTTATTAATATTCATAATGCTTTTCAAAATGTCTGTAATCTCATAAAGTACAATAGTAATATTAATTATAATTAATAATAACAATAATAATATATAATAATGACCTTTTGACTAGATTTGGTTTGTATAATGTACAAATTTATATTGATGGAGTGTAACGCTTATTTACATGAAGTAATTTTGTGACACGAGGCGTGTCCGTGTCCTGCGAGGTTAGCATGTCCTGTATGTGTGTGTGGGTGTGTGGATGAGTACACGGAGGAATCTTGTTGTGCTGAGAATGTTTATACTTTTATTTCATTTACGTGTGGATGTGCCAAATATTTATGAAGAATATATAAATTGTGTATGTCCAGTTTAATTATTAATTACAGGAACATTAAAATAACATATGGTTGTTAAACTCGGTTATATCCCACTAAATCCCAAGTGACCGCATATAAACATGTACTACCTATATCATACATCAGTCGGTACATTTGTATTACAATTACACTTCTATTACCAGTTATACTGTGTCATTAGCTGTGTTCATATAGTAATACATATACATGCCACTTATGTTGACCATCAGTTGGAGGTGTCAATCACGACTTCAAGACTAGATGTTCTTTACTGCTGTCTGTTCAATCCCTACCAAATGCAGAGGTTCTAGTTGTATTCATGATGGTATTATGTATGTGGATGTAAACTTCAGAAACTACAACTTTTGATAGTGTGCCAGTATTCATGAAACTACCATCAATGTACTGTAGTAAATGTCATCCCATTTGGTTTTGCGTTTAAATTTATAGAAAAGTTTGATAAAAGAACAATCTTGTAATGATTGGTTTTAGGCAATGCAAAAATTAAAAAACAAAAAACTAAATGTATCCATATTGTTAAACTTAAAAACATGTGATGTGCCAAGGGAAAACCATACTTATGAGTCATTTGATCAATTTTGAGGTTTTGAAACCTAATAAAACTATATCAAGTTAAAATTAAAAGTATGTGCAAAGTTTTAATTGATTACACCTGCTGTACACCTGTGTAATTTTAATTGTACCTGTATATTGATATAATCTGTACATATTTACCATGTACGTGTGTTACACGTGGTAGAGTTGTCTCGGTCGGGAGTGCTGCTTGATTTACTGTGTATAAAGGACTTCATTGGAGGACATGTATGTTTGTATGTATATATAATTCCAGTTTTTTTCTGTGATCTTTATATTACAACATTATATATATATATAATAATTAAAACCCTGGCAGGCAGTTAGGTTGTGCTTTAAGTGTTGTTGCCAGTTTGTATGTACGTACGTATATATGTGTTGATGAACAACAAGTTGTCAGTTTATCAGTAAGTAGGTAGAAAGTTACACCAAAGATGTGTTGCAGCAGTTTATGCCAATTTTAAAAATCTTTTACATTTTTTCTTGCAATTGATCTTATTTTATAAACTGATAAATTTTTATGCAAGTTGATAATCTTCATTTACATCTTTTTTCTTATCATTACCATCAACAAGTTATAATTATTGTTAAGGATAGTTGTTGCAATTTAACCTTTCTATCTGTCAAACTTAAGTACGGTAGATGCAATAAAATATTATAAACGAGTGTTAAAACCACATACATGTATTTATTGTTAGGTCATGTTTAAACAAAATACATGTATCTTTGCTGTAAAAGCTAGTCAACAGTCATATATTTTTTGTTTTTCCCTTTAATTTTGAATTCATGTATCAATAATTTTACAAAAAATACTACCATAATACATGTACTGCCATTTCTACTGGAAGAGAGGCTCTGTTGAATTCTTCATTTGTTTTCTTCACATTTGTTTATTAGTAGTTTTACAGAAAATTAGCCAGCACTGCCATTTTCTGAAATTCTTGTAGATGTCCATGTTTTCGCATGCCATTTTCGTTGGATGTTATAAGAATAGACTTTTGTTTATCATTTCTTTACCATTTTATTCTTGAAGTAGTTCCCTCCTATATTAGGAGAATCTCCCTCTGGAGTCATCCATTGAGCAACTTATGACATAACGTTTTAGCAAATATGTGTATAAGGTCATATCTATTGACAGAAATCTTTCTCTCTAAGAATTAGAGCAAGGTAATATTTTCTATGTATGCAATAAATGTGGGACCAAAAAGAATATCAACATCATTCAACCATCTTATTTAAAAATCTGAACTGAAAATAAACATTTTAACCATTCAATCATCAAAACTATTCTTCGCCAAATTATATGATGTTTGTCAGATCTGAAATTCAGAGAGATTATATTTGATATCAGAGCTCTTGTCAGTCCGAGCTATTTTATAGAGTCAATTGAAAAGGAAATGCAAATAGTGTCTCAGGAACATCTTGTATGGGTTTTAAAACTTTTTGGTTAAATAAAAATTTTCCCTAAATAATAGTAATGAATGTATAGGTTGAACACCCCATTTTATTTCCATCTAAAAGTTTCAATAAATCCAATTTACTAGGTTATCAATGTGAAATTTTAAAAAAATTAGAATTTTGAAATTTCCATAGCAACATGAAATCATTATACCACATTAAATAAACAGTTTAAGTGTGTTTTACCATTTAAAAAGGACTAAATATGAGGATTATCAACTTGTACATTTTGCAAATTGTAATATAGAAAGGCATTATGGGTAATTACATTTCCATTAGATTAGTCGTCTGTGTAATTCTTTATTAGTAAGTGTGATTTGTGTTTTATCCTAAAGATTTCCTAATTGCATAATTATTCCTTTAAATCTTTTTTTAACTCTCCATAGAAATAAAATTCTCATTACAATGTGAAACTGTTTTGTCTTTATTTGATGATTGTAGCAAGTATTTACTGTTTCTCATATATTTATGAAATTTGCCATGTGGTTAAGATGCTAGCCTTCAACCCAAGACATATTATAACTACAGGTTTGATCCCAGATGACCACACACAAGAATTTCTCTGATGACCAGTCATAAAAAAAGAAATCTCACATTGGATATCCATGTAATGATTGAATGGGGTGTTACATCTCGGTTAAGAATATTCACTTATATCAAGATGTCACCAGGTATAGGTAGTGAAAGAAATCTATACTTTTGCAGTGTGCTTGGGGCAATGTGCAAGAAGTTCTTTAGCATGCCACACCTACCATGGACAAGGAACATTGGTTTTTAGGGTCTCTTCCAAAATACCCCATAACTTTTATTTCTAAATACCAAGTGATTGGCAAAAGCACTCTGGGGATCCTCTATTAGAACTTTATCCATACCACTGGACATACTAAAGTACATTTTGTATTTACAAGAATGCCTGTCCAAACTCTGGAATTTTATAATCAGCAGTCCGTATATGATTGTATTTGTTTGTTCTTGTCTTGCTGTGTTCTTGGTTGTGTTGGA
The DNA here is from genome assembly GCA_021292105.1 of Anadara kagoshimensis. NCBI lineage: Eukaryota > Metazoa > Mollusca > Bivalvia > Arcoida > Arcidae > Anadara > Anadara kagoshimensis. The sequence continues at coordinate 65,327,932 of CM037865.1, read as the reverse complement.
TGTTGCCAAGTACACATTTCAGTTACAAATTTCTTTCTTCTTTCATAAATGAAATATTTCTTGACTAGGACTCTTGACTCTTATTTCCTCCATAAAGAAAATCACTGGAACAAACTTTTCACAATGGTTATCCTTTTGAAGAGTTTATATTTGCTGTCAATTTCTGGCAGTGATAATTATCAATATATGCAGATACAGAGTACGCTGACACTAATTTAAGACATAGATTCACGAAGATCAACTTGCTATAAAAAAAACATCTTCAGTGGCTATTCTGCTACAAAAAACATACAGAATGCTTCTTTCTAAACAAACAACACAACACATAATAATTAAACTGTCATAACTTAAAATGTTTAATTAACATCTAGCACATAAATGTAATAAAGAGATTCAGAAAATATTCTTAACATATTTATATAAATGACTTCAAATTATCTTGTTATCAAACATGAACGTTCTGGATGGAGAAGAATGATGAGGACTTATTTTACTTCATATAAAAGTTCAGACTTGTCAGTATATGTACTTTGAGATAGAGCTCACACATAGAAAAGACCTAACCCCTGAACTGATCCTAAATTACAGATGGCCATATAACTTAATACAAAAATATATGACAATGTCATTTGACTACTGTTTCAACTTCAATTAAAATTATGTTTTTTTCTGTGGATTTGCAAATAAACTTTCTTCTATAATTTGTACAAAGGACAAAAGTTCCACACAAATGGTATATTATTTACCACATGGTTGGTAAATGGTACCAATATGTAATCGCCATTTATCAAAACCAATGGAAAGAGTATCTATAGATCATTAATCCAGTTTGAACACCTATCAAAGTTCAATGTTGCGTGTCATTTATCACCCAATCTAAATTTTGTAGGGAGATGGAGCAAATATAAACTCCATAGTACATCACATGAAGCAGGACCCATTATTTGTAAATAAATTGATAAATTAATAAAAATATCAGCATACCATTTTAAAAATATACATGTATTGAATCTGTTTTCATGATGCTAAATGAAAATGAGCAAACATAACTTGATATCAGCAGATGTTAAATACAACAAATGTGTAAATATACAGTAATTCTAAAACATAGGTGGAGAATGTATATATATAACACATTTTCATAGCAGATCTTCCTAGTAGGTTTTGGGATAATAAAAAATAATGTTCTCTGTAAACTGATTCCAGCGAACCACTTTTTCTGAAAGTCAATTTGAATCATGTAAAAAATTCTTTGTGGAAATCCAAAAATCAAACAGATCATATGAAGAGACATAGGGGTAATATAATAGTTATACAGTGTGTGCCATTTTCATAGTCAATAATTGACCATATAAACTCAAGAGTTCATATTTTATACATGTACATCATTGTGTACTTGTATATACCAAAATAAAATAATATTCATTTTAACATTACATCTAACATCTACAGTGTATTTGTACACAAAAATGTGCAGTTTCATAAAAAAATAAAATCATACATAAGAATCTAACCAAAAACTATAAGAGTATTTGTAAACACAATGTTCAAGGTTGTTGGAACTCTTCTTCCCAATATATGGGTGGTGTTGGTGGTGGTGGTGGTGGTGGGGTGGGGGACTCTGTTCGAGTGGTCTAAAGCATAAGCTTACAGATCACAAAGTTAAAATCACGGATCCTAGTGTGGGAAAGTTTGTCAGTATCCTTGCTACAGGTTGATGGTTTACTTCAGGTATTCCAGTTTCTTCCACCATTTTTAAGAACGGAATGTGATACAAGTGTAATCTTGGCTGAGGTGTAAAACACTATTTTACCCACCCACATCTTGTAGGTGGAATTTTGAGTATTAACTTAACAAGCACTACTAAAAACATCAGCTTCAATGGCGTACTAAGGAAAACACATTTGTAACTTAAAATAAAGCTCAGTATAGGATTTTAAATTCAAGGATCAATGGAATGTTATATCAAGCATAACCAAGATATTAATTATAACTACCAGTTTAACAAAAATAATATTGCCATGGAAACAGTATAAACTATAACTAACTAATATACAAGTACCCTAAACTAATATACCCTAAATTAAACATAAAACATTTGGCAATTCTTTGGTGACCATAAAAATTATTTGTCGGTCAATCTTTGGCTTTTTTTTGGTGTATCAACATATTTCTTTCTGTTTGTAGGTTATTGACTAGACAATATTTGTTAATAATAAATTTGCATTTTTGGCAAAAATGGTGATTTTGGCTATTTCCAAACACGATTTAGGTAGCTTATCTGAGCTAATAATAGCTCAGATCAGCTACTGGAATGGTTAGCCATCTGTCGTTTATTGTCTGTTGTGTATAAGCAACCCATGTTTATCTTCTCCGACAACAACAGACAAGTGTACTGGATTCCTCTTACAATCAGCAGTTTGACCATTGTAGATGTACAGAAATTCTTGTTCAAGTTTAATAAGTGAAAAGTATTTATTTATTTCACTTTTTATAACTTTGAATTGAATAAAAAAAATTGGTATGGATTTTGAACCCTGCTGTAAAAGTTTTTAATCGAATATACATTACAGTAAAATTTTAGTTTTTTTTAACCTTGATTGCATGATGCAAAAAAAAAGATCACATAAGACTGGCAGATAGCACAATTGGAGATTAGGCGAAGATTTTCATTCCATTGTAAAAACTTTCTGAACACTCTTTGAAATAAATACAATTTTGACACTGAAAACTACATGATTTAAAATAAAAATTTGGTAAAACACTGGCAGGAAGGAATTGTATTACAGTAAAATAATAAAAATAAAAATTCAAAAAAATTTAAGTAAATAAGCACCGAACATTGAGGAGAGTGTGTATACTCTTTAATGAGAACAGAGTGTTGTTTTATAACACTTTATGAACACGGAATGTCTTATTGCCAAACACATATTTGAAATATTTGGTATATTCTGGTGTCCCTTTACGAATCTCGTCACAGAAACGTGGTACGTGACTTCTGACAAGTCCTGGTTCTGGTTTACCACTGTCAGGAATCTGAAAATAGAAACAGGCAAAAATATTTAAGATATTTAAAATCGGTCAATTTTTCTAAAAAGTATTGATAACAACTCAAAACTGGCTTTTTTATCAAGACATGAGTTGAACATGCACAATATTTGTGTTCACATGAAGCATTATCATGTAACAAAATGATGTACTGTTAAAAGTATAAGAATGAAATGTTTTTCATACACTAAAATTTATAATTTAATAGATTTACTAATTTTTTGCAGTAAACATGGTTTTACTGTCATCAATTTTTCATTCAAACTTTGGCTTTATAAAAGGGTTTGGCAATAATTTTAGATAGATTGAAAAAAACAAAAAACAATTAGCAATACCTACCACGCCATTATCATAATCGATCAGATCAGGTAATCTACAACCACCACGAGAGGGAGCTAAACATATACTGTCCTCTAATATAATATAGTTTGATTGATGCTTTGTTAATATTGCATGGACGTCTTCAGGAGTTCTTCTACCATAAATTTGATAAAGCTGAAATATAAAATGTATTAAAACTAAAGCAAGTCTGGAAGGTATAAACAAGACAGAAATGGGTATGCTTAAAAGTAGCATTAATCCAGTGTTTGATGTAGAATTTTTCAGAAGAGGACATTTTTAAAAACACCATAACATCAATATTTTTGCATTCATGTCATATTAAATATACCCCACTACAGCCTTATCAATGGGGTCATTTGGCAAAATAAGAGATCAATGGCAAAATCTCCCTTTCTAAAATAAATACTGTTGGTCATTACAAACAATAACTTTTACTTATAGCAGATTTTACAAGCACGGCCAGACACTTCACAGACTGGTACACAGATTACTAGTAACCATGCACACTGAGGTTAATAAAAGTTTATCTCATCCTAAAAAACCTGAAGAACTGTTGAGGCAAAGTTAAACAATATGCACTTTGCCACTAACCAATATGTACAGCAAGAGACCCCCTGATTACAAATCTCACATGACCTGAAAGGTGCTATAGGTCCACCATGATATGATGGCAAAGTATACAGCGTATCTAATTTAATATAAGGGTAATTGTAACAAATAAAACATGGGCTGGCATAATTATACACATACGGTGATACACTACTTAATCTTATATGCATTATTTAAACCCATCTGTGTTGATAAACACTGCCATCGGAGCGAGGACTACTTATATATTTAAAATTGTTTACTAAAACTCTACACAGACTTCACAGTGACAACATAAGCCCTGCTCATAATGTGACTTAATAAAGTTTTAAAATCAAACAATAAAAAAAAAAAAAAAAAAAAAAAAAACTATTTTGTTGGGGTAAATGACAGAATTCCTTACCTCTTTAGTTTTAATTCTAAGTATTTTATCTTCATAATGGGGATGATTTGTTATAGGTCGACCTGTACACAGTTTAATGCCTGCCAGTAACTGCATACTTCCCGTAAATGAAGCTGTCACAGGTACAGATTTTCTGAAGATAGAGAGAAAAAATGACATGTTCATAATGTTATGTTGAAAATGACATAGTGGATTTTTTCTGAATCTGAAATGTATTCTAAGAAATAAATATTTTTGAATTTTCTACTGCTAACAAAAACTGCTGAGGTAGTTACATTACTACTGTTATATCACACATATGTAAAACATGTGAAGGGATATTAACATATTTATAGTGAAGAGTACAATATCCTACTTGATCCATTCCATAAGTTCCACCGTATCTGGATCCCAAAACTCCTTCAGATCTTCTAATTCTTTAAGAACTGGTGGAAGTGCCTGGAATAATAGAATCATAAGTACATTTTCCGTTGTTTTCTATAACTTGGCAGTGATAAATTCTTTAAAAATAAACAAGATATTACTTAAGCTACTTAAGTTCAATCAGATGGCTAGTTTAAAATATAATGGGCCTATAGATCAATCTCATGTAATAATACTGCCATGTCTGTGTTTGAGCTCAATAAGAGTAAAAGATTTCTTTTAAATTCATGGGAATAAAACCCAGATAGATACTTGTTTATAATATAACCACACATACACATTGAAATTTAATAAATATAAAAGCACCCCCCCCTTCTCAGAATTGACAACAAAGACAGTCATGTGGTGGCAGGGAGGGATTAATAAAGTGTTATTCAACACAGTATTTACAATACATATATTCCTTCATTATTAAAGGGACCTTGCTGGCTGTGTGGTCTAAAGTGCATGCTTATGGATCACAACACCTTTTACCACCTAGGTTCAAGTCCAATGTGGGACAAATCTTAGAGGGAGAAAGTTTGTCAGTTCACTTGTTAAAGGTCAATGTTTCCTCTGGGCACTCCAGTTTCTTCCATCATCAATGGAATGACCACTTTGATATAAGTGAAATAATCTTGATAGTGGCGAACAACTCCATTACTCAAATACACTCTTCAATTTCTACTTTCGACTCTTTCATCCCTAAGTTCTGTGATTATTTAGAATCAAGGGACATTAGATATAAGGTAAATCTTTAGCTAGGATATTGTGATAATGTAGTATTGAAGTATAAAGGAATACTTACTAATGCTAATAATGCTGCTAGTGTCAACAATGTGGCAAAATGTCTAACAATCTGAACCTGTATGATAGAAAAATACAATAAATGTTCGTTTTAATGTATTGACTGAAAATCTAGAATTGGTGTAAAACAGATTGAAGAAATTAATTATAATTTGCAAATTCAAAATTTACACTGTCATATCATAGTTACTATATTACTACAAACATGGAGATTCATTGGTTGTTTGCAAATATGAAATGTATATTCCTTTTTTTTTTTTTTTTTTTTTTTTTGGAAATTTATGACAAGATGAATTCATCTTTTTCTACACAGAAATTCATGTGGTGTGTGATTTTGTGCAAAGTGTTTTGTTTTCTGACAATCTTTGTGCTAATGTCCTTCAATATTGATTTTAATTTTCATTAAACACTTGCATAGAGCTTTGCAGTTGAGAACAACTCATTCATGTTTATCTGTTTGTATTCACAAGAATTGCACAATTATGTGTTCATTTGCTATACAACCAAGAGCAAGAGATAGAAACTTACCATTAAACCTTGTGTTTTAAGTTGAGACAAAACCGCCCTCCACATTTTGTAATCGCTGATACCAAAGCTAGCTAATATACACATGTAGGGTGTCCACAAATACTTCATTCTAAGTGTTGATATTGCCAGGGCACCAAAAAATACAGCCTGAACTGTAAAAATAAAAGTACACAGTGATCAAAATAACAATTGTTAGAACGACATGGTTCAGATGTACAACCAATTCGACAATGAAACTTATAATTATTCAGAAATACATAGCAATTCTGATTAGGGTTCACAGTGCTCGGGAAGTGAGAGGCACAAGATTATCTCAAGAATCAATATAATTTTTTATCTATATAACCCCAAAGACCAGTTAAAATTTTCGGGCAAATTGCTTATTTTCTGTTAAAGTTAAGCCACTCTGGACTTCTTGTCTGGCATGTTTTTGGTTAGCTGTGGAATTTAGAGGCAGGTTTATAATGTAGCGACTAGTTAGAAACAATTTTATGTTCACTTACCAGTATGGAAAGCTAACTCTGGTCTACTACTTAATAAATGTGATTTCTTTGTAGCAGTATGGTCTTTAACATTTGTATCGTGTACATGGTTACTGAAATAAAGATACATGTATATATTATAAACAATTAACAAAATGTGTTAATGAAGCACTACTAACCTAGCAACCGCTGATGTCAAATAGATACAAGGTCACATTATAAATTGACACAACAAATACTGAAACCTATATGAGCTGCTTCAATAACACAGAGTATATGGCAGATGACATTTTTGCAGATAGACGGACAGATGAATGCATCAAACAAGAAACGACCAAATCAACTACTGTAAATGCATTTAATTTTGCCTGTATTTATTTTCGCGGTATAAGAAATTTAGACATTTTTGCGTACATGTAGTTAAACTTTCGCGTTTTTAAATTATGAACCATTACACAATAAGCATAAGATAATTTTCGCTTGATATTAATTTTGGAGCAAAACAAACGACCAAGAAATAAGCGAAAATTAGTACAACGCAAAAATAAATATGTTTACAGTATTATACACAACAAGGAGGCACTAAAATAAAATAAACCGAAATAAAATAATCAAGTCCAAATGAAGGTGCCATTTTTGTAAAGAACAGTTATTTCTAATTGATTTGGTATCTGTTAGTTCATAATTCCCTAAAACTTATATTATACCATCTCAAGAATTTATCACAGCTTTATGATTTCATTAAGGACTAGATACAACAGATATACACAAATGTAAACACTTAACACAACAAGAGATCTGCTGACTTAATATACCCCTGCTTTTAACATATGTTAGAATAGAAAGAAAATGTGAAGTAGATGTCCGGCAGACCTTAAGTCGGTACTTTTGTTGTGGTATCTTATACTGAAGTCACATATAAAATTTCCAATGGCTGTGATTAATAGTTGCTGAGAAAACTATTATGGAAAATGTTTGTTTCGGATGAATAAGCGGAAAGATGGAGGGACAGTCGAGGTAAACCAGTATACCCCCTCTTCTTCAAAACAGGGGTATAAACATCATGTCACCCATCTAAAAAGAGAAGACTGGATTGGAGTAATGGAATTTTTCACCCCAGTAAAGATCCATTTACTTATATCGTGGTCAGTTCATTGATGGTGTTGAAAATCAGAGTACCCGGAGAAAACCACTCATGTTTGGCACAAATGAGGTATGGTATGAATTTGAAAACTCATAAACAAAATAGTTGATTATAATGCTGATGTTGAAATACTTGCATTAAAAAAGTAAAATAGGGTCTCTAATTGCTTAGGTTTAAATCAACGTGTCAGACACATGCTAAAGATAATCCAGGGTACTCCAGTTCCCTCCATCATCTCAGAACTGAGCATCTCAATATGATTGACAGAATCTTGACTGGGACTTAAAGCACCATTATTTTAATCCATCTATATATAATTGTCTTAACTCCTTCTAAAAATGACAATCAGCTTTTATAAATAATTTCTTAAATATACATCAACATTTACTTTTATTTTCAGCATGAAAACCACAACACAGTTGTTATTTGTTCTATTAAAGTTGTGCTTATAGTTTATATTCAATAAACAATTTTCAAAAGGATCTTATGTTGTGAAAATGTTTGCTGATGGGAGTTCATTACAAACAAACTCCTCTGAGAATATCATATCAGGAGAAAAACAACTTATAATGTATTTATTAATTAAATTACATCTACCCGAGGTTAGTGTATCATGTAAACTCTAACAAAGTACGCCAAATCAATAATGATTGTAGTTAATTATCTCCCTCAAAAAAAACCACTTCAGGGGGAATAATTTGTATATAGTCACTCTTCTTCTTAGAAAATCAATAAAGTTAAAGCACAAAGAGATTGTGAGTGAATCATGACAAAAGATGTAACTAGATTATGATCTATTGATAGCGGAGATCAAGAACAGATGTTTAATAACAAAGCTTGTGTATGTGAATGTGGTCTAGGCAAACAGCATTGACCTGTCCTTTTGACCTTTCACTAGGAATATTCATATAGTAGGGTCCACCAAATACATTGGTAGTATTACGATTAGCAGTTAATACATATACACATTGCCAATGATTAGTGTTCACATCAGGTAGATAAAATTTACACGCATAGTCCCTATTGCTTTTTACTTGTCTGTGGTGAATATTTAAATCAAAGGTCAAACGGACAGGTCAATGTTGTTTACCTATAAATAAGTTTATAAAGTCTATAAAGCAGTTATACAGATCAGGAGCAGATGCTTGTAGAGAATATCAAGTTAAAACTGTCAATATATCAGCTGACAGAAATAGATGTACTGTATGTAGCTTGAATTATTGATAAATCATTGGTTTCTATAAGGAATTAAGTGAACATGTCCTTATTATAATTTACCTTAAAACAGTGTGAATGAACTCTATTGGTAAATACCGGTATTATTGAATCAGGTTTTCTTGAACTCTTTTTATCTCGAACTTTTTTCCCACAAAAAAAAATCTGTAATGACTTACTCTCTATTTAATCTAAATAAGTCTCGTTAATATCAAGGCCTGATACCAATATCTCAAATTTTCAGATATATTGAAAGCACTAATAGGTTTTGAGGGACTGCAAATGCAGTTGAAATAATGTTCCTTAATGTGAACTAAAAATTTTCAATTAACCTGAACTAAAATTTTAAGGATGTATAAATTCGATAAAATACAAAAGATAATTTGGTAAAATTTATCAGGGTTCATATCATCAGGAGGTAGGGATGTTTGTACCATAACTGCAATATTTTTTCAACTCAAACTGACTATTGTAATCTTTTCATTTTTATCCCAGGCATAAACAAACTGTCAAACAGATGAATTGACTGATATACTGCCAAACTGAACATAAGTCCATTTTGTGTAGATCTGGTGTTTTATAACCCAGTCAAGATCACTTAAATTGAGGCAGTCAGCTTTAGGATGGTGGAAGAAACCAGATTACCCAAGTCAGATGATCTAAATGGGATTCAAACTTTGGTAATGTGAGGCACTGTAATTCATAAGCAAGTGCTTTAGACTACTTACTCCCCATCATATGATATAGTGAGGAGGCCACTAGTTTTTTTTTCTTTTAGCAGGAAAGTAACATAGGTTCAAGACATATGGAAATATTATTAGTTGATTACATTTTAATCTTTCAAAACAAATTTTTACCATGTTCAAACTTTACCATTTTCATAGAGTGATGTATGCCACCACCTAAAGTAATCCAAGACAGAAGAAATCAAAAGTCTTGACACTAATGGACAGAGCAGTGCTTAATCACTGACATCACAGCAGGACAATGGCGATTTAATACAAAGCAAAAACCATAAACATACACATAGTTAAGTGAAAACAAAACAGTGATAAATAAACATGGACCATCCTAGTATTGGACATATCTTACCTCCAATTCTGAAGAACAGCTACAAACAAAACTACGAGAAGGATGATATGAGCAGCTAAATAAAATGGGAAGACATATCTTACCTCCAATTCTGAAGAACAGCTACAAACAAAACTATGAGAAGGATGATATGAGCAGCTAAATAAAATGGGAAGACATATCTTACCTCCAATTCTGAAGAACAGCTACAAACAAAACTACGAGAAGGATGATATGAGCAGCTACATAAAATGGGAAGACATATCTTACCTCCAATTCTGAAGAACAGCTACAAACAAAACTACGAGAAGGATGATATGAGCAGCTACATAAAATGGGAAGACATATCTTACTTCCAATTCTGAAGAACAGCTACAAACAAAATTACGAGAAGGATGATATGAGCAGCTAAATAAAATGGGAAGACATATCTTACCTCCAATTCTGAAGAACAGCTACAAACAAAACTATGAGAAGGATGATATGAGCAGCTAAATAAAATGGGAAGACATATCTTACCTCCAATTCTGAAGAACAGCTACAAACAAAACTACGAGAAGGATGATATGAGCAGCTACATAAAATGGGAAGACAAGTCCTTTTGTTAATCTCTCATAGGTATCAAATGATAAAAATCCAAACGCGTCTATACAAAGGTATAATCTGGAATCAAAATCCCTGAAAATATAGAAAACACTTAAGTAAAATATAGAAATATGTAGATTGAAACATTTAATAATAACCATAGCAACTAAATATGTGTCAAAATCAGATAACATGACTGATACCTATTTAAACCAATAATGATATTCTTGACATTGGATGGACACTGGTTGTAATTACAGAATGATTTCCAGTGATATGGTTAAAGTTATTTTGTTAAAAACTTTTTTATAATTATTAGTGATTCCTAAATAGTCACCATACATGAAAATATCTAAATAAAACTAACTTTCAAGATTACATATTTTATTTGAAAATAATTTTTTGATTGTTTGAGGATGAAATCCACAGTCATTTCAACTCTAAAAAAAGTGATGCAGGCAGTGTCCTAAAATTGGTCTAAAATTCTCAAGATCAACATTTCCTATAAGGACATGACAGAGAACCATCAAAATATTACAGGTCTGACTGAAAAGTTACAGGTCAGGGCTGATGGACTGGTCCTAATTTTTAGCCCTGGTGAGACATATGATTTGGCAAAATCATACTTGTAATATCATTTTTAAACTTTTATAGCAAGTATCATTCATAAAGAATTGTAACCACAATTATACATGTAGTTTTTTTGACGAAAAGAATAATTGTTTTCAGATATTTTATTAAACTGGGAGTGTTTGTGATTTAAATAACTTACCTATAATGTCCCAATCCAAATTTTGTTGTCAGAAACTTAAATATGTGTTCATCTGCTTCAACGTTTAATAAAATCTGAAAATACAAAACACACAATCAAAACAAACAAGCAAAGTTAGTGAATTAGGAAAATAAGCAAACCAACTCAGGTTAATGATATACATATTTCCTATCAATGTTGAAGCTTTGCACCAAGTTCGTGAAATAGTGCTCCATAGTTTTGGAGACTTTGTGCAGACAAGAATTACAGATGGACAGAAACTCAAATTTACCATTATACCTCCCTCTTTTTTCGAAAGGTGGGGGTTATAAATAAACAATACAAAGTATATCATAGAATCCATTATGGTTGACATTTCTGAATAGTAAAGATTTCAAAGAGCAGTAAATATCAATATCAGTATTATTTTTTTAAGACATTCAGTTTTTATTATGATCCATACTGTGGTTTTCCTGTTGATGATGATTGTCAGAGTTTAATATCTACATGTGACCTGTTGACACTTTTTAATACTGTGTGTTGTATTATTATATACACCAGGGATAGGCACTAAGAAAAATTCAGAAGTAGCCAAAAGGATAAGTTAGGATTTCAATCCGATAGTCCTTTCCCATTTATACTGAGCCTTCCTTGATGAACTCTGGATGAGCATCACAAAGTGGTGACTATGTGACATTTATCTTTCTAGGAATAGTACTGAAGGGCACCAAAGCCCTTCTGTTGGCAAGGGTTTTGGAGGCCTCCCTGGAGAAAATTTGTATTTAGAATGCCTTAGAAGCCTTTCTGGAGCTCCTTAGGACACAATTTACAACACTAGGACAGTGGATTTTGCCTTATATCTCACGTTAATATTCATTATTTCAAATGATGATGCCCAAACATCTAAAACTTTTCAATTGGTCTGTTAGACCAGCCAATAACTATGTTTTACTGGTCCTTCTAATTTTTTACTGGCCATAGTCTAACATACCAGTGTCAGTGTCAAACCCTGTACACAGTTTTATTAGATTATTCAGACTTCTGTCCTTTGGACAAAGGCTAGGTTAAAAGTTGACAAATTTAACTGCAGTACATGTACTTACTTTTAAAGCAGTGTTGATGAGTACCATTAAAACTAAAACACCGATACTATATGCTATGACTTTAAATATTCTAGCTGGCATATTACAGGGCTTTAATTCATCTCCCTGAAAGGTAAAGTTACAGCTGGATTAGTTCAACATAATTCACTCACTCTGCAATAAAACAAAGTTCAAGTACCAATACTGAAAATCTTACAATCAGGGGTCCAACATAAGCTTGTCAAACTAACAACAGACAAGCAGACAGACAGATAGGCGGATTTTTTAAGACATCTGCAGAACATAATTTCAAAATATGAAGTAAACCAAAGAAGGCTTCAAAATACATTGTATTGAAAAGGCAAAACAAGATATAACTGAAATTTAATGTCATTTTAAAGGTGTCCCCAGAACAACCCCCAACTTGTAAATTCATGCTTTCCCAACCATGTGCATGCTCAAAATACAAATAGCCAATGGCATATCTACGTGCAATAAAAGACTGTTCTTGTGTAATTTCATAAAGATCTATTAAAAGCTTTTGAGAAAAGTGGTGGTCAAAATATTGGCAGAAGAAATGGAGTTAAAACTTTTTATTATGCCGCTTTGTATAAGGGCGGGGACATAATAAGATAAAGTATCTTCTAGTGATAAAATGGTTCTTTTACAACATTTATACCATTAACAGCTATGTCTTATCAAGTCTCCTTTGTTACAGGAAGATAACAAGAGGCCCATGGGCCTTAACGCTCACCTGTGACCTTGACCTTTGAACCCATAACCCTCATTCATATATCAAAATGATCATTATGCCAATACCTACAACATTCTAGCACACATGCCTTTACAAAATATTTATAGTTTTCAAGACAATTAACCATGCATCTGTGACCTTGACCTTTGAACTCACGACCTTTATTCATATATCAAAATTATCATTAGACCAATACCTACAATATTCCAATATGTATGCCTATACAAGGAGTTTATAGTTTTTGAGATAATCAACCATTTCAGTACTTGTTTTCATCTGTGACCTTGACCTTTGAACCCATGACCTTTATTAATATATCAAAATGACCATTTTGCCATTACCTACAATATTCTAATATGTATGACTATACAAAAAGTTAATAGTTTTGCAGATAATCAACTATATCGGTAATAGTTGTGCATCTTTGACCTTGACCTTTGAACCCATGACCTTGATCTATGTATCAAAATGATTGTCGTGTCAATTCCTAAAATTAACTGAAAATCCCATGCCATTATCACCTGAAATGTTAAAAAAATAGCATTTTTTATCAAAGGTCAAAAACAGGGACATGTCCTTGACCTTTGACTTTGACATCTTTTGGAAGAAAATAGCAAGACAAGATCAACAGTGAAAACTCCATACAATTATCTTCAGCCGTTATTGAGTTATAACCATAAATGTCTCAATTTCAAATTTACATAATTTTACGCAAAAAACGCCTAACCTATTTTTCGTTCAATTTTCATGAAAAACATAATTTTAATGTTCCCAGGTATGCTGAATCCAAATATTCAAGCAAAATTTGCCTGCAACTTTTGGTTTCAGAGAAGAAATTTTTTTTTTGTCTTTTTGCTATTTTTAGTAATGGCGGCCATCTTGTTGGGCATGGCCAATCCTCGAACACAATTTTGAAAGGCTGTTACCAAGGCATGATAATCACCAAGTTTCATCAAATTTGGCCCAGTAGTTTTGGAGAAGAAGATTAAAATGTAAAGTTTACACACGACGCACAACGGACGACGCATGACGTACGGTGATAGATTGCAATAGCTCATCTGAGCCTTTGGCTCAGGTGAGCTAAAAATTAAGATTGTAAGAATATGCTTACATACTCTAAAATACATGAGCAGGAATGTCGCAGGTATAAAACTCATTAGTAGAGATCCGAGTATCATCTTGTTGATAAACTGTAGTAAACACACTATTAACATAGAACCACCCTGGGCACACAGCACCACTCTAACCTTAAAATAGAAATAAACATTTAGTTGTAAAAGAAGTATGTCAAGTGCAAATGTACTAACACAAATGTTCATTAGTACAAAAACACAATATATAATATCTAGACAAACATGAATAAAGTATTCCCTTTATATATTTATTCATTTATTTTCTTTTTAATTCTGAACCTTAAATCCATGTCATAATTTAAACAAAACATCTCAATGCTGGATCAGGTTTGGTTCAACTTTAGATCAATCCTACCTAATTCAAGTGTAATAGTAATGTACAAACATTTATTTTCTAATCCTTAACAATGTCAAACTTTAATATACTGATTTACCTTTCTTGCTGGTATCATATCAAGAATCCACACACCAAACAAAGAGAATGCTTGTAGCATTAATATAAACTGGTTAAACTGCCAGAATAACGAGAAAAATAGTGTACTTCCAGCTATAATACCAATGGATACTTTCTGAAAAATATGAGAAAAACTTCAATTAAAACTGAAACTTTCTGAAAAATATGAAAAAAAACTTCAATTAAAACAGATATTTTCTGAATAAAAAACCTGTTTCAAATTTTGTTAGAATAACAACTTATGTTTTAATCTAGCATAAACACATAAAAATGCAAAATTTCTCTCTTGCAAGGAACAGCTGAAATAAAGCAAATGCCTTATATGGGCTGAAGTAAGGATATCCCTGATATGAACAATGCTTACAGTTGAGACCTAATGTTCAAAGATTATTTGAAGGGGACCTCTAAACAAACAACTTCTTATACAATACACATGGCACAATAAATAGCAATTACCACATTTTCAATAGCATACAGTAAAACATGTTTATAAGGAAGCCATAAGGACTTTATTTTTAACTCTGTTATAAAGGGACTTTGTTATATTGTTATAAATAGACTTATATAGATGAGCGGTCGGGCCCAATATTTGACTTTGTAGTATCCATGTATCCGTTGTGAGCTTGTTTGTTATTTTCCTGTTTTATTGTACCTCTATATTTCTGTCAGTGCAACTACCACCCAGTCTTGATTGTAACAAATATTTCTGACTGGGATGTTAAACTACATTTACAGTAATCAAAATTTCAGGCTGATAACACATAACTTAATATTATTGTTAAAGACTCTTACCTCTTTTGTGCCAGAACTGTTAGGTCTAAAATAAAATGATATTGCAGCAATCTGTACCCATAGAAACGGCAGTGAAAAACTCTCTCTAAGGGGTATAGTGTACTCCACCCTCGTAGTGTCTAATCTGTTAATACATAAGAAATGTATGAATTAAGAACTTTATTGCCATGGTGACACAAGTAAGAAACCTAAGCATGATGCCTTGCAAATAATAACAGAATTAATTTTAAATAAAATAACAATTACAGTCGAACCTGCCTTAAAGCCGCCTCTATATAAAGACCACCTGCTTTTAAAAGTAAATAAAATTTTATCCCAATTGATCTATACTCATAATATTTGAACCTCTATGGAAGGGTCACCTGCCCATAGAGGCCACTTTTACTGGTTCCCTTGGCTGGCCTTTATAGACAGGTTTGACTGTATATCTATCTGGATGGTAACTCTCCATTCATCTTACACTTTATGTATTAAAAGTAATATGAAATATTCTACTGAATATATTTATTATGTTTATTTCTGGTAGAATTTTGAACAAATCGTGAGATTAAAACAAAAGAACACTTCAAATGGAAGCAATATACACACATAGGCGTGCAATATTTTAGTGTTATAACAATTTCCCATTCTCTGAATGCTCATCAAGTTCCGGCCATATGAAATCGTTTTTGTAGAACCAATCAGGCAATCACTGACTTTTATATTATTCTAATACAGTCAAACCTGTCTATAAAGGCCCTTATATAGAGGTGGCCTTTAAGACAGGTTGGCTGTATTTACTTGTGTCTTGGTATATTGATCTTGGAGTGTAATACATGTAGTATAAACCTACCTATTAAAGATATAAAAACAAGCAGTCAGTATCCCTGACAACCAGGATCCACTGAGCATATACGCTGTAGCGAACAATGCCCACACTAACATGGCATGTAGGGCAAATATAGAGTTGATGTAGAAATAGATTGGCTCCACTAATCTCTGTAAAAATAAAACACAGAATGTTTATAGATGGCATATGAAAATATCTTAAAGGTCACCTTTATTAAATGCCAAGATATTAAAGGTTGAAGGTCAAGGTTAAGCCTACATAAATATGGCAAATGCAGTTCAAACAGTTTTGATGAGGAAAACAAACCCAACCAACCTATGTAAAAATAACAACAGTATGTTTATGGAAGACACCTAAATCTGACTTTCTGAAATGCTAACCAATTGTAAACATCAAGGTTAAGCCAACATAAAGATAGTGCAAAGAGCAAAAACAGTTTTGATGTAGAAATTAACTGGCTCAACCAACTTCTGTAAAAAAAAAAAAGTGTTTTTACTGAATGTAGCTGAAATATGTTACAGCCATTATGCTTAATAAAATACCAACCACTTATAAAGGTCAAGGGTCAAAGTTATGAATACAAAAAGAATACAAAAAAATTGTTATTGATAAAACAGTTTCATCACAAAATAAACTTGTGCAAAATATGAAAGACCTAACTTGAATAAGAGAAAAGATTGGCAGAAAAGCAGGTAAAACATTGATCATTTATATTTCAAAGATAAAAACAAACATAGACATCAGAAATCAAACCTTGTAGACAAGGCTCCTACTCTACTCAAATTACAAAGTAAATAAAATAATTCAATATTAAAACAAAAACCAAATATCAATCCTGTATGGTTTATCTTAGTCAGATCAAATACAAGCCCCCACATACAACATCCGATCTGTAGTTATTGATACAAACTGCTGTAGGTGGCATGTATAGGAGGTGACTTCTAAGGTCTGATCTGATTTATTGAATTCCAGAACATGCTCTAACACTGTAAACAGAGTTTACATTCCTAGTGATGTTAAAAGTTCAATAAGAGATTGTTTACTATGTTTACTCTTTTAACTCAAGCCTTGTTTTTATATTGACAACTTTGCTGTAGGGTCTTAATATGATACTTATAGAAAGTAAGTAGACTCAAGTTGTTGTGATTTACAGTTTCATGATGTCATCATTGTTGGTGGTGTTGGTGATGATGTGGCGGTGGTGGTGGTTGTGGTTAAGCAGTTTTATCATGATGATGGTGGTGATGTGGTGGTTTGTGGTGATGATGTGGTAGTGGTAATGTGGTGGTGGTGGTGGTGGTGATAGTGGTGGTGATGGTGATGATGATGGTGTTGGTGGTGATGATGATGAAGATGGTGAATTTGGAGGTGGTGGTTGTGGTGATGATGGATGTGTTGGTGGCATGGTGGTGGTGAAAAAGATGATGATGGTGGTGGCTGTGGTGGTGGTGATGAAGATGATGGTAGTGAGTTTGGTGATGATGATGATGATGATGATGATGGTGATGGTGATGGTGGTGGTGGTGGTGTGATGATGATGATGATGATGATGATGATGATGATGATGATGATGATGATGATGATATTATTTTTACACAATCTAGTTCATTTTTACATACAAGTTAAAATCATTAGAATCTGAGTCTTTGGTTTCAATCAAGTATACAATTAGGGATTATTTTGGTAATAAAAACAGAAACTTGACCTTATAAATATGTGTACTTTTTTATTGACAAGATAGTGTAACGATATCTATCTATAGTTCAAGTTTTAACTGATTTATGTTGAGGTTAATTCAAGAATCCTTTAAGAACAGAAATGATGATTGGATGTATGTTGGATAGAGTTTATGATTGGACGATTTTTTGAATATCAGTATAGGAACGATGATTGGTTGTAAGTTGGGTACATCTATCACTGGATATTGTGTGAGTTTAATGGCTAATACCTTGCTGAAGCTTTCACTGGATTATGAAGTACAGATGTCCAATAGGACAATGTCTTGATTACAGAAGTTATGATTTAATGATATACTGTGTTCATAATTTAAGATTAACAGTAAATGCGGTGTGATTTTCAATAATTTTGATAGGATAAGACATTATGTGAATAAAATTATCTTCTACACATTTTCCACAATCGCCATCTTTCCAATATATCCATATACGTATATTTACAATTGCACTATCTTTGCTTCAATAAAGTATTTGACACTGACTAAACATTGCAACTTCATAGAGACATTGCTCCACGCATTGACGTCAGATGTCAAATGCTCTTGTTGACTGACTGGTATGAGAAGGTGCACCAACAGCGCATTTCAAAATTGTTTTCAAATGAACATGTTCAATGTGAGACAGCAATAAAATTAATTTTTATAAATATTGTGAACATAAGAAATAAGGTAATTTTCCAATGTGTTTATGAACTTGTAAAGTATAATGGACTGTCTCAAATTGCATGAAAGTCGAGGCCTTTTGTGCAAAAATTTGAGACAATATGTTGTGAAAAAGTGGATAACTGGAAGGTATCCTGACGGTTACGAATCAAGGCAACATACATCTCTTAGACTTGTTATATACTGTTTATTCAAAGTTCTAATTATTTATAATAATTCAGCTTCCATAGTTACATATAATTGATTTTAAATATTGACTTATTGATATTATACTTTGCAGGTTCATAAAGACATTGGAAAATTACCTTATTTCTTAAATAAACCTTCCATTTAAAAAACTGCGTAAAAATGCATTTACAACCAATAATTGTAAATTGATGTCTAACAAATAAAGGGAAATAATCCTGTTATCAATATAGTATACCTTGATTGGAAGTATTCTGTACAACACACTTAGTATAACTTCTTGATATATATTCATTCTCTCTAATACGTTCATAGTACTGGGATGTTCTGTCAAGTTGTCATGTGTCAGCTCATAAATACCTACAAATATTGAAATAAAAAGTTCTGAAAAATGGTACAGTGTGACACATTTTGTCAGAAAAGCATGAATGATAAGTACTCAAATATTATTATTATATATTTTAGCTTTGTCGGATGATGGTTAGTATAACTGACAGATAGCCACGCCACACCCACAATGTACTGACAAAGGCCTGGCATGCTTGAATTACACACAAAAAGAATGAAAACTCGGCCTGAATTGTGCCATTTAATGACGTCACTGACACTAGTATGTCATTAGTTGCTGTGACAATGCTTTGGTACCATAATGGCTGCCAGTGTCGGAACATAAAAGGCATGGTCAGTGATACGTCAAGTGAAAATTTTATTTTGCATCATTTTACTCTTGTGAATTTACATGAAAATAAAACAAATGTGAAAATGACTTAACATTACATATTACTAAGACACTCTCTCTGAGACTAAACCTGAATGATAAAGGTCTAAACAAAATCATTATGATAATAACTAAGACTGCATGTATGGATTTATTCTAATTTTTATGGATTTATTCTAATTTTTATCTAATTATTTGAATTTTGAGTCTTCTACTTTAAGTCTGTAAGCCATTCATTTCGTGATGTTTGAATTCCTTTCTGATCAGGTCCAATAATTGAAAAAAAATATGTTACATTCTAATTGCAATTCGGAGTGAAAGGGTTAATGTGTTTTAGACAAAAACTTAACACAGCATACCTAAGCAATAGTATATGACCACAGAAAACCCCTCCTGCTTCTTAGCCCATCAATGTATACCAGTTTACTTTGAGTGTTACTTACCTTCAGATATAGAAGGAGCTTGTACCATTTGTTTGTAGTAAGAGTAATACAATCCAGACTCTGTTCTGAAGGATATTTCTCTCTCCACTTCCTGTAATATATCATAATTCAAAACAAGATAACACTTTAAAATTACAGATAGAAAAAACAGCAAGAGAATTGGTAGAGCCAATAACTCTTAAATTAAGAAAAATAGATTTAAGGTTCTTGGCTACTGCACTTCTATTCATAGGGCTCTATCTGCCAATGAGGTTTCATGTTGATACCCCTTAAAGGTTCTGAGGTATGCCCCAAACTAAATTATGACAAACAGACACAGACACACACATGCACAGAACAAACAGACAAAGCTATATGATCTCCTGTCCAGGAACAAAATAATATAATCCAACAAAAATAGAAGGTGCACATGTTCAATGTATATAGAAACACCCTGTAAAGTTTCAGACTTCTTGGATAAAAGCTGTAAGAGGAGTTGATTACACAAAATGAGTACCCCTCATATGGAATATTGTTGAAAAATGACTAAGTTCAACTACCCGTAAAATCTGAAAAAAAATAATATAATCCAACCAAAATAGGAAGTGCACATGTTCAATGTATATGGAAACATCCTGCAAAGTTTCAGACTTCTTGGTTAAAAGCTGTAAGAGAAGTTGATTACACAAAATGGGTACCCCTCATATCATAGGTCAAAGGTCAAAGTCAAGGTCACAGTGACCTAAATTTGGTACATGACACATCTCCTTCCCATGATGCATCCAAATAACAAGTTTGATAATCCTAGGTGCTAGGGTATAAAAGTTCTGTTCCGGACACGAAGATGCACAAGGTTTTACTATCATAGAGGTCAAAGGTAAAAGTCAAGGTCACAGTGACCTAAATTTGGTACATGACACATTGCCTTCCCATGATGCATTCACATACCAAGTTTGATAAACCTAGGTGCTACGGTTCAAAAGTTCTGTTCCAGACATGAAGCGGGACAGACGGACAGACAGACTATATCCCCCCCCCCCACAAACGAAGGGGGGGGGGGGGGGGGGGTTATAATAAACCTTAGTGTGTATGACATAAGTTAATGAACCCCATTAAACATTATTTATTCCCCTGCTCTTGATATTTATATATATATATGTTTGATAAGTTATCATATTACCATAAATCTGATTTTAACTCATCAGTAGGAGGCAGCAGGTGCTCCCAGGAAAGTTCAGATATTTAATTATTAAGCCTTAAGTCTTAAAATAACATTAAAAAACTTAAAAGCTTAACAGAAAAGTCTGTTCTCCAACCTACACAACCATCTATTTCTATATAACTAAACCATTAATTAAAAACCTTTATATTTTAAGATCTAACTTCTAAAGAAAAACATTTCCAATATTGGCAATAAAATCAGATATCCTTATTTGAACATAAGACTAGATTTCCTACTAGCTACTGTAGCCAGTAGCTATATCCCATGAAGATTTATACTACATTGAAATATAAATCTACAATTTGTCTTCAAATTCAACTGATCGATTTAATTTTCCGAGTAAAGGCACAGCTGTATCAAGTGTGAACTCCCAGGTGATTCAATCTCTAGTAATTACAATTATTTAGGTATCCAACAGACTTGTGTAATATATTGTATATCCAAATGTATGTAATATATACAGTATACTATTATTTCAAGAATGCCTTTAGTCAGTAGTTTACTTGTAAATCTATCTTGGATTTACTGACATAAGATATAAAGCACCGGTACACCAAAATAAGACCTATAGTACAGTCAAACCTGTCTATAAATGCCAACCAAGGGAACCAGTAAAAGTGGCCATTATGGGCAGGTGGCCTTTATATACAGGTTCAAATAAATATGAATAAAGAGTAATTAGAATAAATTTAACTGGCCTTTATATGCAGGTGGCCCTTATATAGAGATGACCTTTAACACAGGTTTGACTGTACTTGACTCACATGTAATGATTACCTGTAATGTTGATCTATATGTAATACTGTATGTCATGTATTGCGTACTTCAACTGTAAAAATCTTTCAGATGACAAATGGCATTTTACACCAAAGCTATGGTTTTTTTTTTTTTTTTTTTTTTTTGCATTAATAATGAGATGGTCAGTTCTGGGATGGTAGAAAAACAAGAGGCCTTGTACCTTATATGGCCTGTACTGCTCACCTGGACCATAAACAGCCCAAATACAAAAGAAATACTACATTTCAGGGGCAATAACTCTGATGTTGATATTTAGATATTTACAATACTTGCTACTTAGTAAGATCTTCTCATGTCAATCATTTTTGAAATTTTTACTATTTGATCTTTCTTTAATAATTCTTGGGGGAAATAATGAAAAGCTATAAAAACTCCAAAATCATTTGTCAGATATTTTTAAAATCTTATATGTACCTAGAATTTGTCGTGCTGGTTATTTTTGTATCAATACTTTTAATCTATCTCTAACAATTTTAATGAAAATAGCCAAAACAACAAACATCATAAAAAGTGTGACATTTCAGGGGCAATAACTCGAACATGAATGATCATATTTTTATGAAACTTGCTAATCAGTTAAAGCTTGTCATGTTGATCATTTTTTTCAATTTATAATTCAATATTTTAGGGCAATAACTCCTAAATTGTTTGTTAGCTATTTATGACAATTCAAACATAGCTAGAATTTGCCATGCCAATCTTTTTTAAATGAAAAAAAAACCTATTAAATATCTTTAGTAAAAGCCAATATACAGCAAAAAATTTAAAGGTTAAAAACTAGGTCATTACCTTGACCTTTGACCTCATTTTGAAGGTCATGTCAAAAGAACATAAAGTCTGAAAACCCTGTGTCATTATCTTTATTAAACATGTTTTTTTTCCCTTTTTAATCATGTCCTTTACTTGTAAATCTCTCTACCTAAATCTGATTATATATCTTATGTGTGATATAATGATGTAAGATTAATCAACAGTCTACCATTGATTTATCAATTATGTTAGCCTTTTAGTTGTGATATATTTCTTCGTGTTATCAATAGGTAAGGTTGTCATCCTTCAGAACTTTCACTGTTTATAGGTTTGAAGCAAACCAAGGTTCAACCTAGAGAAGGCCATGGAGCCATATTTAACATTACTGTCAAACCTGTCTATAAAGGCCACCCAAGGGAACCAGTAAAAGTGGCTTTTATGAGGAGGTGGCCTTTATATACAGGTTCAAATAATATGAATAAAAATAATTGGGATACAATTCAAATGACCTTTATGAGCAGGTGGTCCTTATATAGAGGTGGCCTTTAGGCAGATTGGACTGTAGTTGAATGCAAAATGACTGATGTTATGTTATGTAAGGGAAAGACTTTCAAAAATGTCCCCCCCCCCTTCTGAAAAATCCAAGAGTGAACAATGAAGTTTACAGAAGGTAAATCTCAACTCTATACAATATGTTGTAATACACATTATGACACAATATATTGCTTTTGATACAATGGTATGAAAAACAAGTGGTCATCAATAGCTTGCCTGTATAGATACATCATTTTATAAAGGTTACCCTTTAAAGTTTACATTAAATGCTGACACAATGATTGAGTAACAAGAAATAAACTTGTAACAGCATTTTCCCACAATATCAGCTTTTTTACCCAAAATCAGTGAACAATGCAAAATCAAGTTAAAATATTTAAATAACTACTGTATAATAAAGGATTGAATATGTCAAAGAAATATGTCAGAAAATCAACTGATAACAGCATTTTCTAAAAAAAAAAAAAACAAAAAAAACTAGATGTTTTTCTTCAAATATGCCATCTTACCAAACTTTAATTTTGCCTAAAATTCTTTAACAAATCTTTAGTTTATCACTTAATGAATGGTACTGGTGAATTTTCATACCAAAATTTCAAGAATATGTTCTATGTTCAACATTTCAAGTTCCAAAATACTTTGTAACCAAAACCTTTTCACCAATGTTATTAATGAAGATGACAATGACGATAACCACATGGCTACTACTACTATGTGTAGCATTTTTCAGGTAAGGTAATAAATGTACATTGAATGCTGCAATCTTCAAAGTTTTGTATGATTTGTATATTGTAATTAAATGTCAAATCCCTATAGCACTGTAATACTACCGAGTTATAAAATACTCACATCAGATAACAGATATAATCTGATACGTTTTAAAGAAATAATACTTCAATTTTTAACCATGATTTTGTATACCAGTATTTAATTAACCTAAGCATGCAATGTAGTCTATTTATACATCTCCGTCATCTCTATATTTCTACATTTCAGCTGTGTATTTACTCAAAAAATGGAAGTCCAAGGCTTAAAATATTACAAATTATAATGAACAAGTTTTTTTGATCAATTGAATGAGGTTTTATGTCCAAGTCGAGATTATTTCACTCATTGGTGATAGGTCTTCACAAAGTATTGGTGAAAGAAAAAGGAAAATTACATCAAAATTTTTTTCAGAAAGATTTGATAAATGATTTGAAAAGAAAGTTATTTTCTCATCCCTGTTAAAAATTCTAATTACTATATACATGTATTTACCAGCAAAGTGACTCTTACTTACTATTTAATTCGTAAAAGACATTATACCACTGCACTTCAGTAGAGTGCTTGCTCCACAAGTAGAAGGTTGTGGGTGCAAATCCAGGCTGGGTCTGATCAACGACTTAAAAGTGGGCAGTGACTGTTCTTTGGCCAAGCACTCAGCATTACAAAATAAAAGTCATGATGGAAACTTAATACAAATAAAATCCCGTGTCACTGTGGGCATGACACGATAAAGAACCCTGCTGTATAATGCCATCAGAGCAATACACAGGCTAAATTTAGACACCTTTGCCTGTAGCTACTGATGTCTCGATATAAGTTAAATATTCTTGACTGGGACGTTAAACACCATTACTAAACTCAAATCAACTCGTAAAAGACATCAATAAAAATGGTTTATGATTACAAGTCCTTCTGCATTACATAGTAAACAAAGACACAACATATTAATTGCTACACATCACACTATGTGACATATGTTAAGCTGCTTTAGGATGAGAAGATCAAACAGCTTAATATAATATATAACAGACATTGCATGTTACTGTAGAAAACACATCAATAAACACATTACATAAAACTGGAGAAACATTACAGACAGACCGAATACAGGTTATAAACCAATCACTCATCTGACTTCAACGTAATACATAACAATTCTACAAATCAGCTGAGTGTGAAATGAGTCTAAAGCATCATCAAAATTCTACAAATCAGCTGAGTGTGAAATGAGTCTAAATTAAAGCATCATCAAACTTCTACAAATCAGCTGATTGTGAAATGAGTCTAAAGCATCATCAAAATTCTACAAATCAGCTGATTGTGAAATGAGTCTAAAACATCATCAAAATTCTACAAATCAGCTGATTGTGAAACGAGTCTAAAGCATCATCAAAATTCTACAAATCAGCTGATTGTGAAATGAACTCTAAAGCAAAGTGTCATCAAAATTCTACAAATCAGCTGATTGTGAAATGAGTCTTAAGCAAAGTGTCATCAAAATTCTACAAATCAGCTGATAGTGAAACGAGTCTATAGTACAGCATCATCAAAATTCTACAAATCAGCTGATTGTGAAATGAGTCTAAAGCATCATCAAAATTCTACAAATCAGCTGATTGTGAAATGAGTCTAAAATAAAGTGTCATCAAAATTCTACAAATCAGCTGATCGTAAAATGCATCTAAAGTGTCATCAAACAATGAAACTGAAGATCTAGGGTTTCCTTCCAATACTGGGATTACAACAGATTAGTACATTTGTAAATTGAAAATATATGTTGATGACTTAATTCCCCATTAAACATCTGTAAATCATGAAAAAGCTTTCTAATTTACGTTTTTGAATTTGAAAACAACTTGGATCAAATTTGTTTGAATTTACCATTAGTATCCAAGTCAAGAATGTTTTAATTAACAATTTTATTGTCCTGTGACATGATACCATTGGGTACCGTCATACAGTTGCTGTATAATTTTGTTAACTGCATTTTAATACAATACTGTACGACACAAACCATTTGGTTGCCATTTTAATGAGAAAATACAGTAAATTTAGATGAAATCATGCAATGGGGATATTTAAGCTTTAATGGTAATCTAATTTTTGTTAATGTTAGATAATCATGATCTGAAATGATATCTGCATTGTGACATTTACCAGTAATAACAATAATTATTTTGCATACTTTAACATCAGCATATCTTGCAAAATCTATTTATGGCAAAATTTCACAAAATAAGTATAAAATGTATAGATTTAATACATACAGAACTCACATACATGTATAACATTTGATTTTGTCTCCAATTTTCCATTTTGGAGTAGCAAAAGAAGAACAACTGTATTGACCCAAAATAAGAACTTGTATCATTATATAGTCCAAACTGCCTTAACGGCAACCTCTATATAAGGGTCAACTGCTTATAAAGGCCAGTATAATTGTATCCCAACTGTTCTTTATTCTTATTATTTGAACCTGTATATAAAAGCCACCTGCCCATAAAGGCCATTTTAACTGGTTCCCTTGGGTGGCCTTTATAGACAGGTTTGACTGTATATTAAAATTCCAAAGCATCCATTCAATTTCAATAGTACATGTACTCAGAATACAAAGGTTTGTGGACATACATACAGACAATGCTGCAGTGATTTTGTAACATCTTTCAAAAACTACCATATGCCTTTAAAATAAGGAAAATTTAAAGTCCTGAAGTACAGCAAACTGCATTATGGCATGCTTGCAGTAGCTTAGGATCCTCAATAGAAGATGTTAAATTGTTACAATATCTAACATTTTATGAGCAAGGACAACTGCATTTAATTTGTTAAAATATCACTATTTTTGGGGGAATTTTAGTGGTCAAATTGGGAAATTTAAGTCATTTTTTCCTCAGGGGAAACTACCTTTATTCGGTAGCAATTCTAAGCAAACAAAATCACTTTGCTGAAACACAAAATGTCCAATATCACAAACAGGTAGATGTCCTTGTCATGTACATGTTAAGTGGTCTAAATAATGATAAATAATCTAATATATTGAGAAAATACAGCAATTTGGTTTTTTTAATACAGCTGTCCAGAAAAAGCAAATTACATTGCACTATAAGCTAAATCACCTCTAATGTTCATACAATTTTGAAAAATGAAATGACTACTCTTAGGAGTAAAATTAGGAAAACAGAAACCTTGAGAAGTCAAAAATCAATATTTTATTGTTACAATTTACTTTTAAAATCTAGCATATTTCACACTTTTCTGGTTTTCAAATCTTAAAATTTAAAATCAAAGACAGTGAAAGTTACCAAGGGGTATGGAACATACCAGTAGCAGAAGTAAGCTTCATTATGACAAACAGGCTCAAAACACAAGTGTGACATAAGCTCTCCTCTCCTGTATGTTATACATACTCAGGCACAGCAGGAATATAACATAATTCTTCTATAATTCACAGATATGACATAAAGTTGGTGATAAAACTCAAGCTCACACCAAGTGTATGGCATAAGCTTAATGGTGCCATTCAGACTTGCGCTCAGGGTATGACATAAGCCTGATGATGACACTCAGGCTCACAGCAGGAGTATGCCATAAGCTTGATGATGACATTCAAGATGACACTAAGGGTATGCCATAAGCTTGATGATGACATTCAAGATGACACTAAGGGTATGCCATAAGCTTGATGATGACATTCAAGCTGACACTAAGGGTATGCCATAAGCTTGATGATGACATTCAAGCTGACACTAAGGGTATGCCATAAGCTTGATGATGACATTCAAGCTGACACTAAGGGTATGCCATAAGCTTGATGAGGACATTCAGGCTGGCACTAAGGGTGTGCCATAAGCTTGATGAGGACATTCAGGATGACACCAAGGGTATGACATAGGTACAATGTACACAGTCACAATCACATCAGGAATATGGTAATTTGTACAATAAAGCTAATAAAAAATGTTAATCTTTTCTAAAACCAATCTAACATATATTTAAAGCTACTCTCTTTCTTTTACACAAAATCAAGAATTATGATGATTTTGGAGACTTTAGGTTTACATGAAAATTCTGGCCCCCATCATTTTTAACAAAATCAAAAATTACATGACAATTCTTACCTTGATATTAGAGAACCACATGTGATTCTCATTAATAAGACTCATGAACCAAGCATGTTTGTATCCCATATATAGACATGTTAATATCCCAAATCCATTTACAATCAGCTGTTGTAGTGACATTCCTAGAATAACAATCCCATCTTTCCCGGATTGCATCCCGCCAACTCCTTTTGTTATCCCATTTCTGGAATTTCCCCCTTTATGTCGTGCAACCTTGCGTCTCCGAAATTCTGTCATGTTAATTAGATTTTTGTATGTTAAAAACAGAAAATTTTTAGCGCTGTCCAAGTAGTATCTACAACATGTCGAATTCTGATATATCACTCAAACATCAATAAAGTATTTTATAACAATTTTACTGATCTCTAATTATTGACTTTAGGTTGTCCAGGTTGAGTGGAATCATTCAGCTAAGTATCACAGGATGTCAAACCTACGATCTAAATGAATCGTAATCATTGCAGTGATTTGCACAGAAATTTGGATTATTAGTCTCCGTGTACTGACAGTACCATCATCTTCCTTGCTAGAATTTTATAATGATCTCATAATTCTGCCGCTCTGGTATTCACACAAGCCAAAAACAATAAAGTTAAAATGTGACACAAAATCAGATTGTCATCGTCAGTTAAGACAAATTCTGCATCTCGACACAGTACCAAGCAATAATCATATACAGAAGTGTCCATTAAGTGCTATGGTAAAGGATATTACATTCTCATACTTAATCAATAATTTGCTTCCAAATACAGTAGTCAGTCAGCCTGTGGGGAAAGTATTGCTAAATCCATCCCAGAACAAATGCAACTTACATTAATTATTTACCACATTTGTAATAGAGAGAATATATAATCAGAATTATACACCTGCAATCTTATATTATTTTCCAATATTAGACTACAATAGCAGGAATCAAATATTAATTAGATTGCTTCTTCTCCTACTCTCTCTCTGCGGATAACACCAGGTTGCACTGATTCAGATTTGGTTGTTCAATACAGATTTGTCACAAAAAATTAATGTTTTCCATATGGACAAAAATAATGATTTTGTATCATTTTACATTTAGACAATTAATATAACAGATGTACTGATTTGTGAAAATACATTGGGGAAAACTAGTCAACAATGACGGGAGGGGATTTATTTATTCATTTATTTATTTTTAATTTATTTATTTTAATTTAATTAATTATTTTTTATCTTATTTTTTAATTTAATTTTGATAATATTTAATCTAATTTATGGAAGATGCTACTTCAGACTAATTGATAAAATTACCTTATTTACTATCACTAACATATATAAGACTTTGTGGAGGAGAGTGAAATATTCTAATTAATTATTAGGTATATTTGTGTTTAATATTAATTAAAAAATCAATCAATTACTCTTATAATGAATGTAATTGTTACATTAAAAGTACTGATTTTCATGATGATTATTACTGATACACTAAATTTGATAAATACAGTTTTATTTTAGTTTCTGTTACCATTCAGATAATATCACATATTCATGCCACTGAGAAAGTTAGAAATTCAATGTCTTCGTTTTATAGAGCCAATGTTTGTGGTATTTTTTAAAGAGAAATATTTCAATTTAAGTAAGGTCTACATGGACTTTAAGCAATGTCACAATGTAGAAGCCAAATTCCAATAAATTGTTAAATAAATACAGTAAAATCTTGGTTCATCGCCACCATTTGTTCAGTCAAATTCTGGCATTAGCCACCATTTGTTCAGTCAAATTCTGGCATTAGCCACCATTTGTTCAGTCAAATTCTGGCATTAGCCACCATTTGTTCAGTCAATTTTTTTACATTAGCCACCATTTGTTCAGTCAATTTTTTACATTAGCCACCATTTGTTCAGTCAAATTCTGGCATTAGCCACCATTTGTTCAGTCAAATTTTTACATTAGCCACCATTTGTTCAGTCAAATTCTGGCATTAGACAACATTTGTTCAGTCAAATTTTTACATTAGCCACCATTTGTTCAGTCAAATTCTGGCATTAGACAACATTTGTTCAGTCAAATTTTTACATTAGCCACCATTTGTTCAGTCAAATTTTTACATTAGCCACCATTTGTTCAGTCAAATTTTTACATTAGCCACCATTTGTTCAGTAAAATTTTTGCATTAGTCACCATTTGGCCACTCAAATTTTTGCATAAGTCACCATTTGGCCACTCAATTTTTTGCATTAGCCAACATTTGTCCAGTCAGTTTTTTGCATTAGCAACGATTTGCTCAGTCAAATTCTGGCATTTTAAAGGGGTTTGGCGATAAATCCAGGGAGGTTTATAAAGAATAATTAAGAAGACATAGGTTTTTTGGACTTAAAATGCTGTAGCCCTAAGAGAGGTGGCTAAATTATCTATGGACATTATTGCAGGGTTTTGCTATATTTGAAAAAAAGTCTTGTTCAGATCATTTTTCACCAAAATATCACCATCTTAAGTGAAGGTAGAGAAATGCATCTATAACAATGGAGATATTCTTTTTTAATAAATCATTCTTACAGAAAAATAAGACACTGGTTTTTAAGGTTGTCAGAATTCAATATGAAGTCTAAACAGACAGATTAATGTATCAAAATACCTGTGATCAAGTCAGCGAGATTTTCAACAAGCATAAAATAGATTTTGATAAAAGGTCTCGCGTGTCAAATTAGGAAAATTACATCAACAAAACAGCAAATAATGGAAAGTCAAAAATCAATACTTTATCATTAAATTTTTTAATCAGCGGTCTCGATGTTTGTGTTTTGATGTTTTGTTTGGCTTTGTCTATCATTAATTTTTATTGTTTTGTAATCTTGGATATATTTATGGAATTCGAAAGTCACATTAATTAGTTAAACTCAATTTATCTCAGTTAAATTAAGTTTAACTCAGTTAAACTTAATTTAACTCAGTTAATGCCAATTAATTTGCATTAACTGCAGTTAATGCGAATTACAGAATATCTTAGTTTAACTGAGAAAATGCAAATTAATTCGACTTAACTGGAGAAAAACTTAATTTAACTCAGATAAATCGATTTTATCTGCTTTTAATATAACTTGACTGAGGAATAATTGCCATGAACTGACAATTAACTCGTATGAACTCAGCAAGCGTTTTGATTTGTTTGTATCTCATGAAACTTAGTTCAATTGACTTAGTAAGAGATAAAATCTTGGAAGAACTTTGATGATGAAAATAATAAGGTAAACAAGTGTGTCTTGTATCATGTTTATTAAAATCTAAAACAGAATGCTTAAAAATGCTTAACTATTCATCACTGAATGATTTACATATTCTCTCAACTATTCATCACTGAATAATTTACATATTCGGTTGATTATTAACTTTTAAATTAAAAAAAATAATATAAAAGTATCAATTGTTCATATTTTTTGATAAATATATTCAAGCACTAAATTCCTCTAAAAAAAAAAATTGTCAGCTTAATTTGTTAATGGTGAATACAACTAGACATTTAGAGGATCTCCACATGTGTGTATTTATATAAATTTTTAATTTCTTGAACATGTAAAGTCACACATGCTTTATTACATCAATAATATATTATCTCGCATGAACTGAACAATTCAACTTATCTGCAGTTAATAAAAATTGTCAGTTAATAATAGTTACAACTACCATTAACTGACGCGAAAGTCACAAAAATGAGAAAAACCAGGTTTATCTCCAGTTAATAAGAGATAGTCCAGTTCATGTGAATTATTTGTCAGTTAAATTAAGTTTAACTGAGATAAACTTAATTTAACTGAGATAAATTGAGTTTAACTAATTAATGTGACTTTCGAATTCCATATATATTGGTACAATGTATTTCAGTTACAAACTCTGTTCTTGTATTTTACTTTGTAAAATCAAGCATAATTGACTTTAGTCTTAAATCTAATTTAAAATCAAAGACAGTGAAAGTAACACATTTTTACCACAACTATTTGAGATTTTTTTTAGCATATACATGTACATGTATTGTGAAAAGTGGATTTTTTTCTGTTGAGAAAAAAGTCTACATTTCAACCTTGAAAAAATGTCAGAAAAATCACTTCACAGGGACAGACTAGGTAGATATATCAGAGATCAGAAGTTAAGGTTATAGATACACTATGTATCAAATATTTTAAGTCCAAAAATGGCAAAAGTTCTATGGAAAATCACCACAGCATGATGACAATAAAAAGGGGTTATCTTTATCTGTAAAATATTGTAGGAGGCGTTGCTTACACAAGATTTTTTCGGACACATGTACTCACATGTGATTTCAAATATACCTCACTACTGTGTTTAATTTTCTATATTCCCTGCTCTGCTGTGGTGGTGGCGGGGAATAAAAAAGATCACATCAATCAATATGAAGACAAACTCCTGCTGACTATATATACTGTATAATGATTTAGATGACCCATCATTACCTAAGGACAAATGAAGACAGACATTTTCTTAATGTCATCGGTAATCCGGTTATTTTTGTAACATGAAATCTGTTCCTGAAGATTGTTGACAATTCAATTAGTTAATAATACTTGTATAACCTTCTCTGTACTTCTAGGAAAGGGTTATTAGGAAGTCTGCTGACATTTGAGATAAGTATAGTGTGTCATCATGATATGACCTTGGATGCTCTCGGTCTCCTAATACACACAAATGCTGACAAAGCATTCTGAGATTAGTATAAGGTTGCCATTTTGTGATGGTAGGTAGTATTATCATATACAGGAGGCCCATCAGGCCCTTTTACTGCTGTAACACTGTAATGGGGCTCAGGCCCTGTTACTGCTGTAACACTGTAACGGGGCTCAGGCCCTGTTACTGCTGTAACACTGTAACGGGGCTCAGGCCCTGTTACTGCTGTAACACTGTAACGGGGCTCAGGCCCTGTTACTGCTGTAACACTGTAACGATGCTCAGGCCCTGTTACTGCTGTAACACTGTAACGGGGCTCAGGCCCTGTTACTGCTGTAACACTGTAACTGACTATATTCATTACTAAGACTTAACAAGAACTGTCTCTTGAGATCAAAGTACCCCCCCCCCCCTCCCCTAAAATGTTTTCCTGCAGCCTTGACCTTTCCAATATGACCTTGGTTCAACATCGTGATACCCCTTTGGACTATGAAGAGTATTCATGTGATGTTTTATGACAGTCGTCCAAAGAAATTATGAGATGTGGCCCAGACATGATATTACAGACAGACAGACGGCAGACAGACAGACAGACGACAGACAGACAGACATGGTTATTTCTATATACCCCTACAAACTAGCTTAATAAAATTTATGTGGATACTTTTGCTTGTGAAACATAAGTAAATATTAGCTTTCGTTTCAGAAAACAAGACTTCCTAAACTAAGTATGTCATTTGGATTCAATTGGTCAATCAGTTTCAGATTATTGGCAAAATGTAGCATCTGATACTCGGTAATTTCACTAATAATCAGCCTATCTGATCCATAACGATATAATTGTTATTTCCTATTTATAATAGCAGTGGCCATCTTGGATGTTGACTCAGGTTACCACAGACAAATTTTAACCAACTCCATCAAAGAATATTTCACACCAAATTTGTTTTCATTTGGCAGTTTTAGCAAAATATTATTAATGACGTAAATTTAAAGCAGTCAAGACAAGAAGCCCCTAGTCAGTCAAGTCCTTTGAGGAGCCCCTAATGCAGTCAAGTCCTTTGAGGAGTCCCTAATGCAGTCAAGTCCTTTGTGGAGCCCCTAATGCAGTCAAGTCCTTTGTGGAGCCCCTAATGCAGTCAAGTCCTTTGAGGAGTCCCTAATGCAGTCAAGTCCTTTGAGGAGTCCCTAATGCAGTCAAGTCCTTTAAGGAGCCCCTAATGCATTCAAGTCTTTTGTGGAGCCCCTAATGCAGTCAAGTCCTTTGAGGAGCCCCTAATGCAGTCAAGTCCTTTGAGGAGTCCCTAATGCAGTCAAGTCCTTTGAGGAGTCCCTAATGCAGTCAAGTCCTTTGAGGAGCCCCTAATGCATTCAAGTCCTTTGTGGAGCCCCTAATGCAGTCAAGTCCTTTGAGGAGCCCCTTTAATGCAGTCAAATCCTTTGAGGAACCCCTAATGCATTCAGCCTTTGAGGAGCCCATAATGTACTCAGATCCTCTGAAAAGCCCCTAATGCAGTCAGATCATTTGAGAAGCCCCTACTGCAGTCAGATTCTTTGAGCGCCCCTCCTGCAGTCAGATCTTTTGAGGAGCCCCTAATGTACTCAGATCCTTCGAGAAGCCCTTATTGCACTCAAGATTCTTTCGGTTCAGAAGCCCCTAATGTGCTCAGATCTTTTGAGGAGCCCCTAATACAGTCAGATCCTTTCAGAAGCCCATAATGCATCAGAGATCCTTTGAGAAACCCCTAATACACTCAGATCCTTTGAAGAGCCCCTAATGCAGTCAGATCCTTTTAAGAAACCCCTAATGCAATTAGATCTTTTCAGGTGCACCCAGATCCTTTAAGAAGCCCCTAAATCATTGAGATCTTTTCAGGAGACCTTAATGCACACAGATCCTTTTAGGAGTCCATAATACAGTCAGATCTTTTGAGAACCCCATAATGCACCCAGATCCTTTGAGGCACCCTGATACACTAAGATCCTTTAAGAAGCCCCTTATGTTTAGGCTGAATATTTTCATTGATTTATACTTTTTTCTTGGTTTTCATTAAAATCTGAGTTATTACCTCAGGCAGGCAGGCAGGCAGGAGAGAAGCCAATGAAAGTGTATATTTATGAAGAAAATACAACCTGATCAAAAATGATATACGAGCTTAAAAACAAATTACTAACACACTAGTACAACAACACTAAATCCAGAGTAATCTAGAATATTCCACATGATTTCTACAAAGACACATCCATTAGGTAGACAATTTTCTGCTTCTTTAAAATAAATCAAATTAAACAAGCATTAAATTATCATTCTTCTTCAACTAATTGATTCTATTCTTCTCAGATGACATGATGAATATCTATCAACATGCTGAAATTTAACCTTCAAACTACATGTATTACTCAATTCTGACATTAGTGCAGACTATAAAATTTAGCATTCTAATTATGAGCAAGTATTGTCATCAATTTTTGAATTAGCACAAAGAATAAATTTAAGCTTCCAAATTATGAGAGGGTTTTGCCATCATTCTTGGAATTAGCATAGAGAATAAAATTTAGCATCCAAATTTTGAGTGAGTTTTGGTATTATTTGTTAAATTAGCACAAAGAATAAAATTTAGCTTCAAAATTACAAGCTTTTGCAATCATTCTTTGAATTAGCATAGAGAATAAAATTTAGCACCCAAATTTTTAATGACTTTTAGAAATTAGCACATAGAATTAAATTTAGTCTCAAATATAATCATTCTGTGTTAGCATAAACACACAAAGTACTCAATCTGAGTTTATCTGATTTGCTGTACTCAGTATGAGTTTATCTGTATTGCTGTACTCAATATGAGTATACAGTACTCAATCTGAGTTTATCTGCTTTGCTATACTCAATATGAGTTTATCTGTATTGCTGTACTCAATATGAGGGTACAGTACTCAATCTGAGTTGATCTGATGTATTTAGTTTATCTGTATGGTGTACTCAATATGAGTTTATCTGCATGGCTGTACTCAATCTGAGTTTATTTGTATGGCCGTACTCAATCTGAGTTTATCTGTATGGTGTAATCAATCTGAGTTTATCTGGCTGTACTCAATATGAGTTTATCTGTATGGCTGTACTCAATTTGAGTTTATCTGTATGGTTGTACTCAATCTGAAATTATCTGTATGACTGTACTCAATATGAGTGTACAGTACTCAATCTGAGTTTATCTGTTTTGCTATACTCAATCTGAGTTGATCTGTTTTGCTATACTCAATATGAGTGTACAGTGCTCAATCTGAGTCGATCTGTTTTGCTGTACTCAATATGAGTTTATCTGTATTGCTGTACTCAATATGAGTGTACAGTACTCAATCTGAGGTTATCTGATTTGTTGTACTTAATATGAGTTTATCTGTATGGCTGTACTCAATCTGAGTTTATGTTTTGCTGTACTCAATATGAGTTTATCTGTATGGCTGTACTCAATCTGAGTTTATCTGTATGGCTATACTCAATCTGAACTTATCTGTATAGCTGTACTCAATCTGAAATTATCTGTATGAGTGTACTCAATCTGAGTTTATTAGTTTTGCTGTACTCAATCTGAGTTTATCTGTTTTGCTGTACTCAATCTGAGTTTATGTTTTGCTGTACTCAATCTGAGTTTATCTGTTTTGCTGTACTCAATCTGAGTTTATCTGTATGGCTGTACTCAATCTGAGTTTATCTGTATGTCTGTACTCAATCTGAGTTTATCTGTTTTGCTGACTCAATCTGAGTTTATCTGTTTTGCTGTACTCAATCTGAGTTTATCTGTTTTGCTGTACTCAATCTGAGTTTATCTGTATTGCTGTACTCAATCTGAGTTTATCTGTTTTGCTGTACTCAATCTGAGTTTATCTGTATGGCTGTACTCAATCTGAGTTTATCTGTTTTGCTGTACTCAATCTGAGTTTATCTGTTTTGCTGTACTCAATCTGAGTTTATCTGTATGGTTGAACTCAATCTGAGTTTATCTGTTTTGCTGTACTCAATCTGAGTTTATCTGTATGGCTGTACTCAATCTGAGTTTATTTGTATGTCTGTACTCAATCTGAGTTTATCTGTTTTGCTGACTCAATCTGAGTTTATCTGTTTTGCTGTACTCAATCTGAGTTTATCTGTTTTGCTGTACTCAATCTGAGTTTATCTGTATTGCTGTACTCAATCTGAGTTTATCTGTTTTGCTGTACTCAATCTGAGTTTATCTGTTTTGCTGTACTCAATCTGAGTGTCTCTGTATGGCTGTACTCAATCTGAAGTTATCTATATGACTTTACTCAATCTGAGGTTATCTGTTTTGTTGTACTCAATTTGAGTATCGTATATCTGGTCTTAATTTTGGATTCTGTTCATTTATTACCCTGTGTTTTTTGGTTACTATGGTTATTACAAACTGCATATTGTAGCAACAAATTTCTATATTCCATATAAGAAGTAAAGATTGCAATATTTTCTAATACATAAAAAACATGTAAACACATCAATTATTCATGGTGATTTTTGTCGGAAACTTGGTGGATTTTTTTAAACTCAATTAATCAAAATAAATATAGCACATTACTGATTTCTCCAGAGTGTCTACACTATAACATAGTTCTCATAAGAGATATATATTATATTTTCTAATCTTGATCAAAATGAATTAGTCAAACCTGTCTATAAAGGTAACCTAAGGGAACCAGTTAAAGTGGCAGGTTCAAATAACAGGGGAAAAGAACAATTGGGATACAATTCTACTGGCCTTATAAGCATTTGACCCTTATATAGAGGTGGCAGGTTGGGCTGTATTAAAACTTTTGTCAAGTCTAATATCCATAATGTCAACAACATTTTGACATAAATCACTGGATGACTAAAGCCATCATGAAAATATTAAAATCACATTTACATCATTTTTGGCAAAAATCTTGTTATTTCCCCAATGCATTAATACTGGTCATATTTTGTTGTGTTAAAAAACAAAACAAGACTTTAGGACGGCCATTGCTGCAGATATGTATACCATCTTGCTGGTTTCATATTGCTAGTGCATCTAAACTTTCCTACTGCTTTCATTAAATCTATGAAAACATCTCAAATTAAATAAATGCTTTATGTCTGTCTGTCCATTCGTCTATATATCTATGTTGTTTGTATATGTCCATCTGCTAGTACTATCCAACTGTCTGTCTGATGCTTTGTGACAGGTTAATCTATACTGTATATATACAAACTGTACATGAAACAATAAAGACAGCAAAGTTTTTGCAACTTTACAAATAAAAATATTTAAAAAAAAAATTTATCTTATAAATCAATTTTTTACATCTAAAACATCTACATCATCATAACAGCAGATACAGATAGTCCAGCCAACAATCTGAAAACTGTGGACATGTGGGTTAAGATTATATAATAGAAACAAGCTCAGTCCCCATTATGTAAAATTCCATATACCACTTCAGACAATAAAAATGGGATATGCATTATGCAGCTTCTTCACTGGAAATTGTTTTACCATAAACAAATGTATTATAAATATTAGACATATTCAATTGGTACTACAGACATTGTTTATCATGCTAAAACTATCAACATTAACACAATGAAGTAGATAATTCTGCTGATTTGATGTTACATAACACATCCAATCTTCACAGAAATGCTAAATTTTGTAGATATAAATCTGACTGGGTCCATCTCTGACCATAGACTGCATTGATCTGTCTCCAACCCTGAACCTGGAATGGGGTTGTTTGTCTCTGACTCTGGACTTAAGCGATCAGTCTCAAAACCTGGACTGCCTGGACTGATGTGATCTGTCCCTGAACCTTGACTGGGATATGATGTCTTTTAACCTGAACTTGGACTGGGATGCTCTGTCTCTGACCCTAGATGTTCCCAAATACCCTTAGTAGGTCCTTGATTTAAAGGAATAAAAATTTTATTTCGCTCAAAATTGAATAGAGGAATTTAAATGCCACTTGGTCATAGAAGCTACTATTTCACATTACTAGGTGACATTTAAAACAGGTTTGATTACTATATTACCGTACATGCCATTCATAGCAGCTATAAACTGGTAGCTTAAGACAGGTTTGGCTGAACCTACACAAGAGTACATATAAGTAAAGACATCAGCTATATAGCACATGCACATGACTTTATTCCAACAGAAAATTCTATTATTAGTCACATTATACTGGAGTAATTCTTAATTGTATTAGTAAAAAATCCAATAAAATCCAATAAATTTCAATGTGGTTTAAAGTCTTCTTGTATACATCAGAACAAGTCTTAATAATTATAATCTTCTTACAGCTTCTTAATCATCTATTTCTGGAACACGGAACTTGATGGAAGGATATTTTTATTTTCCGCTGTAGGTAAATCGCATTATCTTCAACTTGTATTTTAAGTAAATTTTCCTTCCCTCATATATTTACAATTAGTTGTATTTTATTTTACATCTCATTACGTCATTAGTCATCATCACCAAATCACATTCTCAAAGCAAAGTCAGCACTTTTGAAAACTGACAAAACGTGAACTTCCATCAGAGAAGTGAAGCTGGATACTCTGAAAGGGTAAGCATCGAGAAATACCATTTGCCAAAATATGCTACCGCCGTAGCTTTGTTGGTAAAGTGCTTACTCTGTAAATGGGAGGTTGTGGGTTCAATCACAGGCTGTGTCTGGCCCAAGACTTGAAAGTTGGTAGTGAATGTTATTTTGCCAACCACTGGGCATTACAAATGAAAGTCATGGTTCATTTTGATGGGAACTTAAAATAAACTATGTCCCATGTCAGATTAGGCATGGTACGATAAAGAACCCTGCTGCATAATGCCATCAGCACAATGCACAGGCAAAATTTCTGCACCTTCACCTATAGCTGGCAACATCTCGATATAAGTACAGATAAAACTAGAACTGTATTTGAGGAACTTGTATCCCCTGCATAAAATTCAATACAGTTGATGACACCCTTCAAGGCCTTCAATTTGATATGACCTTGGTTCAATACCACTTGACTATGGAGATCATTTGCCTCAAATCAGCTACAACTTTAGTCAAGATACAATTTTTGAACATATAATCTCTTTGACCCTGACCTTCAATATTAGATCTTGGTTTAAGGTTATGACATTTATACAGAAATAATTTGAAATTGCTTAAAGTAAACAACGATTAATGGGCAGATATGAATTTACAGACAGACAAACCTGGCGGACATGGTGATTCCTATATACAGTCAAACCTGACAATAAAGATCACCCTAGGGAACCAGTAAAAGTGGCCTTTATAGGCAGGAGGCCCTTATATACAGGTTCAAATAATATGAATAAAGAGCAATTGGAATACGATTGCACTGGCTTTATAAGCAGGTGATCCTTATATAGAGGTGGCCTTTAATGCAAGTTGGGCTGTACATGGACAAAATACTGTAGCTAGACTAGAAATGGTGACAGTTTCTGTTTTCCAAGCCTTTATAAGCAGATGTTGCATGCATATAAAGTCATGGTCTGTATATTGGCTGACAAGCCACATGTATAAGTTAAACTGACAAATTCAACAACATATAAAAGCAGACTTTAGATATGCTCAAACTTAATGGCATACATGCATAGGGAAATTATGATATATTAGGAAAATAAAATTGTTGACAGCTTTGAAATCCCCCATTGATCTTCTTATATACAAGTTATTGTTTATAGGTCAGACAAATCCAGATTACTTAAGTCACATACAAAACACTCGGCTAAGTAGTAATCAATAATAGGTTTGTTGTTGATATTTCAGAAATGTTTTACTATTATACATGTTCTATCATCTCTTATACCAAAAGGTCAGGCCAAGATGGAACTAATACTTAACAATACAATAGATACTGCAATGTTTCTGAGAAATAAAAAGTGAAAGACCAACAGTTTTTTGGAAACATTTGGATTATATTTTCTTCATAAAGAGATTATCATAGAACATACTACAGAAAATCTGAAATGGTACAGGCAATAAAGTACAGATGATGTTGAAAATCTGAAATGGTACAGGCAATAAAGTACAGATGATGCTGAAAATCTGAAATGGTACAGGCAATAAAGTACAGATGATGCTAGTCATAATTTGTGATCCTTTCTTTATTTCTTTATCATTTGGCTGACCAAACTGATAAGAAAACAATACTAGAAGATGTCATAATGTAGCAGTCTGGGTAGCTCAGTGGTAGAGCACTCGCTTATCTCGCTTATAGTGTGGGAGGTCCCGTTTTCGATCCCCGGTCCGACCCTGCATTTTGTTCTCTTTCCTGTTACATTTGGGAGCTTGTCCAACCCTGGGAAGTTGCCAACACACAGGTTGGTCCTTGGTTGAAACCTGGTGGTTTCGATTCAAGGGAGTTAAATCAAAAAAAAGGAAGGGAGGAATGTAGCGGTCTGGGTAGTTCAGAGGTAGAGCACTCGCCTATACTGGGGGAGGTCCAGGGATCGATCCCCTGTCCGACACTGCATTTTTTCTCTTTCCTATTTATATACACATGTTTGTATCCTTTACCAAACTTTATAGATAGATGCCCACAAAACACCCCGTATCCCTTATATTGGTGGTATATGATTTCTACTGTTGAAGGCGCATTCTACCTGTGTAAAACCAGGACTAGTGGACTACCCACATGTAGTCCTTTTGGCTACATGAATTTTTATCATTATGTAAATGTATAAACACTGCTGTGTACAAGAACAGAACAATATTATTACCTGTTTTACATTGTTTTCCAACATTTAACAAGTATAAAAATGTAACAGACATTTGTATATTATATTACTTGGAGTATTTGGTTCAATGACATGTTCATCAGGTGCCATTCAACAAAAACAAAACAAATAATATCACCTGATTTCTAATATCAAAGATCAAATTACATAAGATTTATATAAGAAATCAGAGGCAAATCATTAAAAATCACATTTGTAAAAGTTTATACATGTGGTATAAAATAATGGCACATATACCTAATCAAATTATTGAAATATGATCATACCACAAATAGGAGATTAAAACTGAACCACAGTAATGATAATTTAATATATGTACTTTTATATGACCAACCTGAGGCACAAATACAATAAAATCCTTAATATCATTCTTATTTGTTATAGTTGTTGGTATCAACTGTTATAATGACAGTCAGAAATTAATCTGAGATTCTTTATTACATTAAATATAACCATAATGATGATGACTGTTGTTATTGTAATATGTATTGCCAGACAGCCTCTAAAACACTGTTAATAGAAAAGAAGCCTGTCTGAACCCAACCCTGTATAAACAAACGCCCTGTTTGATAAAAACTGAAAACCTGTCCTAGGGTTTTAAAAAGTGTTCCAAAATGTGGGCTTTAGGACACCAGTAGGAATATAAATGGGTCCAGCCTATTAAATGAGGGTCCCAAAGAAGAATTCATTTAAAAATTATAATTATTTTATCTGGTGAGAATGATGGGGTTCCTTACTTAATTTTTATAATTGGAAAATATTTTTTGGTTTTTTATCTGCTAATGCAAACCATGGAGTTATGAACAAAGCCACATCCACAAAACTGGTTTAGCATTATGGCTGTAAGTTTAAGGTTATCTCCCCTTATAAAGATAGATTCAAAAAGAACTCTAAAGCTCACCTGTACATCTTGTCCTTAAAACAACTGTAACATTAATGTTCAAAGTCGGGGTTTGAAATTAAATTTTCTGTACATTGTGCAGGTGATCTGAAAATAATTCAAACAAACAAAAATTACTTACCTTGATGTTAGAAAACCACATCCAATTTTCATGTATTGTTGCCATATAGTTTGCATGCATATAACCACAAGCCAACATTGCAACTATTCCAACCAGGATGTTAAGCCATTTTGCTATTGCATTCTGGGAATCAGCCTCCTTTTCATCATTTTCTTCACCTCCACTTTTGCTTTTCTTTGTAGATATTTTAGAATTCTGTACTGTTTTGGTGAAGTTAGATCTGGACTTTCTATGCCTTACATCTGACATTTTTGTCTTCTGAAATAAAATACAATGATCTGTCAGGAAAAATGTTCAACTGCAAACCAGAATTCTAAAACAAACAAGTCTTGTTAATATTATAAATAAGAAAATTTCCATTCCTGTTACTGATTGCAAGATGTGAAATTTCCATTTGAGTCAATGCAAATGCAAGTATAATTTATAAAATTGAATATTTAGAATATTTTCATGAATCAACACAAAATAAGCTGATTTTGAGTATTTACCGGTATATAGTACACTTTAATCCATTCTATAAACCAGTATCTTACAATGATTTCGCTTGATAAAATAGGTTTGAAAATTGCTGATTTAGACAAGTTTCAATATTTTTCCACTGAATTTTCAAAATGTTCAATCAATTGTTCATTGACTATCCTATTCATTTAAAGGGGTGACAGGTTAAACAAAGCAATTTCTGCACAGCTGTTATAAGTTATAAAACAAACATAAATATAAGGAGTTAAATGCTGTCCAGTTTGAAGTTAAGAAGATTATTCAGTAATGAAAAAGGTTTAAACTTACTAGCTTGACTTTTTATTACATAATCTTTAAGAATAAATTAAATTTGTTTTAACACTTCCAAGAGTATACATTTAGTGCACATACATCCTAATATGTGAGTTTAACATCC
Source organism: Anadara kagoshimensis (assembly GCA_021292105.1). Lineage (NCBI taxonomy): Eukaryota > Metazoa > Mollusca > Bivalvia > Arcoida > Arcidae > Anadara > Anadara kagoshimensis. Next base: position 65,284,243 of record CM037865.1, on the reverse strand, counting down.
ACGGAATAACTTACTTGGCTGTATGCTGAATGCCACAACATGATACAGACTTAAAAATAGTACACACTGCAAACAGGCTTACATTCAATCTGACAAAACATACTAACAGAGAGAAACACAATGAAAACGATGAAATCTGACACAGGACAAACTAATCTCACTCCTTTTGCTGACAGAAAACCAAAGGACAAACCATTGACTCCTTTTGCTCTAAGAAAAACAAAGAACAAACCAATCTGACCCCTTATGCTCTCAGAATGACAAAGGACAAACTTTTTCCCTCTTTTGCTCTCATAAAGACAAAGGACAAACCAATCTGACCCCTTTTGCTCTCAGAATGACAAAGGACAAACTCTTCCCCGCTTTTGCTGAGCCCTTTTGCTCTAAGGAAGTCAAAGGACAAATCAATCTGGTCCCATTTGCTCTCAAAAAGACAAAATACAAACCAATCTGAGCTTTGTTTGCTGATAATGACAAAAGGACAAACCAATCTCACCTCTTTTGTAGCATACTAATAGAGATAAAAAGGATAAACCAATATGGTCCGTTTGGCTGACAGCGAGAAAAAGAAGAGGGTTTATGATGAAGAAACATATATCTGTCTGATCATCATCTTATTAAAATCAATATGCAATGTTTAATCTTACAATTTAATTTTATAATACATGGGCATGGTTGAAAAACTTAATTTTAATCTTAAAATTTTGCTGAGAGCCATATATAGGTAAGCAGTTTATCTGAGTGTGTAGACATTATAATCAAGGCCATAGGATATATCATTGAGCAAGACATTAAAATTCTATATTTCTTCAGTCCATCCAGCTGATAATGCATGAATGAGTACTTACAGAAATGTAAGGAGTTGAGTAATGGTGTTTAACGTCCCAGTCAAGAATACATGTATTTCACTTATATTGAGATGTCGCCAGTTTTAGGCAAATGTGCAAAAATTTTACCTGTGCATTGCGCAGATGGCATTATACAGCAGATAACTTGAGACATTTAGCTTGAATCAATCTCAAACCAGATCATTTAGTTGCCAAAAGTTCAACTTAAATTTTCCAAAAAACTGCAGAATCTATAAAACATCAAAATTTCAGTAGAAACAGTCTTTTGCAGCTAAAATGTTGTTGATTACCTTGGTTATTAAATGATCAGGTCCTGTTGTCGCTCCATGCCAAATGCTTACCATTTTAATTGTATGGCTTAAAAACATGTGCAATATACACGGTTTCTGATTGACTCAGGATTCAATTTTCACATATTTTATTTACTGAGGGTTCATTTTTTATATGCTTTACTGTATACATACATACCACTGATAAAATGTTTTAGTGCTATGGTTACAAGATTTTATCAATCAGAAAAAAACAGGTGTATAAAGGGAAATAACTCTTGACACATTAAAATCAATATCATGATGGCCTTTTGATTACAATACTGAAAATTATAAAATTAGAAAGGTGTGAATGCCAAGGAAGGTGGGTGGTTTTTATTTATTGAAACTTTTTAGTGGTGGCATCCTGGAGTAAGTGATACAGTGGTGTCTACTTGGAGCAAGTGGTAAAGTGGTGTCAACTTGGAGCAATTGGTACATTGATGTCAACTTGGAGCAATTGGTACAGTGGTGTCAACTTGGAGCAATTGGTACATTGGTGTAAACTTGGAGCAATTGGTACATTGGTGTCAACTTGGAGCAATTGGTACAGTGGCGTCAACTTGGAGCAATTGGTATATTGGTGTCATCTTGAAGCAATTGGTACATTGGTGTCAACTTGGAGCAATTGGTACATTGGTGTCAACTTGGAGCAATTGGTACATTGGTGTCAACTTGGAGCAATTGGTACATTGATGTCAACTTGGAGCAATTGGTACAGTGGTGTCAACTTGGAGCAATTGGTACATTGGTGTCAACTTGGAGCAATTGGTACATTGGTGTCAACTTGGAGCAATTGGTACAGTGGTGTCAACTTGGAGCAATTGGTACATTGGTGTCATCTTGAAGCAATTGGTACATTGGTGTCAACTTGGAGCAATTGGTCAGTGGTGTCAACTTGGAGCAATTGGTACATTGGTGTCAACTTGGAACAATTGGTACATTGGTGTCAACTTGGAACAAGTGGTAAAGTGATGTCAACTTGGAGCAATTGGTACAGTGGTGTTAACTTGGAACAAGTGGTAAAGTGATATCAACTTGGAGCAATTGGTACATTGGTGTTAACTTGGAGCAAGTGGTACAGTGGTGTCAACTTGGAGTGAGTGATACAGTGGTGTCAGCATGGGGTGAGTAGTATAGTGTTGTCAACTTGGAGTAAGCGGCACAATGGAGTCAGCTTGGAGCTATGTAGTAGTACAGTCGTGTCAACTTGGAGCGAGCAGTGCAGTGGTGTCAATTTGGAGTGAATGGTATAGTGTTTTCAATTTGATGTGAGTTATAAAGCAGGGTTTTATCAGGGTCCTTTGGGAAAAGGCCCTAAACTAAAAATTGGGAAAAACTATCAACTTTTTGCTCATTTTGGGAAAACTTCGGCATCATTTTTGATGCCATTTAATAATGAATAATCTTTTTCTGCCGTTAAGTGTTTATCAGTGTTTAATTAAATTTGATGTTCGAGTTTGTCATCATTGCATTTTGCCGCTTTACTTTCAATCTCAATGTCAGAAGTCTGTATACTCATGGTCTCGGAAGCCATGCATTTGATGTAGAAGCGGTATTTTCATGTTGGGTTAAAATAATCTAGAATCTTTTTACTTGATTTTGCATCCTCTGTCTTGAGGCGCTTTGTGTAAAACTTGCTTTTGTGTGACATTATGGAGTTATTGAATCATGATCTCTTAAGTGTATTTTTTAATTGGGAATTTACGCAGCCCATTTTGGGAAAAAATCAATGTTTTTCCATTGGGAATGGGGCCGAATTTCGGCCCTAAATATGCCCTTGATAAATCCCTGTAAAGTGGTGTCAAATTGGAGCATGTGATATAGTGGCATCAACCTGGCATGAGTGGTACTAAAGTGGTGTCAACTTGGAGTGAATGGTATAGTGTTTTCAATTTGATGTGAGTTATAAAGTGGTGTCAAATTGGAGCATGTGATATAGTGGCATCAACCTGGCATGAGTGGTACTAAAGTGGTGCCAACTTGGATTAAAAGGCAGGGAATGAGTGGTAAAGTGGTTTCATCCTTAAATAAGTCAAACAGGTTTACAGTTTGAGTCAGAGGCAGACTGGTTCCAATTTTGAATTATCACCTCAATGTTAATGTAATTGAAAGAATCTTGACTCTGACATAAACCTTTACTCCACTTTCCTTGTATCAAGAGGTACAGTGGCTCCAACTTGGAGTTATGTAAAGTAATCTGGAGCTGCATAATTGGGTTTACAACAGTTTAAACTAGGAATGAGTGGTATGCTTTGAACTTGGAGTGAGTGATTCATCAACTTGGAATTGATGATTTGATCCTAGAACGAATGAAACAGTGGTTTGAAGTTATTGATTGGAGAGAGTGATTCAGTGGTACCAAGATAAGAGTTTCAACTTGTAGTCATTCCTGCCAACCCTCCCAATATAAGCAGGAGCCACCAAATATCACAGCTATCCTTACTACTCCCAGGTAGGAGGTTAAAATTTCCCATGAAAAAATTGCCTAATTTGCTGTCACTTACACAGTGAACCAGTCAACCAGATAAGAGTTGAATTGAGTAATGGTGTTTAATATCCCAGTCAAGAATATTTCACTTATATCGAGATGTCGCCAGCTAGAGGCGAAGGTGCAGAAATTTTGCCTGTGTTTTGCCCTGATGGCATAATACAGCAGAGTTCTTTATTGTGCCAAGCCCACCATGACACGGGACCACCTTTATTGTAAGTTCCCATCCGATAGAACCGTGACTTTCATTTCGTAATGCAGTGCTTGGCGAAAGTCACTACCCACTTTCAGGTTTTGGATCATACCCGGCCAGGGATCAAACACCAAACCTCCCACTTATGGAGTGAGCACTTTAGCAACTGAACCAGATAATAGCTCTGTGTTTATTTAATTTTTTAAAATAAAATAATATAAAATTGTAACTTTGTTTTGTCATTCTAAACTTTTAATAGTTTGTTATGCTAATCATCTATTGTGCATCTAAGAGAAAAACTTGAAAATATTTCCTCCACTCTGGACAACGTGGCAACAATAACCACAGTGATAATAAGATCAATAAACTTAGTTACTTATTATACAACATTTGATTATTATGAGATTGTTATTGACAGGTGGCCGGCATGCAACAGATCAATCCCAGATCGGGGTATTAACAAGTTTATAAGAAAATGCATACCTTTTAAGTGCAGTCTGTAACTTTAACGTGTCTGTGTACATATAACAAACGTACTTTCTTTCAAAATTTTCTTCTTCATGCAAAATTATTCAACACACGTACGATGAAGGCACTTTAGCGCGTGTTTAACGACACATAATAAGTCCCGAGGCAATTCGAACGTACATTCGCGTTTTCCTAGAGTTATCTCCCTTAGAGCACTTGTGTTACCTTCTCTGTCTTTTGCAGGTTCAAAGTCGGGATTTAAAGATTTAAGTGTTTGTGTGCCATTTCTTTCTTTGTTCTTAAAGTTATAAATTAGTTCTGTTTTTGAGATCTTGATCTTCCTGGATTTTACCAAAAAAGTAAGATGGCATTGAAAATAAAAAGGACTGCATTTTTACTGCCGGATATGTTCTATTAAATGGTACAAGTTAGAAAAAGATATTCTGTGTTCTTTAAATTTTACCCAAAGCTTCGTTGTTTGATTTCACAAAAGAATAGTTTGATTTTGTCAAAGTTTTATATTCAATTCAGTCTTTTTGTTAAACTGTTCAGTTATACTGAAATTTGATGGAAGATTATCCGATTTGGGAAAAATAATGAATAATTATTTAGAGAATGATATGTACAATATTGTACCATCGACATTTTGCAGTCCGAAAATAACATTCTTCAGTATCACTTTTTTGCTTATTGTAAGCGTCTCGAACAAATTCTAGTTATTAATCAAAGATTTCTTTATAAAAATGTTCAGTTCATTTTTTTCTTTCTAGAAATTGCTTGAAATTCAAGTAATTTTCAAGAAATTGACATTATTGTGTGTGTGTGTGTGTGTGTGTGTGTGTGTGTGTGTGTGTGTCATAGTGGTTACTTCCCTTTTCACTGCCAGCTTTTCTAAATTATGGATTTAACATAGCAGTATCGAACCATTAGTGCCAGTTCTGGCTTTATTGGAGTTGTTAACATAGTTGTTCCACCTCTCCGGAATAAATACCTAAATTATTGTTCTTTGAAACAAATGACCAGACACTGCATCAAAAACACACATGTAAACTGTTTGCAAATGTGTTCTTTATAAAGATAAATAAATAAATAAATAAATAAATAAATAAATAAATAAATAAATAAATAAATAAATAAATAAATAATGGGACGAATCAAATAGACTAGATAATCATCAGATGTGGCTGCTTTACCGTTTTTCTACTGGCAGCAGCTACTTAGCAGTTTAGTCTTTAGTGTTCATGAAGCAAAATATGCTAATTGTGTTCTTTTATTTAATGATGTGCAAACTCAACTTCTTACTTTTCTATTATTTATAAATTTTATTTATTTATTTATTTATTTATTTATAATTGTCTACATATAACTGAGTCGCGCATCATTTATCCTGTCTACAAACTAAATAATTATTCGTAAAAAATAACTAGTACATAATGTGCCCAACTTGGTGAATATCCCGAGTCAAAAACTTCAACATAAATTTAAAACTCATTAGCAAAATGAAAGTCAATGCCAGTGTAAGGAAAGCCATAAACAGTATTGAAACAATCAAAAACGCGAAGAACATTGTTAAACAGAAGCAAAGTTTAATATCAAAAAAGAAAGGAGTATGTTGAAAACCACCAAAAGATGGAGCTGAAATATTGGAAATGTTTGCAAAACAACGAATAATGGAGAAACCAGGAATAGTGTAACAAAAAATTAAAAATTAAAATTTGATGGAAACCCCAAGAACAATGTTAAAAGGTCAATTATAATGTTAAAAACCAATGATAGTATTGGAAGACTTTACTTGTTAACATACGAATAATGTTTGCGTAAGCAAGAGGGTGGCCGAGAAAAATTGTTCGTAAATGCGTAAATATTCATGGAAAATGTTCAAATCACAATCCCAAACTGCGCGGCAGAGAAAAATGTTTTTGTTTTAATTAAGTTAATGCATGAACGTTCATTATGTAAGTGAGGCCGGATGCTCCGGAAGGGTAAGTACCTCCTGACGGTCCAGCTACATCTGCCACTCGTATAATCAAAATTAAGAATGAAAGAAACATGGAACTATGGGACTTCAAATATGTCTAGGGTAATCCTGGACAGAGACGCCATACTTATCAACAATACTAGTATTGTGATGACGATCATAAAAAAAATTCTGAAGGTCTTTATAAGCCTAGGCTTGCAATATCCCCTGGTTAACATTTTAATTGTAAGCAGCTTGCTTCGTTGTATAACGTTCTCGTAGTGGGAACGAGCTCTAACAAAGCATATTAATTGTGAAACCGTTGAAATACACAATAAGCAGGAGAACCAGGTATACTGCTGCATAGAAAAGGAAAGTTGACAATAGAAAAATTGAAGTCATCACGTTTGTCATGTAGTATCAAATATAGCCTTTCGTGGTTCATAATAATAAAGAAATAAATCAGCAAGCAGTGGTGCACAATTTGTGCCCATTGATATACCGCAAAGAATAAAATTGGAAAATTTAAATGTGGTCGGGCATAGCCGAGTGGTACTTTCACTGGCTTTCGAAATCAAGGTTGTGGGTTCGAACCTCACTCAGAATTTTTTTGAGATGATTTTCATCTCCTGTCCGTTTTATTTAGCTGTTAATTAAATGCTAAATACTAGTATAGTCTTTCGGATGAGATTAAAAACCGAGGACCTGTGTCTCATTGCACGCTAAAGACATCTCTGTAGAGTTCTAAAAAGAGTAGGCCCATGTGGCCGCTAAAAAAGACGCTTACAGCTGAAAAGCGATTGAAACAGACTGAGTAAAGTAAGTAAGATGTGAAAATTCGCGAATAGAACTGCTGACACCAATTTTAGCGTCAAGGTTGAATTACAAAAAAACACCAGAATTACACAATGAAATTTACAATACGAGACAAATAAAATAAAATGAACACTTAAAATCACCAAGTGCATTTGTCTTAAGCTACTCTTTACTTCATATCATGACAGTTAATAGAATACAAACTGGAATCAAATTAAATGAGTCCAAACATTTAAAAAATTAATTGTACTTTAAGAAAGATAAACTACATTTTTGAAATAGCAATGCTGAGAACTTATTGAACTTCTAAATATAAGGAATTCCAATGAATATGATGTCACGTGATCGTTTGATTATCCAATATTTACACATAATTTGATCAAATGATTTTGTTGAGACCGGTAAAACTTCTATCGGATTAGAACACTTGAGTCAATACGCTGAGAAAACAGCAATGTTTGGCCACAGTAGATTAGTGTATTTTAATCACAAAAGAGTGAAATTTGTCTATCACTGATATATTTAAAAACACCATAAAAATTCAATTATATATACACACACTGTTTTGATGATATTGACACATTACCCAACGATTTGTTTTTTAAGCGGCTTGTTTCATCTTTTATTTAGCTATTTAAGTTTGATTTTAACCTGAATGGATTAGTATAAATAAACGGAGCAGTCCATCGCCTTCTGAAATCTATTGTCAAATGTAAAGATCAAAGAGATTCCGAGTATAACTGATTCATATAAGTATAAACTTAAAAATATCTTGACTTGTGATATTTTCTAACACTTTCTATTGAGTACTAGGTGATCTTTTTATCAAGTATAGCGGATTTGTTATTGTTTGGTAATACGACTTCTGTAGATTACATACAAAACAGTGTGAAATCTTGATGAGTTTTCTTAAGAAATTTTGACAAAGTTTACCGTTATCAAGACACCTTTTGTAGAATGGAATTACAAGAAAATAAATTAAGATTAATTCATGAAAACTGATTAGTGTTGGTTAATCTTCTTATTCGCACGTGTTGAGATAATCAAGTTCATACAGAGTATAAGATGATAACAGGTGCTCCCTCAGCGGTCACCCGTCAATATATATCAATATCGCCCAGAGGAAACAATATCGACTGACCTGTGTGTTATTTTTCTGTTTATTTATTTATTTATTTATTTCTATAGTAATTCCTTGCGGATTACCACTACACTTTTCCACCACAATGACAATAAATATGCCGAATCACAGATTCCCTCTGGAAAAAATTTACCACTAATCTATTAAAGGTATCCGATGCTTTAATGTAAAGTTAAACAACTCTCACATATTTCTAAATTATAAAATGACAGAAACAACAGTGTTTATCAAGTGTTTAAGAAAATTCAAAAGAGAAAGCAAATACTATATATATTTGTAAGCAATACGTCTCGTTGTATAAAGTTCCCGCAGTGGGAACAAGCTCTTCCATGGCGTATTAATTGTGAAACATAAACATCATAAGCAGAAGAAGCAGGCATATTGCTGCATAAAAAGATAAGTTAACAACAAAAAATTGAAGTTATCATATATGTTCATACAGCTTCAAATGCAGTCGTTTGTTGGCGTAATAACTTAGGTATAAGTCTAAATATGAATTAGAGATTGGGGAATCGGTCATATCTTTTATTACAAGTTAACTAGGATAGATGACATTCACATAATATCCAAATTTGAGATAATTAAGAGATAGAACATCATGATTTGGCGACAGTCTCAAGTTTTCACCTAATTTCACAAGGTTCTGCATAAATTCTGCTTCACGCGAGTAAAGAAACAAATCAGCAAACTATGGTGCACAGTTTGTGCCCATTGGTATACCGATTGTTTATTAGGAAATTATATTACCAAACACAACTTACAATTATAATTAACTAAAGAATGGTGACTTTAAGAGAACAAAATAACTATAAGTCATTTAATTGTTCCGATGTGCTCAGAACACCATCAAAACTCCTTTAAAACACAAAGAGAAACAAATGAACGATTGTTTAATGTCAACAATTATTAATAGAATATAAAAGATATTTTTAAAAAGTTTTTTATTTTTAATACTAAAATGATATGATATGACTAAAATCACGCTAGAAACATAACATTTTGGTTTCTGCACACATTTTAGACGATTGGTCCTTGAAGTGGAATCAAGGTACACTTACTTGCTTGTATAAAGCAGAAGTAAAGACATGTACCTGTAAATAAAGGCAAGGACGTAACATAACATAAAGTGTTTGGTTATATTGCACTACCAGAAAGGTCATTCTGTTTGACATGTATGTCGTATCAACATCTACAAGACTTTTACGCCCAAAAATCCACCAAGTCTTTTCATTGTTTGAATCGTAATAGTGTCAGTGCAATGGAGTTTATTTCAAGGGATATATTGTAAAAACCAAACGCCTAACAAGCTTAGAACTTTGGTAAATCCATTTTGACATGTTAGTTGAACACATTTGAAATTTATCAGCATATTACTGAAAACCATGGCAACGATAAACACAACCAAGAACACGACACAATACAAGTTAACGATAGAAACAGAAAAACGAGACAATGCATTAAAGGACAAACAGATATTAGGACTACTGATTATAAATGTACCCTACTTTGAACGGACACTGGAGTAAATATCCAGTGGTGTAGTCACAGTTCCAATTTGTCTGTTGGAGGACTCACATCCATTCCACTTATTGTACAACAAGTGGTGCATAAATACAAAATAGAAATAAAAAAAACTGGACTGTCAGCCCCTCCCCCTGTAAATGTTATCCATAAAAATTAAGAAATCATAATTATTATTTTTTATTTATTTCCAAGGTCATATTAAGGACAAAATAATGGATTTGTTTTGCATCCTTTGTGCGACATTTGAAAGACTATATTAGATCATTTGAAAATCCTTCAATATATACCCTCCACATACCGCTTGCTGTTATTGTCAAGTACAGAATGAGTTTCATCTTTCCATGGTACAGTTATAATGGCAACATACCAATTATTATATAAATTTTGTTACATTAAAATCACTTTTAATTGGTTTTTAAACGTTACAGTTATTTATTAGCAGACGACAGTGACAGTTTCATTGATAATTACAGACATTTTGCCATTATCAGTATATTGAGTCATTGTTTTCCTCTTTTTGTCATTTTAAAACTCAAACATTTTAAAAATAATTTTAAGTGTTGGCGACCTTGTCCATTATAACCCTTAACTTAAAAAGTCTCATTTGCCTATAGCCTATGACTATTGTAAGTATGGACCACGCCGTCACTATATTTATATGACTCTATAGTCAAAAATAAAGCATGTTTGTTTAGAGATGAGCCTGTTAAAAAGCGACTCTTTCTATTAACGCGTGACTTGAATGGGTTTTATTCTTGATTCAAACGATATGAACAAAAATTTTATATCATTACCCAGCCCCTTCTAACTACTCACATCTACACATTATCTTACAGTCAAAGAAGGCTATTACATGGATTTTGAAAAGCTCAAAATAGAAATGAAAAACATGGTGGCCAATTGACATTTGGAATTTGTTAAGTTATTAAAGTTTGTGTATAGACTTTTCTCCTTCAAATGTTCGCTGTGAATATATTCTTTACCACTACTCATATTAGGTGGCGTTTTTAATGTTTATATTGACGTCTCGAGGATGTTGTGTGGTCCTCTTTCTAATTTCAAAAAAGCTTTTGAAATTTTATCATAGCAAAGTTTTCAAAAGAAGGCATATTAATGAAATATTTGTCTGTTTGTTTATATATGATGGTCATAAAGAAAGCGATAACAAACAAAGTTATACCTGCCTTCTCAGATTAAACTCAGATATATTAATTGACGAAATGATGATCTTTTAACAAACCCAACTTTAATTCCCTTTCAGGATACAATTTTCTGCTTATTTTATACCGGATGTGACTATTGGAGTTGAACATAAACACAAATTCCGTGTGATTTATAAATACATGTAACTACAAATATTTATCGTTCTTTGCTTAATTTTTAGCGTCATATTTCAATTCTTTTAGCTTTCTTGCCTTGGCATTGGTATGTGCTTTTTTTTTAAAAAATCATTTTAATATTGCAATCAAAATCATTGGATGGTTGTATGATTAATACGGGTTCCCTTACAGTCGGTTACTGGTTTCGAAAGCATTATTTCCTTATTTTATGAAAGCCTAATTTCAGAAAATACGCCTTGTGCTTTGACAAAGCCGTTTTATATGATTTGTTAAACTTTATAGTAGATATTTGAAGCAGATAGTTAAATTTCAATATACGATGTAGCCAAGAAAAGATGTGCAAAATCAAACACATATTGCGGAAATTGTGATTACCCGTTGAGAAATCGCTTTTAAGTACAACCGATGCCGACCCTATCATGTCATGCACTAATTTAGAATTCCTTTATAAATCAAAAACAAATATACTGGTCCCTTTCCGAATCACTAACCCTGAAGCAAAGTAAAAACTTGAAACTGACAAGTTAGGTTAAACACTTGAACTTCCACCAGGGAAATGAGGCCGGGTGTTCCGGAAGGATAAGCACCTCCTGTTTAGCTAGCTACACCCGCCATTCAAAATTGGCACATTAAATGTTTAATTTAATGTAAAAATTAGTTCATGGCAGATACTAGGCATTAATTTACTGTTTAATAATCGTAGAAAATTAACCGCAATTTAACACTCTTTCCTGTCCATTGGTTAGACGTATACGGTATGTTGGTATAAAGGGACGGTGTCGCCGTTTTGTTAATAATAATAATAACTTTATTAGCATAAAGCAAAGTACAAGCTTGTAGTCTAACTATTTACAATATTGCCGGGAGCGTTGGTCTAAGTGTTTTGCGTTACTTGCAATATACTGCAAAGATAACTATGATTTTGCATGTATCTGCTAAGCGACGTTTTGAATATACCAAGAACAGTTTAATGGCATCTCTAGAGAGCGCAAACGGTGTTCGGAAAAGTGGACACCATCTGACCTCACTGAACCCCATCTACATGTAATCAGATTATACATGTAATTATCCATGCAAGATTGTGTGATTTGTTTGGTTGGGCCGGTTTTCAATTCCCATTTAAATATTATGAATTGAATTGTGAATTAATTAGTCCTAAAATACATAAACCACTTTATCTTCCGCCATTGTGTCTCGGTATCATCACGCTACCGTTATGCACGGTGATTTAATTTATGGGTTAACCCTTTTAACCCCCACAGACCGGTGGTTTGTTAAATGTTCTGCGTTTTATTGTTTCATAATAAATAAATATATAGATGTTTATCAACTTCCCCTATCCATAGCATGTTGTCGTTGTATACAGCTCATTCCACAAAGGAACGTCACCCACTAATTTTCATATAGAAACGTTACCCTTAATACAATAATATAAATGCCACTCTATGGTAAACTATATTTTTAATAAACTAAAAATATGTTTTTCTTCACATTTTATGGATTATATATGAACGTCACATTGTTGATTCGTTGTTTATAACTTTTGGTTTTAGATGTACAATGTAAAGAACACCGATTGTAAAACAGTTTTTGGTAAGTGCCAATTAAACCTTTCGTCCTTATATCCAGTGCCCATCCAAAGTCGAGACATTTTAATCGTTAGCCCCAATGGTGGTTAAACTTATTTGCTTTTTATTTCCCTAGTTTGTATGACGTGTTCCAAGTTCTAAAAATCCTAAATTTGAAGACTGTGTGAATGGCCTATATCCTAGTGAGTTCTGCTTCATATTTAGGTTTATACTTTAATTAAGACGCCAACAAAAAGGCTATATTTGAAACTGTATGACATACGTGATGACTCAAATTTTTCTATTGTCAACTTTCCTTTTCTATATATGCAGCAAAATACATGCTTTTCCTGCTTATTTTTGTCTTTGTTCCATAATCAATACGCTATGATAGAGCTTGTTTCCACTACAGGGACTTTGTACAACGATGCAGACCGCTTGCAAATAAATTGTTGTCCCAGGGATATTGCAGACCAAGACCCTCACAACGTTTTATGGCAGTTATCACAATAGTGTTAGTTAGTATGTCTCTGTGTCCAGGATTGTCCTTGATAAATTTGACGTCCCACAATTCCATGTTCCTTTCACTCTCAATTTTGATAACATACGTGGGGGGTGTAGCTTACTTAACAGGAGGTGCTTACCCATCCGGAGCACCCGGCCTTATTTCCCTGGTGAAATTTCACGTGTTTCATTTAATTTGTCAGTTTCTAAGTTTTCATTTTGGGATGGTCATTTGGAATGGTTTTGGTACAATTGCTTTTGGTTTACTTTATTGTTGTCAACCTTTATATTCCATTTAGATAACCACAATTAACATCAACGGATAATGCCACCAATGTTTATACTTCAAACAAAGTCTTTTATTGATATGTTCAGTTCCACACTCTTACTGAATTATACTATTGGCATGTGGTTTTCTTTGACGTTTTATGAAAGAATGCATTTACAAGAAAGCATTGTCATTTCATAAACATTCAAAAGCAGCGCATAACATTATAGTAAGTGATACATATTTAAATAGTATCGAAGTGGTATTTATTTTAAGAATACAATCAAGTTCTAATTTTCCTAGTTCAGATTTCGCAGGAGTTGTTCGAAGCTTGATTAATTTAATCAATGATAAACAAAAATTCAAAAGACGATAAAGATCAAAATAAAATCATCAAATTGATAGTGTTAAGTTTAATAATTCTATTCACTTTTAACATTTTCAACATTAATTTCACAACAGATCTGAAATTATGCGAAATTTAAATTTTGTCTAATTAATTAATTAAACTAATCAAGCTTCGAACAACTGGTCCTTATAATAACTTATTCCGAGTATTTCGACTGCAAGACTTTCTTGTCTACTCTTTTGCTTTCAAAGGCAATTGAAACCTTTCAGATGTTCTTTTATATGGGAATTATAGTAAGAAGGATGTGAATAATTTTTGATGGACCTAGTTTCACAATCATTTCTTAAGATGAATTTAGCAACGTTTGGCAATCTTGTTCGGAACCACGAATCAAAAACAAACATACTGATCCATGTCCAAATCACAATTCACAAGCCGCAAAGTAAAAACTTTGAAACTGACAAGTTGCGTTGAACACGTGAACTTCCACCAGGGAAGTGAGGCCGGGTGCTTTGGAAGGGTAAGCACCCACTATTTAGCTAGCTACACCCGCCCCGTGTGTAATCAAAATTGAGTGAAAGGAACATGGAAGTTTTGGACGTCAAATATATACAGGACAAATTACCTTTTTGACAGAATTAAATACAAATGTTATAGGCTTTAAATTACCTTCAAAATGACAACTTAAATTCCCGAATATCTTAAAGATTAACAAATTATGAAGATTTCAAACTTGCCAAATTTAAGTTAAGCAAAAGCTTGTTTAGGAATGATTAAGAAACTAAAAGGTCTGCACCACAAATAACATTGCAAACAAAAAAGGTTACTATCTCAGATTTTATTGAGTGTTACAGCCGAGGTCTTTGTCGTGCGAAGCCCACCGTGACACGGGATCTCGTTTATTTTAAGTACCCATCCGAAAGAATCGTGACTTTCATTTCGTAATGCTGAGTGCTTGGTGAAAGAACAGTCACTACCCACTTTGAAGTCTTGGGCCTGCTCGTTTTATTGAGATGTTTATATACTTCGACACTGTCATATACCATTTTTTTAATTTAATCATAAAATACATTCAAAAAATGGTATATGACAATATTTTTTTAATGTATTTTATGATTAAATTCAAAAAATGGTATATGACAACACTATGGAACCTCAATGTTATAGTAAGAAACTACAGACGTCTTTGAACCGGGGTTTACACTATCAAAAACTTTGACCAAAATCTTTCACCAATGTCATTTTGATCAAAGTTAACGTGTTTACACCATCCAAGATTTTCGCCAAATCTTACAGAGGCGAACGTCTTGATATACATGTACTTAAATTTCACATTAAAATTAATTTAGGATTGCTAGTTTTATAAAATTATAATTTTCTATTGCTTTCATTGTGGTTTCTAATCCCATGTAATATTAGAAATGTTTCCCAGTTGCAAGCGTGTCAATTAATTTTTTTTACTTGCAATTAGTGAAATCCCATCAACTTTGATCAAAGTTTTATATATAAGAAAAATGGGATGAAGTTCTTTTCGATCAAATATTCAAACTCTGGCCATTTTCCTTCAAAGTTTTTGATGGTCTAAAGAACATTCAAAAACATTCAAATTGACTTTGATCAAGATTTTGATAGCGTAAACATGGTCACAACACGGTCTGGGGTATTTACCAGCAGTTACGGGGTTTTCACACTTAGTTTACTCATTGACAACTTCCGACGTGAATATTACCGGATTTAAAACAGCTTACTACTACTATCTATAAAAAATCTATATTGACAAAACTGTTTAGAAGCCATGATAGATATTAGACGATATTAAATTCTTACGGAAAACACAGTAACCAAAAATCCTTTAATTCCATGTCATTGTTTTTGTTTATGAGAAGCACGTCAATATACACATCATCTCCTGATGACAAATTCCAGAAAATCTAACCAAATGTATTTAAACTGGCGTGAAATATATCCATATTAATGAAAAACCAGACATTTATTTCACATATATTAAAATTCTAAGACCCACTAATTTTTGATTTGGAAATAAATATAAATAATTTGTTATCTCATAACTGTCGATGTGTTTAAGATCTACGATTTTCTAAATTGGTCATATCTCGGGAACCCACAAAGGAGAACTGGTTAAAGTATTCTAATGAACTCTTAAAGAACACCAAA
Source organism: Anadara kagoshimensis (assembly GCA_021292105.1). Classification (NCBI taxonomy): domain Eukaryota; kingdom Metazoa; phylum Mollusca; class Bivalvia; order Arcoida; family Arcidae; genus Anadara; species Anadara kagoshimensis. The sequence continues at coordinate 65,268,293 of CM037865.1, read as the reverse complement.
TACGCTGGAAATTAATAACTTTTCATTATTTAAAACTTGTGAAACGGACCTGAATTTGTGTACATAGAGAAAGATTCTTTTCACTGCACAGACAGCTAAAAATCAGTAAAACTGTAATGATATGTTTACTCTCTAACACCTGTGTAAACTAAGATAGCTCATAGTTAAGATACATTTTTTTTTATTTTTCAATTCACTCGCTTTCTTCTTCAAAATTAACATATTGCACTCTTTAGAGGAGTATAACATTAATGAAAAAACATGATAATATATACAATGTTTGAAGATAGCCAATCAAAATTAAAATAATAATTTACATAAATATAACAAAATATCTTTTGTTTTTTAAATTTAAAAAAAAAGTTTGTTTTTTTTAAAATGCAAAAAGTTAAAATATACACTGTGATTCAGATCTTTATATAAAAAGATTTTTAAAAAATATTAATATATAAAACTAAAACTATTCCAGCTCCTTGTTAAGTACCATCTCTGTCCAGATTATCTGTAGCAGGTGCGCGAATGTTTTTCTTTTACACACACTAAATACATGCACAGATCATTCAGCTTTTCACTTGTTCAATACACCTTAGAAGTTAGAAAATAGAAAAATCTTTGTCCTTTGGCACAATCATTTGTAATCAATTTGAAAAGCGTAATTAACGCCTAATTCTAATCATTCTAGAAAGTAAAGTGTCTTCGTTGTGCATTGTAAATATAAAATGTCAATAAATGCTACAAAATAGTAATTTCAGTAAGTGTTGGTTTTAGCACATAATATCACAGCACATTCATATAACATAGAATACTGATCGACTTTGGCAAGGCGTTAGATAGGAGGCGGCGTCAACGGGCTCCATGCGTTGTTCCTACCATTGTCCCTGGTTGGTGAAGAAAACGAGGATGAAATGTCACATATGTCAAATGATGATGATGGAATTGAATTTGTAAGAGTCACATTGGGGATATTAGCCACTGAGTTATTATTTGATGTTGGTAGTGAGTAAGGATTCGAAGTCCTAAGATACGGCACAGTACAGTTCTGATTGGGTGATATATTGGTTCCCACTGGGCTGCCCATCCACATGCCATACTGTGATTGTTGAGCTGTAGTGTTTGACTGGTATATGCCATGGCTTCCTGAGGACATGTGTGGCCAGTTATCGGTGATATTTAAAACTGGTAGGTTGGCTGTAACGTCTCGTGTAGAAAAACCTCCTAAAACATAAAATAAAATTATTTAAAATACATGACAATACTATTTGTTCGAATCTGTGACAATCATTGCAATCCCATTTCCAAATCCAACACTGCATTTCTACATGTATCCCCGATACCGATTTGTAAGAATAGGATTTTGGCATAATTTCGGTTGCCGTTACAATAAAAGAAAATTATGTTTTTATTTCAAAGAAACTTTTTGTTCATTTATTTATCTTTAATTCGTGAGGTCGTTGTTTCGTCGAAAATTAAGGAATATATTTTTGCCTCTGTTCTAATACTAATTCCTGTCTGATACTATGGGTGGGTGTGATGACGCATTTCGACTGTAAAACCACGAATTAAAGTTAGGTTGAGAGTTAAGTGGCTGGACTTCCCATAATCAAAATTGCATTAAAGTGTATAAATGTTTCCGCTTTTTAATAAAATCAAAATTGTTAGTACAAATTGAAATATCTTGACAATCTTAATAAACATTTTGTCAAAAATACATACACTACTTAAACTATTTCAATTTTAAAAATGTTTGTAGTAAAAAAAACTGCAAAAAATAAAAATGAAAACGTCAAATTGAACAAATAAAAAATAAATTAGTAGATAAAATTAAAAAAAAAAACTTTGCCCTTTAAAGATCATAAGAAAATTATCTTGTAACTGAATTTTATGTAGCCCTGGGGTAAAATTATTTACTTTCAAAGTGGACAACAATTATGACCAATAAGAAGACGAAGGACATAAATATTTAATAACTAAAGTATTTTGAATAAAAGAATTTCTTTATCAGGGTAATTATCGGAAATGGTCCTTAAGTGGTTTACGACACAACCGGTCATAACCTTCTGGAAATCACGTCTTGTCCATTCCAATTGAATTACAATAGAGACATGGAGATACAATGTCCCGACTAATAGATCCAATTCAGGTGTATTAATTGCAGATTTCAAAGATACCGACTCTTACTTTATGGGATATAGGAAAGACAGAGGTTTTACGGCCTTAGGAACAAAACATTTGATATAACAATCTTGCAAAATAAGCTTGGGACAATAGTATGAAAATCTCACATGATGGCGCTAACTAGGGGAGCATTCCTTGGCTCATAAAATAACTAAGAGCGGAGATCTAAGGATGAATACAATATGAAATAGCAATATTTGGGCTTTAGGAGATTGGAAAAGGCCCCTTGAAACCTCATAAAATAATTTGTAATGACATGATAATTGTTGAGAATTTGTCGGTTATTAGATTTTGAGATGGTTCGTCTCTATTAGTTTCAAACACCGACGTGTGTATAAAATTTATGTTTAAATCTCTTATAATCCCATTAATTGTACAGATCAGAAGATTGCTGATTTAAATAAGTAAACATAAGGCATTGATGTCTCTTTTTGACGTTCAGGATTACCGTAATAAAACCAATGTCACGTCAGGTTTATTGTGTTATGAACGAATACGTTTATAATTTGAATTTTGCTTTTTGGAATTTTATGAAATAAATAATTAATGAATTTCTATGTAAAATATATTTGAAATATTCTTTTGCTTTGAAAAATCGAAAAATATTTATGTATTAAAATGGCACATGGAATTACTAAAATAATTAAATAAATAAAAACAAAATCAAAAATGAAACGGCTGCTGGAGTTTTTAATTTAAAAAAATTATATTTCAAGGTTATACGCGTACACTTTTACTGACTACGGAACAACAATCACATCTACACAGAAAAAGTTTCTTCAAATTAAGCGGAAAATGCCATGCATTTGAGTCTAATTGGGAAGATTGTCCAGTATGAAATATAACTTGATATTAATATTTGTATTTTTCATGAAAATATTTTTGGAAAATGTTTAAGCTAAAATAAGTTAATATTTCGAGACAAGATGGTTATTTGAACAACCATTTTATTAAAGGGAGGTTATACATTTTGTATTTTCCATAGAAGGAAACCCCTTAATTTTCCTGTTCTCAAAGTTTTTACTTTGCGATAGGGATTGTGATTTCAATATGAATCGGTATGTTTGTTTTTTGATATCATGATAAAATCTATTGGCATTAAAATTTATTTATTATTTTTATTTATTTATTTATTTATTTATTTATTTATTTATTTATTTATTTATTTATTTATCTTACCTCGTGGGGGAGATCTTCTCTGGTACGGATGTGGATATGGGGCGGGACGAGCATTTCTTAAACTAAGTCTGTCACAGTGAGGATTAGACAAATTCAGTGCATTTGGAAACTGGTGTGCGGGAGGGGGAACTATGGTGTGTCCACCAGGAGGTATATACCATGTCCCTGCTACTGAAACATAAAAAGAAACACATATGAATTTTGAATTTACTTAGTGTGTAATGATGAGAAAAACGTGGCGGTAACAAAATGTTGTAAGTAGAATGTTGATGGATTTTCCTTAAAAAATTGAGTAATTTTTCTACATAATTCAGTGTGAATGAAATAAACATATAAATATATATAAACCGAATCCAATCAAAAACACAAAAAATACATAAATAAGATTAATAATAAATATTAAAACCAAGCATTATAACACTCCCGACTTTGGACGGACATCGGACATAAATACACAATGTTATCCAGTAATTAAAAAAAAGTTTGAACTGTTCTATTTTACTACGAACCCATATTTTCAATAATAAATAATAAAAAACATACTTATGACCTTTTTTGATTACAAAAAAAAACAACCCCAAAATCTATTTAAATTGTATTTTGTTTGTCAGACAATTTTCGGTATATGGGTATGCTTTTTCCAATGATTTTTATGAATTTAAGCAACCAAAAAAATTATATTTCCGATTCTTTCGTTTTTATAACGCCCATCCATGTCGTCAAATAGAATGCAGTTGACTCTTAAACTTTTGAGAGAACTTTTACAAAATATTTTTGTTGTAATTTTATTGAAATTATTTCTCTAGAAAAAACTGACTTTAATTAAATAGACTTGATATCATAAGTTTAACATGATACATATATTACTAATTATTTTTAAAATTTGATAAATCTTATACATGTAACCTAAGTCAGACGGAAGGGCGAGCTAGACTGGTTCATCACTACACCGTGGGTGGTACTCGTGTTAACGGTTTTATGGTGATGTTGAGTACCCATCCATTGACGTTAAATCGAGTGGAACCTTAATTTTGAAACGTATCTGTTTCACAGTAGTAATAAAAACTGTGTTTGATGAAATAAACTGCGCTAATATGGCGTTAAATCCACTACCAGCATTGTATAAGATATGCTCAATTATTTTTGACTTATTGCAAAAACAAAAATGAGTCAACAACAAATTCACATTGTATCCCGATTTTTTTTAACTTTTAGAAAATTTAAAATTCCTGGCATTACCTACTTTTTTTTAGTATGTCTAACAATAACATGGAAATTATGAAAAGAAGCCAGAATATTTTATTTATAAATATATCTATTTTTTGCCCACTGTACTACATTTGTACTTATTTGCAAAATCACCGGGGTCGTGCAGATGCTTGATTTGAATATACGGGTACTTGGAGGTGTATTGAATATTTCATAGTGACCGACTAAATGAAACATTTCCAATCAAACCAGAGATGCTTAGCTACCTAAATATGGTTCTGATACAACAAACTTTTTCATAAACTTCTTATTTGATTATTGAAAATGTGTTTAGTTGTGTTTCAAAATTTTAACAAAAATCTATGTGTCATTAATGTAATTGTCATATAATTTTCTTGTCGTTATTCCGAAAGAAATACTCAGTATTTTATTGCATGCCGTCGCCGTTGTTTTGATTCTTCGTGTATTTTTAATTTAAATAATTTAAGAAAAAACACAGAAATTTTTATGCGACATATAATATCTTAACCTCAGTCAGGAAATTTGGTCGTTTTGTAAACGTCATGTGACAAAGAGCAATGGACAAAGAAGGTTATTGACCAATATTTCCCGGACATCACACACGGCAAGATGTTTGTTATTGCTCAAAATACGATAAGATATGATAAACGTATGATTACAGGACGGACGAGATGAAGGCTACTTTCATATATATTTCGAAAGTTCATTTAGCAAATCATCTATCAGACAAGTTACATGATTTTATCATATATTATGTATGTATAACACCGAAAGATTCCGATATTATCATCCTATTATATGGTCCAAGGATTTAAAATTATTTTATATTTGGTTAAATTTGTTTGTTTTGTAAGTAATATCCACATTTAATTTAAGTCTTTAAGCTTCTGTGAAATTCGCCGATGTCTTTAATAAAATGGCGCCCGTCTTTGAAGTGACTTACTAATTCAATTATTTCTCAAACATTCGCTCAAGTTTCATAAAAAGTGAATAAATAAAAGAAGATTACCACCTTTTGGTGTCATTTGCTCACGTCTTTAGTATCTGTGTTTAGAGTCAATTTTTGGCTTGTTACTACAAAGCTGAAGGCGTATAACATTGTATCAAACAAGTGTACTACATCGTTCGAGAAAAACAAATAATAAATTGATAATGCCTTACTGATGTTATCGCGGCCGTTTAGCGATTACGTGACAAATTGGCGGAAATTCAGATGAACCACGGGTAGATATCTCGGAGCTTATTTACTGCCAGTTCGCATCTATAGTCACTCTTATTTAACAGTATTTGATAACAGAATAAAGAAATCTCTGGCGCTTTCAGTAAATTCTGACAGGGTACCCGTTACTGATTTGCGGTTTGGTGTTGGGACAAGAATTATCCCTTTCAATCTGAGGTTGAAAAATGACAAAGATAACATTTTTAGAAGATTTAACACCCATATCTCGCACCTGTGCTAATGTATTTATATCTTTCTTAAGTATAAATTATTTAATTGCGCCATTTATTCACACTTATTCATTAAACGTTTACATAAATTATCAGCGTTATGAATTAAAGCTGATATCACGAATACTTGCAACTAGGCAATTGCCGTTCAATCTGTCAATGCCATGACCAAAAGTCAAAATTTATTTCAAATGTCTTTTTCTCTGCCAAGATAAAAGCCATTTTTAGATATGAAATGGGTACCAATAAAGGTCCACATAAACATAAAGTTGTTGTGTTTAGTACTTTAGATTGAGTTTATTTGAAAATCGTATTTTATACACAGTAATCTGTTCTCTGGTATAAATTGACAGACAAAATTTGACTGAATAAATCGTGACGATAAATCGAGGTTTTACTGTTTATACAAAAAGTACTGCACTGTTTGTAAAATAAGCTGAGAGATAGAGTACAAACATTTTCCTGCAGTGTCCAATCAAAGCCAAGAGTTTTAAAATGGGTTTATATTGTTACATGCTTTTTTATTTAATTTGTTTGTTGTGGCATACTGGACTTCGATGGCGTTAGCCATTTCAAAGAGTGATTCGATCTGAGAATGTGAGCGGTATTCAAAGACGCAATCTTCTCAAGCTCAGAAGAATGTTAAAGATAAAACTAATATAGTATGATTAACTGTTTTACCTAATGCTAATGATGGCATGTTTGTTGTGGCATATTTTAACTCAGCTTTGCCAAATAGTTTGCGTTCTATATTCCATTTGAAAACGGCCATTTAGTCCATCTATTTGTTTCTTGAATGTTTGAATTCAATAAAAAATCTGCATACTAGTAAATTAATGATAATATTCCAAACTTATCGTAAATGGTACAAACAATGTGTTGCCATCATTAACACACCACCGTGTGTGTGTGGTTGCATTTTAAGAAGTACAGTTGTTCTTATATATAAAAGTTATTTAACTTACGATGTGATAAGGATCTTTGTTGACAATCAGTGGTATCTTCCATAAAGTCCTTCTGGTCTGGCCTACAACATAAAGAATGGTACCGTCACCAAACACGTAATACAAACAAGTAGTCACATATATCAATAGTACTCAACACTTAAAACAGACATTTAAACTCGATGTAAAAATGACTGTAATTTTTAACTCAACTCAATGACATCAAAAAGACGCCATCGTGATTAGAGTAACTAAACTTTAGTCAAGGACTTCATTAAAATCACACAGATAATAAAGACATTTACAATAAAGTTTTCATTTACAGTAGTAATACGTAAGGCTGTGTAGACAATGACTTGAGCATAAACTGTTTCGTAAGTATACCGTCTTGAGCAGCATTGCACAATACAATGATTCAATAAGCAATAAAAAAGTATTCAAAGCATTTAGATTGTTCTTCCTTATTTTTCTATTTCATTATTTAGTGAGTGAGTATTCATAAACGTAGAAATTAAAATCGGTCAAATCATGTTTTCACACTATTATTACAAAGTCCTTGTCATTTAACCAATATCTTCTCCATTCACAGATTTTAAAGCTATTCTTGTATATGCTAGCTAGTATTATGCTTTTCATAATAATTTATAGCAGTCATTCTTAAACAAAATTTTTGTATTGCATTTTCGTATATCAATGTTTTTTATGATAAGACTCTAGCGTTCACAGATAACACAAGTTTTAATAAAGCTTGTTTGAAGATACGGGCTCATCATTATTACAAATGTGGCAGGTAACTAGAGGTGTTTACCCTTCCAGAACACCTGATCTCATTTCCCTGGTGGAAGTTCACTTAATGTGCCAGTTTTTACAGTTTTTGTTTTGCTTTTGGGATTTTTGGACCATAGATTGGTATGTTTGTGTATTTTTTTCATTTCAGGAATCTCTTCAACGGGTCTTTGTTCAACAATTTACCGTTTGCCAAAATGCCAATACTTTGGACATACATTCAGGATAACTCGCAAAAGGTATGACTTGCATGTGCTAGAAAAGCGCTCTTTGTTTGGACATTTGGCCATTCTGAAAATCATTTTAACCATATTGTACGTACTATACAGATGTATAAAAACAAACCCAACACCTGTTCAATAAATATGTATACATGTGTGGGAAAATAAAAGTTTAGATATTGCTCCATGAAGTAATTTGGACAAGTTTAAAAGCATTTAATTTTTCATTATCTAATTATTTTTCCAAAGTTACCTCAGGAATGTAATTGAAGGTGGTAATTGTAAACACAATATCAACATAATATTCACGGTCATGATTCCATAGCAGAGTACACCAAACTTTAAGTTACGTCAAAATTATTTTATAAATTTTTATTTACAGATTTAACACTTGACATCTTCAAAAACTATGAGGACAATAAAATATTTACATTTTTTCCTTTTTATAGAATTTACGTTTGTTTTTACAGCACTACTTTGAGACCACTTACGTTTTAATCGAAAATTTGCAACACTATAATCTAAAATTAAAATCTTTTTTATTCATGGCAAATGGTCAATAATGTTTTTAATTTCTAATAACATCGGTCTTTTGATGGCCAATTGAACTTTCTTTGTTGTGATTGAAAGCCAATCGTCCAATTCAAATAAAAATTCTATTTCATTCTACTTAATTCCCTCGTATAAATATACAATCGTTTCATGAACCATAAAAGCGTTTGAAGATGAAAGCACAAACAAACCAGTATTGCCACCACCTATAACCTAAATACGAAACTGTTCTAAATATATTGTCTGGCGTAATATTTAAAATAAAAGTAAAATATTTGACATGAAATCTTGGCCGCGACTAAAATTTCACTCACCTTTCTTTGGCGTCTAAAAACGCTTTGGCAAACGGGTTATGTTTTATCTTTAAAGCAGTAATCTGAAAAAAAGAAAGAAAAGAAAAGAATTTAATAGAAATTTTTGGTTTCCGATATTAAACAGAACACAAGAGTAACTAACGCTTTGTTCCCGTACAATTATTATACTTGCGTAATATCAGCAAATAAGTCTTTATCCACCAAAAATGGAAATAAATATTTAAATAGACGGAATATTTGAACTCTAAATTAGTTTTACCTATCTAATTTCCTTTCCATAACAAGTTTGGTATCTGAATTTAATCTGTTTTTAAAATTTTATTTTAACTATGAGAATTAATTACAAAATCAAATAAATACAGAACTTAAAAGAAATTGGGAAAATTGTAAGTTTAAAAATGCAATCAAGAAAACAAAAGTAGATGGTGTTATTTTACTGTTATATAACACATTAACGGGTACCGTGGCACCTAATCTTTGATTCATTGCAATGTTTCTATTGAAGCTCTCTGTTACACTGCCCGCCCCTCAAACAAAAGATGTCCTTTGTTTCAGTCAATACCTTAGCTACACATAGTAATGAGATGGGTAAGAACTAAGTCTTTTTCAAAGTGCACCTTATAAAATGTATTAATTTAGTTGAGCTGTCAATTCCAGGTCTACTCGAAGAGGAACAGAAGCATTGCGATCAAACGGGAGACACATCAATTGGGTTTTAATTTGAAAGCACTGCAACGATTTTTAAAAGACATCTTGTAAATTTTTACCTTTTCATTAAGATGAAGTATACATAACTAAGATATATAATTTCGTAAGTAAATTGATTCTTGATTACACATGGATTGTTTAAGTTTCTTTCAGAGGGCCATCATTAACACGTGTACATAAAACATGGGACAGTTTGGTGTAAGATACGACTTAACTCCTCCCGAACATGATACAATATTGTCCTTTATTTTTTTACCCATTCAGACGAGGTAAATATAATTAAAAATTTCTCCTCGTTTGATGGTGTTCATTTCTTTGATCATATTATATCAATTTCAATTAATATACTCTGTAAGTAAACATATCTTAACACTTGTTAAGCATGCAGTCATGTTTTTTAATCTTGGGAGGTATCAATATAAATTTTATAATCTTTTGAATGTTATAAGAACTTAGAGTTTGTTTTTGAGTCTCAATGACAGATCCTCCCAATCAAATATTTATGTTCTTCTATATACGGAAACAAAATTATACGATAGTTCACTAGTTCAATGTTATCTAATAATTTTAAAGTAAAAAGCAATCAATTGATATTTTTTTCATTTTCATTTGATTTTTAATTGATCATGTGGTGATATTTTTCTTTGATTACCGGGATCTTCTGAAGCACTTGTTAAAGACAGACGAGACTTTTTTCACAATTAAAATTCTACTGATGTTGCAACCCAGAGAGAACATCGCCAATCAAGTAATAATCTTAACATAATCACCGGGGAAATGGCCAATTCCAATAAAACTGAGTCGGGGTCTAAGATGTGGTAAATAGCGTAACCAAATGGAGGTGAACATCTCCAGTAAAACCGAGTCAGGCTCTAAGGCATGATAGATACTTAGAGAATATTCTCTAAGTTCATTTAATTCTGAAGTGAAAATCTGTAGGTAGCGATCCTAAGTATTTTCACGGTTCCACTTAGTGGTCTGATAACTTCTAGCCTACAAAACATATGGGCTAATCTATAGCTAAGTTAATTACTAACTAAGATCGCTTTTGTTTAACTTATTCAGACTACTTAAGAATAGCTTGTTTTCTTCCATAGAATTGTAGATAGAATTTATCCTGGCTTAATTTTGATATTTAAAAGACTTTCAAAGACTAAAAATTCCTCTTTAAGGCTAGCTTGTTCTCCGAGATAGACTTATTCAAGATAGACTTTGTTCTGGCTTGATTTAAGAATTTCTAAAACTAAGTTTACATCTTTAAGACTAGCTTGTTTTATGACATAAATTTATAGTACATTGATTTTTGTCCTGGGTTGAATAACACTTTCTATTCGAAAAAGCTTGCCTCGTCAACTTAAGGTTGATTTCTGACATAGACTTATTGTAGGCAGGCTTTGTCTCGGCTTGATTTTAAGACTTTCTAACACTAAGCTTACCTCTTCAATACTAGTTGATTTCTGACACAAACTTATTATAGATAGACTTTGTTCTGGTTTGATTTTAAAACTTTCTAAGACAAACGTTACCTCTTTAAGACTAACCTCCTTTCTGACATAAACTTATTGTATATGGACTTTGGTCTGGCTTGATTTTAAGACTATCTTAGACTAAGCTTACCTCTTCAAGACAAGCTTGTTCTTTGAGATACACTTATTGTAGTTGGACTTTGTCCTGGCTAGATTTTAAAAGTTTACCTCTACAAGGCTAGCTTCTTCCTGTTTTCTGACAAAGACTTATTGTATATGGAATTTGTCCTGGCTTGATTTTGATTTTTAAGACTTTCTAACACTAGACTTACCTCTTTAAGACAACTTGTTCTCTGACATAGGCTTATTGTATCTAGACTTTGGCGTGTTTGATTTTAATATTAATCTTACCTCTTCGTTTTGGTAGGCAGTTACAGCAATAAACTGTGTTTCTGGGAAACTAAAACTGCTGATTCTTTTCTTCTGTGAGTTTGTGCTGTTTACTTTAACCAGATGTAACCTCGGCTCGTATTTATGAAGTGAATTCAACATTATCTGAAAGAACAATTTATTATAATAAATAAAACATTCCGGGGGTATGCTGCTTCTTTACTCATACAAACTCAAATAATATCTCCGCTGTTCCAATGATCACTACTCTTAGACAGCGAAGTCGGTAATGGTCAAATTAAAACTCATTGATATATTTGTCCCATCGATGATGCATCATATTAACTAAAAAGCACTACAAGAAAAACGATAAGCACTTGCTTGTTGACGCTAAGACTAAGGTTAAGTATGTATAAGTATATTCAAAAAGAAGGAATACGGACATTTCAAAGTCTAAAAGGCATTTCTTTTAGTAACAACTCAGTGACTTAAAGCCGAGGGAAGGAAAAAAACAACTTTATGAGTTAATTTCCTTTATGCTAAATTAATTACTTTTAATATTGTACAATATATAGTATTGACATGTGCTACTTTTGAATAAATACATTCAAAAGTAGCGCATGACAGTATATTCAGTCTTTTTTTTTCAATGTTGTCGTCAGTTCAGTTATAGCGTTTATTTCTTTCAGACAATTTTACTGAAAAATATATATATGTATTACATGAAACTTGAGTTATCTGTATTTTGGTTCATGAAAATTTTGAAAAATACGTGTAGTAAATATTGCAATTCTAAAATATATACTATAATACTTTTATAATAAATATATACATTTTATAACTGAACTGAATTGAACCCAAAAAGCATAAAACTTAGACAAATCCAAAATTTGTGAAAATCTATGCAAACGACACTTGCTGTTGAGATAAATTTCATTTTATTTTGTCACTTGTCACCAAGTTATTTTTTCAAACGTTTGTAAATTGTAGAATTACAAAATCCAATGCCTTATGTAAAACAACAAAAATGGAAAATAATAAAACAAAAATTTCTGAATTGCTTCTTGAAATAAAGTTTTGACGCTAAATTCCAGGTAAAGATTGTATTGACGAAAAACATTTTATTTGAAACACTGGCGTAAATGTTTTTAACATTTTTAGATAGAAATTTAAAAATACGATTATAAAAAAGAAATAGAAGGATTTTTTTTCAAAATTGATGACTTAAAATTTTGTGACGCTGAGTCCCAGAAACAAAATTAACTTCCTTTATTAGCAAGAAGCATTCAATCTGAAATACTGATGACGTTGTTTTCAAAAGTAGTGGGAATTTAGAAATACTAATGGGAATAAGCTTACAAAAAGACATCAAAAGGATTTATTTCAAAACCCATGTACAAGTATATTTTTAAGCTAAGTGGGATGAATTTTTTTTCAAATTTCATAAAATTACAGAAATTGGTCATTTACCGATTCGTGGTCAAAACTTCAAAATTAAATGACCAACGGAAAAGACTGTGATGACCGGCAAGTGAGATGAAACAATTTTCTCAAATTTCATAAAATACAGGAATTGGTCATTTACCGATTCGTGGTCAAACTTCAAAACTAAATGACCAACGGAAAAGACTATGATGACCGTAAATTTGACCACTTGTAAGTGACCATAGAATATTAAATCCGTGTGTGTTTATGATATTGAAGTTAACATTTTCTTTGATTCCAATACTTGACCCCCAATCTCGGAAAATTTTAGATCCTCAGTGTTGACTCTGTGGGACATCAATGGATATTATAGACTTCTGATGGTAGTTTTATCACCACTTTTAACTGAATTAGTTAAGCAAGGGCATGTATAATTGATGAAGAAGCGAAGAATTTTAATTTTAAGGTCATTTTATATCAAACAAACCTTTCGTAGTTAAAACGCAATATTTTACTTGAAACGCATTCTAACTAACATATATTATTATAAATGATGAAATGGTAAAAAAAAAGAAGAAAAAAATACTTAACTTTTAGAAGAAAAAAGAAATACGATTAACAATTTTTGCGAAAGAAAACGTGTTAGAGAACTACATTTTAGCAATTTATTTTTACATTCATATTTATATTTTAAAGAATTTAATACTGGGTTTAAAATGAATTTAAAACTAAAGGTTACAAATGCCAATGCATAATTGGTTTGACATTTTTGGATACAGCTGCTAACTAAAGTCGCAGTAAGAAATTTCCTCTTTTGAGTTTATTTTTAAAAAGAATAAATAAATAAATAAATAAATAAATAAATAAATAAATAAATAAATAAATAAATAAATAAATTCAAAAAACATTTTATTTTTTTAATTTGTTCTGGACACTGGTTGTAAAAAGCACTGTGGATTTGATCAACTATTACTTTAACCACACCTCGGGATATCTTTTTCACATTATTTCAAAATGATCGTCCGAAGTCAGGGTAAAATCAGTGATCTCTATCTTGTGTCTTGCTTTCTCGTTGTATGTTCTAGTTTATTCCTTATTAGTTTAGCTTGTGCTATGTACATGATTTTCCGCTTCAAATTTAAATATCTTTCATTTTAATTCAACTGAATTTAACTTTCAAAAAAAAATTGAAAAATTTCTTACCTGCCCACCACCGTTGAGTTTATTGGTTAGCTTCACTTTGCTAAAGGAAACCACATCCTTCATCCAATGTGCTCCAAAATTAGGAGAGTCAGGGTGGATATAAACACAGTTAGGTGCGGCTGGTTCGGCCTTGCCACCAGCTGCCCAGTCGCCATTTACATACTTCCATCTGTGGCTATCCACCTGGACAAAGTCCAGTAACATAGTGTACATAGCATTAGGATCCAATCCTGATACACTGACCTTGAAAACTGGAAACATGCGCCTGAAAAGTTGTAAAAATTATTTCAATTTTCAATTATGTAGAACAGACTCAAACATAGATATCTATAAATTATTTCCATATGAATATCGGATTATATATTCATAACTTGAACAAGATATAATTTATATTATATCAATTTTTTTTAAAATTAGTTTACAGATCAGAATCAATTATTTCAAATTAAAAATTGTCATATTTTAAAAACAAAATAGAGTAATATCAATGCGCTAATGCAGAGCTCGTTAGATGAAATTTTATTTCGTTCGCTTAAATATATTTCAATCACATTTGAATTTTGATTTTTGTTTCTGAATATAGCATATGAAATTTACCATTTCAATTATATTTCTTAAATATTATGTCTGAAGTTTGTTTAAGTAAGATAAAATAATATTCTCATTATAAATGGATAAAAAAAAATTTAAAAAATTATAAAAACCAAAATGTATTAGAACGAAATAGTTATGCTGTAATTTTTTATTTCATTTCAAGATGAGTTTAAAAAAACACTCAAAAGCGTGTGTCTATCAATCGTAATCTTAATTATATTTTATTATCATTTTTTTAAAATTTTCTAAACAAAATATATTTTAAAAATATATATATTACGATATGACACGTGAGCCGAATTTGATTTTCTGTATTGAATTTATTGGTATATTTTCTGCGTCAGGGGTATTTTTCCTCTTTATTTCCCCCCCCCCCCCCCCATCCCAAATCGAAATGATATTTCTTGGTTAAATCATAAAACTAATGTAACAAATAAGTTATTTTCTGTATCTATAATATTTACTTCACGATAACTCTGAGTCACCGAGTTATAACCGATAATTATATTTTATTTCTTATTGGAAATAAAGTTATCATTCTCCTACTATTTACCACATAAATATTGATAATTATTATTTATCGCATCCTTAATAAGGTGCTGTTAAAATGTCATAAAACGATACACAAATATGATTTGATATCACTGTAAAATTGTGTGTATTGAGGTCGTAGGACGAGATAGAATACACAGGGTGGTCCAGAGAATAATTCACACATGGATGACGGACACGCGATGTGAGTGTAACACCTCGGTGATAACTGATTCATACTGGAGCATCATAAAAACTAGACATGTAAGCAGTATGTGTATTGATAAAACTAAAATAACATAATAATATGCAATACTAAAAATTACTTTAATTCTAAATGTGAGTTTAAAATATTATTTTTCAATTTACAGATTGAAAAAATGTGAAGTTAAATATATGCATATATAACTTTTAGAAAATTTAATGTCTAAAAAGATAGCGCATAATTTTGAAATACACATCTATTTGGGATATAATTTCTTGGTGAATTTGAAAAAGTAAAATAATAAAAAAATTTATTAATAATAATAATTATAATTAAAAAAAATGCGTCTCATATACTCATTATGCGAGTTTTAATTTTGAAAGCCGCTTCATTCGTATTTTTAAGAGCAGGAAATTGCAAGCCTAAAATAGCATATCGATTGGCAAAAATAATCAACACAGACATGTTGCAATAAATTAATATTAAAAAGTGATTCGATGGGAAATTTATTTTGATAATCAACAAGCATACAGAATCTGAAATGCACTTAAAAAGAATCCGTTCTCTTAAGATGGTACAAAAATCATCGATTACTGGGGAAAAAAACTTTACAAAACTTATCGTGAGATTCAAATATATTTTGTTTTAAAAAAGCGTTGTCTACTGAATTTGATATTGCATTCAAAATTTAAAACAGGAGCAGCTAAGAGCTGAAAAAGCACATCTGATGCTGGTTATTGCAGACACACCTAATGTTGGCTCTCTAAAGCCGATCTGAGAACATCCAGTTGCTGCATGATACTGGAATCTTATTAAAATTGATTTCATAATAATGTTAACTATTCAGTCAATAACTTCTAACATTAATATAATATCCGGCTTTTTATTCATTTTTATTGTTGGAATTTGAATAATTTTTGGAATCTTTTGTCCAAATTAGAAATATCGAGCTAAGTCTCCAAGTGTGGGTTTTCAGCAGCATTCCAGTAGTCTTAATTCTCTATCGATTTTAATGGACAACATTGCGGTTTTTCGTTCCTGACGTCGTTGTCCATATAACTATATAATGTATTTATACAATCAAAAATAATTTACTGTTGACATAAAAATATGAATCATATTAAATAAATTATATACAATCCCTGCTGAGTTACAAAATCGATCATATGTTCCGATCGTCTATTATATATATCGACCTTTTTCTGGCACGGTCTTACCGTTTTTGGACATTACATTCATGGGCATACTAGTATTTTAACTAAGATTTTCGGATTTATTTTGGTCCAACTCGAACAGGATGACAGTTCTGTTACGGTTAGGGATATAATTCCTAGGTTTCAGAAAGGGTGGTGCATGGGTACGTGGGTGGGATGCTCCTCAAACTTTGGAATTCCCTATAACTCCAGGAAAACGTGAATGTGATATTAATTCAAATTTACCTACAAGGGAATGGTTAATTAAAAATGGTTCAAGTATGTCACATGATGTCTTTTTTAATTTTTAAGATGAAATTAAAAAACAAATTTTATCATTTTTAAACATTTTTAACCATTATCTTTAGACAAACACTATTTCTTTGACTTTGTTATAAGTTTGTATAATTCTTACCTTCCATTCTTAGTTACAATCATTTCATTTGTGTATTCCTTAAATCTGTTCCATAATTCCTTATCTTCTAATTTGACATTTAATTGTCTTTCCGTGGGATCACCTTTTCACTCCCGACCGTCATTTCACTATCTACCGCATTTAGCAGGTGCGTGATATTTAATTGATTAGGTTTAGACTTACAGGTACTCTCTAAGTCAAGGAAGTTTGTTTCCTTCAAGTCTTTGGTTGTCATTTTAAAATCGCACATTGTTGCTGATTCTAGCATTTGGAAATCATGTGTCAATGTTGAAGACTTAAAGCTAGGTACTAAGTGTTAAGAATCGTTTGACTGCGAACTGTAAAGTGTCTATGTGAATAACTGACACATGTTTACAAACTAACATTCGGGTATATGTATTAATCTACCCGTTTCTTTGATCTTGCCGACATTGTCGTTTACCTGTAACCAATCAGAAGTGTATATCTCAAAAGTAGGCGGGGCTACGTGGTGCCTTATTGGCTAATTGAATTTCTGAAATACTCATTCGCATATTAATGTCACGTTGAGAATTTGATATCTCGAAAACATGATAAAATTATTAATTTGATGAAGGGATTTTTCCTTTGTAAAATCTATAATAAATAAATTTGCGATAATTAATTTATCAAATTTACTATAATTTTTTCATATAAATGTAAAATTAACAAATAGAATGATAAAAAACCACAAAAAATCAAATATACAAATTTACTTTTTACTGAAGAGCCTTATCTAAAGTACATCATGTAAATATTAATACTGGAACTTAACGAATATTATCAACAATTATTTAATTATTCATTTATTAATTAATTGATTATTTTTGGTTTTTCTTAGTGTTTCTGTTTTATACTTTCAAGTTGCTGTTGCTGGTGTTATTGTTTTGTTTGTTTTTTATGAATGTTTTGGTTTTAATTACATTTTAAAGTCAGAGGAAGGAATTGTGCTATGCAATTTATTAAGTTTTTATTTTGAATCTTCAGTGGTAGTGAATAGTCATAGCTAGGATAGAATTTTAGTTTAAAGTTTCAGTATACTGCTTTTCTAAAATTGGAAAGGAGGAAAATGGTAGTGGCGTCATCACCATCATCGTCATTCTTGTAAGCTGTCTGTTTTGGTTTAGGTCATTCCAATGCGATATCTTTGTCCCAATATTGTACCAATTGTATTGAATTTATCGGAGTTTTGTAAATCCTATGAAGAAATAAAAAATAATGGATACATTTGCGGAAATATGTTCTCGCATAACTGATATTAATTCAATAAATCATTTGGAATGGTATCTTCCCAAAAATTAAACAAAACCTCAGTCCCGGATGATATACCAGGAATCATATGGTAAAGCGATAGTAAGGAAATGTTCGTTAATTCAGTACGTATCCGTGTGCTTTTGTGTGTGTATGTACCATTCTAATAAAATTTTACCCAAATAATGCAAATAATAAAAATTTGAAGTCATGCCAAATAAATTTTAGTTTGCAATTGATCCGAAGTTGCAGGGGACAAAGTTTGAATTCGACACTGAGTCTTTGGCAAGAAGTATTGTTATACATGTATTTTTTTTATTCTCCAAATGAAATGCTTCATTCAGATAATTATAGAAAATTATAATGTGATGATCAGTGTTATTTGTATAAATATAATTTTCAAAAGAAGCACAAATCAGAGCGTATGAATAAAAAAAGTTGGGGTACGGTCACGAAAATGACAGGGACAGTTAAAATTTGAAACAAATACAAACGCTTTAAAATCAAATAATTATATATATTTGTTATCTAATTATAGAAAAAAATTTTTTTTTAATATGCACAAATATGTAAAGGTTTGTACATAACAATAATTAATTCAGAAACATGTTAACGTTTCGGCGAAATTGTGAACTAAAAATTGCAGTTCTGTGATGGTGAATTATGAGACAGATGAATAATATGACGATTTTTCAAAATCAGAATGAAGTTGTTAGAAAAATTATTGGTTTCTTTACATAAGAATGTTCAGTAGGAACGCCAACCCGGCTTTTTCCGAGAATTGTGTTTCGGTTTTACAATTTTTTATCCTTCCGCCGTTTTGAAAATTGGGATTACTTTTTGACAAGTGTCTGATGGCCGAAAAAGTCACCCGTGTTTAAACTAACGACAAAACATTTAAAATATAGTTCAGCACCGTGCACCAGTGGATTATATGCCGGAATAACCAATATTTTAAAATTTGGGTTTAAATTTGATATAAAACATTATTATTCACACAAAATATTCAATTTCTTGACGCCAACTGATGTCGCAACAGAAACCCAAGGAATTTTTTGTCAATCTTTAAAACTTGGACACTTTTTGTGTAAAGAAAATTATCACTCGATCTTTTGTAAAACTTACAATAACACATCCAAAATTTAATTCAACCTAAAATCTTTCTGGTGCATCAGGTGTAAATATCTTAAAACAGCGAAAATCTGGATGGTACATTTGGTTGTCAATGTAAACAAATATGGCTGCGCCCCGCGATGATCGATATTCCAATGTCAAGTTGAAAATGACATTCCAACGTGTTTAAATTATATTCACGCGATACCGGTTGGGAGAATCATTAAGTCACATGTTCAAACCACCATGTTTTACAAGTTTTCAATAAAAATCCTTAGACAAAGTAATATATAATCCAAACACTGATCGGTTCAGACCTAAATGTCAAAACCTGCATGCATACGGTATCAAGAGTTGTCTCTCTTTTATTGCATTTTCGCACTCTCTCTCTCTGTTTTTAGTGTGTGTGTGTGTGTGAGAGAGAGAGATGTTCATTCGATCATATTTTGAAACATCATAAGTCATAAAATAATCTCCACAACCAATGCAACCAGTATATTCTCCAAGGAGTCATTTATGCATAGTGGCCATATTACCACCATACATACTGAATCTTTAAATAACTGGGTCCAACTGAATGTTCACATAAATATTGTAATAAATACCCACTATCCTAATTCAGAGTAAATAACAAATGAGTGGTAAAATAAATTTTGCAAAACAGTATAACCTGCTATAAAGTCCACCTGTCTATAGCAACCAGTATGAAGTATCCCCAATGGATTTTACTATATAATTACCTTCCATATAATTCCACCTGTCTAATGTGAATAAAGACCACCCTTTACAGTCCCAAATGACTACTCAACTTGTGTATAAAGCCCACTTTTTCAATCAACTTTATTTTAATTTTTTTTATAATTTTAGTCTAAAAGTTTATGCAAAAAAATTAACCAAGTACATTGTAATTAATATATTCTTAATGCATTAAAATTAGAAATATATAATTAATATATATAATTATATATTTGTTGCAAAATGTATAGTTGAGTTATAATAAGTAAAATTGGGGAATAAATTTGTGAAGTCCTTATTCTCATGCCAATGACTGAAGTCATTAAGTCAGAAGGTATAACTAGTATTTTTTATTATAATAATAACTATATTAGCATAAAGCAAATTACATGCTTGTAGCCTATTTAGAATATTGGATTAACTAGTCTTTGTTATTTAGTGGTAGTATGTTTACTATACCTTTTGTTTTAATTAGTGACACCCTGCTTCTTAAGAAACAAGGACATTAGTCAAGTGTATACTGATAGATCAACTCTAACCATGTAATCAGATGTACAGTCCCTTAAGATTATAATGCACTTTTCAAATATTTTCTATAATTAATCCTAAATAATTATTTTTAAAAATAAAAATAAAATAATTTTAACAAAATTTATAAAAGGGTATTTTAGAGGTATTATTTTAACTGTATACCAGTATCAACAATACATGTTTGAGGTGACCCTCTATATGAAGTCCACCACTTTTGCTCAGTCCCCTGGGTGGTTTTTATACAAAGGTTATACTGTATACCAGATTTCAGGTTTGATGGATGACATGATGTTGTTTTTGCTTGCCATAACCAAATCAAGTATTAACATATTTAAAATGTGCTGGCAGAAATGGACATAAACAGACCTAGCTATAGAAAAATTGAAGCAAGTACATCTGTTGTCTTATTGCATTGGCTGCCCATGTGTGTATATTGGATGTGTGACCATTTATTCAGTAAAAATAAATTGTATATACACATTGCACATGTATGGAGCTGTTTCAAAAGTTGACACCCTTGTCACCCCCCCCCACCCCCCCCCCCCCCCTTGCAATATTTTCAAAAACAATACTTGAGGAGAAAAAGAAGATTGTTTTACCTTGAACTCTTTTGGTGTTTGTATGGTTTATCTATTCAATTGGAAGTTTAACTATTTTTATGATATGTGGTAAGCATATGATGTCTCTCCCTTTCAGTCTTGAAGCAATAATAGAGTATGCAGTCAATGCCATTTGAGCATATGGGTTTTAAAAACTGGCTATATATCCATAAGTAGCATTTTAGTAAACAGATGGTTGCATTTTAAATTTGAGATTTAACTAGCCAGTCATATACTGTTTCAGTTTGGGTTTAGAAATTATTTTCCTCATTTGTTAGTTTGAATACCATATGCAAATGCACATTCTACTTTTATCTGCATACTGAAAACAAATGGAATATTGGGCATTGTGAAATGTGACAAGTTGAATAGGAGTTTGTTGACTTCTTAGATTATTAGGAGTGCAATTACTGACCTTCTAATCTTACATGGTTTTTGGTAATTTTATAATCAGTGTTTTCAAACTGGCAATTTAAGTGACATTGCCTCCTGTTTTTCACTTTTCAGTGGTTTTTATGGTGTGTTGCTAATTGATTGAACTTGAATGTTGCAAGTGTAAGCTTTTCAGCTACATATATTCCATTTTGTAGTGGAAGCTCAAGTAAACACATATTCAAATCAACTTGCATGACTCAAATGGCTATGTTCCTTGAAGTTTTAGCCAATATCTCAGTATTGTATTGAGTGCTGTAACTTTCTTCAAAAAAAAAACAACACAGAAATTTCTCCTGAAACTGAGATTTAATATTTTAGCTAAAAGGAAATCTTTATTAGGCAATGAAAGGCACATTATTTCAGTCTATCTGAAATATAAACACTAGACATCACCAAAATTAACAGATAATATTATATATTCTTACTAAGTTATTTAACAAATTTATAATTTCTTGTTATATTTAAACAATAATAGTTTATTGGCAAATGAGAATTTTAATTTTAATCAAATGGACTAAATTAGGGACAGTATAAATTTTCCAGACATTTAAATTTTAGAATATAGTATATATCTTCACGTTCAAGTGTTGGTTTACTTGATAAAAGCTTATCCAGCATTAATAGTTTAGGCAAACCCTTAATGGTTATATTAAAGTCTCTGTGTAATAATATTATTGCATTTACTTGCAGGAAATTTAACATGGGTTAGAGCCAATCTAGAGTGAAAAAGTATAGGCCTGTGACAGTGGCCAAGCCAAAGTACTTGTTCAGTGTTGTTAGGCTAGTGTTTTTTCAAAGTAAAATGCACTCTCTGTCTTTGTCGGCTTAATATGAAAGAACAATTCACTCTCAACTTTACTGATTTAGTGACCAGGTGGTTAATATCAGCCTGTAATGACTGAAAATCACAAGGCAAGGTTGCCACAGTTGAGAAGTGAAGGGCCTTCTGAAACCCCTGGGGCCCAAATCACATATCCTAAATAAATGGATTTATCTATTGCCATTAATTCCACAATTCAACTAACACTTATAATACACCGTACGTGGTCAATCAACATAGATTTTGCGCATGTGGTTGTCGTGTGGATTTTTAGTTTGTGAAATGAACGGTCGAAGCGGCATATTGCCGAGTTTTAACATGGAGACTGAAAGTAGGCCCTAAAATCCGGCAAATTCTATGAGAAGTCTGACGAAAAAGATGATAATTTTAACCTAAACTTACTTTATTTCAATCGTAAACACCATTCTGTGTCTTCTGTGTGTCCAAACTAAATATAGAACACAGCTAGGAAGCAGTACTTACAAAATTTGTAGGTCAAATTAGACGAAAAATGGACCCGACCATATCTAAGAATCCGGATTGACGGCGATTTTTTTCACCTTTAAAACTTGGACACTTTTTGTGTAAAGAAAATTATTTGATGAATTATATATCAAATTGTGCATTGCAAAAAGATCTTTCTTTTGATATAAAAATAATTCTGGTGCACGCGCGTGCGATAAATGGGAAGGAATCTTGTGAAGAACAAATTTTTAAAATTTAGCCAGTGACTCGTTTTTATCACTGAATTAAGATATTTAAATGTAACCGGACTTGTAAAAATAGCTACAGACGAGTTTCATGTATACTGATTTTTTATGTTATAGCCCTGTTCATAACATCGATGATATATTGAACACAATTCCCGATTTTGCCTCATCCAAAGGTTCGCCATTTTTTGCCCAATTTTATCTCATTTTTGCAAGTTCACAAATTTTAATGAATCCCTACGCCAGCGGCTTTGGCGTTCCTACTGTGTTAGTATACGCATAGTTTAAATAATAGTTAAAGCATTAGTATGGTGGAAAGTAAATGTCGAGGTTGATGATAAATTATATTTATTTCATAAAAATTAAAACAGAAATTAGCGAAGACATTTACATCCCCCACCCCCACCCCACCCCCACACACACATTTATTAAATGATTCACTCAATAGAAAAATATTGCAATTGCCATGTGCAACATTTGGATTTTTATAAAATACAGGTAGTATACATGTATCAAAAATATAACACGAAATAAGCACATAATACAATGATAGAATAACTATTATAGTTGTGTCATGTGCTGATTTTGAATGCATTATTAATAAAAAAATTCAAAATCAGCACATGACAGTTAGTCAGAAAAGTTTGAAGAGATACTTGAAGAAATCCATTATTTACTTTAATATTTTCAATATTTTGAATAAATTAATTAATCCAAAATCTTCAACATTATGTTAGTGAAAAACTGGAATTTAGTAAAGTCGTTTTTTAACAATTATTTTAACACATTTTATGATTTTGTAAAATTTCACATTATTTCAAAATTTTCTTTAAATTACATAGTTTTTCCTTTCGTTTTTGTAAATCTCAGTTCCCATGAATAATTTAATAAAATATATAAATAATAATTAAATTACTGATAAATCAAATTAACAGAAAAACAAAAATGAAGAAAGTAAAAGGTGTCCACTCTTACACATTTTCTTTCAGCGACAAAATTCTGAATTAAATTAAGGATTTTTGTTGATTTAAAACACAAGAGACATCTCAGGACCCACATACAATAAGTGTCAATAATTCACAAACAATAACAGGTGAATTATTGGTTTTGTTCTTCCACTTATTAGATTAATCCAGGTAAAATGACAAGCCGCGAATTTTCGCTCGTCTTTCATAAATAGGCGACAAGACTGAACATAAAATTGTTAGAACAACAAATTCGGGGATATCCAGATTTTTACGTTTATTTAACGATTTAAAATTAAAAAACGACACATTTCGCATAAATATACTGACATATGGTTTTTACATGCGTTTTAAAATGAAGTAAGAGCTAGGGAATATAGGAAAAATCGGCTGAAATTATGTCTATATCCCCGTGAGAACATGACTGGATGGGAAAGTAACGGACCGAGTTTCTGTCATAATTGTTTCACAATTTCACATGTTTTTGTTTATAAACAGTCAATTGTAGATAGGTTTTTCGGTAATTTGTTTGGGAATTGTCGTAAATAATGATATTATACAGGTGTGATATATTGATTAACATTTAAACAATTTTCACGTTTTTGTGAAAAATCGGTACGTTTGAATTTGAAGGATATACCAGTGAAAATATACACCTGTAAATCATTTTAGTTCAATTCTAACTTAATTTACCAATATTTTATATATAAATTCTCTCCATTTTGAAAATAAAAGTTATGTAGCGATATTATTGAAATTTTTACCGCAATGTTACCAGAGTAATAAACTGGGACCTTATTGAGATGGGGGGGGGGGAGGGGGGGAGATTGGGGGGCTAAAAACGTTCATGAATGCATGTTATGAGATTTGAAAAGATTCAAAACATTGAATATAGATTATGCTCTCTCTCTCTCTCTCTCTCTCTCTCTCTCTCTCTCTCTCTCTCTCTCTCTCTTGTATTTTCATTTTGTATTATTTTGACTTTTAAACCCTTTTATTAAATAACTCAAAACCCATTTTTCCCTCTTCTAAAACTTGTCATATATTACACTTATTACATTCAAAAGTGATATTGTGTATGACAATTCTTATCAATACTTATGAGTCAATTCTCATTTATATTTAACAGTACCACGGTTTACTTTATTTTTTGTGAAAATAAAACTATATGTACTCGATCAAAAACCACCAATTTCGCACTCTCTCCAAAAGCCTTTATTTTTCTTTTATATTAATTAAATAAATGACCATAATAGATAAAAGACTTTAGAGGAAAACAATCCAGAATTTTATGTATCATTTCTCAGGTATAAAACCTCTTTTATAGATTCCATTTTATGTTTATCTAAAATTGAATCAACTAGTAAAATTAAAAAGGAAACAATATATCTCCAATCCCGTATGCAAATTAGAAACAATATAATAACAATATTTCTAACAATATCTGGTAACTAAAGTCAAGTTCAATAGAAAAGAGTGACGCACAACGCGTTTCATTTCTGCCTTGCTAACAAGAATTAAAACAAAATTTGTAAATAAATAAACACACTTAAATTTTACAACCGACCACACGGGAGTTGGGGTCTCAGTTAATCGGATAATATTACCTGAAATACCAGGTGTACGGCAGGTATCTAATACACAGATACGATGGGGAAGGTGTTTAAGGGATTTGCAGGTGATCCCATGTTTCTGAGACTCATGATTACATCAAAGGGACGAGATCCAGGATCTTTTTAACTAGAAATAAATCAGAAAATTACACACATTTAATTTTATTAGGTCCAACAAAATTATATTGACTTTAAATAGTCCAGTTTATGACCCTCGTTAGGTGCGGATGCTGTGGTCAGTGATGAACCTTGGAGATCTTTAGATACCTACAGCGATTTCCTGTGACGCAACATCAGAGGGGGTTCCACGTTTTAGCCATACTTTTGAAGTGTGGTATATGACACCCCGTAAGTCAGTAAATAGTAATTAATTGTCAATTTTAGGGACATTAAGAATGAAATAAATTTGTAAACTGGTGTAATTTTGTAGAAAATCACAGAGTAAAACCGCGGGAGTCCTACATGTGTTGAAGAAGCTCCTGAAACCAATTAACTCATCCCGGTAGTATTGAAGTAATTTGTCTTCAACTATGAAGTTAGCAAACACCTGATGATTTATATAAAATAAAGACAAATGATTCGAACACAAAGTGGAATATAAGATATTAAACATCCTATTTTTGTTATGTTTTCAGTGATATAGTAACATTGACTGTTGCTAAGTGCATGTACATATTTTTTCGGTAATATACTAAGTTTTAAATTCTCCCTTTTTCTTTCTTTCTTTTTTTTTTTTAATTTAGAAAGTATTACATGTAAGAGGAAATCTTGGCATCTCTTTGATCTCTAGATATAAATTAAAGTTGGACTAGGACGACCCACTACGGAACTCCGGAACCAAACCACTGTTACCGTTTTTTGTCTGTATATATACTCAGTGCCCGTCCAAAGTAGGATAGTTTAATCAACAGTGGTGTCTGTAATTTACTTCGCCAACGCATTCCTAGTTGTTATACATATAGTTATAGACAAGCACGTATTTTTCTGATACAGTTATTGTTGACTGGAACATGTGTTCTATGAACTAGAGGAAGGGAAAAAAAACAACCAAAACTTGGATAACTTAATATAAAAAAATAAATACATAAAAATATCAAGACTGATTTTAGTTTATAAATAAGTTAAAAAAGTTCGATACACCATTATCTTCTTCAAAATATACAACACATAACAATCTGAAAAACAAATGGCTGTATCAAAACATTCAGTGACCATACCAATATCTTCAACATTAACATTATTCTTCAGCTTGTAACATCCTTGCACCAAACTACAGAAACAAAACTGATAGTTTGTAAGTGAACATCCTACACTAGTTTGACAACACCGTCACCTCTTTTGCACAACCAGTTCGCTTGCCGAAAGTAAGTGGTTTTATCTGGACACACCCATTTCTTCCACCATTCTTTCTCAGACAATTCTAAATAGAAATGAAAAAAATCTTGACTAGGGGGTTAACACCAACTTACCAAATTTCATAATCCAAAGTAAACATTGGCGTTTTGTAATTGTTAGTTAAAATCCTCAAAATCTAAGGTATACTCCCTCATGCAATGTATTTCCTTAGCTTAATTTGGTTAATTATATTTTTTGTCCTTTGGATTTTTTCAACTCCTTGAAGAAATTTTGATCCAAGCCCTACTGATGAGGAATTGTATTCCGAAACGACCGTCTAGTGCTGTAAAATTTACACTGGCAATTACTACCAGTTGATAAAATACCTCCCAATGATGTACATATTTACTTTATACTTACTGGTATAATTTTTTCGAATCGAAGTGGCAATACATTTGTATCTTGGCATGCTAATAGTTTACTTTAAACATTGAAATTGGTAAATATTACACGTGACAAGTATGCTTTATTTGACATACTCTCTTAAAGCAAAGCGACAACAACGCTCTGAACCATTGTTAACGATCGTTCTAAAGTCTAACATGCCGTTCTAGAACGTTAAAGCTGAATAACATAAACTTTGCGACGGTTGGAACAACCAAGAACACATCAAAACAAACGAAATTAGATACAAGGCACAGAACATGTGTTTAGTAGATGTAGTTTGAAACACTCTCTAAGTCATATGGTCAAGTATTTATTCTTGAAGTGAGTTTCTAAATAGTTGAAAATCTGATACTTTGTTTTCTCTGTTTT
Source organism: Anadara kagoshimensis (assembly GCA_021292105.1). NCBI lineage: Eukaryota > Metazoa > Mollusca > Bivalvia > Arcoida > Arcidae > Anadara > Anadara kagoshimensis. Next base: position 65,240,372 of record CM037865.1, on the reverse strand, counting down.
CGAAACACAATCCTGTATACTCCCTACAAAGTTTAGCGTAGTTTAGTTTCACTTTATAATGCATATTATATCAATACGTTTTGACTTCTAAAATTTAATTTAATAATTTTTTGAAATTGTTTCTCAACATTCCGCCCAAATATTGTTTCTTCGAAAGTCAACATGATATTGTTGAGTATTGATATTGTTATTTCCACTAAAATTTGAAAAATGTTGTTTAAAACACCAAAAAATAAACGACTCAAATGGTATGCAACAAACAGTAAAATATCGCAATTTTCTTGCGTGATAATCAAACCTAAATGGTAATTTTCGGACACAAATATATTGGTAACTTCAACCGCATGTAGCATCGATTGTTTTTCAAGAATACATGTATGGAATGAAAACGAGGTATTGGGGTACAGCAAGTTATAAACACTACTGCTATGTTGTAAAAACTATTTGCAGCATTACAACACTGAATAGTTGCTTGTAAAAAATCAGAAGGACATTGGCACCACCATTGCTACTGGAGTAAACATTAACATTGCCTCCGGGTAGTTTGAAATACCTTATTGGGCAATTGCGATATGACACCAGTTTTGCCACATAAAATTTCTAATACGCTATTTGGATTTTGTTTTTCAAATATAATGGGAAAAGACAGAATCAGTAATTTTAAATAGAAGGAACTTTTGGAATAGTGGAAAGAATTCCTATATTAAATGTACTTTGGAAATACAAAGTAACTTTATCTGATTATATTGTATAAGATTGGGGTTAAAACAATTAGTAAGTGGATATGACTTCCTTTCCAACACATCCACACACCCCATTAAATTCTACGTGAATTGTTTGGAAAAATATTTTCTCAGAAATGTTCAAAATGGGTTGATTTCATTATATGGGTACTAGTAGCTAAATGTTTTCTACAAGTAACTGGCTACTAGTATCTGACTTTTTTCTACAAGTAGCTAGCCACAAGTAGCTGGCTTAACTATCTGTTCACGTCGGTGAAGGTTTGTGCTGCAAGCAACATTACCTCGTATACAGATTCATTCTTTGAATAGTGTATTCCTGATAATATTGTTCCTGATAGGTTTTTCAATGAGGGTTCGAAGTACACACACCCGGGTTCCTAAGTATGATAGAACATTTGTTTGTGGCTTAGTTACTCCGTACATTCTTCATTACTGCACTAATACAATGCTAATAGAAATATCCAAAGTAGATATTGCAACGACAGGGAAGAAAACCACAAACGTGTTAAAATAAAACAGCTATACCAATCCACATCAAAATCACAATCCAAATAGCAAAGTTAAAACTTTGAAACTGGCAAATTAATTAAGCACGTAGACTTCTACAAGAGAAGTGAGACCGGGTGCCCCGGAAGAGTTAGCACATCCTGTTTGGCTAGTACATCCGCCATGTGTGATATCGAAATTGTGAATGGGGGAACATAGAACTATGAGACATCAAATATATCACGGGTTATTTTGAATACAGAGACATCATACTAATCAACAATATTGTGAAGACGGTCATTAAACTTTCTTAGTGCCTTTATGATCCTGGGCTTTGTCAACAATTCATTTGTTAAACGCTTGCTTCATTATGTCATATACCATTTTTTGAATGTATTTTATGATTAAATTCAAAAAATGGTATATGACAATTATATAAAGTTTTTGTATTGGGAACAAGCTCTACCATAGCGTATTAATTGTGAAACAAATACACCATAATCAGGAGAAGCAATCATATTTCTTCATAAAAAAGGAAAGTTGACAATAGAAAAAGTCATCACGTTTATCATACAGCTTCGAATGTAGCTTTTCGTTGGCGTCATACTTGAGGTATAAATCTAAATACCTGAAACAGAACTTCAAGAATCAGTCGTATATTTTGTTTCAATCTCACTAGGATACATGGCATTCACACAGTCTCCAAATTTAGGATTATTAAGAGAAAGAATGTTATCTTTATATTTATATGTGGAGTTCGGCAACATTGAACAAGGTTCTGCATAAATTCTGCTTCATACGAATAAAGAAACAAATCAAAAAGCAATGGTGCACAGATTGTGTCCATTGTTATTCCGATCGTTTGTTGGAAAATTGTATTATTAAACGTAAGAAATATGTTGTCTTTCAAAAATTATAACTTTTATTGACGGTATCTTAAGTTTATTCTTGTGCGGAATCCGTATGATGCTTGACAAGATTACCAGAATCCCTGTTCAACACTAGATATTTGTATCTCGGCTTACCATTTTTGGTAAAGGAATGACAAGTGAATAATTGGTTTTAGACGTAAAAATTGACAGCATAGTGGAAAAACTAAGCCCGAAAAAAAACCTGCAAAACGAAATTAAATATCTAAAATGATCCAGTTTTTTTTTAAATTAAAAACATTAATTCATTTTTTCAGACACATAAAAATCTGGAAGCATCAAGATGACGACAAATATAATTATAGTATTACAAATATATCTCTATTTCAATTACAAAATAAGTCTGTTATTTACAAAAACTGAAATTTATAAAATGAAGTTTATTTGAATTTTCACGTTTATATTTCATGTTGGTGATCAGATCAATGCGTTTGTATAATGATATCGCATTCTACTCTGAAGCAGTGAGATAAACTTAGGAGACTATATATGTTACAGACGAAATACGAGTATTAATTGGACGACATAGAGCTAAAGATATCATCTGTAGTCCTTGTTAAAAATGAAGTTTTAACAATATTCCACGGCGTAATCTGGGAGAGATACCTGTTTCTACACTTGGGTGGTTTAGAGTTTTATCAAACGGGGTATATAAAATGATTTTATTAAATCGCTGCAGACAATGACGATCATCTGATGGGTGGTCGGACACATTTAAACCTTATTGTCGACAAATGACTTCTGAATTAAGGACTATTTGGCTATCAAACATATACATCTAGTGTTAATGACTCAACGTATACTTTATACGGTTATTTGATTTGTTAAATTGTCAACCAGAATAAAGACGACCCTTCATTTCAGATATCACTTAATTACTTGATACGTTGTACGAAGGAGGATATCGGTGAAGTTAAGTCAATTTCACTATAAAGTATATATCTTTTACGGTTTGACAGTCTTGTTTAGGGCTGGGATCGCTCTGTCGCCTTACATTACAATTATGTATAAATTATATTTGTTAAACGGTTTTGAGTTTTGTATTAGGGTCGACGAGATTGATCTGACACAGGAGAATAGGCTAATTATATATTTCATGAAAGTGCAATCAATGTCCCGTTTTAACAAGTAGAGGGAGCATTTATTTCAAATAGGGGTTTTATCTCTTGTTGCACCATAGCCTGCTAATTTCATTTCTACTTTTGATAGTGAAACACTTTGCAACTTTACAGACAACACATGTTGCGAGTTGCAAATGTGATCTATGCTGCATTGAACTCTGTTTTCTATGGATCTAATATGACATGTTACGTATGTTGCTGCCGTTGTTGTTTAACTTCTCTTTGCTCTTGTGGATATTGTTAAATTATCGTTGCCTTTGCTTCTGCTGTTGCCTATGCTGCTGCTGTAGTTCTTGTTGTTGTTGCTGTCCTTGTTAAATTTCTCGTTGCTCTTGCTGTTATGGTTAAATTTTTCTTTGTTTTTGTTGTTGCTGTTGTCGTTGTATAACTTCTCGTTGTTCTTATTGCTGTTGTTATTTCAATTTTTGTTGCCCTTGCTATTGATGCTTTTCTCTTTGCTCCTGCTCTTATTGCTGTTGGTGTTTTAATTTTTGTTGCTCCTGCTGTTATTGTTTAATTTCAAGTTACCTTTGTTGATGTTGTTGTTGTCGTTGTATAACTTCTCGTTACTGTTGCTCGTATTGTTGTTTGAATTTTTGTTGCCGCCTTGCTGTTGTTGTTAAATTTTTATTTACTCTTATTGTTGCTGTCCTTGTTTAAATTCTCGTTGCGCCAGTTGTTGTTCACATTCAAGTTGTCTTTGCTATTGTCGTAAGCATCACCTGATTCTTTTAATTTTGTGTTTGTGTTTGTTGTAACTGCCAGAGTGTCTTTGCTTTTTGAAGTTTTAGATATCCGACTATTTAATTGTTACCCCGAATGTTTCTTTCTCTTTTTGTAAATGTTTGACGTGGTTATTAATCTTCATAACAACACTGTAACTTATTTTACTGCTGCTTAAAACAAATATTACGATAATGGCGGAGGTACTGTCATATTGTAGATTTTTTAATTTTCATAATGATATATTTAAAAATGTATAATATGGCAGTACATTGTTGCCATTTAATCTCGAGTACGTCAAAAATCGAAAGTTTATTATCATGTATGAATATGTGTTTTGTCTTTCCTTGTCTTGTTTCCTTGTATTGTCGTTTCATCATTCCTGTCCGTGGTTGTATTGGCTCTTGTCAAGTGTATCATCACGGTAAATAAACAAAGCGGTATTCTATAAACATTTTAAATAATTATATGTTTATGTGATGTTTTGTCGTGTCCCATTAGCATGAACAGTTTTGAAACAAAATTATGAATAAAAATTCATTGATTGTGCGTTTTTGATAACTGCACCAATGTATTTAAAACTGAGACACTCGCATGTTTTGTTTTAGAATAATATAAGTAGTGGTTGAACATGCATTAAATTCAAACAAATAAATTATTATAGATTTAAAATTTAATGTCAAACCAGCGACATTTATTAAATGTCGAAATGTTGCTGGTCAAAGGCGTTTATAGAAATGTTATATCTTTAACTATGCTCCCGTATGATTATCTCAGACAATATTTCAGAAAACATTTTGATCGTTCAATTTTATTATCGTTAAAAGGATACGAATTGAAAGAAATACAAGGAAGAGAAAAACACTTTCTTGGAAATATCCGAAGCAACCAAGATACGAGAGACAATTAAAAAATGAAACACGCATAAGTTTGATGCGGTATCTATTTTTCAGTCGGCGATTATAACTTGATCTTTGACTGATAACACAGACTCGATATATTTGGTTTTTATTTGGATGTCGCGTATTTCAAAGAGAATCACTTTCTTCTTCACACTTACTTATTTGAACACGTAATTTTCTCCAGTGACCACCGCTCCAGATAAATATTTGTCTGGACACCTTAATAACATTATACTTTATCCTCTTATAAATACTCTGTGAAGTGGTCAATCTGAGATAAAAAGTTACACATAACACGTGTATGTATTTATTTAGAAGATTTATTGAAATGGATATACACTAATGCCAGGGTATCGAAATAACCCATGTAGAAATAGAAATATTATCGCATCCATTATTTTAGTCACGTAAAATTGGCCTTTTTAGTTTTAACAATATTTTTATTCAATCAATATCATTTCACAAAGTTGCAGATTACAAAATATAAGTTGGGATTCTGAAACAAGAATTAAATCAGGCATTTCTGATAGTTGTGTAAAGTGGGCATTCGAGAAAATAGTGTAGAGTTGATTCTACTTTACCACAATGGCAGTAAGGGTTATCAACATTTTTTTCCGTATAAGTGTTGTTTTAAAGAGCTACATTTCATTAGCAATCTTGCATTTGCCTTTTTGAAATAAATAAATAAATAAATAAATAAATAAATAGCAGTTAAATTTTAATTGTTATGTGGTGATATTTTAAAACCAGACTGGGTATATTTGGAATTTCGATAGAACGGTTTATTTTACGTTTTATTTAGGATCTCCAGTGATGTATAAACCAATGTTCAGTCTCTGTTGAGATTTGAAATTCCTGACTCAAAGAAAAATAGATCAGCACGAAGGAAAGTTTCTTCTTAATATATAACACAACGAAATTCTGTTATTTATTTATTTATTTATTTATTTATTTATTTTTTTTTTTTCATTATTTTTTTATTATTATTATTATTATTTATTATTTTTTTTTTGGGGGGGGGGGTATTTAACTATAGATCTATCCTCTGTCTCACTGGTATATAGCCAATGGTTAATTCCTTACTTTTTTTGGGGTTGGAGCAAGCTTGCAATTACATAATAATTACTCACAATGGATTTTTAACCATTCCATTCAGGTATATAAGCGCCAAGACTAGACGAGTTACTTCCCGTTGAAATAATGGTTAAAGTCGTTTCGTTAAAAAATTCACTTCAACTTCGTTCTGTAAATTTGTTAAATACCAATCTGCAATTTCGTGACACCTGTTTTAAGTCTACTTCCGGTAAGAAAAAGAAGGAAAACGTGATGTTTGAAAAAGAAATGAAAGAGCTGGAAGAAGCCACACAAATTGTGTTGGTAAGAATGCCCTATGGAGATAAAACATTCTCTATGTCCCCAAAGTATCAGACAAACGCTTCCAATTAAAATGATGTTATTTACAGACCAAACACAAAAATGTACCGGTCCATGTTCAAATCACAAATCATCCCAAAAGCCAAGAAAACTGGCAAATGAACTTGAGCAAATTAAATTTATTGTGAAATACGTAAACTTCCATCAGTGAAATGAAACCCTGGAAAGGTAAGCACTTCCTGTATAGCTATCTACACAAACCAAGTTAAGTAAAACATCAACATTTTGCAATAAAATATGCAAAAATTTAGGTTATCAAAAAAAAAAAAAAAGGACCAAATTTAGAAATTAAGGCAATCGAATTTATTCACATTACTGTATCCCTCTCTCCTTCTTCTATATGTGCCTCCCTCAGATTTTAGTGTATTTACAGTGTAACGTAAATGCTAGTTACAATGAAAAAATTCCCTTCCTACGACGCTGGGAATCAAACAGGATCCCCGTTTGTAAAGCCAGTGCTCTACCGCTTCACCTAAAAGGTAACCCATAGGTGAGACAGTACTATTGTCTCTTAACCTGTACATAGTACTTACTATACCATGTAGCTATATTGCTACAAATTTACTGTACACTTCCCCTCTCTTTCTCTCTCTCATAATTTACTTGATTGGTTAAACTGCCGTGATTTCAATACCTATCCCTACACATAGAATCACAATAAAACTAGCGTCTTCTTGTCAAGTAAGATTTTACTGCTTTAATTATGGTATTACAGCAAAAATAGAAATTCTGGTTGTTAGGTTTGTTTTCTTTACCACTCAGTTTTTAGAATAAAGTGTTATCTTTGTTTTTTTAATCAATCTGAAATAACAGTCAACTGGCATCAGAAACCAGTGGTAAATGAAGAAGTTTATATTTCCCAGTAGCAATTCTCAGTCTTCTTCTGACATTGTCATATGGCCAGTTTCAAATTAGTTTGGAACAGTTGTCAACTTGACAACGATAGTTTCAAGATGTCCACAACATCAACCAATCCTGGTCCACTGTCAAAAAAGGTGAAAGACCAGAATTTGTCATTATGATGGACAAGTTAACCCAATTCATGAAAAATGACCTGGCACCAAGATATGGTTGGCATTTCTGATAACTAGAAAAGTCATGAGATTTTAATTCTTTCTTAAAAAGTCAAAGAGTCCCAAAAAGTTGTAAATTGTCATGAAAAGTGGTTGAATTTGACAAGTTCAATACCATGTAAAATAAGAAAATTGACTCCAGTGACTACTTGAGATTACATTCACTCTTTATTTAAGTCAACTGGTTGATTTTCCTAAAGTGCATTGAATCTATGATTGATTGTTTATATGTTGTAGGCACCACCAAATGTTGTAACATCAGAACAGAGACATGCTGCAGAGAATATTATATTGGAATTCAGAAAAACCAAACTTCCCTACAACACCTGTAGATATATACTAGGTATGTATTTTAAGATGTATAGTTTACACAGAACAATATTGTTATCCATGGGTATTATAGATCATTCAAATTGTTAACATACTCTGTCTGACACCTAACACTAACACACGCAAAATTTGTATATTTGTTTGAATGTTATGAATTGTGATATGGTGCTTGAGTTCAACGAACTTATTTGAATAAATATACATATGTATACAATGTATATACAGGCAAATTGACAGCAATATTCAGATGGCATATTAATTCTGTACAATGTAACTACTAGATTGTTTCTGTTTTTATGAATCTAACAATAGTAACATCTTTACAAAATTTTGGACAATTTAAATATTAGAATATTTTTCAGAATTGTAAAACTTGAATAATAAAATTAACATGTTCGTAAAAAAAATTAAGAGTTGTACAGATGACTTTAAAGATTTTCTTAATTATATTTTCAGAGAACAGTACTTGTGACTATGTTTTATTTCAAGCAGCCATTACCATTAAGGAGAGTGTAATTAGAGAATGGTCACTATTATCAGCTGAAGATATTGAATCACTACGTTCATTCTTACTGCGCTTTATCACTCAACACATCACGTAAGATTTATGCTTACCAATATAGCTAAATTTATAACCTTACCCTTAATGCCAAATTTATTAAACATACATTTAAATGATATTTCTGTTCTTGTAGTGCTCAGCATACAATTTAGAAACTACATGAGTTGCACTTATAATGCCAGTAAAAACCATTAAAAAAGAAGAAATCATATTTTGAGGAAAACTACAGTCTTGGAGTTTTCATCAAATTTGTGTCTGTTTAAGCCAGAGATTTGAAGTTCAACATCTTTAATTAGCTATGACTTAATCATAAACAAGAAAATTAATTGAATACTTGCAAGCACCAAAGCCTGTAATATTGTACATTTGAAGTTTGATGATGTAAAAAAACTTTTGATTGAAAAAAATATATCCTGAATAAAGATTGAAAGAGTCAATGATACAGTATATAATATACTGGAAACACAAAAGTAACTAAAATAATTTAACATTCACTGAACTATGTATCTTTGTATTGACTAGATACTGACATTTTCAGATTACAGAGCTATGTACGTGAACAGATATTACAAACAGTTGCTGTTATACTAAAACGAGGAACCATTGATACTAAAGGAGCCAGTAGAGACAGTTTGTTTGAAGATGTTACACAATTAGTTGCTAGTGGCAATGTTACCATGGTAATCACATAGCTGTTGTATTTAAAAGATAATGTATCTTTTATAAGTGAAAATGATGCATGAATGAAGGTGAATTCTCGATAGCATGATTTCATTTCAAGATATTGCTTCAACTTCTTATACGTTTGTGACAAGTTTTTAATGTTTCTTGTAAAATACTTAAAAAATGCTGGTATAATGCATTCACATTATTTCCCCTCTCTCTATTTAAATATTTATAAATTTAAAATTATATTGATTTTTCTTTGGTTTTTTTCCAGCAATTAGTTGCCTGTTCTATGTTAACTGCACTGTTAAATGAGTATTCCAGCTCCAGTAGAACAAGTAGTGTTGGTTTTACATGGGAATTCCACACACGATGTAAAAGAGCTTTTGAGGTAAACTACATATACATTAACAGACATAATAACTGTTTTGGAAAAAAGACTTGTAATAAAATTATCTGTAACATGTTCATTGTGTGACAAAGATTGTGCAAAATAGTAACTTAGAATAAATTTTGTATAATCTAGTCCAGTTTCATGCTTTAGAAGGAGAGCTTTTATACAATCTAGTCCAGTTTCATGCTTTAGAAGGAGAGAGCTTTTATACAATCTAGTCCAGTTTCATGCTTTAGAAGGAGAGAGCTTTTATACAATCTAGTCCAGTTTCATGCTTTAGAAAGAGAGCTTTTATACAATCTAGTCCAGTTTCATGCTTTAGAAGGAGAGAGCTTTTATACAATCTGGTCCAGTTTCATGCTTTAGAAGGAGAGAGCTTTTATACAATCTAGTCCAGTTTCATGCTTTAGAAGGAGAAAGCTTTTATACAATCTAGTCCAGTTTCATGCTTTAGAAGGAGAAAGCTTTTATACAATCTAGTCCAGTTTCATGCTTTAGAGGGAGAGAGCTTTTATACAATCTAGTCCAGTTTCATGCTTTAGAGGGAGAGAGCTTTTATACAATCTAGTCCAGTTTCATGCTTTAGAGGGAGAGAGCTTTTATACAATCTAGTCCAGTTTCATGCTTTAGAAGGAGAGAGCTTTTATACAATCTAGTCCAGCTTTTATACAATCTAGTCCAGTTTCATGCTTTAGAGGGAGAGAGCTTTTATACAATCTAGTCCAGTTTCATGCTTTAGAAGGAGAGAGCTTTTATACAATCTAGTCCAGTTTCATGCTTTAGAGGGAGAGAGCTTTTATACAATCTAGTCCAGTTTCATGCTTTAGAAGGAGAGAGCTTTTATACAATCTAGTCCAGTTTCATGCTTTAGAGGGAGAGAGCTTTTATACAATCTAGTCCAGTTTCATGCTTTAGAAGGAGAGAGCTTTTATACAATCTAGTCCAGTTTCATGCTTTAGAGGGAGAGAGCTTTTATACAATCTAGTCCAGTTTCATGCTTTAGAGGGAGAGAGCTTTTATACAATCTAGTCCAGCTTTTATACAATCTAGTCCAGTTTCATGCTTTAGAGGGAGAGAGCTTTTATACAATCTAGTCCAGTTTCATGCTTTAGAGGGAGAGAGCTTTTATACAATCTAGTCCAGTTTCATGCTTTAGAGGGAGAGAGCTTTTATACAATCTAGTCCAGCTTTTATACAATCTAGTCCAGTTTCATGCTTTAGAGGGAGAGAGCTTTTATACAATCTAGTCAAGTTTCATGCTTTAGAAGGAGAGCTTTTATACAATCTAGTCCAGTTTCATGCTTTAGAAGGAGAGAGCTTTTATACAATCTAGTCCAGTTTCATGCTTTAGAAGGAGAGAGCTTTTATACAATCTAGTCCAGTTTCATGCTTTAGAGGAGAGAGCTTTTATACAATCTAGTCCAGTTTCATGCTTTAGAAGGAGAGAGCTTTTATACAATCTAGTCCAGTTTCATGCTTTAGAAGGAGAGAGCTTTTATACAATGTAGTCCAGGTTTTATACAATCTAGTCCAGTTTCATGCTTTAGAAGGAGAGAGCTTTTATACAATCTAGTCCAGTTTCATGCTTTAGAAGGAGAGAGCTTTTATACAATCTAGTCCAGTTTCATGCTTTAGAGGGAGAGAGCTTTTATACAATCTAGTCCAGCTTTTATACAATCTAGTCCAGGTTTTATACAATCTAGTCCAGTTTCATGCTTTAGAAGGAGAGAGCTTTTATACAATCTAGTCCAGTTTCATGCTTTAGAGGGAGAGAGCTTTTATACAATCTAGTCAAGTTTCATGCTTTAGAAGGAGAGCTTTTATACAATCTAGTCCAGTTTCATGCTTTAGAAGGAGAGAGCTTTTATACAATCTAGTCCAGTTTCATGCTTTAGAAGGAGAGAGCTTTTATACAATCTAGTCCAGTTTCATGCTTTAGAAGGAGAGAGCTTTTATATAATCTAGTCAAGTTTCATGCTTTAGAAGGAGAGAGCTTTTATACAATCTAGTCCAGTTTCATGCTTTAGAGGAGAGAGCTTTTATACAATCTAGTCCAGTTTCATGCTTTAGGGAGAGAGCTTTTATACAATCTAGTCCAGCTTTTATACAATCTAGTCCAGTTTCATGCTTTAGAGGGAGAGAGCTTTTATACAATCTAGTCAAGTTTCATGCTTTAGAAGGAGAGCTTTTATACAATCTAGTCCAGTTTCATGCTTTAGAAGGAGAGAGCTTTTATACAATCTAGTCCAGTTTCATGCTTTAGAAGGAGAGAGCTTTTATACAATCTAGTCCAGTTTCATGCTTTAGAAGGAGAGAGCTTTTATATAATCTAGTCAAGTTTCATGCTTTAGAAGGAGAGAGCTTTTATATAATCTAGTCCAGTTTCATGCTTTAGAAGGAGAGCTTTTATACAATCTAGTCCAGTTTCATACTTTAGAAGGAGAGCTTTTATATAATCTAGTCCAGTTTCATGCTTTAGAAGGAGAGAATATGTTTGATTCCGGTCTAGATTTTACAAAATCTTTAAAGAGTGTAATATTCATTTGCAATGTAAACATGATTTGATTACTACTTTTGCTGTCATACACCTCAAGGAAATGTCTGCATGTGCAAGGTGCCTCAATAATCGGGATCCCCAGTGACAGGCAAACTAAATTGGCTACTAACATTTATCAGTATATTCAAAGATGCTGATTACAGTGAAAGTGCTTATTGTTTACGACTTCTATGTGTGAGTAAATTGTTCTTTTTCATGAAGCTATTACTAGCTTTTAGGTATCATATAATTAAAGTGAATATTTTTATTTTATTTTTAGGAAAATGACTTGAAGAGAGTGTTTCTATTTGCATTACAAGTGTTATATGAGCTTGACAAACAGCCGACACCTTTAGCTAGAGAAGCTGTAGCCGTGTTAAACAGACTTCTATCTATAGCAGAACAAGTGTTATGTTGGGAATTTACACCAAAGACAAGTATCCTTAACCAATCAAACAATTCATTTTGATTTTTTTTATGAAAACATTGGGATCTTTTTAAAATTGTAGTAACACATGCCATCTCCAAAAGGGACTGTAATTCTTTATAATATCTTTAATTTTGTACTTAGATATAAAAGTTCACCAGAAAACAAAAATTGTAATGGTTGTTATAGTTCAAATGATTAATTTTCTAGAAAATTGCAAATTCATGCTTCTGAGTCCTCACATGACAGGAATTAATTTTAAAGTGTGTGTCATCAAATTAAAATAATGTTTTATAACATCTGTTGTTTTTACCAGCAAATAGAAAAATGATTTTAATGCATTCTTTATCAAACATTCTCCTTAATTCACCATTAAGTTATACGAAGACATATAGGATCATTTGAAATGAACCAGAATGCACCATTAAAACCTAATTCAAAATGGCGATCAACATTGTTAGATAAGAACATGTTGGAACTGTTTTTCAGAGTAAGTGTGATACCTTTACCTGTACCTGTAGTTTATTAGGTTTCATTTTCATAGTTATTGTCCAATTTCCAGAAAGTCAAGAGATGTTGCTATTTTTTTAGCTCCCTAGAAATTGAAGAAGAGCTGATGTCATATTTTCACTACATGTGTCAGTGTTGACAAAGAAGAGTGTTGGATTTAACGTTGCACCATTGATTGCTGTGTGTAGCAATGTTTGGTAAAGTGATTAAAGTCATAGACCATGATTCAATGATAGTAGATTTGATAAATTGGTCATGCTCAAAGATTCATGGATTTAGGATTGTAGATTGACTGCATGGCATAAATTCCCATTTCTCTAATCCACACACCCGGATGAATAACTGGATTTGGTATATATGCTCAAACTTAAACTTGTGAAGGTCTGTGTCTCCTTCAAAGGAAGGTATTGTACAGTTTGTTACTGGCTTCACATAGATACTGTGATAAACACCAGCTTGATAAGCCTAAAGCTTCTGGGTAGACTTCATCTCATGAACTTTGGTTTGTTTGTAATATAGATAATAGATTCAGACATACACAAATTTATTTCTATTTTGTAGATGCACAAGAAAGTTCGTCATAACTCTGAAATGGCTCACCATTCAATGCAGTGTTTGTCACAGCTAGCTTCACTTAATGGACCTATATTTCCTGATGATAAAGCCAGACACGAATATCTTAATTCATTTATTGGAGGATTAATTCAATTACTTACCAGGTAAACAATTAAAACATGAAATAGTTAATATTTGTAGATAAAGGAGATTCTGTGAATCTAATGCTAATGTGGTTTATGGACAACACAGTGTATTGAATTTTGGTTAGGGATATTTTGCTGGACTAGATATTAATTGGAGTGAAGTAATGTCATTTTATACTGCAGTCAAGGTTGCTTCACTAATATCAGGCTGGTCATTTCTGGGATAGTAAAGGAAACTGGATTTTGGCAAAGTACACTTTGAAATTTGTGGATTAAATCAAGTTAATTGAGAGTCTGATTAATTCAGTAAATTAAAACAACCACAAGTTAATGTCAATTATATATAAAAGATACATCACAGAACTAATATTGGAGCGACTTCTGCAAAGTGTTTGACAAAATGTACAAGTTACCCCTCTTAACAACTCAGATAATCTATATTTATTTCCTCATGGAATTTTAGAAAGTGAGAGTCAGGACAATTTGTTTTAATATTATTATTAATCATGTGACAAGAGACATAAATTTCTCTTCAAGATTTTACTTAATTATTTGATTTTGTACCTGAATATATTATTGTTCCTTTCTGTGTAACAGGCAGAAATCTGATGACTTTACATTCTTCAAAAGTAATCTGTTTGTCATGAATGTGTTTCTCTTATCAACTTGTTTGCTATGTAAGCAATAAATCTATATGATGTTAGGTTGCATGCACAAAGTGCAATAGAATTTACTTAATATCTCCATGCAGTGAGCGGTTATGTTGATGAGTAATTTGACTTTTTTATGTTACAGCACTGAATTACAAGACTATGAATTCTTTGGGATTTCAAATATCTTCAAAAACCTGGTAATGATGTTTCCTTTGCCTTGTTTTATGGCTTTACCTAAAGAACTAATGGAGACATTTATAGATCAACTGACACGGTTAACATGTGCTGCCGGAAGAGAAGCTGCATTGGAGGAGGCAGTGAGTAAAAGATAGACACACACACACACACACACACACACACACACACACACACCTGTAAGATTTTGTCATGTGACCAGTGATATCTGAATATGAAGAACAATAGACATGATTTTGTAACTGTTTATCTGGCATCAATTAAGTACATGTATTGATTCTTATTTTTGTTCGAGTCATTGAGAATTGACGCCAATGGAGACATGTGCACATGATCTAATTTGCATAATAACTACCATATGAATTAAATTTTGTTAATTTTGTGCCATCAGTATATTTATAAATGAATTCAGAATGACTTGTTTAATCTCTTAAAGTTAAAGTTTATACCTGTTTACCTACTGCTTACAGTTACATAGAGATGACACAGTTCATATGGAAGCATTTGAGAAATTGTTAGAAACCTGGATGGAATTGATACAATTGATGAAGGATATGTCACTGGATGGTTTACGACCACAAGCTGTAGAAGTGTTTAATACATATGTACAGTGTCACATCAGTGCACCAGAAGGAACAAGAACACAAGTAAGATTAGTTATCTGTCATGTAAAGTATTCTTGATGATCATTTCATCTTGCTTTGTTTGGCTTTAATAATCAAAGGGAGTCTATATTTAACTCCAAATAGTAAGCAGATTATCATCTGAAACGAAATAGTAAACAAAGTTACAAAACAAACAGTGAACGGGAGACTTTGATAAAATAAAATGATACTGTGAAATCATTAATTTTCGTTGGGGCTCAATTTTCATGATTTTAGTGGACAGTCTGAACCACGAATTTACGACCACCACGAAATATTAATCACAAGTAAAAAGACAAGATAACTAATGGACATGTACCATATTTTATCACATTCAGAAATCATATCTAGCGTAACTCACATTTTCACACCAATAAAAACTTTTTAGGAGGTGAAGATGTTTGGATGTCTTAATTTGATTGTGAAAATTATTTAAGTAAATATATTATGTTTAATAAAATAAATACAAAGTATTTATATTTAAAACAAAATTTATTTTTAATTGGGAACTTGTCGGGACGATAAGGACAGACTGGTTTCTAGCCGTAGCTTTCATCATCAAGTATGGCGCCTGTCTCATTTAAATTGAAATTCGATAACATATTAACTAAATAAACATTTCAACAATCTATCAACTAACCTCTTTTATATTTAATATAACTAAATTAACAGTTTGCCTTCTAAAAACCACCCCTTCTTTCAACATTATACAGTATCGGTAAGAGCCCCCATTGTTACTCTCATAAACAGGTGATTGGGTCACCAGAGGTCAATAATTAGAATTTTTATAGAGTTGCCGATATCAAAAAGATATTGCTTAAAAGGATTATGAAACACATACTGATTGATGTGATATGAGTAAACTTGTAAATCTGAATTAATTACTGCTTAATTATATAATGTAACAGGTAGATCTACTCAGGCCAGGTGTCACATCACTTGTGAAGTTAATTGTTACTGATATACTAACCACAGGTTATTAACACCTACCCTAGACTTGGTCATTAATCCGCATCTCTAGATCTGTCACAGTATATTGCTTTGGTAATCCCTAAGTACTCATCTTATAACTGCCGATTAACAAACAAATGATCACTATCTACCCGTTATCAATGTTCAAAGGACAAACTACTTTTTGATATTTCAGTAAAACCACGAATTTACGTCCCAACGAAATGTTATTTTTTACCGATTCCATGAAAATTGGGCCCCACTAAAATAAAACCATTCACAGTATGTGTTGCAGATTTCAAGATGAAAATTTTTAAGCATAGTCATATCAGGTTTCACTTCACAAAGTTCAGAAGAGCCTATGTCACAACTCTAACAAGTTTATCAGTGTTCAGTTTTAAATTTTATTGATGACATATGTAGTTTGTTTTACTGTTGTGTTGACAGTACATGTAGTTTTATTTTCCTACAGCAAGGAATGGACGCTACAACTGAAGAAGATGAAATTGACGAGATAGAGGATGATGATCGTGATAGATTTGCTGACCAGTTGTGTAGTATAGGGGTACTAGGTAGAATGGTTCCACAACACAGTATTCCACTCCTAGCAAAGTAAGTATATGAGTACTAGGTAGAATGGTTCCATATTACAGCATTCTTCTCCTAGAAAAGTAAGTGTAGGGTACTAGGTAGAATGGTTCCTCACATAGCAAAGTAAGTGTAGGGTTACTAGGTAGAATGGTTCCACACATAGCAAAGTAAGTGTAGGGGTACTAGGTAGAATGGTTCCACACATAGCAAAGTAAGTGTAGGGGTACTAGGTAGAATGGTTCCACACATAGCAAAGTAAGTGTAGGGGTACTAGGTAGAATGGTTCCACACGTAGCAAAGTAAGTGTAGGGGTACTAGGTAGAATGGTTACACACATAGCAAAGTAAGTGTAGGGGTACTAGGTAGAATGGTTCCACACATAGCAAAGTAAGTGTAGGATTACTAGGTAGAATGGTTCCACACATAGCAAAGTAAGTGTAGGATTACTAGGTAGAATGGTTCCACACATAGCAAAGTAAGTGTAGGATTACTAGGTAGAATGGTTACACAATACAGTATTAGCAAAATACTGAAAACAGAAATGAAGTCACAAAAGTGCTATGTTGATGACATCATTTTTGTATGTGACATTTGTGAAATGAAAATGATAGAAGAAATCAAAACATGTAATGGTATTCAAAACCAAATCTTTTTTCAATTTATTGTAATTTTCAGAGTTTTAGAGGACAGAATTAGTCGATTACATGGTCATTTACAAAGACTGTTACACTTACAACATCAACAGCAGACAGCAGTTGGTAGTCAAGGTGATGCATTAAACACAGCACATATAAACATCTTACATGAAGATATCCATTGGATAGTTCTAGTCGCTGGTATGTTTTACCATTTTACTGCTATTGAACTGTGACTTATCTTGATTTCAATAATGGGCCATGTTATTGAAAAGGGATGGAAAGCATTAATATTTTAAATCGTGTTTCTGTTTGGTGTTTTAGAAGTTGATGTGCTTCATATTTCTTGGAACTATCATTTTTAATCCTCTTGCTGCCAAATTAATTTTCAAAACAATATTGACAGTGTCGAATTGAATTTTAATGCTATGTTTGGCAGTGCCAAACTGACATTCACAACATGAATAAATATGACATAAACAATGGGTTATGGGCATAACAAGTGTTTTGTATTTGTATGATGCATTAGTAAATAATAGTTTAATATCAATTGTCAACATTTGCAATTTTATTGACTTTACAAAAAGATTATAAGTATATCTTAGCTGTGTAACCAAGCAATGTCGGTTCCATTGACAGGAGATATGTGTCCCTGTGGCAGGCTGCCGGTAGAAGACACATATGTCTGTGTGGCAGGCTATCGGAAGAGAACACATATGTCTGTGTGGCAGGCTATCAGTAGAGGACACATATGTTTGTGTGGCAGCAAGAGGGTTAGGGAAATATCAAGTTATGTGATTCCATATCAGATTGAGTTCTATACAAACATTAATGAGTATCATTCTGCATTCTGGGAAACTCCATTCCATCAAATATCATACTTATTGTGCATTGATTATATATACATATTATATACACACTGTGTATATGATATTTTTATCTAACATTGCCTATAAGTTCATTAAAATAATTAAAAAAAAACTCAATACTTTATGTGAAAAAAATACATTTTACCACAGAAAACCACTGAACTATGTTATGACATGTTTTGTAATAATGACGTCATTGTTTACATTTGACAAATCGGAGATTCCCCAATGACGTCACAATGAAAAGTGCATGTGCACTTTACCGCCAATGTTGTATCATCACACTGTGGTGATACAAAATTCTGTATCATACGTGTTCGATAAAACTTGTATTTCATCAAATACAGACAGAAAAACTAGTCTAATGTTAGATAAATACATGTATCTGTCTTTCTATCTATCCATCCATCTGTCTATCTGTCTGACTTATGACAACCTCACCGCATTATGTTTTTGGAATGAAGCATCCAGGTTATTTGTTGATATACTGAGAGCAAAATGCAGGAGATACCTTTACATGTTGAATCTATGGTGACTTGGTTTGTTAGGTCTTAAAAAGTTTCAGTTTCCAAATACTTAGAATCCTGTGAAAAATGGGCTCTACCAGATTCCTATTTCCAGACACACAGCAATCAAATAAATACTGTGGAAATCATTGTATTATCTTTGCTTCTCTCTTATTTCTACAATTCATGTTTTTTCAGCACATGTATTGACAGAGGAGGCAGAAGGTGAGACTCCTATGATACCTTCAGACATAATGGAATATTCCATTGGACAAGCAGCTACAGTAGATATAAACACTACATTAAAAGTTCTAGCCTCACCTGGAGAAAGAGTAGATGCCATTCCTGGGGGTATTCAGAGTACAGATCCAGTAGTCAGGTAAACTATTACTATATTCTCTTTCTTCACTATTCAGACTGAAAAAAACCTGCTGAGTTTTCCTTTTGACCAGAAAATCATCTCTGTTGTTGGTACCATACACAAAATTGGGAAATTTTACTTCATTTCAGTGAAATTGAAAAATTGACAACATTTTAACTATTTTCAAGTTTATGATATTTAACTGAAAATTTTTATATTTGAATGTGAGAGAAGTTCCTACTACATGTATGACAAAAACACTGATGATCCCCAAAAGTAAAAAGTAACTTGAAATTGAATTTACATTGTATATATTTTATCTTTTCAGCAGTACAAATGTATTTAGGTTTTAAGAGTGGATATTTTTTCCTGGTCATTTGATCACATGTCAGTATTAATTCATGAGGATGTATTTATTGTTGATATCATCTGTGTATAGGTTGTGTGTAGTATATTTCTGTCCTGGTCATGTGATTGTGCTCATCCAATCAATTGGCAGTCCATATGAAGGGTGTGTAATAAATGTATTTATTGTTCCAGGTTGATATCAGCAGTATTTAGGTTGTGTGAGGTAGAGAAGAGAGCTATAGAAGCTCATCTATCATCTTGTTTAAGTCCACAAGTCAGCAGTACCGTAGTTTGGTTTCTATGTAGATGGGTTGTAGCATATCTATTACCAGATGAAAATTATTATTCACAGGTAAGATTTAATAATACAGTTGTAAAGTTACCATATTGACAATAAGGATTGGGGATTTGAATTTTCACCATAATTACCAAAATATATAGATATCTGTCTGTCATTATTATATGAAATACAGAAGAACTTCGATGGCTCAGTCCATGGGACTTTGGCCAAGTTTTCGAGCCATCAGGGGGGTTCGAGCGACCAAACATCGAGAGGCGATCTTCATTAGATTTAGGTTTCAGCTCCTTTAAAAATATTAAATTCACGGTGATATCACAAAGTTTTCAAACTTTATTTGTAAATAAAATGTTGAACTTCAAACGCCAAATCTATCAATATCAACAGTTCATTTTAATTAAATAAAGCTGGTTGAAAGTAAAAGTAAATAACAACAACTGATGATATAAAATAAACTTACTTTATTATCGTTATAATACTTAGCACATGGTATTGCCGGTTATTAATAATCACCGGAACTACCAGCAATACACATTGCCATGCGCATTACAATGAAATGTAATCAATCAAAAACAAACATACTAATCCATTTCCGAATCACAATCCAGAAGCAAAGTAAAAACTTTGGAACTGACAAGTTAGGTTAGACATGTGAACTTCCACCAGGGAAGTGAGGCCGGGTATATATAACAGAATCTAAATATTCTATGATGAGGTAAAAAGTCAATCAATGGCGTAGAGTCGGGTGTTTTACCGATTAAGCACCTGCGGGTCGTAATCGGATTAAAAGATTACTGAACTGATTACGATTAATTGCTAATCTTGAGTAACACTCTATGTTCAGGACGAGTTATTTCGTTTCGCTCTATTACTTTCGGTGAAATCTGTATCATGGCTTCAGCTTGTGTTTTGTTTACAATGACTGACCACATGTCATTCTGATAAAATTGTATTCGAGCGAAAGAAGTTGAATTTTCACCAAATTTACACCTTCGAGAAATATTTGTTGTTCGAGTGAGCGGGGTTATTAGAGCTATCATAGTTCGAGTGATCGAGGTTTATTTACATATGATTTAATAGGGATTTGGACAGGACCGGCAGATGACTTCGAGTTATCCGGGTATTCGAGGCATCGACGTTCGAGCGATCGAAGTTCTACTGTACAAGTATTTTGACATTACACGTGTTATATCAGCTGGTTTTGATTTTGAGGCCTCTGGAAGAACTTTTTAGGGGCATCATTGTGTTATTTTGTTTAATCAACTTCTGCTCCATATCTCCTACATGTTTCAATAGATGTGGATGAAATTTGGCACAATTTTGTGCCACTATAAGAATTTTTTTGACCATTTGTTGTGTTTCATAAAGAATTCAATAAAGTATTTAAGGTTTTTTTGTAAATTTTACTTCATGATGACATATCACATAGTTTTAACCTTGAACTCACCAGATTTAAATGCATTTAGCCAGTAGTAGAATTAGCTTGCATGTGTAAATCGCACAAGAGTGAATGTCACAGTCTCAACATTAGTGAGAGTATTGGCAACCTATATGTCTATGTTTTGATCTACTTACTATTTTTGAAGGCAGCTATGCTGTTCTTCTCATGGCTCTTGATCAAGTTTCTAAATCACTATTGAAACAGAGTAAGAAAAAAGTAAATCTTATGTTATTCTAATCTACAAATTACAAATACCCTCACCTCCAATCATTTTCTGACATCCAGCTGTCAGATTTTCAGTTTGTGGATATTATGTTGGGTGGTCAGTTGTTATATTTAAAAACATCAGTAAGGTCACAGTATGTATCAAACTCATCATAAATTACTAATACCTACAGCCACCGAGTCACCTTCTATCTGATGTCCAGCGGTCAGATATTCAGTTTGTGAGTACATGCATGAATTCAGCTTATAAATGCACTTGGTATTGGTAATGGGTAAAATAAAAAAAGTTGTATAGAGAATTCCACCCATTAACCAGACATCTGTTGTGTGTAATACAAGTTTTTTAACATTAAAAGTCTAATGCTGATGTTGCTGATGAATTTGTATTAAATACATGATCATTATGTAGAAATGTACATTAATGTATTTGAAAGCTGAATATAATTGTTAATGGGGAAATGAATATTACATCCCCCTCAAGATTATATCAAGACTAGCCATTATTTATGATTGATTTTCTCCATGATTAAGTGAATCTACTACATATACATGTATATGTTTTCTACTAACATTTGACAATTATTCATAATTATGTTCATCTAACTTCACATTTACTTTCATTGATTCCACAGTGTTATTTAATCGCTTGGTTAATATTCTGCATGAAAAATATTGTTCATCTGATTTGATTTTTTAAGAACATTTTTTGCATGAATGTTTATTGTGATTAAGGATTTAAGCCAAAATCATATGATCATCCATGTTGATGTTAAATCTTACTCATTGCCATTTTAAAATCTTGTGTATAAAATTGCTGAGTTTGATACATTGATACATTGTTTATTCTTTATAATGCTCATAATTAATAGCATATGGTAGCTTTACAAAATTATATACAAATATATATGTAAATATAAGTACGGTTCTGCAGACATATTTGGATACAGTAGGATAGCCAAGTCCAAATTGTGCGTTGGTTTTAAAATTTGAGACCTTCCGCGGTAAATAAAAAGGGATTACTTTTTGGCAAGTGTCTGAATCCGAAAAAAATTCGCCATTTTCAGAATCGTTTTTATACCATAAAATTAACATTTCTATCTACGAATATGATGCAAGCGTGTGAGGAATTAACTAAACTTTCTACATGTATCAAAAACTCCGAGATAAAACGCCACATTTACTTAAAATTACTGATATCCCGACGATAACCGATTTCTCTTGAAAATCAACAGAAATTTCTTCTCCATTTTTGAAACTGGTACGTTTTTTGTGTAAAGAATACTTTTCCTAGAAATTTTAATACAATGACAGAAAATTATTATAGTATACGCCAGTAAATTATCGTACCTGGTGCATGAGGGTTAAATATGCGAAAATCGCAAAAATCCAACAGCATGATTTCAGTACGTCTTGTCAATGAAAACAAATATGGCCGCGACCTTGATAAACATTGTTCTAACGTAATGACGTAAACAACGTTCCCCGTGTCAAATATATAGGTCACCTGTCTACTGTATACACAGTACACGCAATGTACAGTACAGACCTGTCGAGAGTTTAACACTAAGCTAACCAAAAGAAGTCAAAGCTCGACTGCCGAGTGCCCAAGGTATGGAAAGGTAGCGGTCAAAAAGATGCCGAGAGATAGCCCTAGATGGCAACTGCTGTCGATATAAACACCAAACGAGGAACCGCTGTCGGCACTAATTCGTTAGCTGGATGCTAAACTTTGTACAGGTCTGTACTGTATTTATTGATATTTTTTGCAACAGGCATCCTCATCTGGCACACATCATATGACATGTGTTTGTTGATGGAGATACTTTAGGACCCCAGGAATAAATAAATAGGGCCTACATTAAAAAAAATAAATGATAAATAAATAAATAAATAAATAAATAAGAAATTCTACAGAGAAATAAGTTAGAGCTGGGACACAGTAATGTTGAGCAGGTTACAAAATGTCTAGCAGGGTATAGATGATAAATAAATAAATAAATCAGAAATTTTTCAGAGAAATAAGTTAGAACTGGGATACAATATGTCAGCAGTTAATAAATAAATAAATAAATAAATAAATAAATAAGAAATTCTACAGAGAAATAAGTTAGAGCTGGGACAATATGTCAGCAGTTAATAAATAAATAAATAAATAAATAAATGAATAAATAAATAAATCAGAAATTCTACAGAGAAATAAGTTAGAGCTGGGACACAGTATGTTGAGCAGGTTACAAAATGTCTAGCAGGTAAGAGATGAGAATAAATAAATAAATAAATAAATAAATAAATAAATAAATAAATCAGACATTCTACAGAGAAATAAGTTAGAGCTGTGACACAGTATGTTGAACAAGTTACAAAATGTCTAGCAGGTTAGAGATGATAATAAATAAAAATAAATAAATAGACATTCTACAGAGAAATAAGTTAGAGCTGGGACACAATATGTTGAGCAGGTTAGTGATGATAAATAGGGTAAATACATAAAAAGAAATCCAAATAAGTTGCATTTTGTCTTTCCTCAAGGTACTAACATGAAATGGATGTGGTATGGGTACCATGGAAAGCAACCTCAGATATTTTTTTGAAAAATAAAACAAATATTTTTATATGAACAAAATTAACATTTAAAAAATAAAAGATATTGAATTACTAAAAAGTTTATGAACAGGCAGATAGTTTGAAATTTAAAAGTTAAATGAATGACAAGTGGGCCATAATAGCATTTAAAAGGACTAAAATTGTCTAAATTATCAAATTTAATTTAGAAACTACACAAACAGGTGATTTTATGGGGGACAGGTACTTTCTAGTTGTTCTGGCTGTGATAAACAGATAAATCATTTACAAATAAATCAAAAAGTATGGGATCATATGGCAGTGTTCATTCTAGAAAGGGGCTGTTGATCCTTTATTTTGCCAAATGGCACCATTGTAAAGGCCATAGTGGGCCACATTTGAAATTAGATTTCAAATGCAAGTTCAAAATATTTGATAGCATTGTCATATATATAAGCTACATTATATAAAACTTTTAAATACTTCATTACAAAAGCTTTTACATCAGCCTAAAAGACTACAAGTCACATCAAACATTAGATGTATGCAAAATTATTGATGTTATTCAACTTGTTATTATTAGAAATGAACCCATCTGAAAAAATCCTAGAATGAACAGTCATGGTTATTACTGTTTACACATAATGGAACATTTTTCAAAGAAAAATGCATTATGTGTGACTAAACCAACTTTGTAAATTGTAATAATGTTGAATGTCTCATTTCATGTAAAATTAAAACATAACAATATCTTTAATACACTAGGAATTAGATATCATCAGACATTTATGAATGTTTCATTTTATATAGAATTAAAAAATCAACACATATCAATATCCTTAACATACTAGGAATTATATACCATTACACATTTATGAATTGAATGCTTCTCTTGATACTGAATACCTACTTTTTCACCACATGAAATGCTTTTCATGCACCCTTGTCTGAAGTGTAGCATACAGGTAACAGCATAGGTTAAAATCTTACTATGTCAGAAAGTTTGCCAGTTCTCTTGTTGAGGGGTGTGTTTTACCTCAGGGATGAAGCCTAACTATTTTGAGCTAGGGGCCAGCTCACTTCATAAAAGAATTTGTAACAGTAATAAATGGCTTAAATGTGTAAACATTAAGGGACCCAGACTGGATTTTAGAAGTCATTGGCTACTTGGCCCCTGCTTATCTTCATCCCTGTACCTAGTTTCCCCCTTAATCTCATTTACCTGATTATAATTGAAATAATCTTGAATGGAGTGTGTTTACCAACCAATCAATTCTAAATTTAACTGATAAATCAATAAATCTGGAATAGGCCTGTGTGTTACAATTCTGTCAATCAACCACTGAGGAATCAATTATGAGATGACGTCAGGTCACGTGATACTTCAGTTTGACAAAGGACCGTGATACTTATTACATCGTTTATCATTTTCTCCAGTTACTTTCCATTTATTTGTTATCTGTTTTACTAGTTTAATGTAGAAAGTATATGAGAGTAGTTTTATCGGATGTTTACATTGTCTTTAGTGTATTTGTTTGATGTTACTGACACGTGATTGAAACACGTTGCTGTGTTTATAATCATAACCAGTGACCATATCCAGGTCAAATATGGCGACTAGCCAAAGGAACATTGACATTGTGTCATCTATTGCCGAGGATATGAACAGGAACTATGATGAACTCTTTGGTACAAAAAACCAAAAGCAGGGTACACAAAAGCCCTTAAAAAATACATTTCAGGGTAAACAAAAGCCCTTAGAAAAGGAAGTTGGCAGACAAACTGCCTCAAATTTTATAGTGATTGACAGTCTTCATGATCAGACCGACACGATGGGCGGAGTTTCCCATGACGTCACAGGAAGTCTCGCTCAAAATCCCGAGAGATCCAATATGGCAGTTGACAATGTGTCAACAAATGATGTTTCTAATCGCATGATTTTAGATTTATTACATCAACAGCAGATAGCGTTTCAAGAGCAAGCGCAGGCAATTGAGAGTTTGCAATTCGCTATGGCTAACAAACAATCCTCAGAAACTGTAAGTCGACCAAATGACGATCATGATCATGAAAGAATTCACAGTTTATCTGATTCGGATAATGAAAGCGAAACAGGAAATATGGATGACGATTTCTTAAGTAAATTACGTGAAGCACAAAGTTCAACTACACAGGCACATCTAGACGAGGATAGAGATATTTCTGACACCATACGTGATATGGACCAATTTTTTGATCAAACGGAGAAGACGGGAGACAATATTGATGACAGGTTGGCCGCTATTGTCAACAAAGGCATACATCTCCACATTCGAAATGAAAAACGTAAGCCTCTCTTAGAGAAATATTCCCGCCCTGGGAATTGCGATAACTTGATTGTTCCTAGATACAATCGTGGATCTTGGGCATCTTTAAAGAAGCAAAAAAAATTGCAGATGCTAAATTGCAAAATACCCAGAATCTACTGTGCAAATCTCTAATTCCAATGTTGCACTTAACTAGTACCTTATTTAAGGCGGGTGTTGAACGAAAAGGCATTACTCATGACCAGGTCAATGATTGTTTGACGCTAGCTAATGATTCATTTAAAATTTTGCAGTTTGCGTTCAGTGATTTGTCTTTTCGACGCAGATTTTTGGCAAGGAATGACATGGATGAAAAATACAGGGAACTTTGCTCCTATGATAACCCAGTTGGAAAATTTTTACTGGGCGACGATTTGGAAAAAAGCATGAAAGAATTGCAACAAGTTAAACAATTAGCAAGTAAATTCAGCGCCAGTAAAAGCAGCACTCAGATGTCCCGCTCTTACAATACTTCACAGAGAGCACATCCATATAACCGTTTTTCTTCAGGCAAAGATCACACTTGGCAGCACAAACCTTACCAGGGTCGCCCACAGAAAAATATCCATGAAAAACCTCACTCAAATAAACCAGATCATTTTTTATTGAAAAAGAGGGGAGGGCAGAAAAAACCCTCCTTTTGAATGACGGCACTTCCATCATTGACATTGAAGAGACGCGGGTAAGTGCATTAAGAAATTTGAAATTTATTAATACACCCGAAAATTTTTACGGGGGAAAAATAGCAACTCACTTACATTGCTGGAAAGAATTTACCTCTGATCGTTGGATTTTGGATGTGGTTGTAGGTTATAGACTTGAACTTCAACAGTTGCCATTACAAGTTTCTAGTCCCCATCAGATAGTATTTAGTGATCAGGAGCAGATGCTACTGAATTCAGAAATTTCAAGTTTTTTGGAACGTGGTATTATTGAACTCTCACCACATGATAATGGTTATCTTTCCACCATATTTTTACGTCCTAAACGTGATGGTAGTCACAGGTTGATTTTAAACTTGAAACAACTTAATTGTGACATTGAATATCACCATTTCAAAATGGATACCATTAAAACTGCCATAAACTTAATTAAACCACAGTGTTGGTTTGCATCAGTGGACTTGAAGGACGCATATTTCTCTGTTAATGTTTGCAAAAGTGATAGAAAATATTTAAAGTTTTCTTGGAATGATACCACTTACCAATTTACATGTTTACCACAGGGTTTAGCTTCATCCCCTCGCATTTTCACAAAACTTCTCAAGCCAATTTTTTCTCATTTACGGAAATTTGGACATACTAATATTGTTTATATTGATGATAGTCTGTTGCTTGGGAGACTTATCAAAGTTGTGCAGATAATGTTCTTCAAACTACTACTGCATTGGATAAACTAGGTTTCACTATCCACCCGAAAAAATCGGTGTTTATTCCGACACAAGAAATAGTGTTTTTAGGTTTTGTGTTGAATTCCAAATTAATGACTATTCGCCTTACAAAAGAAAAGGCATCTAATTTAGCCAATCAAGCAGCTGACTTAATACAAAAACATCACGTGTCTATTAGGGAATTAGCTCAGGTTATAGGAAAAATGGTTGCTAGTGAAGCAGGGGTATTATATGCCCCAATTTTTTACAAAAGTTTGGAATTGGAAAAAGATTTCCTTCTTAAAGAAAATAAAGGTGATTTTTCAGCAAAAGTATTGCTCTCTAGAGAAACTAAAACTCAACTACAGTGGTGGGTTGATAATATTCATCTCGTTTCTAAACCTGTTTCAATGGGAAACCCTACTGTGACACTAATTACCGACAGTTCGAATTTTGGCTGGGGTGCATTATTGCAAGAGGACACTCGCAAAACAGGTGGTCATTGGTCCTATGAAGAGCAGAAATTTCATATTAATTTTTTGGAACTTAAAGCTGCTTTTCTTGGACTTAAAAGTTTATGCTCCTCTTTTCAGAATATTCACATTAAGTTATTAATGGATAATTCAGTGGCGGTTCAATATGTGTCAAAAATGGGAGGCCGAAAGCCAGCCCTAAATACACTAACACGGCAATTATGGCTCTGGTGTAAGGAGCGCAATATATGGTTGTCTGTTTTCCATTTACCGGGAAAACACAATGTTGAGGCTGATTATCTCTCAAGACATTTAAATGACGATATGGAATGGATGTTAAATTCCACAATATTCAAACAACTTGAAGGACAATTCGGTAAAATGCACATTGATTTATTTGCATCACGTCTTAATACTCAATTACCAGTGTATGTTTCGTATATACCCGACCCAAATTCTGTGGCTGTTGATGCATTTTCAATCAACTGGAACAATTATTTTTTATGCTATTCATTTCCTCCTTTCAGTATGATTGGTCATGTGTTGACAAAAGTTCACCAAGACAAAGCAGAAATGGTAATGATAGCTCCAATTTGGACGACACAGTCATGGTTTACCAGACTTTTGGAAATGGTTTCGGGAAATTGTTACCTATTACCAAACAAACAGAAATTACTTCATCTACCAACCAACTTAGAAAAAATACATCCTATCAAAACACTCCGTCTAGGAGCATTCCGCTTGTCTGGGACAGACTCTGTGGCCAGGAAATACCAGAAGACACTAGCTACATTATCATCGATTCCTGGAGCGAGGCTACCAAGAACCAATATCGGACATATTTCCAGAGATGGATGTGTTTTTGTGTCCAGAGGGAAATTGATCCCACTGAAATTTCTATAAATAATTTACTCATTTTCTTGACTGATCTGTTTAACAAAGGATTAAAGTATAGCACCATTAATACTGCGAAAAGTGCAATCTCTGCTTTGTGGGAATTATGTGGGAATTCCTCCCCGGTAGGAGAAAACATTCTCATACGTAGATTTATGAAAGGTGTTTTTCGTCAACGTCCAACATTCCCTAAGTATAAAGATATTTGGGATGTACGTGTGGTATTGTCATATTTGAAAACACTAGTTCCAGTAAATACATTATCTTTTAAGTTTCTTACTTATAAACTTGTTACATTGTTGGCTTTACTTTCTGGACAAAGAACTCAAACATTACACCTAATCAATATTAATAACATTCATTTTCTCAATAACAACACTGTTGTAAAAATTCAATTTGGGGATATATTGAAACAATCAAAACCCGGAAATCACTTAGAACCTCTTCTTTTTCATGCATATGAATTAGATTCAGGTTTATGTGTTGTTCAAACTTTAAAAGAATATTTATGTAGAACCAAAACCATTCGTAAAGGGAAATGTGAATTGTTTTTAAGTACAGTTTCTCCACATAAACCTGTTTGTAAAAGTACGATTGGTTCATGGATAAAAACTGTTTTATCGGCGGCTGGTATAGACATAAACACTTATGGTGCACATAGTACAAGAGCAGCATCAACATCTGCCTTACATAAAACAAACACGCCAATTCACATTTTATTGAAAACTGCTGGATGGTCATCTGATTGTGTGTTTCGTCGGTTTTACAATAAACCAATTACTACATCTAATGACACCAATTTTGGTACTTTACTGTTACATGAATATTCAACCTGAAATGTACTAAATGAATGTGTTATTAATTTGTATACATGTTTGTTAATAGATGTTAATAAAACAAATCAGTTTTTAATTTTTTAATTTTTAATAACAACTACTGTTCTTATATGATATCATCATACTTTATTATTATGTTATTTATGCATTGACTCTAAAATCTCATAATTGATTCCTCAGTGGTTGATTGACAGAATTGACCAATTAAACAAACCTTGCACTGAAAGGTGCAGTTTGATTATAATTCTGTCAATCAACATCACTGAGGGATCAATATGCCCACCCTTTTTTGATTAACATCATCCCACCCAAGACGTTTTATGATTAAAAATTTTTCAATGCATTCATAACATCTCTCTAAAGTCTGAAGTATCACGTGACCTGACGTCATCTCATATTGATCCCTCAGTGATGTTGATTGACAGAATTATAATCAAACTGCACCTTTCAGTGCAAGGTTTGTTTAATTGGTCAATTATTTTGAATTCTTTCAAACTAATAATGCCCATTTGGATACACTTTGTCATGAATTTCACTTTTTAGCAGCATTTGCATAAACTTATTTCTTAATGTTATTATCAAACCAGTTCCCATGAATTTTCCTGAAAGGTGATATTTATTTATCAGAATTTTACATTTTTACAGAAATTACTTGAATTCCTAAATATTTTACAGATCTGTATTTAATCATTATAATATGGAGTTAAATTTTTAACCAAGTCAAATGAAATCCACATGATTGGTATTCACTTTTTCTATTTCCCACTTCCACATAGTCTATTTTAAATGTTATTTGTGCTATGTCAAGTTGACTTAAAACTTTTAATCAAGCAAAATAATCAATTTTTCATGTCTAAATTGTACTAAAATAATAATGCCGGGGTTATTGGCATCAGAACAGAAACAAAAATTTAAATAATAAAGACCAATGTTGTGTTGACTCTGGCTAAACTAACATGGGAGATGTTTCCTCATTTTGGGAAATATTTCATAAAGAAAAATCTAGTCTAACCCTCTTTAATGATGTTAGCTTATTTATCCAATGATATGTACTGATATGACAGACAGGTCCTGTTTATATTTTGCCAGCAAAGCAAAATCAGTTGGTAATTTTCAGTAATTCTGAGTCCCTAACTAGCCCTACATGAGCAGGTTGCACTGTACACTGTATTGGTACAGATCCCGAGTCCATATGGGTAAAATTAGAACACATCCGTATCTAATGTGTTCGACAGCCATGCAGATCGATCATACATGACAAATAAGGCAAAAAAGCTTGACTATTTTGTCCAAAATACACGATGACATTTTCTGCATGCTAAAATTGTGATCGAAGCGGGACGAATGCTAATCAAATATGTCCGACTGGAAGTAGTTCCAAAAAATCGGCAGATTAGACGAGAAATGAGGTGAAAATACAATATTTTTAAGGAAAAACTTACTTTATTTCAACGAAAATATATCCACAGCGTCTCTCGATTATCAAATTTATACATTACATACAATAAGGAAGCTGTCTTAACATTTTTTCTGTGTCAAATTAGCCGGAAAGGGGGCGGCCCATGATCGAGAATCCGGCAATGTCATCGATTTTTTTCGACATTTGAAACTGGTACGTTTTTTGTGTAAAGAAAATTATTTGACAAATTATACATCAAAATAACCATGAGAAAGAGTTCTTTTCGTTCATGTAAAAACATCTTTGGTGCATGAGGAACTGCGTACACAGAATGATATTTTTTAAAGTTTCAATTTTCAATTTTTCGCCGGTGTCTAACATTCAATTACGATTTAAATTGTTAAATTCTCACCGACTTTGATAAAAATCGTCTTTAATGACTTACTTTTGTCCTCAAAAAACGATAAAATACTACAAATAGTATTAAAAACTCGCAGTGAAATAAATATTATGTAATTTTACCGCCTCGAGTGAATTCAAATTTTTGACAATTTTTTCACTTTGTCTGCGCGTGAAATTTTGTTTGATGAATTAATGCGCTGGCCGGGTTGGCTATCCTACTGATAATAATGTATTTTTAACTAGTTAAAATTAACATTGATAATAATTTCATTTATTTATTGCCTGAAAATGTGTTAGTACATGTACATGTGTATTGTTGGTTTCTCCAGTTATAAATCATATTCAGTCACAATTTGTACTTTTTTGTTCAAGAATCTTTATTTTAAGCCACACCTATGATATTGCTGAACTATTTTATGAGTCAGATGGCATCAGTTATATATAGAGGATCTTAGACGAGTGGGGTTTAATATGAAATTTATTAAACGAGTTTAATAATTAAATATGCCACGAGCCTTGGCGAGTGACATATTTAATTATTGAACGAGTTTAATAAATTTCATATTAAACCCTCACGAGTCTAAGATTCTATATATCACATAACTCAAAATACCGAGGCATAATGACATGTACATATTATTTGATGCCATATAGAAACAGGCGATTTCTATCTAGGTCAGACAAATCACCTCCAAATTAACTGCGCAAGTAAGAATATAGTTCTATTTGGTTATAGTAAAAGTAAATTAATCACCTAGAAAAAAGACATAATCAATATGTAAGTTTAAATCATAATATTTTTCCGAATGCATCAAAATTATTTTTCAAAGAATCGGAAAGTCTTCAAAAGTCTAAAAATAAACAACACACTGACTCAGTTTTCATATGACATCATTAGGCACGACCACTACGTAAATCAGAAGCGTGATAACTGATTACGTCACAATCAAGTGATATTACATGGGTACCTGTGTAATACGAAAAATATTACACCGTTTTATTCCATCAATAAACAGGAGAGTTGTGTGATATAAAATTATTAATAACACATATTATATTACTTAAACTGAAAACATTATAAATTACTTTTGTACTGAAAACATTGTAAATGACCTTTTAACAAAATTATATTCATTGAGGTATTGGTCGCCTATCTCATAGATGTTGTCCTTCTAAACACCTCTGTGCTGTCAATAAAAATTGTTCTACATAGATCTGAATATGTTTCTTTTGCTTATATGTTAACCTGTATGAAATAGCTACTTCTGATAAATGCCATACTTCAGATTTTCTGAGATGATCCTTATTACAGACAAGTCATAACTATATCTAATGCACCATCAAGAAAGTCGTATATGACCTTACTGAGTTCTATTCTACTTTATTTGTTTTCAGATCAGTCATGCGTTACTGTCTGCCTTTGGACGTGATACAGATGGAGCCCAGTGGACTGTGTCATTTCTACTAGATAAAATTGTAGCCAACTTGGTGGTGTGGAATTCTGAAGGAAAACTTGTAACTGACACTATGCAATTATTAAATTCAATGGTTGAATCAAGATCAAGGTAATTGAGACTTAACACATACTTACCTTCATGTACAACCCATATACACGCATGAGGCCACTAAACACACTTAAAACCAATCCAGGGTCTCTCACCGCTATGAGTTCAAGTACCGCTCAGACCACATGTGGGAAAGTGAATTTTCTTGCCTATGGCCTTTACTGGATCACCCGGCGTCAGTATAATTTGACTGGGGAGAGTCTGTGTCATACTGACTTAGAGCTAGCACCTTACAGTAGCGCTGAGTGTACGCTGGTACAAGGCAGACCATAAAACTTACAATTCACATGCATACAGAAACTTGTTTATAGATTAATCCATAGAGATTTATAAAGTAGTTCTAGTGGTGAATAGCTGAAAAATTGGTGATGCAAAATAAAGCAATAGTCAACAACAAGACCAAAACCATAACCACACCCACAATCCAAAACCACACCCACAAGCAATAACCAAAAACCAATCAATAAATTGTTAAATATCCCTTGTCTCTTGGTTTGGAAGCAGCCCCATTGGCTGAGTGATCCAAATTATGCATGTATGAATCACAGCACCTCTCAACGCCTTGGTTCGAATACCACTCACACAGATCCTAGTGCAAAAAAAATTTGTCAGCCCAGGGTCAGTGGTTTTCACTGGACACTCTTGTTTTCTCCACCATCTTTCTCATTATTAGTGATTGTCATTTGTTTGCAGCAGTACAAAGCAGACCGTACAAAACTGCATGAATTTATGTTTATATTAATCATTAAGGTTAATAAGAGAAAAATGTCTAACATGGATAGCAAAAGAATTGCTAATGAAATGTTAAAACAGCATTCACTATGGTGATGCTAGTAATATTTGTTGCATCCATTTTAGGGCTGTATATGTGGTTAAAAGTGATATGATATGGACACTAGCTAAGCAGGAAGCCAATCATCAACATCCTTACAACTCAATGTGTTCTGCTGCCAGGAGGTATTTGTTAAAAGGTTTGGTATTGGCTGGTTCAGGTTTTAAAGATAACCAATTACAAGAAGAGTATTATAATTGTGTAAGTATTCTAATTCACCTGCATATATAATAAATGTATATACATGTATGCCAAAATATGTATTTGACAATATTTGCACAGTAAATTAAATTATTGTGGTACTAGAGGCATGTTTAACAACATTTCCACTTTCCAATGCATGTCCACAAACATTTTTATGCCTAGTGAATGGTATATAGCAATCATATTTCTATCATAATCATCCAGATGTTATATCAGTAATCTGCCTTGGATTTTTGGACGCAAGTTCTATCTGGTTTACAAATAGTAACCTCATATTGCTCATCTACACACAAGCTTTAATTAATTTCACTTGCACTAAAAATAATATACAAACAGCCTCGCAATAGTGATTGCTGTCAACCAAATGGTCTTGCACCAACAGCCACTGTCTAACAGTATGTTCACTAAAAATATACCACTGTGTAGCTCAGTTGCTAAAGTGCTCACTCCATAGGTGGGAGGCTATGGGTTTGAACCTCGACTGGGTCTAACCCAGGACTTGAAAGTGGGTAGTGACTGTTCTTTCGCCAAGCACTCAGCATTACCAAATGAAAGTCATGGTTCTTTTCAGATGGGAACTTAAAATAAAAAAGCTCCATGTCGCAGTAGGCTTGACATAATAAACTACTCTGCTGTATAATGCCATCAGCACGACACACAGGCAAAATTTCTACACCTTCGCCTATAGCTGGTGACTCTGGATATAAGTGAAATATTCTTGACTGGGACGTTAAAAACCATTACCCAACCCAACCCATATAAATGTATTAATAATTTATATCTTGTTCTTATTTTGAAACATCATTACTCACTCACTCACTTTTCATCAAAGCAAAACTGTACGTACAGACTAATGTGTCTCGACTGTGCTATAGCTAAAATTCTACTATCATTGTCTGTGTGACACATATTCTACACATGTATTCACTTAATTTTTGTTGTACAGGTACTTAAATCCCTCCATGACAGATTTATGCAAACAGTTTGTCAAGCAGATTTCAGGAAGAAAATAAGCAATACAGATGTTAAAGCATTAGTATTGGACTTACTGGACTCTTTATGTGGTGTTGCCATGGGAACAAGGGTAGACAATTTAGACCGGCTGTTTAATTTTCTACATCCATTGCTTTCTGATAGTGTAAAATTACTTGGTAAGTACCTAAAGATAAACTTTTTGGGTGACATACAAGTATAAAATCATGATACAGATTTGTGTACCATATGGCACCCATTTACATTTGTGTGGAATTATTATTTCCATTGGATACAGAATCTGCTCATTTGATATTTTTCTGGAAAAAAAAAACTTAGTTGTTTAGGTAACTGTTTCCTCAAACATTTGGCAAGCAATTTGACAAATTTTTGACACTAAGATCTATCAAGAGTGTGAATTGAACTTAGTTGGTGGAACGATCTATGTCTTCTTTGTCACCATGATTCTTTTCATTTTTGGGTTGCTGCGAGATTCTTTACCATGTAACTGTCAAACATTATATTTACAAACTCTACTTTAAGTAAAGCTCATACATATCTCCCTTTTCATAGTTACGATATGTCATGTGAATTAAAATGTGATAAATGTTTTTAAAAATATTTTATGTTTAAACTGCAACTATCAGAAAAAAAAACCTTCCATACTACATTGTATATTTTTCAGATCTGTATCATAACTATGAAGATGTAGTGCCTTTAGTATTGGAGCTGTTTTCTGAAGTCATACAAAAACAACTCTGTTATTTAGGAGAGGTAATGATGCAGTAAAAATATCATATGTATCAGATACACATGTTTCTTGTCTAGATGGAAGCAAGCACTGTCTAGTTCTAGAATCTTCTAACCACATGGACAGTTTTGCATCGGTTAATTTTTCAGATACTGTAGTTTTATTTATTTATACATTGTTTGTGAAAATGCAAGTGAATTATAGAAACCTGAATATTTGTGAAAGTTTTCATACGCCCGTCATATGACGGGACGTATTATGTTACGGTGCTGTCCGTCCGGGCGTCTGTTAACAATTTGTATTCCGTTCAATAGAGACCACAAACATTTATGGATTCAAATGAAATTTGGTATACAGCTTTACCATGGTAATACCTTGTGCAAGTTCGAAATTACAAACTTTTTCGGATTATTTTTGGAGGAGTTATGCCCCTTTTTTAACTTAGAAATTTTTGTATGTATGACCATGTGGTTTCCGATCATTAGAGCCTACAACTATTTATGGATTCAAATGAAATTTGGTATACACATTAACGATGTTAATATCTGGTGCAAGTTCGAATTACAACTTTTTCGGATTATTTTTGGAGGAGTTATGCCCCTTTTTTAACTTAGAAATTTTTGTATGTATGACCATGTGGTTTCCGATCATTAGAGCCTACAACTATTTATGGATTCAAATGAAATTTAGTATACACATTTACGATGTTAATATCTGGTGCAAGTTCGAATTACAACTTTTTCAGATTATTTTTGGAGGAGTTATGCCCCTTTTTTAACTTAGAAATTTTTGTATGTATGACCATGTGGTTTGTATTCCATTCAGTAGACAATACAAACATGGATTTAAATGAAATTTGTTATACAGTTACACCTTAATCATGGTAATATCTCGTGCAAATTTGAATTACAACTTTTTTTGGGTTACGAGTTATGGCCCAAACACTATCCATTTAGCAATATATTTTTACATACATATATCCTAGTTGTACTTATACTTCTCAGTAAATAGTACTACTCGATCAATAAAACACGGGTGTATAATGCTACGCTCGGCGGTGCTCTTGTTATATCTTACTATTACAAATTTGCATGAAAACAAAATGAACAGGATTGTGTATTGCATTCTTATCGCCCATTCTCATTATCAGGTTAAAAATCATAGCCTGAACATGACATGACATGACATAAAACCTTCTACGGTTCATTTGGTAGGGCCTTTAGTGTAGTTATTTAATCACATTTATGGGCTAGGTTTGAACTAAGTGAAATGTTCTTTGTGTGGGCAAACTATCTCTTTCTGGTCTAAAGTGTACACTTGTGGACCACATCATCTCTCGCTGCCTTGGTTTGAATCCCACATGGGACAGATTCTAGTGCAAGAAAGTTTTTTTCAGTTTGCTTAATACAGGTCAATGGTTTTCTCTGGGCACTCCAGTTTCCTACACCATTTCAGAGCTGCATGACCACCTCAATATAATTGAAAGAGTCTTGACTTTGCATAAAACACAATTGCTGCCTACTCTCTTCTTTCAAGATGGGGATGTAAAAGAAAACACAGAGAAATCTGGTTACTTCAATAATAATTTATTATTTTAAATAAGTTAAACATCATTTATCTGACATACAGCACTAGTTTAACATTGATTTTATACACCATTATAATTATCACCCTTTGATACCACCACATTAAATATTCTTTAAAGTCTGTTGGCTGGAAGTTTGAGATGTTGCCACATTCAAATTTCTTATATACACATCAAAGTTCTTCTTTTAAAAATTCATTGCACGTGATTTTCTATTCTATCATAAATCTTTTCTTTAAAAATCTATATAAATATTCTACACTTTATAAACATATATTGATCTATATAATGAACGATGATTTTACACGCTTCTGGACGATTCACAACAAACTTCAGTCACATGCACAATAAAATTGTCACTGTCTCTCTGATTAACACTGATATTCTGCTGCTGTAGATCTGTGATGTTGGTGCTGACACCTTCCTGTAAAGACTGGATAATAAGGGCAGATAACTTCTTTATAACTTCCTGTTTTCTGTTGATATATTCTTGGTACATCTTTCTCACTCCTTGTGTTACAGATTTCTTTGTCAGTAGATGTACGGTCTGGCCATGTTTCCCTTCACTTGTTGATCTAAATAATTGTTGGTCAAGCTTCTGGATAATATTTTCTGAAAAATACAATAAACATTAATTTAATATAAATTGTTAAAATTAAAATCAAAATTGCATTTGCACATGTAAAATTTCTGAAAATTCCATTTAAATAGATTTTGTCTCTTTGTTCTCTATCCAGTACACTTGTAGCGTAATATTGTCTTTTTTTCAACAAATTTTTTTTGGAACAATAACATTAACGAAAAGATGGTATTTGCTAGAACTTTTGGTTTTATTTCAAAATCCTACTTGAATTAGTCACCAAATTTAAATATGTCAAACCAAACTATTTTAAGTGAATACATGTTATCAATGGAAGCGTGTGGCCTAGTGGTTAAGGCGTTGGACTCATGATTCGAAGGTCGTGGGTTCGATCCCTGGACCGGGCGATGTGTTGTGTCCTTGAGCAAGACACTTAATTTCACGTTGTTCCAGTTCACTCAGCTGAAAAATAAATGAGTACCAGCAAAATGCTGGGGGTTAACCCTGCGATGGAGCGGCGTCCCATTCAGGGGAGAGTATTGTACTCTCAATCGCTTAACGCCACGGAAACCAGGATAAGCTCCGGTCTGATGGGCCTAATGGCTCGGGACAGACTTTAACTTTAACATGTTATCAATATTTTATAGAATATTCTTGAAATAAGATAAACTATCTTGCTTTAATCTGTTCTTGGTTTAGAACTTAAATATTAATTGTTTTACCATGGAATCATAAATATAAGAATACAAGTCAACTCGTCCCAACTTCTTTTTACCAACTCGTCCCAGTTTTCGTTACCAACTTGTCCCACGTTTGTTTACCAACTTGTCCCAATTTTCTGAACATTTTATTGTTTAACTTAATTCACAAATTGATAAAAGTTGTTTGAAAACGATGATACAACTGTTTGGATAGTGAAACCAAACGGTAAAGGACGCAAGCAGTAGGCAAAGTCATCTTGCACTTTGAATATTTACAAAGCGTTTAAAAAATTATGGTTTCCTTGTAAGGTATCGTCAGTTTAACGGAAATACACACAAATCGTCGGCAAGTTTAGTCAGATTAATCCGGAAATCCCTCCAAGAACATGTTTATTCAATCAACACAATGTGACATAAAGATGGTCCAAAAAAGAACATCAAACGTAAAATTATAAATATTTACTCACCTATGAATACATTCATTCAACTCACTATACAAGTTACCAGTATACGTTACAGTATTCAATCTGTTAAAATGGAGATAGTAAAGAATTTCATAAAAAGAGAACACCGAAATCGGGTATAAACCCAGGATTGGTCACTAATGTTTATTTCACTTATTTTCAAAATGACAAAACTTTTGAACAATTGCGATTTTGGATTATGTCCTACTTATGTAATAGCAAATTGAGTAATGTTTTTCCATACCAATATCTGTTGATTTTACACTGAAATATTGTGAATTTGGTCTAATTATATTCTTCTAAACAAATTATATTTTGGATTTTGGGTATTATAACCACTAAATTTTGGTAAAAATACGGCCAAAAAAAGTGGGATGAGTTGGTAAAAAAGTGGGATGAGTTGGTAAAAAAAGTGGGACGAGTTGGTAAAAAAAGTGGGACGAGTTGGTGAAATGAAGTTGGGATGAGTTGACTATACACCAAATATAAACATGTATTGTAGATTTTATTTATTTTATTTTTTATTAATGAATAACTTTCTACATATATATCATTATTCATTAATATACAATATTTTAAATTTTGTCTCATAATTCAGATTTTAGTTGAAAAAAATAATTAGATACCTAATAAGTTCATCTGTATAACAGCTTTGTCATGAACACACAGAACATCTTTCAACTCCTTAGCATAGGTAATAAACTGACAATTCTCCATCACAATAAAATATAAAACTGTTACAATGTGGTTAAGTGGTGGCTGGTGGGTTTGATGACCAAGTAATCAAGTGACTGATTTTCAGAATTGTTCCCTATTTATACTCCATCACTGAGTAATCATTAAAATTGTGTTAAACTAATTATTAATCTTCAAAGATTAGATTAAGGAGATAATCACCTTAATTGATTGGTGATTAAAGGTGTGGATTCCTTCACCAGGTAAAGATCAAAGAGCATCAAAGGAATCACCTGTGCTTTTATCTAACACAGGTAAACAAGCTGATCGTCTGGATAAGGGTAGTCATTTCCTGATTAGGGGATAGATGGGATGAGTAGATGAGTAGATATCAGACCCTTAAGGATCAAAGGGTCACACTTACACAAAGGGGATTAACAATTATTTAATTAATCCATCAGATTAGGGATTATTAATTCTTTTGTTAGGTGTGATAACTCCTTTGTTGTAATTATCAGTACATATCTTCTCTTATCTACTGTCTGGTTATAGGTATTTTATTTTATTTTATTTTATTTTATTTTATTTTATTTTATTTTATTTTATTTTATTTTATTTTATTTTATTTTATATTTTATTTTATTTTATTTTATTTTATTTTATTTTATTTTTTTATTTTATTTTTTATTTTGTCATTTTCTTTCAAATCAATGATTTATTTGTAATTTTCTTTCAAATTAATGGTTTTTTTGTCATTTTCTTTCAAATAAATGTTTTAGTCATTTTCTCTCTGTTGCATTTATAAACAAGCTTTTACTTACCGTAAATTATCCACAATACTAGATGATGAAATTTTTGTATAAAATCAAAATTATTGAAATTGAAAAAGAATTTCATATGTAATATAAGAATCTGAAAATAATTAACAATAAGGGTTTTTTATGAATAAAACACAACAACAAACATTAACCAAATTTAACATTTTTGCCTCATATAAAACAAATTTAGTGTTTTGATTTGATATTAGTTATAGTTATTAGAAGAATTGCCCTGGAAACATTGTTAATAAAGTCAAATAATTGTATTGGAAATATAATTGCAAGTTTTGACAAAATATAAAGTTTATATTAGTTATCCAAAATTAACACATATACCCATATACATATCTATCATTATGAATTTTAATAATACATCATGTTCTTTTATTTCAGAGTCAGTCAAGAAAATTGTATGAATTATGTTTGTCAGCTATCCAGGTGTATTCTAAACACAATATAGGTAAGATCTTGTTTATTAACTTAGGTTGCTGCTGCTGTTATACATTAGCCGTTTTACAATCTAAGCATGGATAGGAGTAGCATGGGAATAAGCTAAAGAAATTTTCTAGCATTGATTGAGATTTGAACCCACAACCTTTCAGTTTCAAACAACAAAAATATATAGTAGGATTCATATACGTTATCTCGGCTAAAGAAAATCTTATGGTTAATATTTGTGATACATTAAAGAATACATATTACAATGTTGAATGAGTGAATGAGACTTTGTGGTGAGGTGACATTGTAAATT
This sequence comes from Anadara kagoshimensis, assembly GCA_021292105.1. Classification (NCBI taxonomy): domain Eukaryota; kingdom Metazoa; phylum Mollusca; class Bivalvia; order Arcoida; family Arcidae; genus Anadara; species Anadara kagoshimensis. The sequence goes on along the minus strand of CM037865.1, from coordinate 65,198,940 downwards.
GTGACATAATTTATTGATTTAAGAAGTGTCGGTGTTCATTTCAGAAATGTTAAAAAAATCTATAAAACATGCAAAATAGAGAGAACAATTGAGAGAAAACTTGTATTTTCACAAAATTCTTCTAGTTCATGCTTATACATGTACTTTTGATATTATAAAATTTTCATTGATGTAAAACAAAACTACTATGAGACTGTAAGTAATAAAATATGTTTATCTAATATTTGTGATACCAATTTAACCTAAAATTAAAACTGTAAGTGTACCTTTGGAGGACTATAGTACTATCTAATCTTGACTAATTATTAGCAAAAAAATGCTGGGTAAGCAGACTCCAGTTATTGTGTTCTTGTGACAGCTATTGATCATCACATTTGAGACTAAATACAGCCCTCGTCTCAAATAATTATGTTTTATTTTCAGGAAAACTATCAGCTCAGAATGATGATGACGAAGAAGATAGATACAATGATATATTACTGGTTATAGAATTACTTACTAACTTACTATCCAAAGATTTTATTGACTTCAGTGATCCAGGTAATGTTACTTTCAGTTATTATCCCTTCAGTTCACTTACAACGATCGTCAAACAAGTTTTACATGTACTGTTAAGAAATGTCAGTATCAATGAGACTATGAGTTATCTCCCCTTGAGTTTAGTTGTAGTGGTTGTCAATCTGAGGTAGTTTTACTTTCAAGAAATAAAAGGTATGAAAGGAAAACCCTGTCATATCATTCCATAATGATAGATATAGGCAAACAACATTGACCCGTCCGTTTGACCTTTAATTAGGAATATTCAAAAAGAAGAGTCCATCCTATACATAGGTAGTAGTAGGATTCACAGTTAATAATGTGTACATATGATAAGTGATTAGTGTTCTCATCATGTATACGAAATAAACCCGTGTGATTCCTATATATAAATGCAGTCGCCCATAATAAATATTTAAAGGTCAAACGGACAGGTCAAAGTTGTCTACCTATACCAGTAGAAATGTTGAGCGAGGAGATGTTTCTATGGAAATCTCAACCACATCACATGTATATTAACTAAACAGCTGATTAATGATTTGTAGATAATTGTAATGACATTGACTGTTCTATTACAGAGGATGGAGTACCACAGAACGGCGGACAGTTATCAGCAGCTGATGTAGTACTGTATGGTCTTAATACCATTATACCAATAATGGATGCTAATTTACTCAAAGTAAGTAACAGAAAGAGAGTAAGAGAGAGAGATGCAGTGTGGAATGGGGGTTGCTGCTGTACAAGTGATACCCTCTTTAATTTTTGTGCGGAACACTTATTTCCAATGGATATGGAATCATAAAAGATGGCGTTTTAAGAGGTATTTATCATATGGTACAGTGGCAAACCCCATTAAGAGGGACAAAAGAGAGAGATGTCATAATGAATTGTCAGATTAGCAAACACCAATATCAAAAGAAGTTTCAAGTCTAATATGTTAATGAATCTTTTTATACTATTTGTCATGGACAACTACTCGCATAGTTATATTGCCTGTATGAAGGACAGCAGAGCTTATGTTATACCTCAGACATCAGTGTTGGCGTTCATTGATATTGATAGATAAACATTTGGTAAAAGCTTTTGATGGACGACACATGCAGGCAAGCTCGACAGTTGTATGGCAGCTCTCATCTTAACTTTAATTGATCCATATTTCCAATACCTATCTGAAATATTGTATGGAAGGCCTGTTAATAGTCATTTGTTACTGTACTGTAAATCATGAAATTTTTGCAGTTTTATTTTTGTGATAATTCTGCTAGAGTAACAAGATGTGAAAATTAAATTTTCACACACAATTTATTTTAATGTAATTTACTTTGTATTGACTATCATCCAACAACATGGAAAAATCAAAGGAAACCACTACATGTATCTTGAAATGACAATTTTGTGAAAATTCCCTCTCTTACAGTATGTGGACACCCTCATTTACCATATTAATGTACATGTATTAATAATTGATATCTTGTTCTTATTTTGTAGTTTCCTACTTTGTGTTCACAGTATTTCAAACTTATTACATTCCTAGCAGAAATCCATCCAGATAAATTTAAATGTCTACCAGATGATTTGTATAAGAATTTAATGGCTTCAGTAGACCTTGGATTTAATTTGTATCCTTTAATCTACCATACATATTAACCATTAAACTTTAATTACCCACCAATTGATGAATTGCTGACCACACCCATAATGTTTCAACAAAGACCCGGAATGCTTGAATTACATGCAAAAAAAAAAATGAAACTTTGCCTGAATTGTGTGGATTAATTACGTTACTGACACTAGTAAGTAATTAGTTGCTGTGATGCTGCTTTGGTACCGTGATGGCGGCCTTTGTCGGAACATAAAAGGCAAGGCCGGCGATACAACAATTAGATAAAGACTACCTACCTGGTACTTTGATGGATCAACTAGCATTTTATTTATAACTTTGCATTGCTTGTATTTGAACAAAATCTACCTCATATTAAAAGTCAATCATGGCTTACCTGTACAAAGTATAGAAGGTACAGCCCAGTTCAATCTTCAATATGAAATGTTTTTAACTTTGAAACAAATTTGCTTTTGAGTTTTTTGTTGCCGTCATTTCCGTTCATGGCAGGTATACCCCCTCCTGGGTTCTTATGAAGCAGTAAGTACCTCTGGAACATTCATCATAACTCAGTGTAACTTGTAATTATTTCTTTCAATGAAATTTAAAAAAAAAAGATTTGGCAGGTCTATTTCAAATTGATGCTTTTGGACTTTGCTTTTCTTCTAACAATTCTTTTAGATGGTGTAAGTATGCCTATATGAAGTAAATATTGGTGATTTATATCATTCCTAAAATAATTCAAATAAAGGTAAAATACCTTAAATTATTAATTTTATGATATTTTTTGAAATGCTTGAATGAAAAAATAACTAGCTTTTGAAAAAATTATTTTAGATGTTTGAAATTTTCAAATTAGTTAAAAAGTGATAATGAAGACCATTAAATCTTGTTGGCAATTAAAACAAGAGGCCCATGGGCCTGATACGCTCACCTGATAACTAATGGCTAGCTGATAGATTTAAAGAAGACATAAATACTAAACTACAATGACTTTTTTCTTTACATCATAATAACCATTGTATCAATACATACAGCATTCTAATATACATGCCTATACAAAAAGTTAACAGTTTTCAAGATAATTAACCATTTCAGTATTGTTTCACATCTGTGACTGTGACCTTTGAACCCATGACCTTTTTCTATACATCAAAATGATCGTTGTATCGATACCTACAGCATTCTAATATACATGCCTATACAAAAAGTTTATAGTTTTCAAGATAATTAAACATTTCGGTATTGTTTCGCATATGTGACCTTGACCTTTAAACGCATGACCTTTTTCTATACATCAAAATGATCGTTGTATCGATACCTACAACATTCTAATATACATGCCTATACAAAAAGTTTATAGTTTTCAAGATAATTAAACATTTCGGTATTGTTTCGCATATGTGACCTTGACCTTTGAACCCATGACCTTTTTCTATACATCAAAATGATCCTTGTATCAATACCTACAACATTCTAATATAAATGTCTATACAAAAAGTTTATAGTTTTCAAGATAATTAACCATTTCAGTATTGTTTCGCATCTATGACCTTGACCTTTGAACGCATGACCTTTTTCTATACATCAAAATGATTGTTGTATCAATACCTACAACATTCTAATATACATGCCTATACAAAAAGTTTATAGTTTTCGAGAAAATTAACCATTTCGGTATTGTTTTGCATCTGTGACCTTGACCTTTGAACCCATGACCTTTTTCTATACATCAAAATGATTGTTGTATCAATACCTACAACATTCTAATATACAAGCCTATACAAAAAGTTTATACTTTTCGAGATAATTAACCATTTCGGTATTGTTTTGCATCTGTGACCTTGACCTTTGAACCCATGATCTTTTTCTATACATCAAAATGATCGTTGTATCAATACCTACAACATTCTAATATACATGCCTATACAAAAAGTTTATAGTTTTCAAGATAATTAACCATTTCGGTATTGTTTCACATCTGTGACCTTGACCTTTGAACCCATGACCTTTTTCTATACATCAAAATGATCCTTGTATCAATACCTACAACATTCTAATTACATGTCTATACAAAAAGTTTATAGTTTTCGAGATAATTAACCATTTCGGTATTGTTTCGCATCTATGACCTTGACCTTTGAACGCATGACCTTTTTCTATACATCAAAATGATCGTTGTATCAATACCTACAACATTCAAATATATATGGCTATACAAAAAGTTTATAGTTTTTGAGATAATTAACCATTTCGGTATTGTTTCGCATCTGTGACCTTGACCTTTGAACCCATGACCTTTTTCTATACATCAAAATGATCGTTGCATCAATACCTACAACAGTCTAATATACATGACTATACAAAAAGTTTATAGTTTTCGAGATAATTAACCATTTCAGTATTGTTTCACATCTGTGACCTTGACCTTTGAACCCATGACCTTTTTCTATACATCAAAATGATCGGTGTATCAATACCTACAACATTCTAATATACATGCCTATACAAAATGTTTATAGTTTTTGAGATAATTAACCATTTCGGTATTGTTTCGCATCTGTGACCTTGACCTTTGAACCCATGACCTTTTTCTATACATCAAAATGATCGTTGTTTCGATACCTACAACATTCTTATATACATGCCTATACAAAAAGTTTATAGTTTTCGAGATAATAATTATAATCAGAGGTAAAAAAAAATTAGGTCACGACCTTCACAATTGACCTTGACCTCATATTGAAGATACTAACAAGAAGATGCCAAAACTGAAAACCCCATGTCATTATCTGGTCAAATAGTCAAGTTATAACAATTTGAAGCTATTTTACGATTTTTTTTTAATTAAACGCAAAAACGCGTAACTTAATTTTTATCCGAATTTTACAAAATGAACAAACTATAGGCTTAAGACCCTAGGGAAGCCAAATATCACATCAGATTTTTTCTCCAATCAGTACTTTCGGAGAAGAAGATTTTTTAAGATTTTTGCACCCCTAGGTCACCTTGACCTAGTTATGGTAGCCATAGCAACGCCACGAACAAATCTGAATTGCACCGGCCCATATATACTTCTGACAAAGTTTCATTAAAAACTGTCCAGTAGTTTCAGAGGAGAAGTTGAAAACAGGTGTTAACGACGCACACGCACGCACGCACGCACGCACACACGCACACACGCACGCACATACACACGCTGCGCTATGCCATAAGCTCACATGACCTTCGGTCAGGTGAGCTAAAAATTTGTTGATACCACATAAAATAGTAATGTCCTTAACTGTGCTATAGATATGGTTCAGATATTACAAAGTTGTGTTTAGAGACAGTGGCGTCACTAGCTACAGAGACCTTCCAAGCTGGTGAAGTCGGAACACGTTTACATGAATCTATGGCACATTATTTAAAGGTAAGTCTATCTTTTGAAATTTTGTAGCTCAATTGGTAGAGTGATCACTTCTTATGTGCGCGATCATGGGTTCGAACACTGGCTGGGGTCTGACCAAGACTAAGAAAAAATGTAGTGACTGTTCTTTCACCTAACACTCGGAATTCAGAAATGAAGTCACTGGGTCCTTCAGAAGAAACCATAGAAACCGATGTCCTCTGTCACAGCAGGTGCAGCACGTTAAAGAACCCTTTCTGCATGTTGCCCTGAGCTCACTGCAAAGGTCAAAATTTTTGCCACTTCAACTATAGCTCCATATGCCATTTCTTGGATGCATTCATTCCTTGCCGATTTCCTATTTTAGTATGGACCTAAATCATGTGACTGGCCTGTAATTTAGGGTATAACACATGTCAACATTGATTGGCTGAAGGGTAACGAGAAGTTAGATACGGGTATGCTGCTTTACTTAACTTTAGACTGCTCGATTTTATACTTGATTTAGATTAGTTTATTTATCATTAGACATAATAAACAAAAATATATCTGAAAGTGATGCAAAATCTGAATCTCATGGTGATAAAAGTCATGTGACAATCTGTCCAGAACTTTGTATCTCGGAAACAGCGTACATAGGTGAAATTTTCTTATCTGAACAAAGAAAAGAAGATGTTATGTCATGTTGCAGACATAAATAAATTTTGAATCCTGTATTTTATCTAACGTTAGACTAGTTTTTCTATCTGATTTGACGAAATACAAGTTTTATCGAACACGCATGATACAGAATCTTGTATCACCACACTGTGGTGATACAACATTGGCGGTAAAGTGCATGTGCACTTTCTCATTGTGACATCACGTCATGTCAAATGTCATAACACAGTTCAGTGGTTTTCTGTGGTAAAATGTAATTTTTTCACATAAAGCTTGTTTTATTATTTTAAACAACCTAATTGGAAATGTTAGATAAAAATATCATGTACACAGTGTGCTTGCGTGACGAGTAGTGATGCAGCTACGAAAAAAGGACGAGACCTGATACGAAGGGTTGTACATACACACTGTGTATATAATATGTATGTATGTTTATGGTCTAGATGTTAATATTTTATAAAGTATGTCATAGATAGTACAGCAATTGTATAAGTTGTATGAGACATTTATGTTTTGAACAAGTAGTGAAAAACTTGAAACATGTAGTTTGATGTTGTTATACGAGTTGTTTTACTTTGCAGACTGTCTTCCACATGTTGTTACTAGAAACATTTAATATGGACCTACTAGAGACAGCCAGTACTGCATTGTTCTGTCTGATATGTTGTCATCAGGTGGGTACCTATATAGAAGATATTTTTATCTCAAAGAAGGCCTAGGGGGAATATTATATTCAAGTTTCCGTTCGTCCATTCTTCTGTCCGAAATTCTTGTCTGCACAGATTCTCCTAAACTATGAAGCACTATTTCATGAAACTTGGTGCAAAGCATGAACATTGATAGGAGATGCACATATCATTAAGATAAGTTGATTTGTTCATTTTCCTAGGAGTTATTGCCCTTTGAACATTAGTGCTAATAACAAAGAACCTGCTGGTGGGGGATCCTAATTCACTGAATTTACTTGTATATACAAATATGAATTTATCAGCAAGTGGAATGCACTTAAATACAAATTTTTTTCTGTCTTTATTAATTGAAGAAACATTATTAATGGGGACCTATTGGTTGAAAAAAAAGAAAGAAAGAAAAAGAAAAGAAAATTAAAGTTTCTGAACAAATTTTTTCATGCTTCAATTTTCTTGTTATCCACCACACTATACTATTGATAGATTAAACTGTAATTATTCTTGTTATTACATTGAATCTCAAAGTATTTTCTGTAATGATCTTTAAATTGTTTTTGTTTTTATTTTTCAGGAACAATACAAGCACCTTGTTAATCAATTATTACAGAATCAGGTAGAACCATCGATAAAAGAGCGGTTACTAGAGGCTTTTAACAACTTAACACCAGCATCATTAAATATGACTATCAATAGACAAAGTAAAATAGCCTTTATGCAGAACTTTGACCAGTTTCTTATCAACGTCCGAGGATTTCTGTGTGTCGGATAATGATAAGATAGACTATATTTTATTTTTGTAAAACTCACTGTGCAATGTAGCTTATGCAAATATACTCATAGATAAATAGAACTGTGTGTGTGTGTGTATGTGTGTGTGTGTGTGTGTGTGTGTGTGTGTGTGTGTGTGTGTGTTTAAATTTTGAAGAGATATGTAATATGCAGTTGAATGCATAGCAATAGGTGTGTGTGTGTGATATGGGGGTGATGGAGAGATTAGATGGAAAGCATGATATGCTAATTAACTGTTAAATGTGATGTGATTATGGTATGTAATAGGAGGAATATTTCAAGAGGTTTTTTAAGAGCAGGAATACAAACAAGCAGTTTATTTGCAATAATTAATTTATACCTCATTGTCCCGTGTATCCCTGGTAGAAATGGTAGATTTGTCAGAATACCAAATATTTTTATTTTTGTGAGATTTATTTTTCACATTATGAATGTTTTGTTTATTTGGCACACCAGCAGTTGTGTGCTAACTCTGTTGACATCAAGTTACAATCAATTCAATAGTTTATTTATTTATTTCACCGATGTTTAGTTTATTTACAGGTACATATATTTCTGGTTCATCTTATACATAAATGACTGTGTCTAATTTACTCTAAATACAAGTTATGTTTGTGTTTGGTGAGATAAGTAAAATGTGATTGAACTCATAGAATTAGAGAAAGTGCAAATGTAGTATAAACTTATTGAGACTATACAATCATTGAAGATTTCACATTGACCAACTAAATTAACTGCAATAAAAGATACTTTGTGATTCATATTTTGTAAAACATAGAGTAGTAAGCAAAAAATTACATATTTCAATCTAAATTCGCTATTTTCCTTAATATTTTGTAAACTTTCATTTTTATTCCACCATTTATTTTCACCGTCACACTTATTATCCCTAATGTAGTTTGTTGTTACATTGTCACTTTGTACACCATCTCTCACTTGTTGTTAAGCTTGTATTCTACAGCATTTATTTTCATTTATTGTTTTGCAGGTGCAATTTGTTATTATGTTGTTGATTTTATGTTTTTCCCATGTCAATGATTTTTATCTGAACTTATTTTTGTTTACCTGAAAATTTTCTTCCAAATATTTGTTATATGTTAACAGCACCTAAACAAGTATACAAGTGTAATCTGGACTCAGTTGTCTAAAGCAGGATTACTTTAATTAGTGAATTTCCACAGTAAATTCAAAACATGAATAAAAATTAACTTAGGACAATATTAAATCTGAAGTTTTAAAATAATGGTGTTAGTTTGATGAAATTGTATTTACTTACAGTTATTTAAATTTGTTACAAAAATATCTAATAACATTGAAGAAGGAAGTTTTGACTTATCATTTGATTGAACTATTCAGGCTCTGATCATCTGGGTCCAGCAGTATTCATTTGTTGGCAGTGAATGCAGATGTCTTTGTTAGCCAAGTTGATAGTTTTTGTGCTTCAAGTCTGCTTGCTCTGATAGTCTTTTGGATTGGGTTGTGAAGATTTATTTCACCAGTACATAAAGTTCAATGGAAGCCAGTGATAGCTTCAGATAGTACCATACACATTTCTTGAAGGCAAGTTGTGAAAATACAGCTACTATACAATCAATTATAATTTATATAACAAACGCACAAATATTATTTTGTTGTTACTGGCATTAGTATTAAGTATTAATTGATCCAAATAAGGCCACAAAACATTAATTTTCTGGTTTTTAATCCCCTGTGTTTTTATGTAAATTTATTTTAAAGTTTGAATGTGCTCGGAAAATGAGATATGTCTCCAAGTCTTTTCACAAAAGAAACTGACAACAGATGAGGAAAATCTGATATTGTTGAAACTGGTAAAATTGCTGAATGAAGGGGATTGATTGTATATGTAAGAATATAGAATTCAAGTCAATTCGCCCCACGGTAAATTTGCCCCCGTCAAATTCGCCCCACTTTCAACAAATCGCCCCCATGTCAAAATCGCCCCCACCTCTTGCAAATTCGCCCCCATTTTTTCCAATAACCATATAACAAAATAATTTTTTTTTTTTTTTTTTTTATATAAAAAAATCAAATAAATGCTACATATCAGTGCATCCATTGAATAATGGATTTAACTTTTATATTTAATTGTATTATTAAACGTTTCCAATGTTGCTTTTGACAAAATAATTTTTATTTATAAAATACCGACACAGTAGAAGCGTTCAAGTGAACAATGAATTTGATGTTACCAGGAACAGAGACATTATTTCGTAAGGAGCGCCTGCCGCGGTATGTTGAAAAAGACGTTTTAAATGATTTCTCTCAATAATGTAATCTATCAATACTCTAATGTTATTCTTTAATGAACTTTAAGTATTTTCTTTTTACTGTACCCATTGTTATGATTATATCATAATCTTACAAAGGACTTTTGATATGAATGCGCGACAAAAAAACATTGCAATAAAAACAATACATACATGTATTTACAAATAATTTGGCATATCCGAGGTCGTAAAAAATTATTTTATGTTACTTTTACAATCTAAATAAAAGAATATGATTTTCAAAAATTGGGGGCGATTTTGCAAAAGGTGGGGGCGATTTTGCTAAAGGTGGGGGCGATTTTGAACGGGGGCGAATTTGATGAAAGTGGGGGCGAATTTACCGTGGGGCGAATTGACCTGATACCAGAATATAGAACATAAAACATGAAAACACCAAAGTTTAACTATAAAATTTAGTAAAAATTTTTGTTTTAATAAAAACCCTCAATTTTTCAAATTGACTGGGCTGTTATTTTTATACAATTTATAAGATGATTACATTTATTTCTATGACTCCACTACCAGCTTAATGGTAATGAACAAAAAACTTGGCTGGAAGAAAAGATTAAAAGAGAGAGATTGAAACCAGAAAATTAATGTGCTATGGCCTAGCATGGATATCGTATACAATGTACAATTTTGTATTTCCAATTTACCAAAAAATAAAAGACTGCCAGTTCACTTTTTACAGTGTTTATATTTTTTGTACAATAGTTTTTACAAGCTGTTGAATGTATTGATTGTATAGGTAAACAATTTTGACCTGTCTACTTGACCTTTAAATATTTATTATTGAAACATGCATTTATGTATAGGGACCGCATGGGGTTTTTGTTTTTGTTTACTTAATTCAAACACTAATCAAGGACCCTGTATACACATGATTGACTGCAAATCCTACTACTACCCATTTATTGGGTGGATCCTTGTATATGAATATTCCTAATTAAAAAGGTCAAGAAGAAAGGTCAGTGTTGTTTGCCTATATATTGGTACTTTTAGTTACACAAAGTTGGGTGACGTTGACTTAATGCAAAGGTTATCTGACATGCAATGCTGATTCCATTCAGGGCAGATATAAACAATATTGTTGGTTTTCTGTATGGGATCCTACAGCTGTTGATTGATCATAACTGCATAAAACAAGATTTACAATGTACACTCACCAAAACAAACATACAGCGGGTATTTAAAACTTATTAAAATCTAAATGAATATTCATACAGAAATTACCACTGCTGTAGTTCAGGTGGTAAAGTGTTTGCTTTGTATTTGGGGTTCATGGGTTCATACCCTGGCTGGGTCTGAACAAGACGTGAAAATAGGTTGTGACTGTACTTATGCAAGCACTCAGCATTAAGAAATGAAATTCTTTGGTCTTCCGGAAGAGAACTTAAAACCTAATGCCCGATGACACAGCAAGTGTGGCATGTTAAAGAACCCTCCCTGCACATTGCCCATCAGCACAATGCAAGGGTAAAACTTTATGCCACTTCACCAATAGCTGGTGAAATCTTGATATAAGTGAAATATTATTGACTGAGACATAAAACCCCATTCAATCAGTCAATTAATCATACGGAAGTGTTACCAAAGGAATAAATGAAAATGCTGTGTTCTCCAAACATTGATATAAAATGGACCAGCCCTTATAACATTTGTAGAGATATAATGGATAATGGCAGTTTATGTTCATGATAATCACTCTTAAATAACACTGATTATCGGACATTAACTCATCTTTACTAGGAGTGTGCATTTTGGTCTTTTTATTTAGTTTTTATCAAACATTATGCAATTATCTGTCCATTTCACTTTATTATTAAGCATTAATAAATGTATCCTAGCAACAATTTTAAATTTGCAGTTATTGATTAAAGAAAAACTACATGTTGACAGTTGGATAATTGTCTTTAAGACAATTCCTTGATCATTTACTGTACAATATTTAAAAATTTGACAATAAATTTTAAAATCTAAAAGTCGACATGACAAGCAAGTTGACAGATTTCATTACTAGTACTTGTGAATGGAGATGTTGTGTATGGGGGTGTTTAAATAATTAAAAAAGAAGAGAAATTGATAGAGAAACATGGAATGAAAACAAGTTTTGTAAATTTTATATCTTTATGAAAAATACTTGGGTTATAATGAAGTGTTAAAATTAACATAAATATGGAGTTTTATATGGAAAAAGAGTTCAACTTAATTGTAATTTATATTAAAAATTAACTCAAAACAATGAAAATGAAAGGAAAAATAAAAATTATTATTAAGATAAACAATAATTATGGCTGTATTCAAACTGTCGCCAACAACCGTTATATCTATGTCAGATAAGAACAAAGTCATCACTATTTTGATAAAAGTTTGCATCTTGTAAGAAAAAAAATAAATATCTAAATATTGATAAATTCACATGATTTGGCTTCAAGTACAAAGCATGTACAATTTGTATCATTAAAGCATGATTTATCTCAGTGAGATTTCTATTCACTGGTCCCAGGCTCCACTTTCACAATTATTTTTAACCAAGATTTTCCTTAACTTAAATTAAGTATATTCTGAAATAAAAATCTCTTCAATTGAAAGTCACAACTAACTACAGATATTATAATCATGAAGTAATCTTTAAAATGACACCTTAAATTCTTAAATATCTTAACAATTAAGAAAATTATTAAGTTTTCAAATTTGCCAGGTTAAAATTAAAGAAAACTTTGGTTAAAGAATGATTATGAAACTGGAAGTTTGTCTTTACTTCATTCACATAAGTTTATACTTCTTTAAAGCTAACACTAAATCACATGTTAATAGCAGTTACACTAGCAGAGTTTCAGTTTTAAAGCATCACTGGTTATGATAATTGTGGCTCATGACATTGGTTATGATGATTGTGGCTCATGACATCGGTTATGATGATTGTGGCTCATGACATTGGTTATGATGATTGTGGCTCATGACATTGGTTATGATGATTGCGGCTCATGACATTGGTTATGATGATTGCGGCTCATGACATTGGTTATGATAATTGTGGCCCATGACATCGGTTATGATGATTGCGGCTCGTAACATTGGTTATGATGATTGTGGCTCATGACATTGGTTATGATGATTGCGGCTCATGACATTGGTTATGATGATTGCGGCTCGTGACATCGGTTATGATGATTGCGGCTCGTGACATCGGTTATGATGATTGCGGCTCGTGACATCGGTTATGATGATTGCGGCTCGTAATATCGGTTATGATGATTGCGGCTCGTGACATCGGTTATGATGATTGCGGCTCGTGACATCGGTTATGATGATTGCGGCTCATGACATTGGTTATGATGATTGTGGCTCATGACATTGGTTATGATGATTGTGGCTCATGACATCGGTTATGATGATTGTGGCTCATGACATTGGTTATGATGATTGTGGCTCATGACATTGGTTATGATGATTGTGGCTCATGACATTGGTTATGATGATTGCGGCTCATGACATCGGTTATGATGATTGTGGCTCATGACATTGGTTATGATGATTGTGGCTCATGACATTGGTTATGATGATTGTGGCTCATGACATTGGTTATGATGATTGCGGTTCGTGATATCAGTTATGATGATTGCGGCTCGTGACATCGGTTATGATGATTGCGGCTCATGACATTGGTTATGATGATTGCGGCTCATGACATTGGTTATGATGATTGTGGCTCATGACATCGGTTATGATGATTGCGGCTCATGACATTGGTTATGATGATTGCGGCTCATGACATTGGTTATGATGATTGTGGCTCATGACATTGGTTATGATGATTGCGGCTCATGACATTGGTTATGATGATTGTGGCTCATGACACTGGTTATGATGATTGTGGCTTGTGACATCGGTTATGATGATTGTGGCTCATGACATTGGTTATGATGATTGTGGCTCATGACATTGGTTATGATGATTGTGGCTCATGACATTGGTTATGATGATTGCGGCTCGTGACATCGGTTATGATGATTGCGGCTCGTGACATTGGTTATGATGATTGTGGCTCATGACATTGGTTATGATGATTGTGGCTCATGACATTGGTTATGATGATTGCGGTTCGTGACATCAGTTATGATGATTGCGGCTCATGACATTGGTTATGATGATTGTGGCTCATGACATTGGTTATGATGATTGTGGCTCATGACATCGGTTATGATGATTGTGGCTCATGACATTGGTTATGATGATTGCGGCTCATGACATTGGTTATGATGATTGTGGCTCATGACATTGGTTATGATGATTGTGGCTCATGACATTGGTTATGATGATTGTGGCTCATGACATTGGTTATGATGATTGTGGCTCATGACATTGGTTATGATGATTGTGGCTCATGACATTGGTTATGATGATTGCGGCTCGTGACATTGGTTATGATGATTGTGGCTCATGACATCGGTTATGATGATTTTGGCTCATGACATCGGTTATGATGATTGTGGCTCATGACATTGGTTATGATGATTGTGGCTCATGACATCGGTTATGATAATTGTGGCTCATGACATCGGTTATGATGATTGTGGCTCATGACATTGGTTATGATGATTGCGGCTCGTGACATTGGTTATGATGATTGTGGCTCATGACATTGGTTATGATGATTGCGGCACGTGACATCAGTTATGATGATTGTGGCTCATGACATTGGTTATGATGATTGTGGCTCATGACATTGGTTATGATGATTGCGGCTCGTGACATTGGTTATGATGATTGCGGCTCATGACATTCGTACACAGAACTAGGATTTACTCTTCGTTTTGTCGTAGTTGAAATATTTGTAGTAAATCTAAATGATTTAGGCACCATGTCCTTACAAGATTCTCTAAACTTGGGTATCCTCATACTGTATATTATGGGGTTTATTGTACTGTTCAGGTAGCCAAGCCATAAAAATGTTGTGTTTCTGATGTTGTTTAAACTTCCTGTTAAATTGCTATGTAACATGTTTACTGAATATGGAATCCAACATATAGCCAGAATTAAGAACAGTATAAGTATAGTTTTAAATGCTCTTGTTTTAAAACTCATATCAACATGAAGTCTGGATGGTTGATGATACACAGAGGGTAGTCCAAGTCTCTCGCTTGCCGGAGTCATACTTACACAGAATTTATCTGGCACATTTTGAATTCGGACTTTGTTTTTTCTCACTGTATTTAAAATACATGCATATGAAAATCCCATGACTATTATTGGAATAAAAAATGTAAAGCTAACTTTCAAAATAGCATATGAAATATTTGCGGCATTTTTAGAAATTTCTAAAATACACTGGGTATGTCCAGTATAAAATTTGTATTTCCCCCACCCTAGTATTGGAAGAGCTGCTTGTATGGCTGACATAAACCAAGCACACGAGATAAACATTTTAGCATGACACGTCGTTAACTTGTCTTTTCTCCTAACAATAATTAAATATCTGTCTACACTGATAGTCAGAAGTATAAATATTCCAACGCCAGCGAGGAATTCTTGTAAAAATGCCAAAATATCACATAAGGAGCTTCCAAGTATCCATTTGTCCGTTACCAATGTCAAAAATGAAAATGGCATACAGATTATTGAAATTAATATATCACTTAATGCCATGTTGGCTAATAATAAATTGATAGCTGATCTCATGGCTGGTTTCTTGTAAACAATCAAACATACAATTAAATTTCCCAGAAATCCTATAATCACCATGACAACCAGGCATGCTCCAAGACTTAGCTTGAGTGTAAATGGTAATGCTGTTTGTGTACTAGAAGTAGCTGGCTTTAAAGTCACTGTGTGATTGCTGGTACTTAAAAATTCAGCTTTATTTGTAGGTCTTTCTCTGGTGAAAAATGTCATCTTTATCATTTCACTTTAAATCTACTCACAAAAACTCAGAAAATTTTTAACAATTGTGTCTCAACTGCTGTTAATATCTGAAAAAAGGTTAATAAGGTCTGTTTTCAGCCAAAGCAATGTTGTACACTAAAACACAATGTAAACACATTTTGTACTTCCATACTAATCCATAAGAGTAAAAAATTAAGGCTGTCCCATTGTTATACATTAATACATTCCTTTCATTGTATATCCACACCAAACTGTCCTTGTAGTCCTGTATTACAGTTCTTAATTATCATCTACATTGGTCACAAGATCATGTCATATCTGTAGAACAAAAGGCTTGTTCATAAATGGTTAGGACTTCTTATACTAGTATTATCTTTTCTTCTTAGAAACCTGAAAAACAAAATCAAAAACATGATTATTTTAAGCTGTGTTGTACTAGCTTAACATTGGCAAATCAAACATAAAAAACTTCAAACCTCATATTTGATGTAACCAATTGGTATAATTTCAAACTGGTTATGACCTTAATAAATAAGGGCTCTCAACATCTTGTCGCTAGCAAAAACATAAGGAAATATAACTTGGGTAGTATCTGTTTCTGTAATGAAATTCTTCCAAGTCTTTAAATGGTCCTTATTTAAGGTTATGCTAACCTGAACAGGAAAAAAACAACTTCAGGCTTTAGTTTTGAAGTAAAAAGAATTAACTTGTTTTCATACATGGTCACAGTGACCTACATATTTGCACTTCTTATATTAATGTGGTTAAAAGTGACCATATGTCCTAACTAATTATTGTAACTGGTATCATAGCAACCGTTTTGAAGTATTGATTTAAGAAGAATTGTATCTTCTCAATGTACTGGATAATTATCTTTAAAATATGTTAAGGCAATTTATTGATAATTTATTGTCCCATGTAAAAAATAGACAAAGGTTTTAAAAATCTGAAAGTCTGTAGCAAGCTGAAAAAATTGTATTCTGGCATGAAATTTGTTATTTGTCATTGACTCCCATCTGAAAATCGGACGTAATATGCCAATGTTATCCTTCTGTCCGGAGACGGTTGTATTCCGAACACTACACACTATGATTTTTAATGGATTCGATATGGACTCGTTATCAAAATTTGGTATGCACGACTATTTTCTCCAGAGTTATACCCCTTTGTCTGAAAATCTGATGTAATTCTATTCTCCATGGTCTTGGTTTTATAATCAATCATTGAAAAACAAGTTCAACGTTAAATGTGTTTATAAACTTTATAAAATTTGCAAATTGTCCGTATATCGCACAGGGGACAGTTTCATAATAAAATTTAAAAAATACCGATAAGTATATAAAAAAAGAGTAAAGGGGAACAACGAATCAGATCTTTCACGTGTGGGTGCTCCGACAAAACTCTACATTACTCTTTTTTATATACTTATCGGTATTTTTTAAATTTTATTATGAAACTGGTCCCTGTGGTATATCGTTATACATTTTGACAACCAGGTATTTGTAAAGAAAATGATGTGGACTTTTCTTTTTCTTTTTTATATTTTCTAGAATCTGACTTCATAAAGATGGTTTTTACGAGGTTTGACTGTACAAAAATAGTAGAAGATAAATACAAAAATAGTACAGATGTTGTTGTATAGTGAATTGTTATAAATCGATATCTAATACCGTAGGACCATCTGTGTCATTTTATATGTTTTATCAGCTTAAAGAAGATAAGAACAATCCCGACCGTTGCTTTACTAAGAGGTTTAACTAGCAGGTACCATTAACAAACAACATGGTTTGTGTTCTGAGTCATTCACATCCAAGATTCTGTCATAGCATACAAACGCCGCAACGTAATGGAGATAATTTATATGTGACCTGTTTCTTTGTCTATCGGTCTGTAAAACAATGGTTTCACTTGAACACAAAACTGCTTTGATGGAATTTCACCAAGCCTTATACACCTGTAGAAATTTTCAAAGCCTAGTGATTTTGGAGGCTAAGTTTTTTGCCTGTCGCCATTACTGGGTTCCGCACAATAACGTAATTGTGCTTGATGGCGTGTCATCAAACTTCACATCCAAGATTCCGTCATGTTTGTCTGTCTATCGGTCTGTAAAACAATGGTGTCACTTGAACACAAAATTGCTTTGATGGAATTTCACCAAGCCTTATACACCTGTAGAAATTTTCAAAGCCTAGCGATTTTGGAGGCTAAGTTTTTTGCCTGTCGCCATCACTGGGTACCGCACAATAACGTAATTGTGCTTTGATGGCGTGTTACCAAACTTCATTCTTAAAAGGGAGAGAGGCCTATTGCCATAGTCATTCTTGCTATTAGGAAATTGATATTTTTGTTTTATTTGAGTTGATTGAATTTCATCAAACCTAATATAATTTTGCTAGAAAATCATAAGAAGACCTATTGGATTTGGAGGTCATGTACACGGGTAAATCAAAGGCCAGTGGTATTTACGATAAATAACATTAAAGCTTAACTTAAAATTTGCTTTGCACTGTTTCAAAAATCCCCAACTGTACTTATATTATTTCTTCCATGCTTTTGACAGAGAATGAATGCATTACTAAAAGACTCTGTCTGCTTTGCAGTGGCAACATATTTACTGGGTTCTCGAGTTTGCATCTAGATCATATATCGGGTATTTTTAAAAATAAATAGGCCCTAAATATGCAAAATAAACTGGTCAGTCCGTACAAGTCATTACTAGATGTAGTTTTTAAAGAAACAAAACCGGTAGGTAGCACACCATTTCCCCATAAACCCAATAAAAACTATACAAAAATAAATAAGATGTGCGTAACTTGTTAAATAATAAGAATATAAAGATAACTATTTATGATCTCTTATTTGAATATATTCTATATATACATGTATTCATAAATTATGTTATTAAAATATATTTTTGGTAACAAATATGCCATAAATATAAAACTAACAAGTACAGCACTTGTAATAGGCTTATTGAGAGTAATGTTTACATAATAACATAAGTGCTGCCGTAACCGGATCTGAATGGGCTAGAACCAGTAGTATGAGAATACATGTATATTGAAATATGTTGTATATATTGTTTTTTCTTCTTCTGAGGATAAAATATTGTTTAAACAAGTAAATGTAAGCTACGTATTATACCAGTTTTTATTTTACAGCTCTAGACGTCGGGCCGTTTCAGAATACAATAACTGCTCACCAGTAGTGCTTGGACCAAAATTGTGAAACCAAAATTGTAAAGCACGCCTGGTAATATAAGAACATGTAAAACACGTTAAATGTCTGTCAAAAACATTTTTTCAGCCAGCAAAACCATTCAAAGCCCTTAAGAAACTGTAAATGACAGGAATTCTATAACTGTTATGAAATTTTTAATGCAAAATCCATAAAACATTGAAGAAAACTCTTATCAGAAAAAAGTTAAACATCCACAGAAATTGGCACAAATAAAATCTATAATTAGTGGCCATATATTATTTATTATTTTCATAATCAGACAATATGAGAAAAGAAAAAACAACATCTTAAAAGAGAACTGTAAAGCCGAACCGGAAACATGGTAAAAGTCACTGTCCTTTTTGTCGGTTTTCTCAATGACATGTATTGCCCTGTTGTGTTGGCTGGTACATGCTTATCAGTTAACTTATAGATTTGACTTTTTCTGTTTTGAATAATGGTTGTGACATTGAATCTAATCAATGTCTCATATCTCTTTAAGACCTAAATTGTAAATTGCACCATTTGTATTGAAAAATAACATTGTTTCATCCACTTATTCAAAACTGTGGACCCGACCCTGCTTTAGTGGTATTAGGAAAAAATAAATCTTACGTATGTGTAAGTCAAACTAAAATTGTCGAGGAATACCTAAGTTGAGTCTAAAAATAAAGCAAGAAATGTAACTTACCTTAAAGTTCCATGCTGTTTGGCTTTGTCACTAATGATAGCAAAAAATTACTCAACAATCGAAACAGCCGGAGCCAGGAAATGTAACATACCTAAACATGTTAAAGTTCCATGTTGTTTGACGTTGTCTCTACAGATGAAGGTGTGATGATTAAACAATCGTAGTATAACGGCTGAAGTAATAAAAGCAGGAAATAGACTTGGTAATAAATTCCATTGTCACCAAAATTGTCAAGTGGTTTACAAATATCAAATAAAATCTGTAACACAATACACATCCATAAGTACAATATGGTAAAATATGTCTTATCAAATTTTGTTATTAAAGAGAAAACGTCATTTACCTGGATATTCAGGTAATTACACCAACATTTAAGATAATTCGCTGGAAAGAACCAGATAAGATACCTGAGTAGATTGACATAACCTGTTGTAAATCTTATCAAACTATCATCACATTTACTCTAAAACAAAAAAGTTCATGTATTACCATGGTAACCACTGGAAACTGATGTCGCTTGTTAGAGATAAAAAAAAGCTAATTAGTTGGAAGATACAGAGGAAAGAATCATTGACAATTAATGTTTGACGTTATTAGCTTTTTTTTGTAGAAAACATTTTCTTGCATGTCAAGACTATCTGATTTTTTCTTAACAAAATCTCATTTATTAAAAATTGAAAAAAATCCATAAAAAACGATAATTACTATTATTTAAACGGAAAAAATTAATCATTGCATATTACAAGAAATTCACCAAGATAATATTCCATGGATAATCTTTATACCATGTATAACAAACATTAAGTTAAATATAATGGTTCTATTTGATTAACTAGAAAACTGAGAAAACATGCTTACCTTGTACAGTAAATGACTGGCTAATTGAAATATCCAACCAAGTTATAATACTCAACATGAACCGCAGCCAGGAACTTGTTTGACGTCAATATCAGTGGGTTTCTTATCCGGTAAACAATCTATTAAAGACGTTTAATACAGGACATGATGTTGTAGAGATTAAGACAAAGAAACGGTCAATGCAAGGATGATGATTTGTCTAAAAGACTGAAAAAGCGAGACTGGAGAGCGAAATATCATGTACTTGACAATAGCTAAGACAATAGCCAAGGTCAGAGTTACCGTTAACACACTATTTACAAGAAATACTTGGGACACAAAACAAACACATATTGAACCCATTTATATAATACCCTATCTGACTTTGGAAGAGCACTATACATTTTTATAATAGGCCGAAAAGATTTACCATGACAATGGTAAGTAGCAACAACAAAAAGTAACCATCGTTTTTTCATTGCCATGACAACAGATATGGTTCAACTTTCAGTTATAAATCATCAACTTTCATTTTTAATGCGTATATTGGTCTGGAATGACTTATTGGCTTTTGTTAAATTGAAACAAGAGTAAATATATATGCCCCAGTTTCATCAATTATTGGTTTGTGGCCTTGACCTTGATTTTACATATGACCTAGACATTTGACCTCGGCATTCTCAACTGCACTACTAAAATGAGTTGCACAGAGCTAGAGGATAAGGATTAAGTTTTGAACCCCAAACACAACGCTACTGCTTCATAGAAACCTTTACTCTTTTATTTGTTTTTAAAGTAGAATGTTAGATGTAAATGATCACAATCTGTGACACTCGGACTCAGATTCTGCAACTTGAAACTTTGTTTCTTTAATTTGATTAAGATTTAAAATTACTCTCTGAAAATCATCAATTAGAAAAATTACAAAATCCAAAATCTTTAAAATTGAGCAAGTGTTTATGATCCTATGACCTTACGACTCTAATTTGGAATGCAACACACCCTCTTTTGATATCTCTTTTTTTTACAAGTGGATGAAAAAGTTTAATTTTTCTGGGTTTTTAATGGTACTGTGATCTTGACTTTGATGGCTCTGATTTGATACGCGACACGTTCTCTTTCCATAATGCATATATCTAATATCGCTTTAATGCCACTTTTGATATAAAAGTTAAGGGGCGGAAACGGATGTAAAAGACATTTTTATGGTTATATGACCTTGAACTTGACTTTGGTGACTCCGATTTGGTATACATTGTCCTTCCATATTGTATATATCTTGTACAAATGTCACTTCGATACAAAGATTGGGAGCGGAAACGGAATTCAAAAATGCAACTTTCAAAGTTTTAATTAGTCCCGTGATCTTGACCTTGAGCGTGATGACGCAAATTCAGCACGCGACAACTCTTGTTAATTTCACTTTGATACCTCGTATTATACAAAAGCTACAAAGCGGAAACGGATTATCAGATGGAAGAGACGTGCGTATGGGTAACACTATAAACCCCGGCCATATTCATGACGGGGGCATAACAAAACTTTGTTAAGCGACAGGTCTTCAGAACCTGACATATGTTTTGACAGAATGTGTAGAAGGTAAATATGACTTTGAATGAAGGACAAAGTCAATCAAACACAAACTAATCCATGTCCAAATCACAACCCCAAAGCAGAGTAAAAACTTTGAAACTGATAAATAAGTTTAACAAGTTAACTTCCACCAGGAGAGTGAGGCCAGGTGCTTCGGTCGGGTAAACACTCCAGTCCTCCTATTTAGCTACATATCCAGGTTGAGAATGAAAGGAAAACGGAACCGGACGTTTCAGATTACAATTTCTCTTTGTACAGTAGTGCTTGGACCAAAATTGTGAACCCAATTTTTTCAAGATGTTGAAAAGATACCCAAAGGACTAAAATATGCGTGAAGTCTGAATCCAATTGCAATTTGGTCCACAATATATTAACACCGACTTAAATTGAGATTCACCAACATCAAACATTTCGTAGGACATCCATCTACTAGCAGACTAAATTCAATTATTCCATTGCCAGTTGATTCGTGGATACACTTTATTTTACTTTTTATAATACTACTTCAACTTTTTCTTGTATATTTACTATGGCAACAGTAACGATGGATGGAGGTAATGCCCTTCATCTAGCGGTACTATGTATATTGACTTTAGCACATTACCTATGATCATATATCAATCTTGACTTTCATAATGGATGGTCACTATATATTTATCGTATTTCTTTGCTCCATTCCTTTGTTTATCATTGTTACATTGGCTACAAACTAATTTATACAAGGCCATTGTACCTGTGATTTTAGGTGTCACAAATACAAGACCTGGTTGAATAGGAGTCACGTTACTATGGGTTGTAAAGGCAAGGAACAAGCATTTAACAAGGCTTTAAAATGAAAGCAAAATCCTTTCGAGAAGATGAAGACAATAATGGTCTCAACAATAAATCTCTGTACAAAATTATGTACATAGTCACTTACTCAATCTTAATCAGTCTTAATCTTGTCCAGACACAAAATGTCATAATTCAAAGGGACATAACTTGGTGAGGTCCACCAAGAACACATCACAACAATTAAAAGAAATACAAGACACAAGGAACCCTGGTAAAAAATCTTGACTTTCAAAATAATGAATCATGTTGCTAAATTATTTATAGCTAATATGGATGGCACAGACATACTTTATTCATTTCACTGGAGTTTTTGTTACGCACAAAAACACGCTATACAGGGTTTTGGCAGGTTACAAGGCCAAATGTACCCTTCGCCTGCCGCACAACCAGTATAACTTAGCAAAATAATGGACAATCTCTGTTATCAGCACAGTATAACTTATACTGTGCTGATAACAGAGATTGTCCATTATTTTGCTAAGTAGTGTCAAAGCTTATACATTGCATTGAAAATTATGCTCCTTGCTTAAAGTAGATTTTTAAATAAAACAAAAGACTATTTCAGTTCATATTTTTGTATTTTTTTTTTCCATAAAAAAATTCTGTTTCACATGAACAGTTCTGAAATTCATGAATTTATCACACTTATATAATTGTATTAAGCAATTTTACAATAATAGACATTGACATGTTTTGAAGACGGCAGCATCAAGACGAAAATTATGTTTTACATGCAAAATAAACACATACTGTATGCAATAAATAAATGTTTCTTAAAATGAAACATAAACCCTACCATACATCCACATGAACTGTAACACACACTCATGACTTACAAAATAAAGTGTATTCTTGCTTCCATGTTCATGAATTCACTGTAATTTGTTATGAAATATGAGAAAGCATCAATAGATATTGTTTCTTTACAAGGAACATTAAAATTTTCTAAATTGGAATCCATAGCAAAAATGTAAATTAGAATATCCCAATCAACTTATAGCTGAAATGTTTTTCTACAACCCTGTTATAGAATCAATTAAGTTGCATTATTCCATTAATTGCTTAGATATTTAGCATATAAACTGTATGGTGTAATTGGACCATCTTTAATTTCCAAAATTCACAGAGTTCCTGTTTAGAAAACTAGCATTCAAGTTGGTAAATGCATTATCAGGTGGTCACGCAGGCAAAAAAACGAAACCAATTGTTGCAAAGAATAGAAAATCAGAAGTATACCTTTGGTGTAGTAGATACATGTTTATATGTATCATCAGAAATCACAGTAGAGTATCATATTCATTATTATATTATGAATATTGCCATCATGTATCTGAAGTATCATGTGTAAGTAAAGTTTATGAACACAGAATTTTAAATAAAAAGTTTTTAATATCCATGACAACGAGTAGTTTAATCATCATCCCAGTTCTTGTTCTCCTTAGCCTTAGGTCCACCAGCTGGCTTGGCCATAATAATCTGAAATATAACAAAACATTAACATTTTATTCAGGCTAAAAATAAAAACCCAATGAATTGTCAATCTTTTCTATCAAAATAAGATTCATAAACAGCATATGTAATGCAGCGCATTAAACGAGTATCTCATAAACAGCATATGTAATGCAGCGCATTAAACGAGTATCTTGAAGACCAATGTGTTCTATGACATTTGTTCCACCTTTCAATCCATGACATTTATAAAGGCATATACAAAATTCTTTTTTTGTTAAACATGAATGTATAAGTATTTTTGATTTAAATATTCATTACCGACAGGTAAATTTAAGTAATAGAGATCACGCGTGTATATTTCGTCTATATGATATGAACACTAATCATGGGCAATGTGTATATGTATTAACTACGAATCCTAACACTACCTATATATTGGGTGGACCCTCTAATATGAATTTTGCTCATGAAAGGTCAAACAGAAAGGTCAATGTTGTTTGCCTATACAGTACAATGTCAAAATACAAACAGGAAGCCATGTGACCAGGTGCTAAAGACGGCAGACTTCATATCAAAGGGTATTGAGTTTTAACTCCCTACTATAACAAGACATTTTTTTCCTTTCGTTGATTAATGACTGTATAAGTGAGAAGTTTACTTTGAAAATAGGATTTTGTTCTATAAGTTAGTTACTTCATGCTACAGAACTGCAGATACTAGGTATATGTCTGATGAGCTCAACAGAACATGACAGATTTTAATAACATCTGACTTACCTGGTCTACCCTAAGTACAGTGCAGGCTGCAGCTGTAGCAAATTTGATAGCCCAAAATTTATTTAAATATAAATCTAGAACACCACTCTCTTTAGCATCTGTAACTCCACCAGTGTGTACCTGGATAAGAAAATTATATAATATATTATGCTTTGGTAAATGACTCTTTCATAGGAGAAACATTATAAATGAAAGTAAAATTTCTTTTACATATGTCAAAATTATAATTCATATAACATGTTGATGAAAGAGAAAAAAAAAATTCCACTGAAAAAACTTCTTTCACAGAACTTTTTTACATGATGAAGGGTATCGGAGTTAAAACTTAATGTATGATGGGGATTTTATTTTTGCTTTTTGTAGAGGTTCCCAATTTGATGGGTTTTTTTTTTGGTTTTTTTTTGTCAAACGTTGAATAAAAATTATCTGAATCTGCATAATTTGTTCACTTGCTTTGTAGAAAATCTATTTTTCTGATTAAGAGTGATTTTTATGTTATTTGAGGTTCTTGTATTATAAAAGCTTACTTCAATATCAACACCGTGATTCTTCTTGCCCTCTTGATGAGCTGCATACAATTTGGATAATACTTCTGTTGCCTAAAATTAAACAGCACAAAATGTTACATGGTAACAAGCTTACTTGATATATGCATATATGATTTTTTATGTAACAAAAAGTTACATTTTAAAAAGGTTTTAAAAGCAAAATTGTAAGGTATTTTGATTTTAATCTACACTCTCAACATTTCAAGCACTTACAAATCAATTCACAATGTTAATAGTAGTGAAGTGTTGAGATCCCATAAAATACCTTATATAACCTCAGATGTTATAAGTTATCAGCAGATATTTTCAGACCTGGATAACTTAGTTCATCATCATAGTTTTTGGTTAATGTTCAATAATGTCCATACATTGACTACAATACACCCTAACAAATGCTATATATTCAACTTATTTTAATTCACAATATTACAGATGATGTAAAAAAGCAAGTACCTTAGCTCCAGCATTTTCAGCCATTGCCCTTGGAATAACCTCTAGAGATTCAGCAAATTTACATACAGCATATTGTTCTAATCCTGGTAATCCCTGTATAAAGAGATATTATATGTAAATCAAAATTTATGTTTAACGTAAGAGTTGTACAGTAAATACACATATATCTGACATTTAACAGCCATCTTTCTATAACTACCAAGTTTTGGTGAATCTTGGAATGCCAACTATAAAACCTTAATTACAAGGACACTGGATCCTGTTAATGAGCAATTACATGTATGTACACCAACTGTTGTTTAGTAATTTGTCAGCTTTTTATGCTCATTCCATAAATAAATGCTAGACTAGATGGCTATATCAAAATGATAACTCATGAGTTTTGTTAAACTACAATTTAGATTTAGTGCAGTGAATGGAAAACAAAACTGTATACTGTTTTGATAAATACATGTATTTCATATTAATGGCTTAAATGAACTAGTACTTATCAGGTTTACTTACCTCTCCAAATGTTGTCAGTTGCTTAGCTAGTTCAATTTCTACAGCACCAGCACCTGGAACAAGTCTGGGATCCTGAATAAATATAAGTCAACGTTACAATAACTGATTTAATATTCTCTAATTTAAATTCTATTTAAAGTTTACATATGTAATATTTACAGCATTATGTGTAAATAAAAGTATTTAAACTGTAAAATAAGAGCTGTCAGTAGAACAACAGAATGCTGTTTGAACCTCTAGTTTATCAAAAATAGAGATATTAAGAGCTAGCTTATGGAATACTTACCACCTAGGTTCAAATCTCAGTCTGACAGATCAGATTGTTTTTTTTAAATTTTCTTGCAGAAGATCAGTCTTTCTTTGCATACTCCAGTTATCACTGCCTTGATAAAGTAAAAGAATCTTGACTATCATATAAACCACTATCATGGCACTCGACTCAAATGACTAACCTTTGTAAGAGCCTTAAATGTATTAACACCATCATCTATAGCTCTCTCTACATCATCCAATATGTTATCTGTAGACCCACGTATTACTATTGTAGCAATTGCACTTTCTTCTTTTTCTGGAAAATAAAAAATGAACATAAAAATTTTGACATGTTATTCAGTGGCAGACCCAGAAGGGGGGAGGGGGGTTTCCAGGGGGTCGGATCTCCCCATTTGTCCATAATATTATGTGTATCTCTTGCTGATTGTATAAAATTGCAGGATTTCTTGCTCAATTTCAAAACATTTCTGGGAGAGTGAGTGAGTAATGGTGTTTAACGTCCCAGTCAAGAATATTTCACTTATATCGAGACGTCGCCAGGTATAGGCGAAGGTGCAGAAATTTTGCCTGTGCGTTGCGCTTATGGCATTATACAGCAGGGTTCTTTAGCGTGCCAAGCCCTCCATGACACGGGACCTCGTTTTATTTTAAGTTCCCATCCGAAAGAACCGTGACTTTCATTTCATAATGCCGAGTGCTTGGCGAAAGAACAGTCACTACCCACTTTCAAGTCTTGGGTCAGACCCGGCCGGGGTTCGAACCCACGACCTTCCAATTTCTGGGAGAGGAGCATGCCAGAAAAATGTAACATCCCTTTTCCAAGATCTGCAACTTATCCTACAAGTGAAATGTGAGTCACTTCCATTAATGATTCTGAATGCCCATAAAACACTAGAAAGAATGAATAAATGAAGTATTATGAGAATGAAATGCTTTCAATAGTTACAAAACCCACAATCTATGAATGTTATTGGTATCCGATTTTTATTATTATTAATTTTTTTTTTTTTTAATTTTAAAATTATGAATGTTACAGAAAAGTGATGATGTTGTACTGACAAAATATGGATATTGGCAATGCAACATGTTGATGTAATATTTCGACACAAGTGCTATAAAGAACAGACACCACATGTCAATCCATACACCATTAATGTAGCCTACGATTACACTGTTAAAGCTACAAGTAAACTAGAACAGATGAAACCAAGTAGGCTTAAAATGAAACTATGGAAGAAAAATATTGTAAACATTGTAACTGGTTAAAAAACATAGCACTGTCGTGCTGTTGTACAGCGATGTTGGGAAAATTGTGTTGTGGCAAGACAGAATATAACCGAAAATTCGGGGGGGGGGGGGGGGGGGGGGGGGGGGGGGGGTCGTACTATGCATAGTCCGACGGACGTTTTTTTTTTTTTTTGGAAAAAGAAACGAATTTTTATGTACCAAACCATGTATTGCTGAATTAAATGGTAGAAAAAATTAATTTCATAAATATATGAAAAAGACAATCGGTAATTAAAATTTAAAAAAGTTGTACCCGATCGTTTTGTCATTTCGGATAGAGAGAAAGTAGTTTTGCAGATCCTACCGTCGCTATGAGGGGGTACATTCTAGCGGTTGTATGCATAACTGGATCATTTAGTTGTTTTACCAGTTCCGAATTTTTACTACTGAATAATCTAAAATGTCAATCCCGTTCAATTAAAGGAATCGCAAACTAACTTTCTCAATTTGCTTCTACTTGAATGTGTTTCTTCAACCGCTTCCGATTGTTGGTGACCTAGTTTAACGATGTAAACAAATCGTGATCACGGAAATGCTTTTTTCAAGAAAACATACTACCACGTGTTTTTTAGGACAGGTGTCGATATTTTGGAATCAGTAAACATTTGTATTATTACACCACATAAATTTTATTTCCTCTGCTTGTGGATGACGTCTGCAGCAGCGCTTATATGCGCTTATATGTTCCCTGTTCGGAACTGGTAAAACGACTGAATTTGAAATTTACACACAACACTGTACGAATTATCTCCCTTTCACGAAAGTAAAATCTAATCGATAAACATTTTAAAATATGACTCAATTGCCTCAACATTAAAATACGTTATCATAACCTTCAAAATAAATTTTAAATTTCCGCAGATTTCACGAAGAATTAATTAAACAACCTGCCGTTGCTGTTCATTTCTTAAAAAGTTATGATTTTACATCGTAGGACGCAAACTTCTCGAACTACTTTTTATTGTAAACATGAGATCAGTTCGCCAAATTGCAGAAATTATTAGATGCATCCCGTCGCAATATTTTACTAGATTCCGAAATGTATTTCGATAATTTATTCCAAATGTGCATATGTAATCAAATGCATTACCCGTCTCAGAATACATATCTCACGATAAAACAGATATACTTCTTTCACGCTCATTTACCAGGCGCACTATTTTCAGGTGTACTCATATCTTATAATTTCATAGCAAAGAAGCTCGATATCTTGGAAGAAAGTGACAACAATGTACACGTTCACTTTGTTCACGCTGTACAAAAACAACATTATAGTTGACAAAGTATATATAAAACACTATTCAGTCAGTAAACTGACAAGATGAAAAACATTACTCACCTGTCTGCAGGGTGTGTACCACTGCAACAATGTATACTTATGTTATTGAGAATTCAGAGAATTCAAAATGAATGGATGCACCGAGATACATTATGACAGGAAAACACCAGTTAATCCCATTATATTTCAACAGAAGATTGTATATACCCCGTTACCTCTGTACACAATCATCATTTTACCTGTGATAATTTGGCATTATAGAAAGTTTGTCTATGAAGTTAATTTTTTTAAAATGGGAAGTACCGTATATTCTCGCCGAAAACCCGCACTTTTTTGACAAAAATTTAAAATTTGAGAAGGGGGGTGCGGGTTATTCGTGCAGTTTTACAAAAAACTTGCTGCAGATATTGACGATCTAGCGTGAAATCGGTTGAATTTTCCATGTACTCCGGAAGTATATGTACTGAAAATGGGATAAAATCGTCATCACAATCGATGTTGGCCAATTTATTTCAGGATTGTATATTTATTATTTAATGTCTGAATGGCTGATGTAAAGTCAACATGTTTTAAGATATTATTTTTTACATGTATGGATACAAACGATGAAGATAGCTTGAATAAAACATGTACTTTTTGACTCCCGATCGTGAGATGGGGTAATACACATCTTGTTGTCACCGACAAAGGAAGTCAAAGTTTGATCATGCGCAAAGGTTGTGATATGTATTAACAAGGGGGGCGGTTATAGTGTTTTTAGACTAATGTTTCAGATTTAACAATACCGAACTGTGTATTATTAAAGTTGACGATCTATTGCTCAAATATCACCACATTATATTGTTCAGAATGACATGTGGAATTGCATTAATTAATAACTAGGACGACCTCCGGTTGTTTGAACTTTTGTGAAAAAATATTCGTATTCATTATTTTGTTACGTTTGAAATCTAAACATGTCGGAATTGCAAAT
Source organism: Anadara kagoshimensis (assembly GCA_021292105.1). Lineage (NCBI taxonomy): Eukaryota > Metazoa > Mollusca > Bivalvia > Arcoida > Arcidae > Anadara > Anadara kagoshimensis. Next base: position 65,168,384 of record CM037865.1, on the reverse strand, counting down.
TAAATTTGAATAAATTTTATTAATATCCCGATAAGCGATTGTCGAATCCTGGCACTTTTTACTCAAAACCGACAGATACGAAAGCGCCGTATGACCTCTGACATAGGAATATATAATTAGTGTTTGTAATGGCGGCGCTTTCTTCTTCAACATATACACACGGGTCCCGGTAATTATGGATGATTATATCAATGAATAAGGAATCGGGAATGGCTTCAATCATTAAACAAACAAGACACACGCGAGGTGTTACCGGGAAGACTTGATTAAAGTTAATTACAGGTGACCAGGTATTTACTTCTTTGCCGACGGCTATAATTTCTGTTACACGTGACAACTTTACTCATACTTACCTTAATTAATTATTTATTTATTTATTTATTTCAAACACTTTATTGATCAAACTTTATATAAAAAATATCACAAATAATAATAACAAAAATACAATAAAGATCAAAATTTACTTTCAACTTGAAAATTACCGCAACTTCCGGTTTGTCGATCTTCCATAAAGCCTTGAATTATCAAAATATTTTTTGGGTGCGGGTTATATTCTGCGAATACAAATATTCCTGGGATATTCGGGGTGAAATAGGGGTGCGGGTTATGCCCCAGGGCGGGGTTTAGGCGAGTATATACGGTAGACAGTAATGATACTAAGGGAGCAATGTTCTCAAAACTCTGGTGTTCTGAAAATATGGTTGAAAAGTTTGCATGACAATACAGACAGCAATTGAAGTGGCTGAAAATGTGGCTGTTTTATGCTGATTCTGTGCAGTTATTTATGTACATGTACATACAAAAATTACAAATTGAGTTATGTCCCTTTTTCAGCCTGGCATTAATATTTTGCAGAGATGTCAATAAAACCCCGTAGCCAGCGAAAAATGCCTGCTATTCTCTTAAAATATGCTGGCTACTTTGTATTTCAAATGGTTGAATTGAATGTCTAATTAATTTTTGGTGCCAATGAACTGACTATTACTTTCAAAATTTTTTGTTTTTACCTTGTTTAAATACTATGACATCTGTTTCTCCTATTTCATCTACGTACACGTTATCACAGTAACCTTGTTCTTCGGCTGTGGGTGGGGTCTAAAAAAATATAAAAAAATTACTGATTGTATACATCATAAATAAACATTTAGTCTATAAAAAAAAACTTAAATCAAGAGTACATTAGATATTGACGCATATGTTAGGAATAAGACAGGTGCTATTATGAATTTTGTACAAACAAGCTAAAAATTATTTATCACAAGTTCTCATACACAAACAAATCAAGTCAAATTTTCAATTGTTTGAACTTCAATATATTGTTTTTGTTCCAATTACATTTCAGATTACTGGTGGTAAGAATCTATAAATGGCCCATTCTTTAAATTGTAGACATGGTTAAATCCTGATTGCTGCCCCTGTCTAATGACTGGACTTACTATAGTAATTCCTGGATAAATGTATCTCAAAGATTTTTGAGTGAATGGAAGTTTTACACTATACATATATGTACTTACTATTCTAGGTAAGGCTGTAGCACCTATGGATTGGAAGTTTTACACTATACATATATGTACTTACTATTCTAGGTAAGGCTGTAGCACCTATGGATTTACAAAGACGTCTGAGGTCAAATTTGGACATCAATCTGACTACCATTAGACCATATTTATTACAATAATGTAATGCTAATTCTCCAACTTTACCACCAGAAACAATTACTTTGCAACCAGTGTCTGCAATGCTTTTGATTTGCTAAAAAATAATCAAATTACATTACATGCAAAAACATGTCAAAGCCAAATATACATTGTTTTTCTAAAGTTAATTCAATTTGACCTTACATCCATCTTTTCTTATCCGAGCATTTACAGAAACATCAAAAGTTTATTGTTACTGGTAAATAACTGAAAGGCTTTTTGAGAAATGTTTCTGAACATGAATGATTAAAATGCAGTTTAATGCCCCAGTAAAGATTATTTCACTATGTTGTGATGTCACCAGCAAATGTCTGTTACAGTCAAACCTGTCGATAAACACAACTTGAGGGAACCAATAACAGTGACCTTTATATACAGGTTCAAACAAAATGATTAAAGAACAATTGGGACACAATTCTACTGGCCTTTATAAGCAAGTGATCCTTGTATAGAAGTGACTTTTAGGACAGGTTGGACTGTATTTATATTATTTGCAATATGCTAATTACAATGATAAGTGAATGTTCTTTTACCATGACACAAAAATCAATTTTTAGGTCTCATCTGTAGGACCAACATGTGGCCTTGCCTCCTAAAGGGATTAGTAACATCAATAATCCAGACATAAATCCTCTATGTTTTAGACTTATGAAGATTAAAGACTACAACTTACAACTGCTGTATTCACTGATGTGACTATTTAATTATATACTTTGTATTATCAAATTCCCAAAGATGCCCTAAACTTGGGTTATATTTTTATATCCCTGGTATAAAATTCCAAAGTAACTGACCTCTTCCATTTGATTTTCTTCACCTTTACTGAAGTCCATCAACTCTGCAGCTGTTTTAATTAAAACAGTTCCCTAAAACAAAACCAAAATCAACATATATTATAAAATACACAAAAAGTATCAGTGCACAATACAGTGAGAATTTGTTTTCAGGCAAAGTCAGTGTGTAAGGACAATGTCTTAAGATGTAACTGAACCGGGAAGTGAAAAAGAAGGACAGTATAAGGATGCTTTTTGTTTGAAACGTTTTTTTCTATACACTTGAAATGTTGTATAGACTGACATTATCTTGTGAAGTTGAAAACAAGGATCTTTCAAAACTGTCCAATAACATACTATAATTCTACTTATATCAAGATGTTGCCAGCTTTAAAAGTACTGTTATAGAACCCTATACTTGTGATATAAGCTTTTAAGCATCAAGGATCATAATCAAACCATATTTTTTGAGTTTGTGACTTTTATTTATCTAAATATAAAAAGAAATGAAAAACAAATTTTCCACTTCCAAATGTTTACTTCTCAGGCCAAATTCAACCAAGTATATTTAAGCATTTAACTTTGTAATCGATCTATGATGATTTAGATAGAATGGCTCTCACGCTAATTTGTCATAAACTGCGAAGTCATGAGTCACGGCGTCAGAAAATGAAAGGTCACACATGAAGCTTTCTGTCTATCCTATGATAGACTGAATCACTCGTCAAATAGTTTATTACAGAGAATTTGATTTGGATTGTAAATATAACAACATAGTTTGGGGTGACCTACTGTTTATTTAGCCTATTTCGGAGAAAGCAAGATCGCAAAATACTCTATAAATTTTAATACGATGGGTACAAATCAATGATTCTTTTACTTATATGAGCCGTAACTTTTGTTTCAGTTCCATCCTTGCTTAATTTATCATTTTATGCGTCAAAATATAACCTGGGTGGGTGTTTACAATGGTAATCATTTTTACGAAATGGTGGGGTTCTTTATGTTACGTAGTCATGACGAAAGAGTCGACTATTTACGTAGGTTAGTGCAGCTCAAGAACGGATTGATTTTTGCGTAACCGGGATGACCAAAATCGATTTAATAAAGTAATAAAGTGAACTACCTTTCTGCATTTTCAAACTTTTGAAAAAATTGACATAAATTGAAACTTTTAAACTCAACCCGACCTTTGAACTACCCTTCATTGTACCCCTTGCGAACCTACGTAAATAATAAATTCTTCCGTCATCATTACGTCACACGAAAGACTCCGCCATTTTGTCAAAATTTTTACCATTGTAAACACCCATCCAAAACATGTTTTGGTGCATTAAAGGTGTTATAATGCTCGGATTAGATCGAAATAAGGATTATTAGCAACGACTTGGCTCATGTGAGTAAATGATTATTTGATTTTTAACCGTGTCATTCAAATCTTTGAGATATTAGCGTTATTCCTTTCTCTCCAGCAGAGTAAACGGACAGTAAGTGGCTTATTTGTAGATCTAACACTAATTAACTTTGTTACCATAGTGATAACACAAATGTTTTATAGTTATTGTTGTACTGTACCTTTGTTTCTGTCTGTGTGCTATCAAGAGGACAGGTATATACAGCTATCTTACACTTGGCAGCCTTTATAATGTCCCCTTCTATGGCTCGTTTAAATACCATACCCTGTAGAACTTGTGACTGATGTACTCCAGCTCCCTGTCAGAGGACAAAAACATAAAAATATACTAACATTGATACTATTGTCTGGTTTAAGGGGTTATCTTTTTTTTTTTTTTAAAAAAAAACAACGTAACTTTCGTTTTTTAACTGTCTCGTGGACAATTAGGTTTTAAATGTGTTTTAAAATATGTACAGATTCTTTAACCTTGTTGTGTGACAGTCTAATAAAATTTTAATATTTAGTAGTAGTAGTATTGACCATACATCTTATACAAATATGACAGATATACAATTATTGTTTTTGAAAACTGAAAAAATATGTTAGGCACTCAGTATAGATGAAAACTGGGATAGAAAACCTTGTCAAGACATTTAGTGCCATCTTATCGATAATAATTATTTTGTATAACCTCTATTTAAGAACCCCGTGTATGTATATTGATTGAACGACGCCCCAGTCAAAAACATATCGATACATTCCTTTTATGAATAGGATATTTTTTCCTATCCCCTTACATGTCCTGATATATATATTTTACTGTAGCAATCATAATTAACTTACCAGGATTTTAGATACTCTGATATTGTCTACATTAAAATTAATCTTCTGTGGCAAAACAGATACTGTAAAACAGAAGAATTATAGTAATGACAACACAAATGATGAAAACATACTAATAATAAACTTCAAAGCCACAAGTATTCAACTTCTTTATCACATGGGAAAATGTAATAAAGGAATTTGTTTGGTTGGAATGGTGGTTATGTCCAGACAAAATTATTTTAATGCTTAGATCTAGGTGGTCAGAATTGGGACAGTGGAGAAAATCTATGCAGTAAGGCACACTGTTACTAATGCTGTAGAAATATATGTCAAAAAGGTCTTAGAACAAATGAAATGCATATTATTAAATAAAACTATTAACAGGTTTATTGCTAAAACACATATACCCCATGCCCTTCTTTAATTAAATAAATTGCAAATTAATAATTGAATATTTTAATTTGTATCAAACAATGAATTGTTTCCTGGTTGTTCTTGGTGACAAGGAAGTTATGGTGTATAAAACATTTTGCCTGAAACTTATTTAAAAATAAAACTAAAATCATGATATGGAATTGAGGAAGTTTAATACATTATGTAGATTAATAATGACCAATAGAATCACCTATATAACTTTAGTTGACATGACCTCCCTATCTATCCATACAGTAACAGGTCAATTTTAATTATTTTTGATTAAACATATATATACATGTTTCCTATATTCTATTTAATGTCAGATAGATATTTTAAATCTCGTCATCATGATATTGATACTTCCTGTACAACTTGCCTATTATTTGTTTAAAGATAAATAGTATCCTTATCAAAAGAACTTAAATGTCTTGTACATCTATAAGTAAATCATTTCTATATCAAGCAAATGAATTAATTACTTTATAATATGTTAAATGTTTTGGTGTCACAAATATATTGAATTCAAATATTTCACCATAAACTGGTAATACAATAAATAGAAGAACAATAAATATTTGCTTCTTATACAGGGTCGATATTTTATTGGGCTGAAATTTTTTAGGATTTTTCTAGGAGTTTCCAAGGAATATAGGGCTATTTTCAAATAGTTGAAATAATATCCAATTAATAGCAAAGGAAGTCAAAGAAAATTAACTATTAAACATTATTTCCAATTTCACAATGGGATTCATTGCGAGGCTTGTATCAAATGCTTTTGTGTTAGTTGGATAAGTTTGTAAATCTGTTCTGATCGTAATGTTTTCCAAGGACAAAAAAATTTAAGTACTTTTCTGGGTGCATTTCTTTTTCCAGAAATTTTTCCATGAAATTTCAAGAACTTGTCCATGTTATATATTATATCAGTCACTCCCCCCCCCCCCCCCCCTTAATTTTCAATTTTTAATTTTATTTTAAAATTATAGACACAACACTGATATTATCAAGTGTAAACAATAAAGACCATTATTATCACATTTTCCATTTAGCTCTCAAAACCCAAACCAGGAAATAATTTTTTTCTGATAAATCTACTTCCTTATTCCTATTCCAGTACATGACACACAGTTCAAATGATCAATGATAACTATACTTACTACATGCACTGGCAATTAAATCAGCTAGGAAATCTTCATTACCATATTGTTTACTCATTATAGCTGCTCTGATACATTCTGTCACTCCTGCTTTGTTCCTTAAATCTTTTTGTTCTCTGCATACCAAATCTACAAAAAATTTAATAATTTTCAGAAATTGTTGTATTTGTAATGAATATACTCCATATATTTTAAAAAAATAAGATGTTATATTTGTAAATGTATTAACATGTCTTTTTTGAAGATAAATGTACACCAGTGGCATTCAGTGACTGTGAAATTTAGACATTTATAAATTTAAGATGAATTCAAAATTTTTGTTTAAAACAAGCTTGTAAAAATTTGTGTGAATATATAAGTTATTAATTACAAGCAAGAACTAAAATCATAGTTCAGCACTCTACACCAAGGTTAAATAGAACTGTCTCTTGAGAGCCAAATACCCTCGCCTCCAACATCTACAAGACAAGGGTTTAATTACCTATGGCTAATTTTAGTTCTTCTGATGTGCCAAAGGACACTGTAATCTCTCTTGTAAAATGGTTTGAATATCCCACTGGTAAAAAATGCATTACCTATTGCTTATTATGTGTATCACTAACATACTTTTTGATATTCAGTTATTTATATTACATACCTGGTAAAAGTTCCAAAGCTTTTTTACTAGCGAGTTCATAACCTTCTGTAACCTCCGTTACTGACAAACCCTGTAGTTAAAATTAAATTGATAGTATAATAACAATCACAGTTATGTAACATTTCTTCAAAGAAAATTAATTTGAAATATTTTATCACGCTTAAAAATAATTCAGGGGTTGAAAATTTTTTCAGATAAGTTAAAGCCCAGGACTTTTTTATACAGAAAATCAAAAGCCCCCAATTTTTTTTATCAAGTCCAGAGTTTACGGCAAAATCAAGAAAGACACAAATCAATATGCATCATTTCTATCGGCAGTTAGAGGTTTTTTCGGCAGTATTTACAATAGGCCTACATGTCTGCATTATCCTCATCATAAATGATTCATGGAAATTTGTCAGTCCATGGCTGTTGAAACAATCGGACACGCTTGTCCTTATCATATTTGGTGTCTTTATTGTCTTGTGACTTTCTTTTCTGACCACTGGAGCCCGATGTAGTCTGCTTGTTAGATGTGAAATTAAAATTCAACAGCGACATACAGTAATCGGACATGAATATTTGAAGCAATTACAAGCGCTATAACTATCTAGATTTTTCCTTATCAATTGAACGCTTTAACTGCCTACCTAATGACTAACATTTCTTACAAGCACTGTAATGATCAAGAATGAATGTAAACAACAACAGGGCAAGGTGACTACAGATGGTTTTTAAAGATTTTTTCAAGACAGTCAGAAATAAAATTCATTGGTCTTCTGAGTATTTAAGCCCGATGGGCTTTTCAGTAGATTTTTTGCCAAGTCCTGCTTGCCAAATTTCTAGTCCCGGGCGTCGGGCTTGAAGAATTTTCAACCCCTGTAATTATACAAAAATGTGTAACAAAAATGCCTCAATTCTACTAAACTGGTTAGCTCGTATATTGGACCGAGTCGTCTGCTATATTCAACTGTGATATTGCAGGTGAATATACTAGCACTCTCAAAGTCACCACAAGTATGCACTAGTACAAAACAGATCAGAAACAAGTACACCAACCAACCAACCAATATCACTTAAAAGAAATATACAGTCATAATGTAGGTGACAAATATCCTTAAATAGGCAGCAAGTATGGAGTAATTTGTATTACAAAACATATTCAGAAAATGTAAATTTACTGGTAGGTGACGAATTTTATCCAAATCCAAACAAGTAGCAGACAACTTTTGTCACCTTGCTGACTTTATTGAAATCACTGTATATATATATTTTTTCTTCATACACTCAAGATTGATCATCACCATTTGTCTTGACGATGGCCTTACATTATCTTGCACACCATTTTTAATTGAACCATAAATATCTGAAAATTGTTTCTTTGACAACAACATAAATACAAACCATTTTAAGTAGTGTTTCAGCATTATGTAGTAGTTCTCCTGAAAAAACTAATACAAAGTTTGTTCCATCTCCAACTTCTTGTTCCTGCTGATGTGAAGCTAACACCAACATCTTAGCTGCTGGGTGCTGAACTTCAAGCTCTCTAAGAATGGTCGCTGCATCATTGGTGACAAACAGTTTTTCTAAATGATTAATTACCATTTTATTCTGACCTGTAAATAGCAAAATAAAAATAAAAAGAAATTACCGATAGATTGAAGTTTTGATGACAACTATCGCACAACTTTCTGTTATGATTTTGCTGGGTATAGTACCTGGCGGGTATTAATTGATTAGTTTATAATAACTGGACATAAGTCCAAAACATCCTTAAATTTGATGAAAGATATATGAAACAGGTAGGTTTTATTACAATTTATGAACAAAAGATGTGTGTGCAAGTCACATTGTATTGAAGTTCCCTCCCTATTGTTCATTATCTACCACTGCAAACTACTATGAGGCAAATTCATTGAATTAGGACCCACCAGAAAGTTCTCAAGTTTTCTTTGAAAGGTGGGGGATAATAACATTTTTCCATTTAACCCATTACTGCGGAAGTTTTGAAGATTTTTTGTAATGTGATACTAACTTATACCCTTACAGTGCCTACTTTGAGTATGTTGTGAAATTTGGCCCATACATGACAATTATAAAGATTTTATATTTTGGTTATCAGACATTTGAATTTCCTTTTGAATGTGGTCAAATCATAAGTACAATGCATATCAGACAAGACTAGTGATAGTGAGTCTTAAATTATAAGAAAACTATTCAATTTCCTTCATGTGCAAAAAAGAATCCAGCTCACCATGAGGCCCTAAAGCTGAGCGAGTTGTCTTAGCCAATTCTCTACAAGCATCAATGTTTCTGTACACAGCTTCATCTAATCCAGAATAGTGCTAAAATATAAAATAAGTCAAGGTCAGAAACAGAAGAAATGTAGTCATAGAAATAAGAGAATTGATTTAATGATATATATTTTTTGTAATTACAATATAATGATGGACACAAAAGAAAATACCTTAAGTTATTTTTAAAAGCAACATTTGTTATCTGTTATTCACAGAGAAAATTTGGTGAGAGATATATTTGCATCACATTAATTGGCTTTAGTTTTATCATTACTTCAGGTACACTTGTAGCACTGATGTCAAAGACAATGTTTACAGTGTAAAAATGACTACCGGTAATCACTAATAAAGTCTAATAGAGTTCTTGAATTTTATATCATTTATATCAAAATTATCAACTGCAACTGATTCAGAACTCAAGTTCTACATTGACCAGTGCAGTATCTGGTAAAACATCATAATCATCAGTCTATAGACAGACTGGTTAACATATTATTTCCAATCTTGGTTAAAATACAAGTAAAAAAAATGATGACAATGACACTTGCAACCATGCATCTCAAAATAATGTGGTTGTAACATGCTTGAAAATCCACTAGAAACCTGCTTGAATGATTGACCCACATTTATGGGCTCACAGAAATCAAAAGCAAGATAGACTGGCAAACCCTACATTATTACTGCCACAGACTAGCTGAATTGGGGAAGTGATGGGGTATGTCATTCCATTCAGAGAAATGTTCATAGAAAAACAGTCCATAGAATTTGACTACTCTTTGAAAAGATCAAGCTAGCCAATGAAGAGTACAGAGACTCTGAGTCACCAGAAACTGCTGTGTAACCATCACATTGATAATATAGTGAAGAAAGGCAACAGCACCCTTGGCTTCCTATGTAGAAATTTACAAATTCGCAATGAGACAGTCAAAGCATCAACATGCAAGGTATCATACTAGTCCATACATCACAAGAGTACAGTCCATCAGTCTACTAGAATCCCATAGTAAGACACAGATCAGAAAGTTTGAGATGGTTCAGAGGAGCGCTTACCAGTCTGCTGTTACCAACAACACCAGCATGCTGGATCATTCCAAGTGGAACATTCTTGAGACAAGAACGACACATGCTTAACTATGTATGCATAATATCTAATAATATTGTAAACAGCAGACAGGTAACCTACACCCGATCCAAGAGCCAATAGTACAACATACACTAGGTATACCACTATGGTTACCTCAGTTGGTAGAGTGCTGGCCATGTAAGTGAGAGGTTGTGGGTTCTATCCAGACAGGGCCCCACAAACGCCGATAAGGTCATTCGGCGGTTAAAAAAAAAAAAAAAAAAAAAAAAAAAAACACCCTCATTCATAACCCCCCCTCCCCTTCTTCATTGGTTTATAGAGCTTTTTGATGGAGCTTACATTTCGTCTGGAATGTTACACAGCAAAAATCTACTTTCAGATGCTTCCTTTCTTCTTTTTATTCATGAAAAACTTTATTCATCCAAACAGTCACCACAAAGTCGGGAAGGACTACAGCCATGTGCTTTGTTTACTTTCTGTCACTATCATGATTATGTCCCTTTAATACATGTTATTCAAAGCAGACTGGGTAACGACTATTTGTCGGGTTAAAGTAAAAAAAAAAACATGGCTGTCACATGTTTTACTGCTTACATGGTCTTAATCATTAAAATCTGGGTTTATTTAGAAGAATATTAAAGAGATCATGATTTTATTATCGTCATACAGCATTCCTATGAATAAGGAATATATAATAAGGTAATTTTGTTCATCTGCCTTGTGCAATACACATCGTTTGCCTGCAGTAGCTCTGTTCCAAAACAGATGGAGATTTTCTTTTTTGTGCCAAATATTCAAAAAGGATTCGAATAACAGCCAACTAATATTCAAATGCTTAATTTGGTATCCTTTTCAGCTCTTTTGTTTCACCTCGCTGTTTGAATCATCTCCTTAAAACATGAAGCAAGGCATAAATAAAACTGAGGCCTCATAAGGTTTTTGTTTACACGGTTTGTTGAACACACGTGGTCTCTGTAATAATTAAGTGATTAGAGGATTAACTCTGGTGATGATTATAAACCGTCAATGATTAATTAATCATCACACTGATTGTACACCTGTGGGACACGTGGCTTCATCTTAAAGTCTCATGTGATTTCTCGATCGTGAACTAATCTAAATTGACAAGACAAAATTTAGAAGGTTTATGGGGGAAAAACCGAATGACCGAATTTCAATTTGGCGTTTTATTTGCCAATTCTAGCAGATTTTGGCGATTTGTGGGGCCCTGGTTCTATCTCAGCCAGGTCTGACCCAAGACATGAAAGTGGGTAGTGCCAAGCATTGGCATGATGAAATGAGTCAGTTCTTATGAATTGGAACTTAAAATAAATGAAGTCCTGTGTCACGGTATGCCTGTCACAATAAAGAACTCTACTGTATAATGCCACCAGTGTAACGCACAAGCAAAATTTCTGCACCTTCATAAGATGAAATATTCTTGACTTGGACTTTAAACACCATTATTCAACTCAACATACTCAAGAAACTACATTACACCAGTCATGGGATGCAAAACCCAAGAAATAAATCTGTGTTTTTCTTTCTACTGTATTGCAACAAAGAAAATGTTGCCAAATGACAGTGAATTACTCTTTATTTCCATAGAAATTAAAACAAACAAAATGTTGGCACTATTGAGATTTTACATGTTGAAAAACAAGGCAAATGGTGAATCCTGTTGCACATATGACATAAAACGTCACCTAGGACATCACTTTCTGTGTAAACATTGCCATTTTCACCATGTGAAGTCCCCATAGCACCAACATTTCCCTTTCTACAGAAATATGTTATGTCTCAATTATGAAGCCCACGAAAGGCTACATTTAAAACTGTACAACAAATGTGAAGACCAATTTTTCTATTGTAAACTTTCCTTTTCTTTACAGCAACATACCTGCTTCTCCTGCTTATTGTGTATTTGTTTCCCAATTAAAATGCTATGGTAGAGCTTGTTCCCACTATGGGAACTTTATATAACGAAGCAAGCTGCTTACAAATAAATTGTCAAGAGGGACATTGCAAGCCTAGGCTTATCAGGGCCCTTAACAAGTTTTATGAATGTCATCAGTATTGTTGATAAGTTTGATGTCTCTATGTCCAGGATTGCCCTACATATATTTGATGTCCCATAGAACTTTCCATGTTCCTTTTACTCAATTTTGTTAACACACTTGGCAGGTGTAGCTAGCTAAACAGGAGGTGCTTACCTTTTTGGAGCACCTGTACTCATTTCCCTCGTGGAAGTTCATGTGTGTTTAACCTAATTTGTCTGTTTCAAAGTGTTTACTATGCTCCTGGATTGTGATTTGGACATGGATTAATATATTTGTTTTTTGTTATGAATTGCAGATGTGCATACAGATTGTCTTTACAAAGTAGCAGTCTGGATAGCTCAGTGGTAGAGCACTCCCTTATAGTGCGGGAGGTCCTGGGGTTCGATCCCCTGTCAGACCCTGCATTTTTCTCTTTGCTGTTACATTTGGGGGCTCATCCAACACTGGGAAGTAGCCGACCAACAGGTTGGTCCCAGGGTGGAACCTGGTGGTTTTGATTCAAGGTTACAGACCTCAGTTGTAACTTGACACTCAAAATTTGCCAATTTTGGCCTTAACACACTTAGTGTTATGCACCCATATTTCAATAATTTTGCTGAAACAACATGAATGTCGATACTTTTTCAATTCAAGAGAATTAAAACAATATTTCTTTACTGCATTTATGACCCAAATGCAAATTTTCACAATTTTGGAAAACATTTTGTTTCCATGGCAACCACACAAAAAATTGCAAAATATTACCCCCAAATAGGCCATATTCATAGAATCAGATGGTAAACAAACCTCGAACTACATACAATGGCACACATTTTTCCTGAATCCTTAAATATTCCACTTTTTCTTTGTGAAGGAAAAACAGGGTCTTGTCCGATTCATTTTTTTCAGAAATTTGAGAAATGTGCCAACCATGCTAAAAGCACATGGCAATGTTTACACCCAAAATGTGGTCTTGCCATAGGAAGTGTATGCTGCGGTGGAAGTCCTTACGCCGGAAATATAGTGCTATAGTCAATCAATTCAGGTTTAAATTTTTGCAAACCTAAGAACCTCTCACCTTGGCAATATTGCAAAGTACTACCTATTAACAAATTTAAATAAGCACGGTCTAAGGAAAGGCATCTGGGTTTGTTTTATGCACTACTTTTGACCGTCCCACATCTGGCCTTATCACGACTGAGGTCTAATACCATAAGGCTCAGGCTAAATTTCAAAACTCAGAATTTTACTTATTTTAGTTCATATTCTGAAAGAAGACAATATTCTGAATTAAATGATATATAACATGGTGCTGGTGTTTGCAAATTTTGCCAAAATAGGCTTCATTCAACTGATAGGGTATCATTCCATAATATGGTCATTTTACAATCATGTAGACTGATTTTGGCAATTTTGGCCAAATTAATCAAACTCATTGGAGTTTAAATGCTTTTTCCAAATGACTTAAAACCAAATAATAAACAGAGAATTACATTCATAGTTGTCTTATTCTGAATGTGCATATCAAAATTTTACATTCAAACTCTAGTTTTTGCCAAATTGTTGCCAATTTTGCCAAATCAAAAGGAATGAATATCAAAACAAGTAAAAGTACAGCACAAGCTGAATTTAATCAATTAAAATTTGCAAATAATGCCAATAACTGTGGAATAGTCCATGAAATTTTGAATTTTTGTATCAATATCTATTGAAATTCACTTGTTTCCAGTTAAATATCAAGAAATTTCATACTGCATAATAGAGATAAAGGGAGATAATTCTTGAATTCCATTATTCAAACACCTCCAAATGTTTTGATGACATCACAATTGCAAAATATGATGTCATTGGTTTTAGGGTACACTAAAATTTGAATTTTATGCAGATTCATATAGTTAAAGTTGATGAATATTGGTTGCAAAAAATGAATTGCTGCAATATGCAGACTGTTTTGCCATGTTTAAGCTTTTAGGATAGCACACACTGCCAAATATAGGACAAATTGAAATCCATTCAGATTGAACAATTGGTACATTTATTCTTGTTGACTCAGTTTCCATGGTGATTTCAATGTTTACGCATATAAAACAACTGTTTTCCAATAGATTTTGCAAGAAAAGTAACTAATATAATGTAAAAATTGTCCAAAACAGCTCATAGTATCTCCTAAATACATAAATCAGACAATTTGACCTTTTTGCACTTAAACTGACCTTTGACCTTTTACACTGAAAACCATTGCAAATGAGTTCATTCCACATTTTTCCAAAGTGACTGATATTCAACAGTATAAAACAAGTATAAACAAGATTTTCTTCATGAATTTTATGACTTTTCATGGTTTTGTATTCTTTCTTATGGTTACAGACCTCAGTTGTAACTTGACACTCAAAATTTCCCAATTTTGGCCTTAACACACTTAGTGTTATGCACCCATATTTCAATAATTTTGCTGAAACAACATGAATGTTGATACTTTTTCAATTCAAGAGAATTAAAACAATCTTTCTTTACTGCATTTATGACCCAAATGCAAATTTTCACAATTTTGGAAAACATTTTGTTTCCATGGCAACCACACAAAAAATTGCAAAATATTACCCCCAAATAGGCCATATTCATAGAATCAGATGGTAAACAAACCTCGAACTACATACAATGGCACACATTTTTCCTGAATCCTTAAATATTCCACTTTTTCTTTGTGAAGGAAAAACAGGGTCTTGTCTGATTTATTTTTTCAGAAATTTGAGAAATGTGCCAACCATGCTAAAAGCACATGGCAATGTTTACACCCAAAATGTGGTCTTGCCATAGGAAGTGTATGGTGCGGTGGAAGTCCTTACGCCGGAAATATAGTGCTATAGTCAATCAATTCAGGTTTAAATTTTTGCAAACCTAAGAACCTCTCACCTTGGCAATATTGCAAAGTACTACCTATAAACAAATTAAAATAAGCACAGTCTAAGGAAAGGCATCTGGGTTTGTTTTATGCACTACTTTTGACCGTCCCACATCTGGCCTTATCACGACTGAGGTCTAATACCCAAGGGAGTTGAATCGAAAAAAGGAAGGAAGGAAGGAATGTAGCAGTCTTGGTAGCTCAGTGGTAGAGCACTTGCCTATTGTGTTGGAGGTCTGGGGTCTCAATCCCCAGTCCAATCCTGCATTTTTTCTCTTTCCTGTTACATAACTAGTCTCAAGCGAATGAGCGATATCAACCATTATTCAACGTTATGTGATATACTTTGGAAATGAAGCATATTTCACTGTCACATACACAGACTCTCATAGCAACACTTTTTAAACGAATGCATTAGACAGAAAGCAACAGGTTCATTTCTACATCGCTAAATTGTTCACTAGTAGCTATTGGTTATTGATTCACAAGAATATTCCTCTACAATAACTTTATTAATGATAAATTCAGTTTTTGTCCCAACTTGTTAGGATTTGTCATAACTTTGAAAGGGAGAAAACTCTTCATTCTTCTCCAATAAATAAAATTTAGAAATACACCCAAATATAATCCAAGATTGAATTTCAAACAAAGAGACAGTTTGAAAAGGCTTCCTATATTCTAACTGCTTCATCATAACTAAAGTTAAGTGTACCAAAATGAAAAAGAAAATTTCGTGTTCCGGAATATTCTAGAACTGACTCCAGAGAAAAGCATGGTTGTCACATGTTTGTTTATATTCGAGAGATGTCCAAAATCTAACCAAAAAAACACTGATGTACAGCGATGAAAATGAATTAGAAATAAATCTTTCTGTTTGAGAACAAAATGATATTTCATATTCCATTCATAAAACTTTGTTCAAACTTACCTGAGCACCATCTTTTAGCATTTGGCCGAAGCCAGGTGCCTTAGGAACGTGAAGCGCCATGCCTAATTTCTGATGTATCCCACAATGCAATCGTTACTAACGGAAATAAACGAAAAACACCGAAGAAAATAATCGGAATCTAATCGTCGGGGCGCATGTCGATTGTGTTGACAAGAGCAGAAGACAATACACAAATTTGGGTTTGTTTATAGTGTCATTCGTGGAATATATGTGTCTTGGATGGTGGAATATTAACTTTAATAGTTGTACAAGAATATGAAGAGGAGAAATGCCGAATGTGGAAAGCTACGACGCCCTCCAAAGAGGAGCAAAATAACGGAAGGTTTCTACGGAAGGTATATTTTCCATTCCAATATGGCAGCAGTCTTGTAATTATCATATGTAAAACAAGACATTTTACACGAACATTCTACATCCTTAAGGTTTCTTACTTTGCCATTCGATGATTTGTATGTAGCATGTTAACAAAGATTTACAGGATTCGCGTATTTGTTTGTGTTTATTACGAGACGAATTAGTAATCATGGTCATCTATGATTGGATAAATTATGACATAAGGAATTTTTTTAGGCATGTTCAAAGATAAGGCGCACAATGTGCAGGTGTACCATTTACCTTTGGATAGATATATATGTGATATTTGGATATCACTAAATTCAGGAGAACTGAATCCACTGGAGCATATCAATATTTATCAATGACAGTAATAAAATGATTAATGTTAATATCATCACCCCCCCCCCCCCTCCAGTGTGAAATGTGGTTAAACCATGTGGTGCATATAAAGGTTTGCATATGACCCTCATTTTATCCAGTTAGATGGAAACTTTTCCACTATTGATTCCCTAAAATGTTTAATTTATCATTGAAACATCAAATTTTCACAATCATATCTGAAAAAATAATTGATTCACACAAAATGTCTGGGTCATTCACTCATTGTCAATATTGATAACTTACTACTTGCATGTATCAGTATGAATCTTTTCCATGTGATTAAAAACTCCTATCTTGGGGGTGGGCATTCAATTTAATGACAAAAATGACCAGTGGCGTGGTTATCACGTTGGTGAACACAATACATTTGTCATCTGACTTTGGAAATTAAATAGAAAAAGAAGCTTACAGTGCTCTACATTAACTTTTATTCTAACTTGTCCCATTGGACAAGTAGAAGAAAAAGTTTGTTTTCTTTTGGCAAAACAGACTTGTCCGAAAGTTCACAGTTAAATTCAGTACTACATTTACTGAACAACTAAAAGCTACAACCTGGTTGTTTATTAACTCAAACCTGAAGTAATTTAGTGCTCATTGTTAATGATAAGCTGTGTGGTAAACCTGTTCACAGTTGTAAATAATTTAATATCAATTCGCTTGACAAACTTTCATGGAACAAGAGAACTTGTTTTTGTTCGTAAGATGTCATAGAAATCTTTTTCCTCCTCAGATTTTTTTTTTGTTTTTTAAGAGGACCACGTGGAAACTCAAATTTGGACAGATCCATTGCCTGTGTAAACAATCTACGTAAATTGAATGCTTCAGTGTTGTTAAAGCATATATATCAATCTTAAGCACAGGAGAGTAAGATTATAACCTTTTTCCAAAGTATTTGACATACAAGTTTCGGTCGATAATATTGTTGCTTACACTGTTAAATATTCACTTTAGAAACATGATCAATGACATTGAAGGGCAGGGGAAATATTACTTGTCCCGTCAGACAGTCCAGTTGGCTTGTCCGACAACAATTTTTAGTTGTCCCAGGCAATTGGGCTAATGTTAATGTCGGGCACTGGCTTATTTGCTATGTATACATTTACTTTTCACAATGAATGTTCAAACCCAAAACGTGTGTTTTCTTTATGTCAGTTAAAGAGCAAGTGAAGAAATAAAAAGTAGCACAGAAAAAGTCAATAACCAGTTACTTGTCCTAGGTTTCCATAAAATCTAAAATAATAAGTAGCCAGATTTCCAAAATTTTTGAAAATATAGTCCTTTTTAAAGTATTTTTCCACAAATTTGCTAAAATAGGTTACTTTTTGAAAGAATTCCTTAGAAATTAGTAGCCAATGGCGATTTTGGCAACCAGGAATGGAAACATAGCTTGTCAGCAATCTTTACGACTTTAGTCGGATTTCTCCTTATCCAGAATTGATTTCATGTTATGTTGTGGTTTGATATGTGATTCTGCAACTACTTATACCAACAATGTCTAGTTTAATCCAGAAAAAAATGAATGATCATATTCATAACAATCACTACATGTACATATTACATACCTGAAGTTAACTTGACTGGATATCAGTTTTGCTATACTGTTGGAGTATGTCTATTTTACATTGACGATTGTGTATGTTAATTTTTATTTATAATATACTGTTGTATGTTTTGGAAAATGTTTCAATGCAAAGTCATAGAAAATATTAATGAAAAATAAAGCACAAATTTTTGGATATCACATTGTGAATGTATGAATCCTATTGCAGTTTTAGGTTAAGTGTGAATGCATGAGTCCTATTGCAGTTTCAGGCTAAGCTATGGGTTTTTTGTCCATTTTGAATCGCTGTAATTTTACCCATGTAAGCTAGTTTAAAGTTGTTGCTTTTAATTATAATGAAATTGTTTTCCGTCACTGATATTGATAGAATTTACTAGTAAAAACTACGGTAACTTGTTTTTCCCCATGTTCTATTTAATTCTATTGTAAACAACCACCATCATGTTTAGTCTTAGCTAGTATATATGTTAAATTTTGGCTTCTCTAAACTTTTGAAGATGGATGTATATCTCATTCTGTAAGCTAGGGTTTGAAGTGACTGCAATGAAGTATATACATTTTTTGACATTTTATTTTATGACCATTTATTACCTATAGCATTATGGTTTATTTAAAGGTTACTTATCTAATTAGGCAGGTGCTGTATATAAATCTTGCAATACACATGCTATGATGCATGTATTCATCTCTAGGATAATAAAGGGAGAGCAGTCTTACAAAGAACAAAAACTATAATCAAAATACATGTACACAGTGTAAAAAGATATTCATCATAAAATAATAGATATTTTATTTAATCACTGACGCATCTTGTTAAAATTTCCATGTGAGAATTTTCAGTGGTCTGCTTCTACTATATTGCTACAAGTTTACATTATTATGTTCATTAATTAGGCCAAACACACTAATACTGTTGGAATTTGTTAAAATACTTCAACTATTGCCGGTAGTTCAGAAGTTAGAGATAAACAAAGCTATCAAAGCCTAGTACTGTATGACATTATCACTGCCACCATTGGGTAACACTGCATTGGTGCCAAGACTTTGGTCCAGCAATGCACAAGCATTTAAAAAAAAGGTCTTCCCAAAAATTACTATTGTGATGGCTGTCCCCTTAATTCACTTTTCCCTATAAACTTATAATCTTATATGGAATTTTGCAATATTCATTCAATCCAAAAAAATCATACCGGTAAATCCATTGCATTGTTAACCTCTGATTGTGAAAGACATCAGATTCAATAATCAATATGAAACACACATATTTTAGCTTGCCTGATTCATTTTAAATTTGACCTCATTTCTAATTTAAGAAACCCATCTCTTAATATGGTTGTGCCTGTAGACAACTTGACTTTTTAAGTGCTACCACTTTACAACCAAGACAAATCTAATATCAAAAACAGAATCATAGAATTAATGCCAATTTTTGCAAACCCAATACAACAAACAGACAGAAAGAGCAATTATTTTTGGTTTAAGAACAGCATTAGCATGTTAACTGAAATAGACATTTTTTTGGTAAAATTTACATGTTAAAGTTCTGGTTGTTTTTCAGGCTTCATTTATATTAATTATTTTATTTAATTTGTTTCAGCACTTTTCTATACTTGAAGTTTTTGATGGTGTGGGCACTAGTACTTATGGCTGACTTTATACTGGAGTTTCGGTTTGAGTACCTCTGGCCCTTCTGGCTGTTGCTTCGCAGTGTTCATGACTCATTCAAGTATCAAGGACTGGTGAGTAATTTCTACATAAAATATTTTGAATTGAACAACATGATTATTAATGTTTGGTGCTATCTTTTTATACATGAAGATGAAGATGAAGTTTCATGATCTTTTTATTAAGATGGAATGAGATAATTTTACTTCTAAACTTTATATTCATGAAATTTCTATACCTGTGTTCTGTTGGAGAACAAGGCTGAGTCATTGTTTAACCATTAAAATATAAAACAAGAGCAATGCATGTCTCGCCTGGAAATCACAGTTTTATCAATATGTAAAGTTCCTGCCAGTGCTGATAAAGACAATACTGTCACTGATAATTGACAGTTATGTTAAGCACTAAATAATACAGAATACATATATATATATATATATATATATATATATATATATATATATATATATACAGTATATTTGTAATAAAATCTTGGTGCTATAACTTGTTAATTAAGAATCCTTGCAGTCTGAATCTGATGACCTTTTCACAAGTTTGTATAAGTCTCAGCTGGAATTCACAATTCTTGTGTGTAGTTGCTGATTTGATCAGCATATTATGTAACAGCATTGTTTTGCTTGTATGTACCTATAGTATTTGTGAAAGGTAATACTAGGTTTTAGCAAACACATATATAACATATAGTCATAAAAATAGGGAGAGCTGTAACCCAGTGAAATCGTAACAATTTGTATTAAAGAATATGCAAAATTTATATTTAGAAATATAATTCCTTGTGATTCACATTTAATAAAAACCCCAAATTTGCATTACTGTTATAAATTTGAACCATTGTATTGATTTCTGAGTTCATTTGTCAGGTGTCACCTCGTTGATATGATGTGTGATAAACATGATAATTAATATTTCATGATTAGTAATGATTTTATGCTTTCTCCTCTTTGTTGTGATTTACACCTGCAGCTTGTACTAATGGTTATATTTCACCAATCATGACAAGAATAACTATAATTTGTTTTAAATTTAATATTTATTTTGTTTTACCTGTATTTTATAATATACCGTATACAAGATAGATTTTGAGACAATGAAAATTTTATAAAAACATTAAAAACATGACAAAGTTATATTTATGATATTGTTCATTGTCAACTACTAAAAGTGCTATCATGACATTATTGGGTTTTTCTTATCAACCTTGTTATTGTTTTCAAAATAAATTGATAATTTTTTGCAATCTTTGTAGGTTTTATTTTATTTTGTTTATTATTATTATTTTTACAAATTTATGATTTATATGAATGCACTTTTCTTTAAAAAAAACAGTGGGGTAATTAAATTTGAGATTCACAAATAAATATCCTCTGGAGGGGGATAATAATCCAACACATTTGCTTTTTGAAGTCATTATAGTTATTGGAGAGGGAGGTACATGTAGCATAGTTTAGTCATATCTTTACCCTACAGGGTATTTTTAGGACATTGTAAGATTTTCATATGTATTGATTTAAATCATAACTATAACAATTGATTACATAACTAAACCTTGTTACTTGTCACGATTCATAACATTCACTTATTAATCTGATATGATGATAATACACATCCAATACATTGCAAGAAAACCTTTTCTCTATAGATGTTTATTTTTGAGTTGAATATGTATGGATGCCATGTAGCGAGGAAACTTGAGATGAAATGTAATTTTTCATGTCTTTTGATGATTCACCATTCTGCACTTTAAACAGCTGGATTTCTACAAACATCCAGCATGTGTGTACTTATTTAAATGTGTTGATTCTACCTTTCAATAATGACCATATAGACAAGATGAGCAGATGTTTCAGGTATCTTAAGGGCACACATTAATTACTGCAGAAAGCATCAGGGTTTAATCTGACCCACTTAAATAGTTACTGTTAAAAAAGTAGAAAAATTACCATTACCCAGCTGATATGCAAACTATGATACCCAACATATTGGTCATGGTTGGGTAAAAATATGCTTTCCATGCTTAGGATGTTATATTAACATGCTTGTTGTATTGACTTTATATTACATTATAGTATTGATATTTTTTCTCAACAAAAAGCCTTTCAGCTTGTATGTTATACTGTTAATTACAAAGTATAATTAGGTGAATAAAGAAACAACATAGTAAATTATATACATTGGAATCACTCTTAATCAGGTAACACAGAGGTCATAACATTAGTCGGTGAAACAGTTAATATTCATATTATACTAAAAAATAAAAACCATTATAAAGTTTATAAATGATACAAACAAAATGTTTTGAATGATAAACCTTGTTAAACATGACGAAGGAGGGGTATACTTGTTTACCTCTGTCTTTCTGTCTGTCCGAAACAAAAATTTTCGCAACAGTTTTCTCCACTATTGCTTAACACATTCACTTGAATTTTGAATACCGGGTATGCGAGTTCAGTATGAGGTTTAATGCCGTAAGTACCGATTTCAGTCTGACACTCATCTACTTCCTGTTTACTGACAGTTAATTTTTTGACATTTACAGTCAGTGGTTGAAATTAAAAGCGAGGGTATACTAAGTGAGCAGTAGCTCACAAATTTCTTGTTTTATATTGTATTCTCACTGTTATGATTTATTATATAATGTTATTCTCTTTATTTTCAGGCCTTTTCTGTGTTTTTTGTATGCATTGCTGTCACTTCAGATGTCATATGCTACCTCTTTATACCTGTTCAGTGGCTGTTTTTTGCTGCAAGTACTTATGTATGGGTTCAATATGTATGGCATACAGGTATGCATTAAATGTTAAAAGAAATCTATATCATAAAATTCTAGTCCTCATTGCGGCCCATTTCTTGATCTTTGAATGAAGAAGTTGAATGGGATAGGATTTATAATGGTGTTTAACGCCTTAGGATTCTGTTACTTATATCAAAACAGCCAGTTCTTGGATGTTGGAGGAGACTGAAGTGCCTAGAGAAAGCTATTAACTTTCAGCAAGTGAACTGACAGATTTCTGACAATAGAATCTGCCTGAGTGGGATTCGAACCTATGCTGAGAGAAACTGTGATCCCTATGTGAGTGCTATAGACTTATTGATCACTGTAACTTTCAGAAATTTATTTGTAATTGTTTACTTATTAATAACATACAGAACCATGTAGTTGACAGAATAATTCAGAAATAATCAACATGTACCCGTGGTATATCGTCGTTAACATGTGAGGAATATATTCTTCCGCATATAAACTCCGGCCTGTGTATTATTCGACGATATACCACGGGTAAATGTTGATTATTTTAATTCTAACATGACTTAGATAAAGAGGATTGAAATACTAACATGACTTAGATAAAGAGGATTGAAATAAACATTGCGAACTCTTTCTTCGGAAGTACATTTTGCTATTAATTTACAAAAAGGTCCATTTAAACAATTAGGCTGTTGAGATTACCTCCATCGAAATAAATGATTTTGTGAATGAAAATTACATCACAACCATTGTTCGCGATACATCCCATGACGTCGTATTATAAGCAAGGGAGCACATCATTAAAACTGAACAGCGATGGGTATATCGTTTGTTATACCATGGCTGGTTCTCTCTATGTTTCATATAAGGAAAACGCAGGTCATGTTAAAATTTGATTTATACTCACCATTATTTCCTTTTCTTTGTATCAAAAACAAACATACTAATCCATGTTTGAATCACAATCCAGAAGCAAAGTAAAAACTGAAACTAACAAGTTAGGTTAGACACATGAACTTCCACCAGGGAAGTGAGGCCGGGTGCTTCAGAAGGGTAAGCACCTTCTATTGCATTTGAATAGTTAGTACAGAATTAAAAAGTCTTTCTGTATACCTGAAGTATTTGAGTTATCAGTCATTTATAAAAGTGATAAATAAGTGTACCATTTAGTTCTTTGTATGACCTCATCTCTAGAAAAAGTCTTGCTTAATATAAGGTGAGAGAAGAAACTTGTGTTTGTATCAATCTAAGCTCTATTCATTGAATATTAATTCCTGAAAATATTATTTTTCCATTTCAGAGAGAGGCATATGTCTTCCAACTGTATCACTATGGTTACTGTTTGTATATATAGAGGCTTCTGTCAGATTAAGGGAATTAAAAAGTTTGCCATTCAACTTAGATCTTTGTAGACCTTTTGCAGCACATTGGTATGTATCTTTTTGGAATATACCTTTTGGGTTTAATTTCTTCTTTTTTTTCCTATACTCTGCAAACCTCCTCTGGAGTATTCTCACAGACTTGTGTGACACATGCCCCATTTGCTAGACTTCAAGAATAAGTATAATGTCTAGTGGTTTAAGATTTCATTAGACTTGCTGAAACAAGGACATAATTGTGAAATCAGTATTGTGCCATTCATGGTGGTTCTTATCACTTTATATTTAGGAAAACTTGTACAAATGTTGCTATTTATTATAATTGACTGCATTACACATTTCTGATATGAACATCTTTCAGTGTAAAAGTTAAAAGTTCATATGAATAAAATTTTTAGAATGCAGAGTCAAAAGAAAATTACAAATAGAAACATATGTCAATAATTAAGTCTCTAAACTTTCCAAGTACAGCTAATCTCATGTGATGCTCCCAGTTCTAATGTTGAAGTTTGATTTACTATTATTAGTATTATTATGTACTTTCAAGCTAAACTTCTGACAGCTAGTGATTCCTTTTAATTCTCTCCTAGTTCCTCAAAATAAATTATTTTCTTCTTTATTTCAGTATTGGTTATCCTGTAGTTACATTAGGATTTGGTTTCAAAAGTTATGTATCATATAAACTCCGATTGGTAAGTACCAAGACATATTCATATCTGTTTATTAAGATTAAACAAAATTCAATGAGAAATTTTAAAAAAAGTAGTTGGTCATTTTCAGTTTTATTAGGTTACTGTTGATTAGTTGCATGTGATACTCAGATAGCCCTCCTTTGTCTTTCATAAGAAATGGACTGTCACAGAAAAGTTTTTGATCATATGAATTATAAATATCTGATAATGAAGTCTAGAAAAGATATTTTAAGATACATAGATTTGGATATTCTATTGATCTTAAAAAATACATGTGACATGCATTGTCATGTTTCATTGC
Organism: Anadara kagoshimensis; assembly: GCA_021292105.1. Classification (NCBI taxonomy): domain Eukaryota; kingdom Metazoa; phylum Mollusca; class Bivalvia; order Arcoida; family Arcidae; genus Anadara; species Anadara kagoshimensis. The sequence continues at coordinate 65,143,153 of CM037865.1, read as the reverse complement.
ACTTTTGTTAAGGGAGAAGTTTGCAACAAAATATTGGTCTCACTTTATTGAGCACATTTTCTTGATCAAATGAAAAACTTAAAATATTGGTATAAATTTAAGAAAATGTAACTTATTACCGACAGGTATATTGCTTTAAGACATATGGTTATAGAATTCTGTTTATAGATTTTATGTCCTTTTACTTTGTAGCGGAAACAGAAAGATGTACAGAAAGACAATGATTTTTATTTAAATTTAATACAAAAAGCACTGCCAACAGAGTTACAGAATCAGTATATAGAGAAGCAAAAAGGTATTGTTTAACATTTATATTTCTTGTTTAGCTTACTAAAACATTTGACAGAAAAAGTTATAGTCTGGTTTGATAAATAGAATTTGTTTTGAAGGATATGGAAACTTTGAATACCTATAGTTTCATCCAGAAGAAGCTTGGGCAGGATGTTATGTTGCAATGTTTTTCGTGTTGCAATCATCTGTGTCAGTCATATTTTGCTTTCTTATCTTTAACTTTAAATAAGCTTAAATCAATTTTATTTAAGAGGATGGTATACATGTATAATGATAAAATACAGGTTAAGTTGAAATTTATGTTCTCTTTTAAGTGGTTTTGGAATTATAATCATGATCACTCCTATGTCTTAGACTCTATGGAGTCTGGAATTATTGACATTGACATTATTTTATGTCAGACTTCTTTGGAGTATCTAGAATTATTACCATAATCAGTTCTTCATGCCAGAATGTAGAGTATTGTGTATGCCTAACAAAGCTTTTGTTTATGGTTATAACCATACAGTATTAAATTAGATATAATTTTATAACAATTTACATACATAATTTTATAACAATTTTACATACATATAATTTCCTTTATTGATCTATTTGCAGCTTTACCCTCTAAGTCAGAAGAGGAAGTAATCTCAAATAACTTAAATGGTTTTCTAGGAAGGAAATTGTGTAGTAAACAAGAGGAAGAAAAAGAGTTAAAGAAATCATCTTCTAAAGTCACAGATAATGACAATGAAGATGATGAACTAGAATATATAGAACAGTTACCAAAGTCTCCCCCTACAGATGTTAATAGTTTTGATGAAAGTGCGGACAATTTTATCAATGATCAGCAAGCTAAATCATTTAAAACAAACGGTGTCAGTGTCAATAAAACTCAGAGTAAACTCAATAGTAATAAAGAAAATAGCAACAAGAAGGGAAAAATATACAGTAAAGAAGTTATATATAGTAATAACAAAGATGAAGTTATAAACAGGTTTGTTGATATTTTCATCCTGTATGTACATGTATGTAATTACATGCATGTAATTTTATAGACTCAGAAATTTCCTGGTTATTGGTGATTTGACTTAACACTTATTTAAAACTATACACAGGTTAAATTGCATAATCTTTGTTAATGATATTGATGCTATATATGATGCTTCCTTTATTGCAAGTTCTAAAGGCACACATGCAGATCCAGTGTTAAAACTTTGTCATTTCACTTGCAGAAAATAGGTGGATTTCTCCAGATACTCTGGTTTCCTCACCATCCCAGAACTGACCGATTTGATATAAAAGAAAGTATATTGACTGGTTTGTAAAACACAATTACTCCACCTCAGTCTGTCATCCTAGAACGGTTTAACTGAACGACTTGAAAGAAACGACTAGGGTATAAAACAATATTGATGCATTTCATTCTTTTCTGCAAAACATATTTAGAATTTTTAAGTAGATAGAACAAATCTAAAAACCTTCTAGATTTGCTGGCTTCATTCTACAAGTGACCCAATCTTGAATGAACCCGGCAGGCATTTATTTACTGTGTTTTTATATTTTTAAGTACTTTGGAAAGTTAATGATATAATTCTTTATCATTGTTAATCACAATAATAATTACCTTTGATATCTATTTTCAGACAAGATAATTTGTATACTTTCAGACTGGAAAGCGATATTAAAAAATTAAAAACAGATCTTCAGAGCAGTCGGAACTGTGAGCAAGAATTACGATCTCAAATAACATCACTGACAACTGGTGATAAATCTATGAAGTCAGAGCTTTATCAATTACAGCAGGATAACGAAAGTCTACAAAACAAGTAAGTTGTTGATAAAACAGGGCAGCAATCTACATATTTAACAATATCTTTTAGTTTCTTGTTGTACAGTACATTAAAACAGATTGTGTTATTATACCATCCCCAGTTCAGTACGATGTTGTTATAATGTAACCGATAGCATTTTAGAAAATACAAGAGATCTGAAACAATTATTGCATTTACTTCACATACTATGTTTGTAAGCACAATTACAGAAAAATATGATTTTTGAAGAATTCGTAACCTCGTAATGTATTCTTTCAAAATACATATGTGATATTATAATTTAATATCATACAAAATAGAAAAATTGTCCTAAAACTGGCTTGATTTTTCTTTGGCATAAGGATTAACTAACATATTCAAGCATTGGCTATATGGTAGACATTCACTTATAAATTATGTCTCCAAACAAGGGGGGTGGGGTTACCATACAGTACATGTATAGTGTTTGGTCAATTTCTTCCAGCCAACATTTTCTCCACTTTTCTTAAAAGCTATTTTTTGAAATATAGTGAAACTTCACAGGAACAAATTTTGGATGTAGTAGATGGCCATGGCTATTTGTATTGTGATTATTTTTATCTTGCATACATGTATGAACTAAAAAAAAGTTGGGTTGATTTTGTGAACACTTTTGAACTTCATTTTTTTCAGATTACATAATCTAGTTACCAGTAGGCAGCAAGACAAACAGAATATGTTATTATTAGAGAAGAAAGTGAACGAAGAAAGGAAATTACGTACTCAAGTAGAATTACAGTTAACCAATGAACGTAAAGCAAAGAAGGCAGAAGATGCTGCAGCAGCCAGAGCTGTTGCTATAGCAGCTGCTGCTAGGTAACATAACTTAATTAGCTTGATTAGGTTGATATAAATGTTGATAACATGAACTTATCATATAATTGATTAGAAGTCTGTTTGATCAAATAGGCAAAGTATTTTTGTATGCATGTAAAAATCTGTTTTACATAACACATTTAGATTATAAACTTTCTTAGGGAGTCTCAGTTAAGTCTGTATCTTTTGAAATAAATTACCTGTTATTTTCATGTGTTGTGTAGAGAACTTGACTAAAAGAGTTGAGTTAAAATATATTTCTTAATATTTTTTTTCAGGGGTGAATGTACTGAAAGTTGTAAAGCTAGACAAAGAAATATAGAAAATGATATAAAACAGCTACATAGGGATCTTCATATCAGAGAAGAACAATTTAGACAGCTAGAACTTGAAAATCAGGTATAAAGCAATAGGAGCATTTTAATTGTTTCTTCTATCTGTGTCTTGTCACCTCTCTTCTAACTTAACCTAATTTATTATTGTGAAATGGGTCGATTCCTTGTCAAAAAAGGTGACATTTTGGTTTATCAAGTATTATGTGTCCTTTAATTTTAAGACATCACGTCTAGTGTAAACATTTGATCAGGTACATTATTTTAAAAATACATTAAGTGCTTGGTAGCAAAAGAAAAAAAAATCGTGAAATATGCTTTGGTATTTCTGTACATAGCAAACTAGGTTGAAATATAGCTTGAACATATAGAATAGCCTTTATTTTGGCAACCATCCATCCATTCTATCAGTTATATTGCTATTGATGTAAGACCCTGTGCATTATTACTATGGAGAATGAGCATTGTTCTAGGATATTTTTCTACATATTTGCATAACTAATGCAAGTGTTTTGATTTTAGTTGTGTAGTCAGAAACACAAAGGAGGAAAAGTTGATTATGTATGGTAAAGTTTAGTGCAATCTATAATGAATGAACACAAAAATATATTTTAACTGGTGTTGGATTCATATTTGGGCATGTATTCTTTAATTCATACATTTATGATATTGTATTTTTTCAGTCACTACGACAGTATAAAGATCAACAGAGTGAGACAGAAGTATTAATGTCTGCCTTGTCTGCAATGCAGGATAAAAACACACATTTAGAAAATAATTTGAGTGCAGAAACAAAGATTAAGTTAGATCTATTTTCAGCATTAGGTGAACACAAAAGACAGATAGAAATACTCAGAGGTTTGTAATTAGTTATACTCATCATCCAGGTTACTATACATCACAATGCAATCGATACCATGATCATATTATAATACAATTCTTCTTAAAGACATTTGAATGTCTTCAATAGAATTGTTAAGCTTAGATTTATATTTAGTATGTGCCTGATGTGGTAAAAGTTATTGGTTTACATTAATGTGGATGGAATTTGTATTTTATTATGAGTAAAGATATAAGAAATATGATTTAAATGATCAAAAAATTATGTGTAAATCATTATTAATAGAATTTTCGAAGTGCTGCAAATTGTATTCAAACATATTCAGAATAAATTGTTTATTGTATCCATGGGTAGTTTTAATGTATTTTACAGGCTTCCTCTCTCTATAGTTCAAGTTTGAGGTAGACTGAATTATTCCTAAAATGATTAAAAAACTCAAAATTCTGACACTTAAACGCTATATGATAGTATTTATTTATTTATTAGTATTTGTCAGCATTATAAAAAAATTAATTTCTTAATGTGATTTTTCAGGAATAATAGTTGAAAGAGACAGAGAAATGGCTGAACTCAGGTCCAAAGTTACAGAGGCTATGGCCCTAAATATGATGCCAGCCACCTCTATTGTAAATGGCAACGACACAGACCTACAGGTTTCTTCGCCTTTATACTCCAACAAATATGGAAAGCAAGACATGATTCTCAAGTCTAATCTTAATCCACATGCTTCCGACTATACCCCCAAAACAACAATGTAATCTTTTTGTCTCAAACTAACCAAATATTTGCATGTATAAGTTCATTGGTTTTATGTATTGTGTCCTTTAGATGACTGAGTGGCAATTAAGGGCTGCTGGCTATCCCGTTTTCTAAAAGTCAAAAATATATTTTGTAAATGACAATTCATATCAATTGTTGCATTGTTTTTGGAGCTGGAAAAAATATACCAAAGGAATGTTTTTATTCCTTCCAAGTATCTTTGGTAATATCATTCATATATTTTTGCAACATATTGTTTAAATGTTGGTTTTAGAAGATTTTTTCCTCAAATTGTCTACTTTGTTAATTTGATTTTAAAAACAAAGTATTTGTGAACATTTTAATAAAGGAGTAATATTAACAATGAGAAACCTTATTGCATATTAAAGTGTAAAAAATTGTGCATTTTCAATACCTTTTTCTCTAAAATTATATCCAGCAGTTGGTTTAATTCCAGCTGAAAAATATTTTGATATATTTTCATATTCAATATTTTTCCCTGGACTTAAATTAATTGTGGATATAAATTTGTTTTTCCATGACAGCTAGTTGATATTTGAAAAAAATAAGAGAGAGAATGTCATCGTTTGTTTTGAGAAAACATACTTGCTTTTAAAACAGCACACGTTAAAAATGTTCCTTTGACGAAAGCGTATCCACGATCTTGCCAGAATGTCCTGATGTTTGAATTGGACAGCTGCATACCTGAAAAAGGCTTAATAAAAGGAAGTCCTTATTCACAATACCAAAGACAATTGGTTCTATTGTGTTAGTAAGGGTTCCTAATGACGTATTTGAAAACATATCCAAATAAAAGTCCTATTCTTTTATATCTTTCCTGATTTTATTTTTATATTATTTTTGAAAAATGGCAGATGTCTCTTGGGGATTTTTATTGTTAAATCTTTTTTAATAAAACTTTACAGATAGAATGTTACTCGATATTTTAATAGAGCAAGAGGTTAGATGATTATTTTGACATATACAAGCACTTGTATAAGTTTTTATACCTTTGTTGGAAATGGAGTAAAAGATTTTTGCTGCATTTGTTTACTGTCGATAGTGACTATCGGTCAAACTCCTAATGATCAATGTGCATATTGTGTACATGTTTCACTGTTACTTGTTTCAGGATAAACATAGCATCCAATCAAAATTCTACCTTACTGTGAGGTAAGAATTCATAGCAATAAATGGCATTTTGGTTGCCTTAAAACTGTAAAAAGAAGAAAAATTGTAATCTTTGTTGTCTTAATACTGTGTTATGTTGTTTCAAGAAAAATTACAGAAATATAATTATCAGTGTTTGATTAAAATTAACAGTCATACCACTGTTATACAATATTTTATGTGTTCATGTAGTTTACTGTAACTCCTTAAAGTTTGTCTTTTTGATAGGAGTTAAAGGGGTTTTAGAGTCAGATGTGATGCCTTTTCAGGGAATTTATTTGTATGTAATTACAATGATAGGCCAATCATATTTTTCATGATGAGAACAGTGTCCTATTACACATTACAAGTTCACAACTTATCTTTATGGGGATAATAAAGACGTATCAACAGGTTTAATATTGAGAAAACAAGGCCATTGAATAATTGGGAATTTAAAATAAATGAAACTTGTACCATATATTGTTAGCAGTTTTGAAAGTTTTCACTTATTAGTCTGCTGGTATAGACCTTCTCTTTAGCATTTATTGTAAAGTAAAAAGATAACTGGTTAATGGTAATAACATGGAAACAGTCAGGTGAAGAAAGTGTTAATTGTACTGGTTAAAATATCTAGTTACAAGGTACAGACTGGTTATGATTCAAAACACTGTTGTACAGATAAACATGCAATAGGTTTGTTAACAACTATGCCTTACATGATCAACATTGCCTTATTGTGGTACTTTGTATACAACACAGCTTTGATTACATTGAATGTATGGTTTATCGTCTAAACTCCTCATAATACATTTCTTCCCTGTTTAATGAATTCAGTCAAAACTTCATGGACACCATGAATACTTAATACATTTCTTTTCTGTCTGATGAATTCAGTCAAAACTTCATGGACACCATGAATACTTAATACATTTCTTTTCTGTCTGATGAATTCAGTCAAAACTTCATGGAAACCATGAACCCTTTTGTTTGAGAAACCAATATTTTTAGCTGCTAAATATTTAATTCTGTCTGATAAAAAGGATTTTCGATTTTCAATGAAAGTTAACTAAAGATTTTTTTATTTTTTAAGTTCCATGCTTTGGTCAATGTTCACAAACTGACTTAATATTTTTTATAGCATGTTCTGTCAATAATCTGGTGACTTTATGTTAACAGAATGTAGACAACAGTTTTTGCAGATTATATCTAGTTTGAAGACTTTTTCTGAAGTTTTATTTGAATTTTTTGTTACGATCTGAGAAAGATAATTTTTTGAAGTTTCAACTGTTTCCACTTGTGTTATTTTTTTAAAAAAGAGAATTAGTTTACATTACAAGAGATTGTTTACAAATTTTTCTTTTATTTTATTGTGGGTTTGAAAAGCAATACAGGATACTGTCTTTTCTACTTACATATCTTTTCTAAGTTTCCATCTGATAAATTTACAATCGGATTTGGCCGTAGACCATGCGATATCCTATATATAATATTGTTTGGAATTTTAGTTATCTGTCAGTTATTGAAAGAGGATCAGTATCCTATGGATTTATATGTAATTTATGCCACACAAATATTATTGGGTATCACAAGGTATATTGGTTAACCCTATTGTGAGATGTTGATTTAAATATCACATGAATTTCAATTTTTTTTGAGTCATTGGTTTAATTGGTGCAAAATACATTAATAGAAGTATATATTTATTTTCTTGAAATTTACCCATTTCTTCACATTATAATTATTTTAAATTTCAAGGCCAGATATAAATCAAGAGTTTTAATTAAAACTATACAATCGAGTGTGGCAGTCACTTCTTTCGTCTATCAGCATGGGCATTCAAGGTTAAGGTTTTTGTATTGTGTAGAACAGACATGCTAAATTTTATGAGCAAACAGACTAGCTATGCTGCTCAACATGATAGGTCTTGGTGTAAAAATAAATATATTTGGTTTCTAAACTTTTTAACCTATTCTTTGAGGAGTAAAATTTTGTTCAGGGTTTAAATTTGAAAATGAAGTGTTAGATACACTGCCATAAATGTTTTAAGTTATCTCTTTGTGTTTGTTTTAAGGGTTTCCTTCCTTACTTACAAGTCTATAGTCTTAGACATTTATATTTGATTTGGTGCAGTAGTACCTTGTTTTAGGTATTGCAGCTGTTTGATTAAGATGGAAGATATCCATAGTAAACAAGTAATTTTAGATATTGTTTTGTAAGTCGTCTCTATGGTAAATATATGTTTTGCTTGACATATTAGTTTTTGTGTTACAAGTTGTAATTGTTATTATAGTGGTAATATCGAGATAAAGTGATACGAAAGCCATGTGCCGCTTCGTTTTCTTATATAGTATTAAGAACAGAGTTCATTGATGATAAGGGCTGATGTATGTATGCTGAAAGTTGATGATGATGAATTTTATTTTACAGAAAGCCCTGAATTTGCTGCCAGAAATAAAAAGCTAGCAATTTTCATGAAAATGATATAATATTGTTTGTTATTTGTTTATAGATCTTATATATCGTATATTATATAGGTAAACAACATTGACCTTTCATTAGGAATATTCATATAGGAGGGTCCATCCAAAACATGGGTAGCGTTAGGTTTCGCAGTTAATAACTTAATACATATACACATTGCCCATGATTAGTGTTCACATCAGGTAGACGAAATATACACGCATGATCCCTATTACTGACATTTACCTGTCCATAATGAATATTTAAATTAAACTTCAAACGGACAGGTCAATGTTGTTTACCTATATATATATATATATATATATATTTAAACATATATATTTATAAACCATTACAAAGTGTTACTAGCATTTTGCCCCAGTTACACATGTGAATTGATTGATGGAGGTTTTACACCCTAGTCAAGAATACTTCACTTAGAGACTTATATCAAAACATCTCCAGCTATAATTGAAGTGGCAGAAATTTGACCTTGCAGTGCACTTAGGACAATGTGCAGAGAGGGTTCTTTAGCATGCCAAAGGGCATTACAATGTATTTTTAAGGTCTCTTCCAAAAGGAACCTGTGACTTATTCTAAATGCTGAGTGCTTGGCGAAAGAACAGTAGCTACCCATTTTCAATTCTTGTTGGATCTTACAAGATTTGAACCTGACCTCCCACATAGAGCGAGCACTTTATTTTGCTACTATGGTCATATCTTAAGTACCAGTACACTTGACTGGGAGGCATTACACATCTATTCACCTACAACTGTGTTCATTTCATTGATGTTCAGAATGGAACAAAACAGATTTTGGAGTAGATGCCAGTAAAATACCTACCGGTACCTGGTTAGAACATCACTTGGGAAATGAAGACATCACTAGCAGAAGTAGGTAAAATGAAAATCTGACAAAACCCATTTCTTCAAGAATGCCAACATAAGATAGATATGGCAAAGGATGCATTACTAACAGTGCATGGGACAGAGTGTTGACTGGTTGACCTGGTGCCAGTATAATGAGTGGTATGCTTGTCTGCAGCATACTGACTCTCTGGGCTATCACCTCAAAATAAACATAAAACAACATTGCAACTAACCAGCTTATAATTCTCATTTTAAGGTCTAGTAGTTACAGTAATTACACTTTCTAACAAGACAAATGTTTGCTCTTTCCCTCCTAATAGATCCCCAATGGTACATGATCCTTTCATTTGTATAATTTAAAGCACAACGCCTAGAAATTATTGCTGCTACATGTAAAGTCATTAAATTTGGCAGAGTAGTTTCACCAGAAACTACATTCTTATGTTTTTAAATGATGTACAATGTACAGCTAACCATCCATATTGCTCATCTACTAAAAAGTTCCATCAAAGGTACATTATATGTCGGTTACTTTCATTTTTCTGAAGCATTGTGAAATTTAATGCAACAACCTGAAAATGCCAGTTTGTATGTGTAAGCATATGATTTATTGTCTGGACAATTATGAACTTTTTGTAATAGGCATGTATATGAGAATATTGTAGGTATTGATGCAACTACAATTTTGCTAAATAGATAAAGGTCATGGGTTCAAAGGTCAAGGTCATACAAGCAAGAATACTGCATTGGTTAATTATTCGGTAAAGCATAAACTTTTTGTATAGGCATGCATATTAGAATGTTGTAGATACTGATACATGTATATCGATCATTCTGATGGGTAGGCTCAAAGGTCAAGGTCACAGTTGCATATTTAATATTTAATTAGTTAATCTAAATTTTTTAAAAATCCATTCCTCTAAAGCTGTTGGGATAAATTTTGAGGGTCCCTACTGAACTTCTGAAGGATTGATTAATTGAATTTGACTAGTCAAGAATATTTCAGTTATATCAAGATGTCACCAGAATTTTTTGTTATCTTTTGCAGTGCGGTTAGGGGAATGTACAGAGAGGGTTCCTAAATGTGCCATGCATGCTGTGACACGGGTCATTGGTTTTCTAAGGTCTCTTCTGAAGGATCCCATGACTTTCATTTCTAAATGCTGAGTGTTTGGCGAATGAAGCCACTGTCTACTTTCAAGGCTTGGTCAGACCGTGGAGAGTGTTTAATCCCACAACCTCATACATACAAAGCAAGCACTACCAACTGAGCTACTGTCATGGTATACTTCTGCAGGAGATATGGTACATATCCTCGGGTGAGTGTTAAGGCCCATCAGGCTCTTGTTAAGCTTTTAACTCGCTGTGACCAAGTGACCTTAGTATTTGTGGTAACTGTTGGGATACCAAAAACAAACCTTTAAATGACTTCTTTATGGATGTTTCTTACCCAAATTTGGTTGAATTCTAATCAATGGTTTCAGAGAAGTTGTTTAAGCAAACCTGGCTATATGTACCAAACTGAAGACATCATACACATTAAACTTATAAAAGAATCTATTGCATTGTGATAGTTTCTAAGCAACAAAAAAAATCTCAAAACTATGAAAATAAATATTGCAATTACATAAAAATGGTAATAAATGGAATATTAATAACTTAGCAAATAGAGTTCAAGCAAATTTTGATTAATAATCTTGCATACAATAAAATATATATTGTTGCAAACATGTAAATTTTAAAATGAAGTCACTATTTTCGGACGGAAGCTAAGGAACAAGTCATATCATTTCAAAGAGTCTATCTCTAATTCTGAATTCTAGTAAGCTGAAATGCTATTTAAAAAGACGTGCACCAAATATAGCCATAATCCATATATAGTGCATTAAATGTAACTTTGTATTGTGTCTCAATATGAGGTAAACATTAAAGTCAAAACAACACATTAAACAGTGGAAATTCTGCTTTATCTGGTTGAAGTAAGTCTGCTAAGAAACATGCCGTCCCAGCCCATCCCTCGTACAGACTATACGGAGAGTCTGGTGTTCTGGCATGTTCCATTTTGGGTGAGAAGATAAACTCGGCAAACTGTACAGCTCTATGTAAATGTTTCTGATCATTTGTTAGTCTATATAATAACAAGAACACATATCCATTTCCTGCTACACCATGGCATATTCCTGGGCCTTTCCTTAACAGACCCTTTTCCCAGGTGAGCTCACCACATCTAAGACATGCTTGAAGATACTTGTCATCTTTCCATACTTTGTACGCCCGTGCAAAGAGATATATGATTCCTGAAAGAAAAGAAACAAAATGAATATTTTTGATTTATGGTATTCCTTACCATTTGAAAACTTCAATGTAAATAAAACCATTTTTGCAAGAGAAGCTGTGTTAAAGTGAAATGTAATTGTAATTTTTAACCTATGTCACCCTAATTACTAAATTGCCAGACCCAAAGTCTTCTGATCAGGACTTCCTCCCTTTGTTATTATCTGTTTCCTATCATCATTTATATGATGAGTGGAGTGGAGTAATGGAGATGTATGCCCTAGTCAAAATTTTTTACCTTATACAGGGATGGTGGAGGAAAACAGAGTGTCCATAGAAAATCAAAAACCTTTGGTAAGGGAATCGACACCAAGATCTGTCCCAAGTGGGACCTGTATCACCTAGGTGGTAAAAGGGGCTGTGATCTGTAAGTGGCCACTTTAGACCAGTGGGCCTTTGACACCATTTACATGGTGCTATTTGGTGCAATTTAAGTTGCAACTGACTGATAGATTTGGAGTTGTACCTGGGAGAAAATTAACTAATATCTACATTACACCATCAACATTACCCATACTGACCTGGTGATCCATGACACCAATGTACCAGTTCATCGCAATTTGGCCGTTCTTGATCTGGGCCAACTTCATCCATAGCAGGTGCATAGTTAAAAGTTGGGGTTTCTAAACTCAAGAGGAAATCAACTGCATTGTGTACATCTTGTTCTATTGCTGGGTCTGTCTTTAAAACATCTGGGAAGCTTAACAACATCTGTAGAATTGATGATAAGCCATGAGCAGCTCCTGTTACAAAGTATAATATGTAAGCATGATAATGTTACATAACCGTCATGTATGTTGATCATATGATTGTGAATTACAATATTATATTTTACTAATTGTGATGATGAAACTGATATTGATGTGACTATGTAATAACATAACGTAACGTAACGTAACACAACGCAACACAACACAACATAACATAACATAATAGCAGTTTGTAATTTTGATTGCCTAAAATTACTACCAAATAAATGTAATTTCCCCTAGGGAAAATTATTTTAAATTTCCCAATTTGACTATTAATATTCCCAAAACAATAGTGATATACTGGTACTAGCAAATTAAATTTATTTGTCCTTACCCACAAATTGTAAGATATTGTCACAATACAATGTCTTTGCAATAAGGATTCAAGCTATTGCAAGCATGTCATTATGCAGTTTTGCAGAACTTCAAATTTTCCCAATTTAAAAGGAAGAAGGTAGTTTTTTAAAAATGTTAACGAAATCATTGGCCATACATACCTAGGTATTGGGAGTCATAATAGTGGTACATCAGAGGTGATTTAGATTTACGACGTTTGGAATACTCTTTACCAGACTGAACCATAACAGAACACAACTTGTTTATTACATCATCACTAACAACCTGGAAAAAAATACCCATCAAGTTAAAAAAATTAAACAAGTATACAGGCAAAAACAATTTCCAACAGTGCAGGATACAAACATTAAATATTATATTTCCAAATGTTCATAACCTATTAGAGAAGTAAATCATGTTTTAATTTTGCAGCACCAGATTACCATTTCGGAACAAAATTCCTCATCAGTAGTGCATGGACCAAAATTGTGGAAATCAAAATATTGTTAAGGTGTTGAAATGAAAAAAAAGGACCAAAATTTATTTTACCAAATCCACCTACTAAGGCAATACTATGAACAATAAAGCATAGCTCTTCCAAAGTCTTACAGAAATGTTTTTAATTTTTGATTTTTATCATCTGTGATTTCTTTCTTATTCTATTCATTTTTTGTTGAATGCCATGTGCTTGCTTGTCTGGATGATGATAATTAAATGAATATATAAAATATAATTATTGCTTGCGTTCGGTATTCCACCGATAGGTAACCATGGGTAGTTTTTATAATTCACCATGGGTACCAATGGTACTTATAATTAACCATAGGTAGATTTTATCTCAGAATAGAAATTGTACCATATGGTAATTAAAAATGATGATTCCTAAAAAAATTGTAATGGCTTTTTTAAAAAGTTTTTTCATCACATATTGGTCAAAACAAGCTAACTTAATGATGAAGTTAAACAACAAATTCACATATTACTTTTTCCTGGGATGCATTTCCAAATTAAATTAAAAAGCTAATTTTATAAGTGATAATAAAACTTAAAAAAAAGCCATTACAATTTTCTGAACACAAGCATTATATCACCTTTTTGCCAAGCTTTTGTTGTAGATTCATGATTCCACAAAGATAACCTGCTCTACCAACAAACAGTTCATCAGATCCGCAACGTAAGAAGTTTATTGGCATACAATCTTCTGACAAATGAGCATATTCGTTAGACATTTTATCACTTGACTGTCCATCGCCAATGGCCTGGAATAGTAAACTACTTAAACCTATTACTCCTGCCTTACCAAGAATAAAAGAACATGGTGGGTCATTTGTCTTGTAACGTTTTAAATACTCCATTGATATCTGTGTATATTGCATGGCTGACTTAAGATAGTCATCTTTCTTACTTGATAACTGACTGTTCTGGGAAAGGTAATACAACATGTATGCAATTCCTGCATCACCAACATACAGGCCACCATCACAGTTTTCATAACTTGGTGGCCTTTTACTCAATACTTTTTCAACAACCTTTTCTGTCATTTCTTTCCATTTCGAAATGTCAACTTGTACATTTGTCCCAGGTGTATAATCTGGGAGTTTATTCAAAGAAACGCATTCTGTTTTGTTTCGTTTAGCCTCCTCTTCTTGTTTATTATTGTTTACAGCAGCCAGCAACAAGCACCTGTGGGTGTCGTCGGCTGTTATTCCAATATTTGTTTTTAAGTTCCAAATCAAGTTTAAAAATTAATTCAATGGTACACGTACTTGAAAATGTCAGTTCAGCAAAATAAAAATTACCGATAAACAGTTATATTTAATACAGTATTAAAATTTACCTGTATATTTTGCTCAAGCGTAAATATATTAACCACTGTTGAACGGCATAGTATCCATACTCTTCTAGAAATATTGCAAAGAGTAGTAGGATAAAAGCGCTTAATGTCTTTGTCAGATAAATGTTTTGAAACGCGGATCTTTTCACGCTTGACTAAACTTTCATTTGATCAAGACTATTTGGGCTGCTGAAGCTGATGATTCCACTCAGCTCAGTTTTTTCTATTTTGTAAAATGCACTTCTGATTTTTGCAAAATTCCGTTTTAGTAGAATCTAGATAATGGCTTCCTTTGTCCTTAAAATTTTGTCTCTTGTTCTGGGGATTTTCTTTGTTTTCATAGGAATTCTGAAATTGACTCCATCAGTAAATCAAGATCTTTACAAGGAGATGGTAAGAACAATATTGGTTTTTTTTTAATTTATAATGTCCATTTTATAATATCCATTTTATTTAAAATTAGATTCAGTTCAGAGCCATTTTATTTTGCTGACTGTTCTGCAATTTTCATGTTGAAAGTTCATTGTGAATGTGAGCAGTTTCATTCAGTACAGTAATGAACTGATTTGTTTTCTCACAAAATAATTCACATTTTGTTTTAAATATTGATTACAGTATTGAATGAGAATCATGAATCAGAGCTGCCAACTGACCTGCAACCCGTGGGTCCATCCAGCTTTTACATGTGAATTCCCGCTGACCTGCCAAGAGGTGGACTGACCCGCAATTGGGCATACAGTTTGAGGACTTGCAGTATTCATTCATTACCACTCGAATCCTCATGTAATCTTGACATTTGAGTTATTACATGGCTTGTAAAGGTTCTAATTAGGATTAATTTTGTGCCGGTAGCAGTTGAAAAAATCACAAAATGGTGACGTGCACATACTGTATAAAATTCTCTGTGAAATTACAGTTTACACAACAGCGCACCATTTTTGATCTTCTTTTCCGAATGGTGCAACAAGCTTAGCAATGCGCAACACACCTTGAATCTCCAACGGACCCCCAATTGCAAAAAATAAGGTTGGCAGCTTTGTAAATAAAAACTGATTCTCAGCTTCTCGTTGTAATTAAATGATCAAAAGATGCAGGCAATGTTTAAACAAAAAACCAAATTCTTGATTTTAATTAATTCATGCATTTTAAAATAATTAGTAGCCAAATTTCCAAAATTTGTGAAAATATAGTCCTTTTTAAAGTATTTTTTCACAAATTTGCTAAAATAGGTTACTTTTTGAAAGAATTCCTTAGAAATTAGTAGCCAATGGCGATTTTGGCTACCAGGAATGGAAACATAGATTTTAATTTAAGGTGTGTTTTTAACCCTCGCTGAATTTTTTTCCAGAGAAAAACATTTATACGGAGTACAAAAGTCTTTCCTTTAGTTAATCAGACTGGATGGAAACCAAATCCCCATATTTACAGGAAAGCTGTTGGCGGTGCTGAAGTGGTATGTGGTGTAATATTAGCAGCTATACCAGGTAATTTTACACTCGTACATATCATGGTATGGGCATTTAAATGATACCCTACTATGCTTGTGTGGAACACTTATTCCAAATTTCCAATGGATATTGCATATGATGACATTTTTCTATAAAAACGAAAAATTTATTCTGGGGATTTGCAATGTAAACGTTTTCCAACTTGTTAAGAGGTATTGCATGGTCATGTGGTACAAGGACAAACGTCATTGCTCTAAAAATAACCTGTGATTTTCAACTTTGATGTGTTTTATTTACAATAATAATAATAAAAAAAACTTTAAACACTCTTAAAATTGCTTTTTCACAAATAAATGAAAAAAATTTGAAATAGCCCTTCCACAAAATGGTTACCTATAGCTACGGTAATTTTAAACCTGCAAAATTGGCTATATAATTCCTCATATCAATGGCACTGGTTTATGTAGAGTAATTGTTTGTAGCCAATCCAATGGGTACATTTTATGATTTTTTGGAAAGTGGTAATTCAGTGTTTTATTATAAATATAATGCAACCAGAAAAATTCATCATTGATCTATACCACAGCCCTAATGAATTGCTGTATGCCACTGTCATACCCTGGCTCTGATGAATTACCTCACTATTAAATTAATTTGAATTTAATTAATTATAGATCCATATTCTGTATTAATATGCATTTCTTTTATAATTATTCAGGCCCGCTTAAAGAAGCCAGCAATGTTTTACTAATGTTGCTGATGTTAAATGATATCTATGCACATTATGCTTTGAATGATGGGATGGAGAAGATGAGTCTACAGATTGTCATGGTGTTACTGCTAACATGTCGACTGATTATACACCTACAAATAAAGGCAAGAGAAATTGATGAGGCTCATACTAAAGAAACAGAAGCAGCCAGACTGTTAGAAGAAAAGAAAGAAGAATAATATACAGTTATTTATAACATGTCTTATGTTGTTCGAAGAATTAAGGACAATCTGTACAATGATGATTTGAAAGGTTTTGATAAATTCAAGTTGAATTTTTATGTTTGATGCATTGTTAAAAGTAATTTGGTACCCAATTGGTTTGTGGATTGATCAAGCTGTATTATGATATCTGACTTTATGGATTGATAGAGGTAAAATTTTACAGAAAGATGGCTTTGTGGATTGTTATTACTAACTCAGAACTTCCAACTGTTATTAAAATGTACGATTTACAAAATATGCTTCAGGGCAAGCTTTAAGGTACCAAATGGGCAGATTGTGAATCTTTGAAGAATTCTACCAATAAATACATATTGAGTAAAATTCATTGCAATTTTTAATAAAAGTTATTTGGCTTTATGTTATGAACATTGGAATAGCGCCAATTTTGAGGTCATACAACTATTTTTCATATCATTGACTGCTGTCTTTATAGACATGTACATGTATTTGTCTATGATTTCAAATGAATTTGATAGCATAACGGTTTTCTTTGAAAAACAAAGAGTCTAAAATAAATTAGACTGCATGAATATCACCTTTTTTAGAGATTATATACAAGTTTTTATAAAATACTGGTAATAGAAGTACTACCTTTAAATATTGGTGTCAAGGACAATAATATTTTGCAAATCTGTTATACTTATTGGTATATAATTGCCTAATGGTACTTAGAGTTTTGATATACTGGAATTGAACAGTAATTTTCTAAAACTTTCTTTTGCATGGTGTCTTTAATTAAGACTTGACACTTTTCACAGTGCTGAACAATGATCTATTTGGATACAAATGATTGGCCATGTTTTTTTTCAAAGTTTTATACAATTCATCTCACTATGAGTTAATATAACACTCTTCAATAACAGCAGTGTTAGATAATAATTGTTGGATCATTTTATATAATATTTTATTGGTAACAAATGAATTATATTGAATTTAAAATGATGGTGAGTGAAATCCATAAAATGTTGTTGAGTGTAATCCATTACAGATGTGTTCAGTTACTACAAATCCGCACTAAATGTAGGAATATATGATATAATGTATTGTTTTTACAGTCAAGTCTGTCTATAAAGGCCACCCAAGGAAACCAGTAAAGTCATCTTAATGGGCAGGTGACTATTATATAACCAGTGATTTCCCTAAAATTTGAAGCAGGAGGTAGATTGACTAATCCAACAGGCAAGGGGTCAAGGGGGTTCTTGGGCCGTAAAAATGTTTTCAGGTATTCTGAAGGCAATTTTATGAATTCTAAGCAGCCTGAAAGGCAATGGGCAAAAAAATTTTACTTATCTTCAGATGCAGAAAGCCCTTATATAGAGGTGACCTTTAGAGCAGATTTGACTGTATTGGAATTTAAATGAAATAAATGTGTAATAAATGTATGGATGTGTTCACTTTTGTAAAAAAAAATTAAAACAAGACGTACATGAGCAATCCGCACACATTTTGTTTATGTTTAACTCAGTATTTTTTATGTAGGGTAATACAGAAAACTCAAATTGAATCAGCCCTCAAAGTAGGATTTAAAACCAAGTGGTCAGCTTGACACCAATTTAAATTTTCAGGTGGCCAGTGGAAATTCCAAGGGGCCAGGCAATCTTTTCTTTCAAATGAAGGAAAATTAAGGCATCTTTTAGGTATGGAAAACAAAAGTGCACTTTTTTAAAAATGACGTACAATAATTTACATAAATCAGTGTTATCAATAACAATAATGATGTAAAGCACCCATTATATTGCAAGAATTTGTAACGGTATCATGAAAATTTTTGAATGCAGAAATAATATTTGTTCTCTGGTCACAAAAGTTTAAATTTAAAGTGGACAAGCTGGCTACCATTTACAAATTTTAGGTCACGCGATACAATTCCAGATTGGTTTGGCCACCATTTTTATTAGACAAAATTGAGGGCTGTGAATGCATTGTAGTTTTATGATGCATGGTTATACATGCAAATAATCATGTGTGCTCTTTTTGTAAGCAAATACTAATACTCTTACTTAATATTTAGTAATTCAGGGTTGTCATGGAAACTGCCAATATTGATTACTGGTAAGCATAATATTGATATACATGTATTATACAAACACATTTATCATATTGACAGTTTTACACTATATACAACATGGTTAGATTTTTAAGGTTAGTACAAAAATGTTTTTTTTCAACAAAGTTTTTTTTATTTATTTAAGGTTGAAGTGTATTATATACTGGTACATATGAGAAGCAAGCTTTTATCTTATACAATGATGCCATGTTTTAAATATGGTATGTTTAAGACTATTGATTAATATACGGTATTATTATTTTGTACATATTTATTGGTAAGGACATACACGTGAAACTTATACATTTTGGATGTTTTATAATCTGTCTCTATGTATTTAAAAATTTGATCTCATTGATTCAAGACAATACTAGGATTTCACTTGGGTTATGTTGCTGTGCACCACATTGCATGTTTTGGCATACATACTGGAAGAACATCATAAGGGATATGTTCAGCCAATAAGCAGTTCTATCCTGTTAACCATACATATATGGTCCTAATGATGGAATGGAACAGTCATGAAAAAGCACATGTACCATCTGTTACCTCCCCTTACAGGCCAGGCTCTTAAGTGGCATCCTTATTTCTTGACTTGAATGGTATTGCACCAAACTGATATAACTCTGACTGAGGTATTATTTAGAGTTGTGTCTCATTATATATATAGTATACCATTTAATGTGACTTTATATTACAGTGATTTTACTTTTTTTTAATAGTAAATCCTTGATGGAATTCAGATGTATTTACCATAGTATACATATGTTTATATTGTGTGATAGTATAATTGTGTTCATGTTTATATTGTGTGATAGTGTAATTGTGTTCATGAATGTTTATATGTCGTAAATAAGAAAAAAGTCAGTAGTCAAGATGTCATTCAAACTACAACAAATTCTACCTAGATTGACCCATATCTTTACTTACCCCCTGTTTACTATTTTGTTCTGAGTTATGTCCCTTAGTTAACAGATTATTAAGAGTTAATTCCCTTACTTAGTCATACCAGTATGCTAGTTATCAGTTCTAGTTAAGTCTTCATCTAACCCATTTGACCTGTTTTAAAGTTGATTTTTCACTATTAATGTTGCTTATCACTTACAGTCCAAATGCATGTATTGCTTTGTAACATCCACTGTTTAGCCGCTGTTTGACCCAGGCCTGATAATAAAAAGAATGTTCATTTGTGTCAGAGTTGATGCTTTTGCCTCTCCAGTGATTGTTAATAGATTATTTAGTATATCTCAGTTAAATTGTTTCCAGTTGATTCAGTCAACAAGAGATGATTACCATGGTGACCATGGTGTGTAGCTAAGCAAACTTGTGCTTTGCCACATATTTTTCACTTTGTTACTAATACCTCATCCTTGAATTTTATGTTACACATACATTTACTTTAAATGGAAAATAAATTTATATACATGTACAATTTTATGTATACAATTTTACAACACTTAATTTTGTATTAATGGGGTTTTATTTGTGTAGTATGTAATACCTTTATTGTTTGTGGGGATCATTTCATAGGATATCACATAATTGGATGTTTACCTAAAATGACATTGTGATGTGCTGTTTTCCACAACAAGTAGAAATAATGGTTTTACACAGACATTAGAAGGTATTATGTTTTACATACCATAGTTGGACCCAAGAGATGTCAACATTTTTAGCTCACCTGAGCCAAAAGGCTCAGATGAGCTATTGCAATCTATCACCGTCCGTCGTTCGTCGTGCGTCGTCCGTCGTGCGTCGTGTGTAAACTTTACATTTTAATCTTCTCCTCCAAAACTACTGGGCCATATTTGATGAAACTCGGTGACTATCATGCCTAGGTAACAGCCTTTCAAAATTGTGTTCGGGGTTTGGCCACGCCCAACAAGATGGCCGCTGTTACTAAAAATAGCAAATAGACAAAAAAATCTTCTTCTCTGAAACCAAAAGGTGCAGGCAAATTTTGATTGGATATTTGGATTCAGCATACCTGGGAACATAAAAATTGTGTTTTTCATGAAAATTACACGAAAAATGGGTTACGCATTTTTTGCGTAAAATTACGTAATTTTTAAAATGAGACATTTATTGTAATAACTTCATAACGGCTGAAGATAATTGTATGGAGTTTTCACTGTTGATCTTGTCTTGCAATTTTCTTTCAATTGATGTCAAGGTCGAAGGTCAAGGTCATGTCCCAGTTTTTGACCTTTGATAAAAAATGCTATTTTTTTTAGCATTTCTTGTGATAATGGCGTAGGATTTTCAGTTATTTGTAGGTATTGACATGACGATCATTTTGATACATAGATCAGGGTCATGGGTTCAAAGGTCAAGGTCACAGCTGTCCAAGAATACCAAAATAGTTAATTATCTGCAAAACTATGAATTTTTTGTATAGGCATGTATATCAGAATATTGTAGGTAATGGCACAATGGTCATTTTGATATATGAATAAAGGTCATGGGTTCAAAGGTCAAGGTCAAAGATGCAAACGAATACTTAAATGGTTAATTATCTCAAAAACTATAAACTTTTTGTATAGGCATGTATATTGGAATATTGTAGGTATTGGCCTAACAATCATTTTGATATATGAATGAAGGTCATAGGTTCAAAGGTCAAGGTCATAGATGCAAATGAATACTTAAAAGGTTAATTATTTCAAAAACTATTAACTTTTTGTATAGGCATGTATATTGGAATATTGTAGGTATTGGCCTAATGATCATTTTGATATATGAATGAAGGTCATAGGTTCAAAGGTCAAGGTCATAGCTGCGAACGAATATTTAAAAGGTTAATTATCTCAGAAACTATAAACTTTTTGTATAGGCATGTATATTAGAATATTGTAGGCATTTGCACAAGATCATTTTGATATATGAATGAAGGTCATAGGTTCAAAGGTCAAGGTCATAGATGCAAATGAATACTTCAATGGTTAATTATCTCAAAAACTATAAACTCTTTGTATAGGCATGTATATTGGAATATTGTAGGTATTAACCTAATGCACATTTTAAAATACAGATGTTTTAGCTGTTTATATTATATATTGTAGCTAGACTTTAAATATGTTATATATAGCATCCTTATATAATAATTATTATAATTAATTTGCAAAAATACTTGCATATTATTGGCCCTTACTGCTGAAAATTTTGATATTCTCTTTTATTAATGTCATTGACCATTGAACCTCTGCATAAGATATGTACTCTTCCTCAGGTGAGCGTTAAGGCCCATGGGCCTCTTGTTTAAATTTCATTGTACTAACATTTTTGCATATCAGACAGACTTTAGTTGAATCCCAGTACATGCTATATTTTGAGTTACAAGAAAATAATACAAAATACATGTATCTGAAATACTGGTTAAGTAAATCAAGCCAGATGTTGGGGTCAGACATATCTTCTGTTGCTTGGTTACATATTGATATTGTTTCTTGAAGTTATGCAAACAATAAAAATGATTTTAAAAGAATTAATTAGCTGTATGTTGTTATTTCCTTCGTGACACCTTACATAAGCTTTATAATGGGTTGAAAGAAGAGTCATTAATGGACAGGTTGATGGAGCAAGTGGGTTGGTTGGCACTATTATGTATGCACCATGTAAATAATCAGTACTTTCATGAATTTAGTTGTCTCAGTTTATTATAGGGTTTACATCATTGTATGTGGGAGGTCATGGGTTCTAACCTGAATTGGTATCTAGACCAAAAAGATAGTGACTGTTTTTTTGCCAAGCACTCAATTAGAAATGAAAGTCACAAAGTCTTTCAGAAGAGACCTTGAACTCATTGCCGAGTGTCAAGGCAAGTGTGCCATTTTAAAAAACCCTCCCTTGCACACTTGCATATTGCTCTGAGGGCACTGCAAAGGTAAACATTTCTGTCACTTCACCAATAGCTGGCAATATCATGATATAAGTGAATTATTTAAAATCAAAAGTCTTTTAGTGCTAGCACAGAGACATTAAGTTTCAATTTAAATTATCGGTACAACCATACCATTTAGTTGCATTGTACTGAAACTAGCTAAGCAATAAACATCAAGAACATGGCAATTGTCCTTTTGTTACACAGGATAAAATCATTCAACCTTTTTTGACAAACTGAAAAACACATAGGCTTGGAAACTAATAGGCTTATAGCACTACATAATTAACATATGTCTCGAACTTGTTGGAGATGATTGATCTTAACAAGGTCCGAGTCACCTGAATTTTCTTGTCATTAAGCATAGAAATTTGAAGCTTTGAACTAAACATAATTCACATTAGTAGAAGAATAAGAATACCAACTATTCAATGTTCAACTTCAATGACCGTACTCATCAAAATCTAGGTTGGACATAACTGATGAGGAAACTGTATATGCGAACTTGATGATGAATTTGACCATATGACAAACTTTTTATAAACATTCAGTATTTAAATATATGGACATATTTCTTTAAAAACTTGTATAATAATTTTCCATTGATATACATGTATATTATTCATTGAATTTGCCATAATAACTAGGTGAGCTAGCACCTTAAAGTTGCCCTGAGTGCATGATAGTAAAGGCAGACCATACAACACTCGCACTTCACATGCATACACAAACTTGTTTATAGATTAATCCACAGAGGTTAATAAAATAGTTCTTGCCAAGAATAGTTGAAAAATTGATGATGCTACGTTAAGCAATATTCAACCAACCAAACGCTATGTTACACTTTCTTGTCAGCACTCTTTATTTCTTAAAAGAATATCACAAAACTTGATACAATGATTGAGTATGGTCATGTCTCAGATGAGTTCTCATTCTGTTACCTGCCCTCCCTTATTTACAGAGTTATTGTCCTTTGCTTAATTCAGTCAGCACTACAACAACTTTTTTTCTATTTATATATAAGCATAAGTGCAACATATTATTTTGATCATATTTTTTCAAACATCCAAATCACAAAACAGAAAAAATTTATGAGCACAAAATATAACTATATAATATCACAAACGTTTACGTTATTGTTGGTTATAGCGTAATGTAGACTTTGACCAGGTGAGCTAACGATACTCGCGTGTACAACTCGTGTGTAACAAAGTCGTCTGCGCATGCTCGTAGTTCAGACCGCCATTGTTGTTGAAATTGACAACCAGGATTTCGATGAGGACAAGATGTAGTAAAGGCAACATGTAGCTGAATTTGTATCTTTTGAAAAAGGCAAATAGCCCAAACATGTTAAGTCAGAAGGAGGCAGACGAAATCTTGTTCAATTCAGAGCTAGAAGGTAATTGTTTTTAGTCCTGATCACATAATTTAACAAGTCGTTGTGACACATGGACATTTCATGTGATAATGTTTTGCTCTTGTGGAAATTAAATGTGCTGAATTTTCCTTGGTAAATTGTTAGACCATACACAACAAATAAAAATTACACACAAATCGGGGTGCCAGTCAGTGACATATTGGACAAGTTATGACAAAAATGCTGTTATTGTCCTCACACGTACTATTGATTTTTTTTACAGAAACAAGATAGGTTGATTGATAGATTGATTAAATGTGGTTTAACATTCCAGTCAAGAATATTTCACTTACATTGAGATGTCACCATCTATAGACTCCTATAGTCTTTGTCGGACCTAGGCAGATATTTGAACCCAAGACATCCCACAAACAAAGCGAGCACTTCACCAACTGAGCTAAACAAGATCAGGACTTTTTACAGACAGTGGAGTTTAGTAATATTGTGTTTTACACCTCAATTCAAAATTTCTCGCACTATGATTTGTCCACAGGTTGGGTTTGAACCTCAGCAGTGAAAAGGCACTGTGATCCGTAAGCGTGCAATTTATAAACAGGCCTGATTCTGTTATTAAAAGACGTTTAAAGGTGTAAATATTTCACAGTGCTAGTGGATAGTGACATTTGTTCATTTAATCTACCAAAACAACAGTACTTAAAAGTTAATTGTCACAACAACAGGAATTAAAATTGAGTATTCACAAATTCCTTGAAAATCTAGGGTTCACACATTAATGTCAAAGTTATTTGTGATATTTACTTTAGTCAGTAATATTCTATTTTAATTAAATATTTTTACTGATATATACCCATTAATTCTGTTGTATAATTTTAGAGGGAGATGCAGCCAGGGATAAGCGTATGGCCAGTGTGCCAAAAGATCTGCGGCAGGTTAGATATATATATATCTATAAATTTATAATAGCTTAAATCTTGTGATTTCTAAACTGGATAATATCTAAACACAGTTATTTCAGTATTTGTATATCTGAGAAAAAAAAATCTTGTCTTATAAGTGGTCTAATCCTCTACTGTTAAAGCTTAATTGAATTTAATAAGAATATATCTAACAATACAACATTTATTGCCGATACATTTATCTGTAAGAGTAGAGTTGTCACCCATCTACACAAATACATGTGCATTATTTTTCAATTAACTGCTTGAACAGCCACATCAGTATAAAGACAGTTTGTTTAATGGCCAATAATTTTAAAGTCTCTGTTTCATATTGCACCTTCTACATATGTTAAAATTTCAATATTTGATTCATATGGACACTTTAAATTTGTTTTGAAAAAATTACTGACATTCTCATTTGTAGCAGTCATAACATGTATATTGTTTATAATTTACAGTTTTTGATAAGAGAGAATCCGGAGAGTGATGACGCTAAAAGTGCTGCTGCTATTGAGATACAGAGAACATACAGGGGATTTAGAGCCAGGTAAAATCTTAAGGTTACAAATAATTATAGATATTTTTCTGATCTACAGATTAACAGGGTTTGTTCATATTTGGATATAACTTAATATATTTCATCAAAATAAGATACCATATTGTTGTCGAAATGTTCTTAGAATTTTATACCTTGTGAAATATAAGAACATCACTGATACAGATATGAATTAATTTTATTTAACGAAACACTTTGTAACATAATGTCTGTTATATCAATGAGTTCAGCTTGTTTACAGTAACCTTTGTTGACTGATAGTTTTCTTATTGACTTGCACATTATATTTGATCATCATTACAGAACCAACTTGTTTCAGACCTTAGTACCTAACGTCAGTGATACAGCTCAGTATGGAGGGAGTCAACATATTATTACAAGGGAAGAAGATTTCATTGAAGAATTGGAAAAGGTAACCAAAGAAACTGCTCTAGCTACATTTTTTCAACAAAGAAAAAATGTTGGAAATACAATTAGTGATAAATTTTAAAGAAATTGCATAGAAATGAGATTTTTTTATTTACTTCAGAATCAATGTATTTTCTTCAGACCAAATTATCACGATTCCAAAATAAAAAAAAAAACTGTGTATGACATATTTATAATTACTAGTATTGTAGTGAATGATAAACTGTATGTGCTCTGATATGGCTGTCTCATTGGATGATTGTGTCAGCAAAGTTTGTAGACACTTTTACGGATTTACTTCCTTCCATATTATATTGTGTTGAACATGCATTGGTGACAGTACTGTTCATTATCTGTTTGATATTGTAGGTGGATGAATCTGCTGAACCTGTGTCAGAAGAATTGGGACAAGAATATGGTGATTATTTAGTGCAGATGCAGAAGTCTGGAATTCCTTCATCAGAGATAATGACGTAAGTGTATTTTGAACATCTGACATTATCTGAATGTGTAATTTTGATTAGGACCCCACTTTGTGTGGTTTATAGCTATGAAACTGGCTGGTAGTTATCAAGCCTCATACATGTGCATGCTAAGTAACAACACAAGAGGTAGACTGATGAAGATAGGTTCAAACTGTAAAGATAAATTATTCAGCTGTAATTGTAGCCCATTTGTCCAGACTGTAATTATCTGTTTTGAAAAAATCTGATTTATTTTAGATATGAACAGTTTTCTTTAAAAGAAAACCAGGATTGGTGGGATAAAAGAAAACGGACTTCTTCAAAAATATCCCAGCATTCACAGGAAAAGGAAGTGCCACAACAAAAACGTAGAATTCCACAATCAGAGAGGGCTGCAGCCATAATGATACAGAGAGCATGGAGAAGACATATAGTATGTGTAAACTATTTTGTTTTTTTACTAATAACTAAGACATAATTATAGTCAAATTGGTTAACTATATGTTTTACATCCCAGCCACAACTTTTCACTTATATCAAGACTGGAAGTTCTTGGATGTTGGAGGAAGCTGATTGTGTCAAGAAACTTGACCTTTGGCAAGTGAACTTGCACGCTGAAACAGGATTCAAACCTAGTTGGTGCAAGTCACTATATCTGTTATCCACCACTTCGTCACTCAGACTTCTTAATATCAACAATTGATAAATATATTGATATGATATGTTATTTATTTGCATTTGGTATATGCTGATGACACCATTTCATTGCTAGAAGCAATAATGTCTGTACAATAATGATCAGGATGTGTCGGATAGTTACAATTACTCAGGTTGCGATGGACCTTTTACTAATGTTTCTTACAAGTATAATTTTTGCAGTCTCTGATTTTGGATGTACAGTAACATGCATATTGTTTTTCACACCTGTTTATTTAATTATTTTAGGACATACAGGTATACAGGTATTACAGAGACTTAATTAACTTTAAAATGAGGGGTAATCCATCATGGATGTTAAGGTGTATAAATCCAAACGAGGCCAAACTGTTAGACTCAGCATCTGGTGTTCACATCAAATTCAGACTTGCTGGGGTAAGTTTATATATCATATGCTGTAGCTCACCTGCTTTTGTCATACATTTAGAATTATGTTGACCATGGTAACCAACATGAGTGTCAGTGTTGAAGCTTTTAATTTTTATCTATTACAGAGAAAAAAGTTTTCATGAAACTATGGTTTATTCTGAACTTAAACATAAAGAGAAAAATGTAACATAGTGATTAAATTTTGTTAGAAATTAAGAAAAACCATCGTACAATAGATGCATGTAATGTTGATGAATGTTTATTTTGTAAAAAATATATTTTGCTAATGTTTAGTAATTTTGTTGTGAATTTGTGATTTACAGGAGAGGTTTCCACCTAATATATACTACAAAATATTTACACATCGTCCTATACAAGATATGTGTTCAAATAGTCCTAAAGATTACACAAAACCTGTTGCTAAGTTACTTATGATGAAAGATGTCCATAATAACTTCCGAGATGTACCCAGGGTGGATCGTAAGTTTATATTGGAATGTTTTATTTTGGATTGATATTGATAAATGTTTTATATTCTAACATGACCTGCAATTTCCTTCATATGAAACATGAAGAAAACCAACCATGGTAAAACAAACATTATACCCATGGCTGTTCCATTTAAATGAAGTACTCCCTTACTTACCTTGTGACCTCATGCTATTTGTTGTGAACAATGGTTGTAACATAATTGTCATTTATAAAACCATTTATTTCAATGGAGGTAATCTCAACAGCCAAGTTGTTTCAATGAACCATTTGCAAATAAATAGTAGATGTACTTTTGAGAAAAGAGTTCGCAGAATTTCAATGTTTTTTTTTTATTCAAATCATGTAAGAATAGTAATAATCAACTCATATACCCAGATAATACATCAACTGTCTTTCATATGTAGATAATATATCACTCATTGGGGAAGCTCCATTTGACAGTGTATTATTTGAAGATATACCACGTATGGATGTTGATTATATAATTTGCATTTCATTTTCACTTTGTTTATTTATGTGTTTCAGGTAAAGAGGGATGGTACCAGAGAGAGGATAACAATGGCTGGAGACTTGTATCAGATAGATTGATTCACCATGTCATGTCAGATCCCGTCACATGGGAAACATCACACAAAAAATATGAATACCACCATGACAAGGTAAACATTTTACACATACATAGATGTACACAGTTTGTAGCTGTCTGTATTTAGTATGGCATAACATTCCCCAAGTATGATGTTGAATGTCAGACTGACAGTTAATAGATTTTATTGACAAATGTTAAAGTTTAAGCTAAAAGTATTTTTATGACTAGATTTGAAAGTGAGCTATGTCATTATTCTGCCCAATCTGTTATAGATAAACTATATTCATTACATTTCTGCACTCTGCACCACCCTTTCTTATTCCTGAAGATTTGTCTTATTGCCATTTAACCTATACAGAGATATGCTGAATGTAGGATTTAGTTAAATCAGTCAATCTGTGACACGATTAGTTTGTTTTGTTAGGCATATGTCATTTATATAACAGATGTAACATTGAATAAGGGGGGAAACAGAATAAATTTAAGCATAGAAGGATAAAAAGAAGAGAAAATGAATACATGAAGTGAGTTATAAATCTTTTTAAGTAAATGAGTAGCCTTATATATAGGTGAGTACACCATCACCAGGTTATCTGTGGGTTCAATTTCATAGAAACAATTCAATATTTTAAATTTATATACTGAGCATACAAATACATTTTTGTCTGTCTTTGCCTTCGGACATAAAATTAAATGTTTATATGATTTAAATAACCTAATTAATTACATGACCTACATTGTTATGCCCAACAAAAAGTCATGTTACTTGATTACATCAGGTTAACCTCCAACATATAAAAATTCCTTACTTGGAAATCCTGTATAACTGTTTCTGTTGTTTTCTTTCTATGTTTATTTAATAATTAAGGTATTTCAAATTGATAGAAATTCTTAAGGTGTTACATTGTTTGTTGACAGTTACAAAGAAAGCAAGATGTTGAGAAGAGGAAGAAAGAAAAGAAAATTGAATGGATGAAGAAAATGTAAGTCAAGCTATTAAATGTAATGTTCTGGTCATCTTAGAAAAGGAGATGTTTGGTATCTATGTAATAGAATCATGGCTTCTAAATATATGATTCAAAGTACCAGGTATAAGCTTATTTTTATTTTTTAAGGGGGGGGGGGGCTTATTGGTTCTGGTTCTTGACCCATTATTTTAACAGCTAGAAAAAGTTTTCTATTTAATCTGTCATAAATAATCCCAACACTTAAACCAATGACCAAGTTCACTTACAGTCTGAAATATATTAAAATGAAGTTTATTCCTTGTTTATTTATTTAATGTTTACTTTGATTTAGGTACAAAGAAGGAATGCTGAAAGCCAAATCAGATGACCCTGAAACTGTGAATCTCATAGAGGGCGCTGCTGCAGGAATGGTCGCCACTGTTGATAAACTTGGTTCTGATGCAGTAGAGGATTGGGAAGTTGATGAACTTCTGGACTGGACTACTAGTCTTAATTTTGATGAGTGAGTTAGACTGAATTAAAAATTAGAATTGATTTTATAAACATCTTCAATGGGATTAATTTCAATTGATTACTGGTACTGTAAACCAACTTTTATTTGCAGGGTTCAACACAATGTTTTTTAAAGACTAGACCAGTGAGGCTAGTTCTGAGAATTCTTACTGTCTCTGAACTAAAATCTACTATCCCCAAAATAATACCAGTAGATGTGTTTTATCTCATCATTTTTCATACTTTACTGATTCAATTGTTAGCTACACAGGAGGTGCTTACCCTTCCACA
The DNA here is from genome assembly GCA_021292105.1 of Anadara kagoshimensis. Lineage (NCBI taxonomy): Eukaryota > Metazoa > Mollusca > Bivalvia > Arcoida > Arcidae > Anadara > Anadara kagoshimensis. The sequence goes on along the minus strand of CM037865.1, from coordinate 65,112,508 downwards.
GCATCCGACCTCACTTCCCTAGTGTTAATACATGTGTTTAAGCTAATTTTTACACGCCATGAACGAGGTTTTACTAGTCATTGTCGGGTTGGACATGGGTTAATGTTGAACCCTGATTCGTAGACATTAATTTTCTTGATTATCTTGCCAAAAACATTTCGTAACTAATAACTTTTGCAATTAAAGTTTTTCAAAGCAAGTCCTTGGAGCAAATCATGTACTCAGTTCAGAATTATGTAGTGGTCTATTAAATAATTATTTTAGACCAGTTTCCCATAGAGTCCCAGATAATTACTTTAGGATATCTTTATTCAGAACTGAGGCTAACCATCTGCAAGTAAATAAATAATGCTTCATATTTAGTGTAAGCTGGATCTAAAGCGTTTTACTACAGTATTTGTACTTTCAATACTTTCTCCAGATAAGTTTATACAGAAATATAAAATTTATTATCAATTTTGATTTCTAGATCTAACATTCACTTTTTTTGTAATTTTTTGTAGGTATCTCATCACTTGGAAAGAAATGGCCACTAGTGCACATTCAGCAAAAATTATGGGTAAGTTTGTAAATTGGTTTTATTGGCCAAGTCACATTCTTGATCTCAAATCCAAGACAGTATGTTTCAACTTATAAGTAAAGTTTTAGCAAATTAAATCAACATTGTTTATTGCAACTATGACCTTTTTGCTTTTTACTGAATTTAATTAAATTATCTCTTATTAAGAGGGACATGCAGGTTTAAATGTTTTTTACTTTGAAATAAATTGATGCACAAATTTTGTTGTTATTAAAACTCTCTTATGTTTGCACAAAGAATGAGGTTAAGTTTGACATGGAATTTTTGACATGGTTAAACACATTGGTTGTGGTAATTCTGTGTTTTCATGCACTTTGGATTAAAAAAAGCTTCTTTTTTAGATGTGAGTTCTTTTATATTTGAGGTGGCAGTATTGGGGCTTAAAAAGTAGTTTAATAGGGAAGATAGAATAATTGTTAGTCTAATAAAGAGGAATATAATTTTGATAACAATCAACCCATCATGTTTAAAACAGAAAATACAGTTGAGAATGCAGGCCATTGCTGCTTTTGTGAAAAGAAAAGCTTTTTTAGTGAAAAATATCATTGTTAAATTTGTTTTAGGAAAGGACATGTTCAGGTTGTTTCAAGGTTTGTTAGTTATGTGAAGGGATATGGTTAACATGATTGTGTATTGTATGAAGTTTAACTACAAAAACTTGTATATTGTGATGTGATGACTTGAACCTTAAATCACACTCTACTAAAAGTTTTATTCCAAAGTACAGTTAGAGATTTGAATTACTAACCGTGGTGGAACTGTATTTGAATATCAAATCTATTGATTTTTTTTTAGTTCAAATTCATAGCTGATTGAACTAGAATAAAATACTTTAAGTCCATGAAATTCTGAGGCTGGTAGGTGTAGAGTGGAATAATGTAGTTTTACACAGTCAAGATTTTTCACTTATATTGAGACAGTCAGTTCAAGGATGGTGGAGGAAACCAGAGTACCTAGAGAAAACCAATGCCTTTCAGTTGTTAAGACAAGTACTGATCTGGTGAACATATACTGTTGAATTAATCTTTTTTTGATAAGGAACATTGTTGTATTTGAACTTCATACAGTGGTTAAGGTTACGGTAAATGTACAGTTGTGTATATACATGTGTATAAACTATCACATTCATATTCAAGAATTATTCATCACATTGTAAACTCTAACTACTGTTTTCATATAAACATGATTTGTAATAAAACATAATTATTGTCTTATATAGGTATTTGTATATAGATTGTTGTTAAGATTTTTTATATGTGTACTGCTGAACTCATTTAATGTATGTTAAAATCCTTGTCAATAGATTTTAAAATTAATATAAAGGTTACATATAAACCTTGTCTAATAATTGGTGTTGACATCAAAATATATATTATCTGCAGTAAGTGTAAATTTTGGTTTCCAATTATATCATAACATTCAGTAAGTGTGAGTGATGGACTATTATTGCTGCAGATTTTTGAAAGTTACATTGCACCCCTCAATCAGGGTTCGTACAGGCCCGGAAAAGTCCTTATTTTGAGGTTTGTCCTTAAAAGACCCTAAAAACAAGTCTGACCCTAAAAAGCCCTTGAATTTATCCTGAAGGCCTGAAAAGCCCTTGAATTTGGCCAGTTGGGTGTCTGTATTTTGATATTAAGTGGTTGAGAATAGACTGACATATATCAATAAATAAATTGATTAATGAGTTGTGTTGAAATGAGCAATTTAAAGGTACCTGGCCCTCCTGAATGCCTAACTTCAACCTCCACTTCAAGTGTCATGTAAGTAATTGTTTTATTTATTTAATTGCTTTTGCACCAATATTTTTTGGTAAAACTGTCCCTCTGATTAGGCTTGAAATTTGCAAATAAGACCCTGAAAAGACCCTAAAAAGTCCTTAAATTTGGAGTCCATATGTCTGTGCGAAACCTGCCATTGCTCTTAAGACTTAGTCTGGGCCCCTAAATGCTAACACATTTTAGCTACTATTTATCACTATTTAAACTTCTTAGTTTAAACGATATTTATTTCAATAAATATATACATGAACAATAACATTTCATCAAATAGACAGAAAGGGGATTCCGGAACAAGAGTGAAACTCTTATATTAACCAGTCTCCCTTAAACTTCTTATCTGAAGTGAGCTGGGCTCTTAACTCAAAATAATTAAGCTTTATCCTTGATTCACTAATGTTTGTTTTATGTTGTATTACAGAAGAGAAAGCCAGATTATACACAGCTACTGTTGATCCATATGAGTTTACATCAACAGCTCCATCCAGATTTCAATCCTCCCAGCAGTCCCGGAACACACCCGCGTCCAGCGTGTCTGGCGGCGGACCGGGAAATAAGATACCCATAAACAGCTGATGTCATGCAATGACTTAATATTATAATGTATGTACCACTGCTGACAATCTTCCATGGTGATATATATCTGGAAGTTTTATGTTAATGATGACCAAAGCTTTACGGAATTAAACGTGTTGTCTTTAGAAATACCTCTAAACATCTGATGCTTGTGCTGTGATAACTCAAATTGTTACATGTTCATATGTTGACTATGTTCCTTGTTATTATTCTGGAAGTTTTATGTCATTATTCGAGGCATTAGTGAATTGTACATGTAATCTTGAACTTGTGTCACAATAATGCATGTTGTCATCAAAAATGTCTTTTCTCTTGTTTCACGAGAGATCTTACATACCATTTAAACCATGTATATCTCCATTATAAACATTGAAGTGCTGTATTAATCTAAATAACAGGGGCCTTGCCTGGTGAAAGTGTGTTGTGCTGCTAACATCTTTTGTGTTATCGTCTGCAAGTTACTGTTAGTTATGCCTAAGGCATCAGAAATGAACAACAAATGGTGGATAACGTTTTCCAATCTGGTTTGAGATGAAATTTATTTTTGATAAAAAGTGTGTATGTAGCTTTTCATAAAGAACCATTAGAAGTAATTTCTTTGAGAATTAAAAATGTTCCAATAATATTACTTTTAAGGCAAAAAGTAAACAAAAAGTCATTTCTCCAACCCGAAGAAAAAGATAATGTGAGCAAAAAGATAATCAATACGAAACAGGTTTGCTCAATTTTTAAGAAAAGCAAGTGGCTTATCAAGCCCATTTTCAGACCAGCATCAGCAAGTTTTTTGTTTTGGTAGATCTAATATAAAAAATTACAAAACAAAAATGATGAAAAAACTACAAATTTGAACAATGCTTATTGTGCTAAAATGTTGTTGAAAAAGAAACAGAAGTTTAAGTTTGACTTAGTTTGTGGAATGTGTAACACCCAAATATGTAAATATTTCTATTGAAATTAAAACATTGATAGAAATGTAACATTGTGAACTGCTGAGGTTGTTGTTATTGTTGTCTGTTAAGAGTCTGTATCCATGTTTTTAGAGATTTTTTTTTAAAAATTTGTATGTGAAATTATTTATATTTACAAAATGTATGGTTTTTTTATTGTGATATTGATGATATAGAATTCCTTGTAGTGAAGTAATTGATCTTGGTAGTTCAATCATTGTTCAAACTAAACCAGTCTTCTCGCTCTTAAAATATGAAGAATAAGAAAATCCTAAATGTATAATCATGGATTATGCTTTTTGTACAAAATTTTGAGATACTATGTATCATGATTGTAGAAAAAACAACCAGTTATGACAAAAAGTATTTATTTTGTTAACGTAACTTTTATAAATGTCATTGTAATGTTTTATATGAATGAATCATGCAAATACAAATCTATGTTGTTATTTATTAATTTTTGTACATTGTATTATATCATTGAATATTTAAAAAAACAAATAGAAAATAAATTTTTATTTAGTTTTATTCTTGTTTTTCATTCTTCTGCATTTGCTTAATCTTTTGGTAACAATAAGAGATAACTCATTTACACTTTCCTTTTTCACTTGTGTGAAGGTTTTCAGGTTTTCAAACAACAGTTTGTCTATCTTCTATTTATGGGGCCTCAGTGGTCTAAAGTGTACAATTATGAAATGCTGTGTATCACTAAGTGGGTACAAATCCCACTTAAGACAGATTCCTGTGCGAGAAATTTGTCAGTTTGCTTGGTTTTCTCAACATTCAATGAACTGACCTCAATATAATTCATGCTTTTTTATGTTTTGTTGTGTCATGTTCTTAGTGGCTCCAGGTATACATGCTTTTATTGTAGCTGCAATTTTATTTATGTTAGCTAATGATATTAAATAAAGTTAAACAGATTGAGTGGATTTGTATGCCCTAGTCAAGATTCTTTCACTTATGTTGAGGAAGCCAGATAAGGAGCTATGTCATGGAAACTTGAAAACAACCAAACTTAAGGCAAGTGATCGGACAAACTTTTCACAATAAGATTTGACCCAAGTGGGATTCAAAACCAAGCAGTGAAGGTATCTGTGATATATAAGCACATGTTTTAGACCATTTAGTCACCAAGACCATTAAAGTTGAAAAAGAAAGTAGAAATAGGTCAAATCCGAAACTTGGAAACTAGTCAGCTATCAAACAGTAATACAGAATGTGAAGATTCTTTTGTTGTTATGTGCCAGTTTTGTGAATTGAGAAGATTTCATGTTACCGGTACATGATTAGTCCATAAGTGGTTGTACAAGTCACTTTCTCAGTACACAAGTACAGGTTGTTCATGATTTGATGGCAATATATACAGCGAATCTTTTTTGATATTGGGGCTGTTTTAAAAAATAAAGCATGTAAGATGGTGTGATTTTAAAAAAAAATTATAACACTCTGTCATCATTTGTGAACAACCTATACCCAGTGCACTTGTAAATAAAAAACAAAAGAATTGTTACAAGTAGTTTTTTAATTGAATTTTCAAGTGTACAAAGTTGCATCGTATATATTCATATCAACTATATTTTGTAGTTGCCATTGCAGATATTTTAAACAAGTGTAATTCTGTATATATCTATAAATACAAAAAACAACAAATAAACAAACAAAAGTCGTCACTTAATAATAATAATAATATCTATGTTTTATGTTACTGGGCAATGTAATACAGCTGCTTATGATCCATGGTGGAAATCCCCTTCTCCCATATTGGACAAGACAATCCTGCGTTTTAACAGGGTAAAATTTTTCTGTCTTACTCTAGGGTAAGACAAGCTTAACACGCTATGATGTCACAATATGATTTTGATTGTGACGTCATTGGTTCCAAAATGCAAACGATGTACTTTGTGCGTTTTCATAGCATAATTTTCACCATAAAAGCTTTACAAAACAGGCATCTATTGGATATGGGAGAAAAAGAATCAACCCCTGCTTTGTAGTGATGACATAGCAATCTCAACCTTCTGGATGAGATTTCTATGTCTTAACTAAAAAAAACAGGGGTAGATTCTTTTCATTTCTGGTGATTGATAGTGGAAATCCCTATCTCCTTGTTAGATGGTGGAAATCCCTATCTCTGGTGATAGATATTGGAAATCCTTATCTCCGGTGATTGATGGTGGAAATACCTATCTCCTTGTTAGATGGCGGAAATCCCTATCTCTGGTGATAGGTAGTGGAAATCCCTATCTCCGGTCAAAGATGGTGGAAATCCGTATCTCTGGTGATCTATGGTGGAAATCCCTATATCTGGTCATTGATGATGGAAATCCCTATCTCTTTGTTAGAGTGGGAATTCCTATTTCGCCAGAAATGGCGGTTTTAAAATCTGAACTTAGTGAATTAAAAAGGAAATAAGGCAAGATAATATGTTACAAATTTTTTTCACTTTATGAAAAATATAAACAAGTCTGAAAAAATGAATAAAATTTTAATACTTATAGCAGACATCATGTTACTTTAAAAACTACTAGCAACTGATCTTGCAGCATATACAAGTAGCAGTAAACTTGTTACCTTAAATACCGGTACTATTACTAGAAACGTTTCTAGCAGCAGATAGAACATGGCATGTTACTTTGAGGAACAACTATGAACTGTTCTTATTGCAGATGTCTGAAACATTTTATCTGATAAACATTTTTGAAAAAAATCATGAAACTGAAATCTCTAAAATTTAGTCCATAAACACTGTACTTCACTTTCAACTTAAAACAAACGGAGTGCTATGGTTATAAAAACCTTATAAATAAGTTATAGTATGCATTGTTTTTAAATACCATAATACCAAAGTCCATCAAATACCCTAATGCCAAGGTTTATCATTTATGAAAATTTGAGGAAAAACCAAAAGATGTTCATGAATAACCAATGCAACATGCTTAAAAAATCTTAAGTTTTTAACAAAAACAGTAAATTAAAGTTTAAAACAATAACGAAGAAATTGATATGCTACATTTTAAAACAAAACATGTTAAAAAAAAACAACCACAAAATACAAAATCATGTTTACAGGTTAAGACTAGGTAATTTTTAATTACAATTAACAAAAACACTAACATTCAACACATTACACAATCAAACATTAAATTATGCAGCATGAATTTTCTCCCCAATTGTGCAAGAATTGTCTCCCTTAGTAGCAACACGTGCCAATGGTATTTGTTAATTTTCCTCTTTATATCAAAATGAGTAAATAAATATTTTTGACAGATTTATAATTGTTGTTTTCATTTGACACAATTAAAAAAAGAGAAGGACAACCAGAAATATTTTTTTTAAAAATTCAAAATTTAAATAACTGAAAAATAATTTTTTTAAATCTATAAAGTTAGAGAAAATTAAATTTTAATTTTAAGTACTTGATTTCTGTAGAGGTATTGTAATTGAAGGCACAGGCAGTGGTCACACACAAGATACAAATATACATTAAACATTATATGTACAAATATTATCACCTGCATGTATATATAGTAAGTACCATACTTTTTATTACCTATGGAACCTGCATAGGTTTATGACAACACATTACATCCAACATTTACTGTAAAATCATAAATTCCGGTATATGAGGGGTTAAAATTTTGTAATTTTAAAAACAAATTGTTGGAAAAAAATATCACAGAATTATGTTTTGTTAAAATAAACCCCAATGAGGGCTTTTGTAACTAAACTTTTTCCATGACTTTAAATTTTATATTTCATGTATTTACAGATTCGCAAATATACTGAAATTTATATCCTCACAAACAATTATGATTTAACAGTATATGCTTTATCACTCGACTAACAAATATTTTCTTTCATCCTTCTGAATATCAACACACATCAGCGTTTATATAGCACACACACACACACCACACACACACACACACACACTCTCTCTCTCTCACACACTGTCTCTTTCTCTCTCACACACACACACATAAACACACACACACACACACTTTCTATCTAAGTCATGAACAAATATAAAATAACTTTGGTGAGTTAAATTTTCAAAAAATATCTTTTTTTTAAACAAATGTATTGTAAATGTATTTAGGTGGGATGTTAACAGATCTTTAATGATTACATTTAAAGTGAATCGATTAGTGGTTCCCTTCGTTTTGATGCACCAATTTTGCCATATCCATTATTCGTGATCTTGTTGAGGTAATTCAAGTTAGTTCTGGTCATTTGTTTCAAATTCAAAATCCCTGAGTATTTTAAGGGGGTTGTTATGGGAGCCAAAATGTACAACATAATCAAAAACCAGAGTCTTTTATTAAATAATTCAAATGGGTTTACCAATGCACCATATGATTTCTGTTTCCTTGCAATCTCCTGCCAGTTTTGAGTCTTAAAGGCTTGGGTGATGTTTACATGACTATCATCCTTTTAATTGTCCAAATGTTCTGACAATCGGTGTTTTTTAATTACAAATTATCACATGGTGCACAAGTGAACCCCATTGGTTCACCGATTCATCAAAGTTATTTCATCATCAACATAATTAGAATTCAAAAACAATGAAATATCAATAAACAACTTACAAACTTATTCTGACATTTGTATATAAATTTATAAATATCATAATTAATAGGGTATTTACAAAGCCTAATGAAATCTACATCTATCTATAGATCATGTTACTAGTCACATGATTTGATCATGTGGACAATTCTATGATCATGTGACTGATCACATGTTCTACAGTTGTCAATTTCTATATAACTATTTACAATATGTGCACTGTATTTACAAGTTCACCACAAAACCATTTTTGTATGTACATTATATTTGTAGATTATCAAACAAATAATATATATGAGAATTATAAATTTCATTTTTTAGATGCCCTGGGGAGGCCCGTAGAATTCAGTTTGAGTATATTAATCATTGTTTTTTCCTTCAAGTTTTACAACCATTTTTCATTTCTGAGAATTTTTTAAAAAATAATTTAAAGCACTAAACTTCTTATATCAAAATGTTGCAAGAATGTTTTTTTTGTTTTTAAAAACTCAGAAACAAAAATTTCTAATTGGTTTGAAATGAGAAAATTTCAATTCTACAAACTTCCCCATCCAGACAATATAATGTTCATTGAACAAACAAGAAATGAAAAATATTCAAATTATATTACACAGAAACAAAACTAGAAATTAAAATAGAATTTACTTTGGATTTCTTTATACAATTTATCATAACATCAGAGTCTGCAGATAACAGAATTGTCAGAATATCTTATGGTACCTACCATTACATATTTTCTTTCTACATATAACAGTATAATTTTTATATTTGACAGTTTTCCAAGTCCAAAATTGAAATGAAATGGAGAACAGCTTTGAAAATTGATTAACAGACACGTAGCTTTTAAATGTATGAAAAACTCCATTCATATTTAAGATGAACAGACTTTTGAGAGGTGCATCTATTACAGAAAGGTTTATTGTCATATTAATATCCATTTTATGTTTACAAATGAAATTTTGTATTTAACAGTAATTGGTGCATTTTATGAAATGCAATGAAAGACATCTTTAGCTTGTGACATAACCTTCAGTCAAAATGTAAACTTACAGCATATTCATTATTACCCTTTCCAGTACCATGTGTCAAATGTCTCCATGGTAACAACTATAACACCATGTGTCAAATGTCTCCATGGTAACAACTATAACAACAGAATACCGTTGTATGTCAAAGTTCACTTTGTCCCTACAGTATTGCCATAGTTACATGACAATAAAAGTATAACTACATGATCAACACAAAAACACTAAAATAGTGATATTAACACAGTATCCATGGACAGCAGTTATTTGTTCATGGCAACAGTTGCCATGACAACGGAGTATTATTATCAATAAACTGTTCATCATAAAAGTGAGGTATATAAGATGAAATGTACATGATTGTATCATCATCTGACACTGGAATTGTCACTTAGTTATTTACACAGCTATCACCAGACAATATATCAGCCATTACTTTGAAGGAAACATGGAAGGATTTGAATAAATAGCATCTCGCATCATCCTTTCAATCTGCAAAAAATCACAAAAAAATGATAATTAGGGTAGTTAAAACAAAATTATACAAAAAAGTAATTAAAAATGTAAATATAAAGAAGCTAAAACTTAAATGTGATAATTCTACACACATATTATGGTGTTTTACATGATATGCTGGGGAACCCTATGTAAGAATCATGGGCGGACATGCCCGAGTGGTACTGTCACTGGCTTTCTAAGTCAAAGGTTGTGGGTTTGAACCTCAATCGGGACTTGGAAATTTTCTGAGATGATTTTCATCTCCTGTCCATACTATAGCTGTAAAAAGCTAAGTACTAGAATAGTCTTTCAGATGAGGCTCAAAATCAAGGTCCTGTGCCTCAGTGCGCGCTAAAGACATCTCTGTAGAGTTTGAAAAAGAGTAGGCCACCTGTGGCCGCTACAGAGGACTCTTACGACTAGAAGGAGTTGAAACAGACTGAACAAGTTAAGATGTGATGTCACACTGAATTAGGACCTGATTGCTGGTCAATTATTTCATCTTTCAAAATTTTCTAAAGTAAATCATTATTTCTTTTTGTATTTGGCATATACATTTTAAAATTTTAATGTTTGACATAAGTTAGTAAATATTATGGCAAATGAGTGGGGGATATCTGTTTGTCTGTGTGTCCTTAAATTCTTGGCCACACACTTAAAATACATTCATAATAAATGTATACAAATTTTCTATTGTCTGTTAAAATGATTAAATAATATTACCAGCATGGTATAAATCATAAAACAATTTGTTAAATTGTGTTAAACATGATGTTATTCCTCTACAGTCTTGCATAAAGCTCTCGCCTTACCCTAAAGGTAGATCTACTAACCTAAAAACAAATTGATTTATGACAAGTTTAAACTGTATATATAAATGCCCTTACCTCAGCTGTATTTGGACACATGCCCAATTTACAGAATCTTTTTTCTTTACGAGGCGGACAATCCATGCCTCCATGTTTTGGCCTCTGTGTGATTTTTCTCCGTCGTTTTTGAACTGAGTTTTTCCCACATGTTTCAGAACATGCTGACCATGTTCCCCACTCTCCAACCTCACAATTAACAGCTGAAATAACAAACAATAAGACATTTATCAGATGCAAAATACGTCTAAATACAAAACACAAAAATTTCAATTTCAAACCACAGATCGGGCACTACAGGATGGGTTGTTGGGTTAAAACATCTGATCAATTGGTGGTGGTTCAATGATCTTCCTTTCCAGTGACCAACAAGCACCTGCCCAGTGTAGCTGGATTAATTTATTTTAATTTTTTCTCTTTATTTTCTCTTGCATCCAAGAAATAAGAATTTTTGGCAATTCCTTGCCTCTGAAAGTTTATCAAAACATCTAATCAATCAGTGGTGGTTCAATGGTCTTCCTGATCAGTGATCAACAAGCACCTGCTAAGTGTAGCTGGATTAATTATATTTTATTTTTGCAGTTTCTCTTGCATCCAAAATTGCATCTCTGGCAATTCCTTGCCTCTGAAAGTTTAAGGATCTTCAGTCATGAAACTGTGTCAGATCATGTGTGAAGTGTCTCCTGCCTTTGATTGTAGTGGTAATTTTAGGTTGATTATGTGACCCTTCAGTGTAAACACAATGAAATAAAATATAACCTTATCCTCTTAATGATAATGTAAGAAATATACCGGGTAATAGACATTTCTTCATACATAAATTCTACAAAACTACAACCCTTTTCTGTGACACTAACTCTTCTAACATAGGAGACCAGAAAACTCATTTGCATATGAAAACTTACGACATTTAGCTGCTTTACACTTCCTCTTCCTTCGTAATTTTTTGGGACATCGCTTGCCTCCATTTTCTGGTCTCATTATCACCGTTCTAGTCTTTGTTATAAATCCCTTGCCACACGTTACCGAGCAAGGCGTCCAATTTGACCAATCAGAGACCTGACAATCTACCATTGGTAAACTGGGATCTATTGGTTTTCTCTGTTTCCTTCTCCTGTTTTTGTTTTTTCTCCTATTCTTCCTTCTTTTTCTCATTTGTTTTTTTAGTTTTTTTGCAGCCTTCTCAACATCGCTTATCATAGTATCTTCACCAGTTGCAGAGTTAGAACTGACATCACTGGTTGTTCCATTTTTCTTTCGCTTCATACTAATCTGTATTTCATTACCGGCAATTTCTACTGTGTTTTTATTCCGACTTGCTTCCAAGCTTGCTGCAAGGAACAAAATTAAAGTTCAGTATTTTTACAATAAATTAAATAATGATTTCAGATACAGTCAAACCTGTCTATAAAAGCCACTCAAGGGAACCAGTAAAAGTAGCCTTTATGGGCAGGTAGCCATTATATTCAAGTTCAGTTAATATTACTAAGAACAATTGGAACACAAATCTACTGACCTTTATAAGCAGGTGGCCTTTATATAGATGTGGTCTTTAAGGCAAGTAGGACTGTACATTACTTTTATGTGAAATGACAATGGCTAATTATGATTCTCCTTACAGTGGTACAGCACAACATTCGTGTGAAACAGTGCTGGAATTCTTTCTATAGATGAACATCTAACTTGCCTGGAGTTCAAGATCAAGCATTCACAAATATTGGCACTGGCAGATGAGTGGAGTGGAGAGGAGTGGAGCAGGGATATAGTGTTTTACTGTGTCACTCATTTCTGGGATGGTGGAGGAAACAGGAATACCCAGAGAAAACGACTAACCTCCAGCGAAGTTTTCCAGATGAGATGGGAATTACAGATTTTAGGTGTAATGGTATTTTATGTCACTCCACTCCATTTATTAAACAAGATGGAGGAAACTGGAAAGCCTGGAGAAAACTACCATCCTTTGGTAAGCTTCTGATGAGAATTACATACAATCATTACTGTCTATAAAGGCCACCCAAAGGAACCAGTAAGAGTGCCCTCTATATGACAGATGCCCCTTATACGTGTATATAGGTTCAAATAACATGAATAAACAGCAAATAGGAAAAAGATTTAATTGGCCTGTAATAGCAGGTGACCTTTATACAGAAGCTGCCTTTAAGGCTGGTTTAACTATTACTATATTGGAATTATAGACACAAGGTGTAACTCTCCTTAAACTAGGTAGCTAGATGAACATTTGTCTGGATTTGTTACCGGGTATTATGTCAAAGCTCATATCCAGCACATGACGAGGTGCATTTCTATTGCTTAACTATCATTTCAATTTATATTTTAACCTAATATATGACACAAGAATAGTTATTTTATAAACAACTATTTTTACACATATCAATTTGATATCAACATCTGTCATAATTTTGTCTGTGTGTCTTTTTTCTTCATTATGTTTAACCTGGTTCCATGATTTTATTTTCAGATTGGACATATTTGTTTGAGGAGTGTAGAACATTGTATACTGACTATCAAAGACTATCAATGTCTATCTAAGGATGCTACAGGCTATGGAAGAAGAAAATTCATAGTGAAACTAAGTTCTAACCATAATAATGATAAAATAAATTACAATAGTAATGTATCCAACTCAATCATCCACTTCTTCCATCTTTCATTCTGAGAGTCAATCCTCTCACATATTGGACTGTTGATGTTATGTACCAAGCTCTGAACAGCAGCCAACATTCGTATCTCTTTTATGACATACGGAGCTAGGAGGTGGGCGCTGTTTCGGAGCTTGGCTATGTACATCATATAAACTTAATATTATATTATAATTTTGATATGTACCCATATGTGCACCACAATGTCGCTTGCATTCAGCTTGAGTGTGAAACTTGTTTCCGTTACCACGACAACCTCCAAAGGGGAATACTTGACACATTTTAAGTGTGCTGTTATAGTGCCACATTAGTATAGGGCTCTTTCTTCTACACGGACCACTATCAGCGGGTAAAGTGCAAATAGCTGCAAAACAAGTGCTTGTCATATTAATAAAGTGAAGCATGCTGGGATATTGGTTCAATACTATGTGCGAGTATAGCAGATGCTATTATGGCATCAAACAACATATAAAAACAACAATTACAGTACTGATATGCTTGTAACCATTTATAAAATGTTATAACAACAACAATTATTATGAAAAAAAAATCTACATGTTCAATAAAACAAAAGTCAATCAAAATATATTTTAAATTTTAAGTACTAATAGTAGAATACAATTTTTCTTTTGAGTTACTTTTTGTCCAAAATTTATGTTGCACAAAATTCTGTAACTTTCCACTTGGTTGAAACTTCACACGACATTTTACCAAGTTAATAGTAGTTATGGCATATGACAGAGTAGAGTAATTAAGAAAATTATGTACTGGTTAACGTCTATTCATTCCTAGCGCTCTAAAATAATGAATATATAAAACTCTTTTTTTCTGTAAAAACATAAAATATTTGAATTTATATCAAACTTGATCATGTAGAAAAATTCCAAAAAAATTCCTGGTTGTAAATTTCACATAACTTAAGATATTTATCAATGTTATCTCATTTTTCATTGGTTTATGTAGACCAATTAAACATGACATAACATATGTAAGTTGTCAAATTAAGATGTTTCATCATTTGTCAGCTGTTCCTAATAGTTACAGTAAACAAGACAAATGAGGCAAATTTAGTTCTAATATAAATGTAAAACACACATATAAAAGTTATATATGCCAAAACATATTCTGGACTTTTCTCTCTCAAACATTATCTTAATTCATCATATTCTTTTTCTTCATAACTTTTGTGATACAGAAAATTGGTCAACTTAAGAAGTTTAAATTGGATATACATTTGTTTTTCTTTAAAAAACCCTCAAAGATATAAATTATTAACTTTAAAATAAAAACATTTTTCTTAAATAGAAAATTGTTGAAAAATGTCTCAAATTAAATAAAAATACAACAATCATATTCATTAATTTCTTAAAAATTAATAAAGTACTACAAGGTAAGATTGTTACCTGTGACCAAACATGCAACATTATACAGATTAATTATTAATTTAATTAAACATCATTAAATATTAAATATAAATTTATCCTGTAAATCTAGAAAAAGAAAATGTCCTATCAGGACACAAAAAATTGCCCGAATGTACAAGTCTTTATAGTATTACCTGGTATTCAGATAAAATTTTACATGTTACCCTACCCAGTACATGTTCATTGTGCAACTACAAGTACTTGTGTATTTCAATTTTGAAGTACTATGAGGAATCTTGCAAATAACTCACCAAAAAGTCTAAACTTTAAACTATTTTTTTTTAATCAATACATTTTAAAAATCTTTTTAGATTTACAGGTTTTTATACTGTCACCCCCATACAAGTCTGTGGTATAACCCAAAAATACTGGTTTAGGTTATGCCATCAGCAAAATATAGAGATGATAAAGTATCAAACCTGCCAAAAAATCTTCTTAAACTGCTTATATAAGGAGTGTCCCCACCCACTTGACACAAATTTGAGACAAAAAAGAACAAATTAAGGTATAAGGGAATGGCAATTTATTGTTTGAGATTGCTGTTCATGAGCATGGAAATTGCCAACTAATATTGCTCCAACGGCAGCTAGGACTCACAAACTCAATACTAAGACATACAAACTGGGAATCTACAGTAATTTGTTTATTACATTGTACAGAAACAAGTGGCCAATACAACAAAACAGTTTACTTTGTATTTTTGGAAACTCATATTCTATTGACAAATATGTTGCAAACTGCCTAAATGAAGCTGATTACCATAAAAACCCATGTAATTTGCGCACCTGTGTAATTTACACAGGTGATTTTCAGACTAAAATTTTGTTAAAAAAGCTTCTACTCTTGCAAATGTCATATTTATTAGTGTTTGGGGTTTTTTCTGTATTTTTGTCTTTTCCACAAAAATGTATCTGCATGATCCTTTCAGTACATGACTTGAACATTCATGGTATATTGGCAGGTTTGATAATGCATAAAACAGACAAACCTGTCTATAAAGGCTATCTTAAGAGAACCTTCTTAGTTATTTAGGTGTCTCTTATACAGATATTACCATTAAAGCAAGTTTGACTGTTTTGCAAAGTTGACTACTCTCATATCATAATTTATTCTTAATTTTGTCAATTTCTCTTTTCTCAAGAGTTTAAAAAAATCAATATAATGGGTTTTCTATGAAATCTGATTATATCGTAAATGTATAATAGCAGAAAACAGATGAAAGGAAAAAAGCAAATGAAAAAAGAGGAATGCAGCAAGCAATAGAATGAAAAATAAGGACAAAGCAAAAGATTGGAAGAAACAAAGGCAAAATGTACACTAGACTACACTACAGTGGTAAAGATGTGAAGTAAAAAGATCAATATTTGAAAAGAAAAAAATAAAAACTGAAAAAGATTGTCTAAATAAAGTACATGTAATAGAAAGTAAATAATGGGGCAAGTAGAAAAAGATTTGATAATAACAAAATAAATATAAATAATAAATAATAAGGGCAATAAAATAAAATATGCAGAAATAAAATATTTAAATCATTTATAGAACAGATGCTAAGAAATGCTATGAAATAAAGATGCCATAGCAACAAATGAAAGTTTTTTGAATATAGATGCCATAGCAACGAAATGAAAGTTTTCTGAATATAGACACCATAGCAACAAAATGAAAGTTTTCTGAATATAGATGCCATAGCAACAAAATGAAAGTTTTCTGAATATAGACGCCATAGCAACAAAATGAAAGTTTTCTGAATATAGATGCCATAGCAACAAAATGAAAGTTTTTCGAATATAGATGCCATAGCAACAAAATGAAAGTTTTCTTAATAGACGCTATAGCAACAGAATGATAGTTTTCTGAATATAGACGCCATAGCAACAGAATGATAGTTTTCTGAATATAGACGCCATAGCAACAAAATGAAAGTTTTCTGAATATAGACGCCATAGCAACAAAATGAAAGTTTTCTGAATATAGATGCCATAGCAACAAAATGAAAGTTTTTCGAATATAGATGCCATAGCAACAAAATGAAAGTTTTCTTAATAGACGCTATAGCAACAGAATGATAGTTTTCTGAATATAGACGCCATAGCAACAGAATGATAGTTTTCTGAATATAGACGCCATAGCAACAAAATGAAAGTTTTCTGAATATAGACGCTATAGCAACAGAATGAAAGTTTTCTGAATATAGACGCTATAGCAACAGAATGATAGTTTTCTGAATATAGACCCCATAGCAACAAAATGAAAGTTTTCTGAATATAGACGCTATAGCAACAGAATGATAGTTTTCTGAATATAGACCCCATAGCAACAAAATGAAAGTTTTCTGAATATAGACGCTATAGCAACAAAATGAAAGTTTTTCGAATATAGATGCTATAGCAACAGAATGAAAGTTTTCTGAATATAGACGCTATAGCAACAGAATGATGTATGGAGTAGCCATTAATAAGTAATATTAGTGTTAATAAATATAAATATATATACCTGTAAAATTTTTCATCATTAGTGCCTTTTCACAACTTATTATTAAACACACTCTCTGTTCTTGAACAATTTTTTGGCAACTACTAGTATCTACTTGTGAGCTTTGAGTGTTTCGCAAATACACACGCCGGCGTTCTGTTATTCCCATGTCACATGTTTCTGTACATGGTGACCAAGTAGACCAAGGACCGACAGCACAAATGTCCGTTGGGTCTCTTTCAATGGCATGCCGCACAACAAAATCGTCAGACAGCTCTTTCCTACCTTTTTTTCTTCTTGCAGTTGTACAATCAACAAAACATCCTGATGTTTCTGTTAAGTCAATTCCACAAATTTCTGGAGAAACTTGCGGATTTCGTAAAAATCTTCGTCGTTCCTTAACCCCGGAACCACAAGTATTAGAGCATTCTGTCCAATCGGTCCAGGCACTTGTTGCACATTTCTCCTTCTCTGAAATTTTTATAGTTTACAATGGTTAGTTAACCAAAACACCACACATGCTAACTAATTTACTATTTTTATTATCAAACCTGTTTTAGTTTTATGTCGAAGACGGAGAGAAGCTAAAGAGAAAACAAAAGAAGAGTAAACTGAAAACAGCAACTGGCAACATCCTAATTCTATCAACTAAAGAAAATCCACAACTAGCAGTGACTAAGCAGACAAAAAATCAAAATCTAAGAATCAAAGGAAAACTGTAGCAAGCAGCAACTTGACAAACAGAAGTTGCACACATTCTGCTGTACAGGATATATTCTAAGTTTAAGGCCTTATACAAAACTGTGAGTGTTGAACAAAACAGAAGGAGCAGGAGTATATGTACCAACACAGTTACAGGAAGTACATAGTTTGTTTGTAAAATTTAGTGCATTTTGGACATTAGTGGCCAAATAAGTGACTTTGGCTGCATCATGTAGCCTAATCATTGATTTGAGGCTATGAACACTTTTTCATAAAAAGGAATATTCTTTTAGGAATAAAAAACATGAGAGGTTGCTGAAGATAAAATTATTGTTACATACAGAATACGGATTTGTGTCTTACTGGATTAAAAGTTGAGGAGGTGAGAGACTGAATGAAGTTTCTAGGAAATACTGGTAGTGTTCTGACAATATTTGATGCCAAAAAGGTAGTGATTTACAGGGTACTTTGTTGAGCCAAAAATGATGTTCAAGAACTGAGTAATTCATCACTTTTCATCCTCCAGAAGGATAATTTTGTCAAAGAGGCCTTCAAGGGTGAAAAATTCCATCTATCTTGGACAGGAAAACAGATGTCTAAATAACTGTATTAGTCTGATTCTAATAACAAAATTAAAATAAACATCAATTCAAATTAATTCTAATTCTAACAACTAAAAATCCAAAAATCATAAAACATAACCATGCGGCAATATTAAAACTCACGAGTCTCACATGCATTTACCTCGGACATTCTCACATGCAGTATGCTAATTTTGTTATATTCACATAACTTTTAAAATATGTGTGATACATGTCAATCAATCAAGCAAAATGTCACATGCACAATCAAAATTTAATTATAAAATCCAACCAACTGTTAAGTTTTAAAATTTGATACCATTACATAATGTTCCCCATAAAATTCATTTTAACAACGGTAAAGTACTTACGGAACAATTCATCAACTGTAATGGACGAGGTGTATAATGTTGTATAATGTAACTAACTAAAATACATGGACCGTGTAATTAAAATGTTGTCTGATGCAGGGTGATGAACCCAAATCTCCAAAAGTGTCATATTATAATTAATCTCTCTCTCTCTCTCTCTCTCTTAAAACCTCCAAAACTGTTATTTTAAAATTCATCTCTCTCAAACCAATGTTTTAGTTTAGAAAATAAAATGCTTCATTTCCATATGTACTTTTCTCTCCAGACTTTTTCAGAATTAAAGTTACAGGTAGTTCAATTTTTGCCTAATCTATAGTTAAATCATATGAAAGTGAATCATAAACATTTCCCTAATTGATAAGAATCAATATCAAACCTTTCTTAGAGTAAAGAGAGTAAAACAGTTACTATGGTTATAGATCTTTATCAGACAGGTATGGTGAGAGAACCTACATATTTACAGAGGTTGCTTAAGGAATTTTTTAAAATTCCATAGATGTAGTAAAATTTTCAATGTGGAATTTGAAATTTGAAATTTGGTTTAGTCTTTAGTTATTATTAGGATTTATTAGTTTCGTTTTAATGTTTTTTGGTAATAGCAAAATTATGTCAAAGAGGCTACATTCCAAGTCCATCATGCTTGGTATGGGGTATAACTAATACTGCAAAGGCTAACTAGTGCTGTAACACAACAGAAATCTAATACAATAAAAGCTTTGTCAAGTCAAAGAAGCTAATATACTTCCTTGTAGAGAATATAGACCAATAGTGACCTTAAAAAAAAAAAAAAAAAAAAAAAACACACAAACACATATACACACACACATATCATCATCATTATCACCAACAATATTCGAAAGATTCATTTTTCAGGCAAATCATTATTTATGAGAATAAATTAATTTCCAAGAAGTATATATATATTTTTGATTTCAAACAGTAATAAGGTCATTGTAAGCAAACCACAAATTATCAACCCCATTAAATATAATATCTTAGAAATTCCATAAAAACTGGATCCCATAGTCACACAACTAATCACAATATGGATACCTGTATATAAATCGTTTGTATGCTCTCGCCCAAGGCATGATGCATTCTGGGAACCCACCAGGCACTTTACTCCCAAAGCCAAGCTATTGCTTAAACCATTATTGACCATATTTGGGTGCAAACAAAAGCAGAAACAAATTCATTACTGTAAATCACCTGTTCCACAAGATATTCACAAAAATTCTCAAAAATTAAAAATTCATCAAGAAATAAAATGCAAAAGTATCATGGATTGAATATTTCAAAATTTTAAGTGGCCAAATAGATGTTGATGAAAATTTTAGAAAAAAAATGGTTTTGTGAACTTGAAGTGATTTACAGTATAAACAGAATAAATAGTATGACCAATATAATATCTGCAGAGACTAACTTACCTAATTTCTTCTTCAACATCATTTTGTGCCGCATCATGGCAATGAGTTCATCTGTACTCAATGTTCCTGACTCTGATGATGAACTGCTACCCTTTCTTTCACATGATTCATCAGTTTTTGTTAATGTAAGTGTTGCGAGAGGTCTAATTGGCTCCGAGGAATAAAACGGTGATGAGGCGTCGTTAGGATATGTATTGGTTATCTTGTGTATGGTCTCTGGAGGTACTGATTCTATGTTCCTAGACTGAAAAAAAGAAAATGTTACAATTATATTCATGTAATTCAAAATGCAGCATCTTTTTTGAAAATAACAAAAAATATTATTATAATAAATATGTAT
The DNA here is from genome assembly GCA_021292105.1 of Anadara kagoshimensis. Taxonomy (NCBI): domain Eukaryota; kingdom Metazoa; phylum Mollusca; class Bivalvia; order Arcoida; family Arcidae; genus Anadara; species Anadara kagoshimensis. The sequence continues at coordinate 65,091,689 of CM037865.1, read as the reverse complement.
CAGATTACTTGTGTAGCAAATGGAACAGTAGCCAGTATCTGATAATTTTAAAGAAGCTTGTTCAATCCAATATTGAAATTGCCATTCTTTCTTAAAATCTTGTTAAATATCCCAAAATAAGCAACAAGAAGTGAAAACCAAACATCTTTCCAATCCATTCAAGCCTCCTTGTTACTGTTAATGTCACATGGTAAAATAACACACCCTACACTGACTATAGATTTATATATTTGATTGTCAATATGAGTACAACTTTCAGATTTGGGTTATCTCCCTTATCACATATACATACATAGTATGACATTCCACTATCCGTTCCAGCGTCCCATGGAAACAGGTCTATTTCCATCCGATCCACCCAGGTACAATTATTTGTACACATGTTCAATTTACTGACACCTACAAAATATCAAAATCAAAGAATATTTAGAAGTGTTTACTTATCTGAAATCTGGAAATACAACAACCATTTAAATGTTTCAATATAAATTTAGTTTTGAATTTTGCAGAAGATATTTCCACATTTAGCATAATTCTGCAAATTTTAATAACTACAGATTTTATGATTAACTTGTAAATCTTTTTGTCCCTATTAAACCCCTGTCCATTGGCACTTATCTTTGAATTAGTGGGATGAAGAAAACAAGAGTACAAAACTTCCCTGTAGATGGGACAACCATGTCTTGTTTGTTTTATTTTCATTCATTTGTGCTTTTTATCGCAAAGTTGACCCCAAGTATGTCCATCAGTACCCATTTATTTTATTATCTAAATGGATTAAAATCTGAAAATAAATGTTTTGCTCAAGGACATAACTTGAGGTTTGAAACATGGATGTGTAGTCTAACCATAACACCTGTGACCAGGTTTACCTTTCTCTACATTTCTGTTCCTATGATCTAACTCATAATTTCAGCGCCTCTGGCCAAGTGGTTTAAAGCATGATTTTATGGATTACAGCACCTCTCATTGTCTAGGTTTGAATCCCACTCAGGTAGACCTTAGCTAGTGTAAGAAAGTTTGTCAGTTTGCTTGCTTAAGGTAGGTAGTTTTCTCTTGGTACTCTGGTTTCCTCCACCATCCAAGAACTGACCAGCTTAATATAAGTGAAAACATCTTAACTGGGCCATAAAACACCATTACTCCACTCCACCATCCTAGAACTGACGACCTCAATATAAGTGAAAGAATCTTGACTTGGACATAAAACACCATTACTCCTCTCTATTCTAATCTATTTATAATTTGTGACCACAGGTTTAACATGTCTAACTGTAAATAATAGATATGGTCATTTATAATGTATATATTCCCTCTATACAGACCAAGAGTGTACTAATCTGATCATTAATTAAAAATGCCATATTGTGACATTACATATAAAAAACTGCTGTATGACATAAACTATTACTTAACTCCTAACTGCATAGCCGCTGATTTGTTCAGAGTATTTCATGGAATTTTGTTTTTATACATTAATTACACATGTAATCCAAATATTTTCAGCTCGTCTTTACAATTGCCGAAGAGGTCATTTCATACCCCTGACTTGAGTGTGAACATCCATTGAGCATTTTCCTTTCTCTATGTTAAGTTTTTTTCTGTTATGTACTTGATACTTACCCACACACCAATCAGGACTTGGACCGAGCATTGACAGTATCGACAGTAAATGTTTATCTTTGTCCACATTCAACATGGCGCTGCGGAAGGACCTGATCTGTTGTTCACCCCATAATGGTTTTGTTTTAACGATCGTCAAAATGTTCTTACTCTGTAAAATAACAAACAATAAAATAATGTTTTATTATATAATTGTCATTGAACAGCAAAATGTTGTCATCAAGAGACAGTCATGGTTTGGGAAACATGTTCCAGACACTTAAGAACACTATACTGTAAGAGTAATCTCCCTTGAACCAAAAAAAATCTGTCCAAGGACAAACTGCTTATCAAGAAAATCTTTAAAAGTCCAAATAGATTTTTATGGAAACTGAACTAATAAGTCCACAAGTTCTACTAGCAAGACTAATATTTCTAGTTCCTTTTTGGACAGTCTAAATTGAGAAATGTATTACCAGGGAGCAAAACATATATTCTTATTGTCATAGATATCAATGGGGTATTTTTTACTTGTCCACAAAACATAAAAAGCTAAGAACTGACATTTTACTATTTTAGTCTGCCTTCCAGGATAACTGAGTGATAAATAAGAACTCATTTTGATTGAAATCAACATTTGACAAATTATTGTAAAATTTTACAAACTACATACACCTCCAGATTACACCATCGTAGATTACATAACGATTACAAATTATGTCCACATCGGCATGTTTAACTTCACTGTATAATTACATTTGTGAGATTAAATTTAAAATGTTCAAGATGGTTACCATATCTACAAAACATAAGTGTTTTACGTGGCCAATTAACAAGATTTTACCATTTTCAAAATTCTAACATGGCATTTTTAATTAATTTAAAACCTGTTATCATGGGTTTGTAAATAAAAAGTTACAATTTAAATTTTTAAAATTTGTACAAAAAGTTAAGATGATAAATTGAAATGTCTCTCGTCACGTTTTTGTGCACATAAAAAAAAATTTATCTCACAAAAAATGTGCAATAATGTCCTGCTAAAATGTCATTTTTAATGCTTTCACTCAGAAATAATTTTTTCGTTTTTTGCTTTGAAGTTTTTAAGTACAAGCATTAAAATAATGTACATCTTAAGGTTATAACAGAAACTATAGGGGGAATTAAAATTTAATTTAAATCGGAAACTCTTCCCAATATGTTATAACAATCAAGAAGATCATTACAGTCAAACCTGTCTATAAAGACCACCCAAGGGAGCCAGTAAAAGTGGTCTTTATGTACAGGATCAAATTATATGATTCAAGAAGATATGGGATCAAATAACACTGGCTTTTATAAGCAGGTGACCTTTACATACAGGTGGCCACTAAGGCAGGTTTGACTGTATATAATTAACATCTTAATTATTAAATACCGGTATCTTGAAAAATTACACAATTACTAAGATTTCAATTTGCTAGATTTAAGTTAATGAGAATCATGTTTAAGGAAGAATGGTGAAACAGGGACCTGTATACAAAAAGTATTGTTTTTTCCAGAGAGATTAAAAATCTATATTTAGTTTACCAACAGATATGAAACAAAGAACTTCATGTTTAAGTTAAGTTTTCTTCAAAATTCAACAACCGTAAATGACACGTTTTTATTTTAGTATTGAGTTCTTTTATTTTGCCTCTTATGTCTTATTAACAAATTTTGTAGCATTTTTGTCCATGGTCTAACCAAAAACATATTTCGACAAAAAATTGCCATGTCATCATATAATAATATTGCTCAACCAAAAGAATTAGCAGTGTTGAAAGAGAAAAGAGAGGGTCTAAATGTGTGATTTTAACAATTTTGATTTCAGGACCATTATAATACAACATATTACATGTATAACTTTAAAATCCTGTTATATCTAATATTTTGACAGCAGGATTAAAAAATAAACGAAATAATTAATTTTGCATAAAATCAAATCTGGAATGTGCCACAATTAATTAAAAGGGCTAGTTAAGACTGTAATAAATATCTGTGTAATCTCTAAACACCCACTACCCAGGAAACAAGTTAAATCAATTTATGGCTGTTTTTGTACAGATTTACGCCATTTTAGTTTTATTTTCTAACTTTTCAGAGAAAACACATTCATCTGTTTTTTTATGAATTCAGTAAGTAAGGAACAATCTATCATTATTACTGTCAGGAATTTAAAGAAAAAGTACAAAATTTTAAATTGTCCAGACTCCGTAACCTTGTCAAAACCAGCTAAATAGGCACATTTTAGCCTGTTTACTCCTCAACAATTTGCCAAATTTATACTTCTCTGACAATATGATTAGATAGGCATTTCCTCCAAAAATAAAAACAGTTGTTTTGTGATGTTTTACAGAACAGGTACCCTCACCAGGTTGTGAAGAAAATTTACCACTCTGTCTGCAGGGATGTTTAAATTTTAAATAAGTAATTATGATAAATATTTCACGTATCAATCATTATCATGGATTTTATTTTAAATATGTGTCAAGTATTTGTGTCAAATTTTCCTTTGATCCTGTGTAAAAATATGTTTAAGTTTTGTATCGCCCAACAAAGTGAATTTTAATAATTTTATAAAACTTGCTTTTCTCACTCCCACTTCTTTAGAATTAGACAAAGTTTTTTTTATCAGTGTTGCTTTTTAAATAATAATTTGTAAATTGATATTGTAGACAAATATTAAAAATTTGCATAACTTTAAACATAATTGATATCTTCATGCAGATCTTAAGATTACAAGTTACGGCTGAAGATAAGATATATTTATATATAAGATGTTTTCTAAATTTTATACTGGTATAAAAACTTATAAGAGAAGGCGTTCAAATAACCAAATAATTTTACCTATAACAATATATTAAATAACCAAATAATTTTACCTATAACAATATATTAGCAATTTCTAAAATTATCACTTAAAATTTTCATATGAGAACAAAATAAATTCTCTATGATGCAAGAAGTTTGTGGATTTTAAAATATGATTGTATTTAAATTATTAAATTATTTTCTGACGTGTTACACAATAAATTTGAGAAGTGGATGGCATTACATACAACCCCCCCCCCTCTTTTAATCTTAAGTCGGAGTAGTCAAGGTAAGCATTGCATAAAAAAGCACACTGCAATGCAACTTTGCCAATAGATGCATCTGAAAATAAATGAAATAATCCTGATTGAATTCTCTCTCTCTCTTCCTCTCTTGTACTTGTTTGAAAGATTTCTTTTCTGCACCAAAGATAAAGTGCATATTTCAATGACATGTAAATATAAAAGAAGTTCTTTAGGTCATTATTGTCCAGCTGTCCATTCTAATTGTCCAGGTATCAAAAACCTTACTTTGTCTAATGGCGATATTAGATTTTTTTTCAGATCTACGGGCCATAAGCCAGATGTCCAAATTCTCATATATTTAATATTCATTGTCATTCAAAGTCAAAATATGACAAAAGACTGCAGAAATATCAAAATCTAATTTAAACCAGATTAATTTGAATATTTAATGAGCGTTTTTCAGCATTCATTAACTCTCTACAAAGTGGACATCTAAGGTCTCAAGTATTATAAAAAACTTAATAAAAATCACACAAGGCCAAACTAGACTGGTGTAGGTCAGATCTTCCCGTCTACTTAGAGAATTTGTAAATGTCTTCAAAGGAATTTTACAAGTGTTGTAGCAAATTAAAGATGTCCGTCTTTTGTCATCTTATATATTTTCCCAAAAGATCAAATATTGATAGAGAAGTAATTAGATGTGAAAAACAAGTTGTATGTCTCCCCAGGTAACAGTAGGGTCATTACATGTGTGAATTACAAGGTTACCCTCAGGTTAGCACGCACATCCCTACCGCCCACAGTAATTTTGCATCATTTTTGCTTTGTTAGGATCCGATTATTGCTTTTTAACATGGAAGAGCCAGTTAAATAAAAATCAGTCAACTTCATATTTTATTTACCTTTTTTGAACACTCAGAACAATAAATATTTCACATATAACACAGTTTGCAATAGACAGAACAAAAGAAGAACAAAAGAAAAACTGGACACATGATAAACATATATATACAGATATACTGACACCATTGATTATAAAATCCACAACTTTGAATGAGCACTATATGTTCTCAAATATGAAATAAAACTACACAAAAAACAAAGATGAGTCAATATGTTTTATCACAGATTTAATGAAGTCAAGAAAAATTAAGGAAAATTTAATGAAGTCAAGAAAAATTAAGAGAAAAAAAAAAGAAACTAAGAACAATTTTGAAATGTTCTGATATATATATATATACTGGATTACCAATGTGGTGTGCAATATGACAACTGAAAATACCATTATATATTCATTTTACATTGACAATATCTCAATTTCTGGGGTGGACAAAGCTTTTTACAGCAGCTTGTTAACCATCTTAATACAATTTTAACACCTGACCACATTTTTTATATCGAGTTAAATATTCCGTACTTACTGACCAGAAGTTTATAGGTTTTTAAATATTTTTTTGATATTTAATACTTTGCATGATTTCATGTCCTTCAGATGATACTGCATACATGTAAATTATATTTAATGAACATAATTTCTTCAAAAATATAAAATTCTCTGCATTTAAAAGTTTTTCATAAATAACTTTATGCGCTAAATCAAAACTGAAATATATATCCTTAAAACTATTTTACAAAATTCATTCAAAACTATAAAATTCCTTAAATTCAAAAATCTCTTAATTAATACATTTAAAAAATCGTTTTAAAAAAAGAAAAAAATACTCCTAAATCATCTTTCTACAAGTTATTTAATTTTACTCAAATGACAGGATTAAAATTCTGTGTCAATGTATTAGATGCCTATGTCAACATATTAAAAACCCATATTCATATCATTTTGAAAGGTAATTGTAACTCGATTATGTGACAATGTATCCTTATTGTATGTAAAATAAAAGAACAGTTTTTATATTCTGAAGTCAGGCAACAACATGGGATTGAATCAGTCAAGCAGTCTGTGAATGAAGTTTTATGTTAAGGTTTATACCCTCTGCCATGAAGGTTACAACGAATACAAGTCAACTCGTCCCATATTCCAACTCGTCCCAACTTCGTTTTACCAACTCGTCCCAGATATCGTTACCAACTCGTCCCAAGTGTAAAACCAACTCGTCCCACATTTTGTACCAACTCGTCCCAATTTTTTAACATGTTATTATTGTTTATCTTAAATCAACTCGAACAAGCAGTCGTAAATTAAAAGATGTTTGGATATTCATAATACAACTGTTTAGATAGTGATTTCAAACGGTAACGGACTGCGGCAAGCAGTCGGCAAAGTCATCTTGCACGTTTATATTCATAACGCGGTTAAATAATAAAAAAAGGGTTTCTTTTTAAAGCCTTTTAGGCCATATAGTTATAAGTAATTATTATTTAAATATATTGTCAGTTAAACGGAAATTGACACAAGCCGTCGGTAAGTATAGTCAGATTAATCGGGAAATTCCTCCAAGAAGGTGTTTATTTAATCAACACAGTGTTATGGATCAAACGTAAAACTGTAAAAACTACTCGATATTGAAATAAAACAAAAACATCACAAATTTATCATCCACGTGGTTAGAGCTGGGCAACGTTGTCAATGTAATAATAAGCAAGATACTTAAGTATTACCTGCTAATATTAATTAACAACGGCAGAATCCTCTAAAAACAAACAAAAAATTAAAAACCTGCATTACCCGATTGCAGATATATCCACGGAATATTGAAAGCAAACTATAGCAATTTAAATTATTTGTTTTAATTAATCTTTATTTCAATTATATTCCAAGTTACAAGACCTAAATTTGTTGAATTACCCCAGTAAGCTATTGCGAATATGGTCTGGATATATTCTTCTAAAATAAAAAAAAGTAAATTCAAAGTTTTGATTTTGGAGATAAAACCCGCTAAAAATATTGGGACGAGTTGGTAATCCAAAATCTAGGTAAAAAATACGACCAAAAAATGTGGGACGAGTTGGTAAAAAAAAAGTGGGACGAGTTGGTGAAAAAAGTGGGACGAGTTGGTTTTTTATGTGGAAAGAGTTGGTAGGCAAAATCTAGGTAAAAAATACGGCCAAAAAATGTGGGACGAGTTGGTAAAAAAAGTGGGACGAGTTGGTGAAAATAAGTTGGGACGAGTTGGAATTGGGACGAGTTGACTATACACCGTTACAACAGGCTGACCAATTCTACAGATTTATCCATTTTTGAAGGACTTGTACCACAAAAACGGATAAACAGACGAATAAATTGAAAAGGTCAAATAAGACAGATTTTTTCCCATTTTGACAGGTTTTTTTTTTATTAAAAGTGCTAAAAATTTCAGACTTTTTGTATGGAAATTGTACCAAAATCAAACACTCAACGATAAAAAAGAACCTATGGCAATGGGAACTTTGCGCACTAAAATTTACCTTTCTGAACAAATACATAAATTTGATTGGTCGGCCTGTAATGGTCAGGGTTCAAAATTTATATGCCAGTTTGCTAACAAAGACTTGTAACTTTATGTTGGACCTGCAACATTTCGTTAATTCTCTTCAACTTTCTAATATTCTTAGATATGGGCTGGCTACAATTTTAACCTAACTTCAGACAGTGACTACATGTTTTTTCATGTGGAGTTGGACATAAGCTCTTCTGTACTTTTTACAGACAAGTTAAAACCTTGATTTAAATTCAAACTTCCAAAAAAACAGTAACTGAGAGATTATGTTAGTTTTAAGTTATTTCAACTAAAAATAAAATAAGGGTGTGACCATTTTCACAGACAATTTGACAAATGTTTTTAAAACATATCATTTTGTAGAAAAATAACACATTACAATTGTTTGGGCTATTTTAAGCTTCAGTGGACCATTAGAGTTAGATATGTATACCTACATGACATATGATCATTAATTAAAGTACCCCCAGTCACCTCCATAACTGAATACTGTCTTCACAGCTAACACATCCACCGATTTAGTTATTTGAGTGGATTTACTTCCATCACTGATGGTCATTTAATGTTGTTTAATTTTTATCACCCCCTAACGGATGGGCGGATGGAGAGATGATCATTTTGTGTTGGTGGTATTTATCATAATTCTATACTTTAACTGGGTGATATATATAATCAAGTGTAAAAGGTCGTAGATCACATGTTTACGTGATTGGGAATCAGAGTGCATCTTCATCAATGAATCTTTTATTTTGATATCTTTTATGAAACATTATATCCATTCAATGTCCGATACTTGATATAGCAATAAAATAATGATAACTTGATGATGAAGGAACTCTTTAATAGTAGAGGGGAATAAGTACAACCAGCTCTGGTGGATGATTTCCAAAGATACCAACAAAACTTAATTCATTTTTATTGACGAAGTATGAAATTCCCAAAGAAACAATAAACTGGTGTAAAAAAAACCAAGATATTTTATAAACTATTGTAAAACTAATTTTATGAAAATTTCTTGCATCAACAAAATTAGACCTTTGGGAGAAGTGGTCATTTATAGTCCACGATTTAATGAAAAAGTTTAATGAAAAAAGATTATAGTGATTGGAGATGAGCTGAGTAATGGTGTTTAGCGTCCCAGTCAAGAATATTTCACTTATATCAAGACATAGCCAGCTATAGGCGCAGGTGCAAATATTTTCCCTGTGCGTTGCGCTGATGGCATTATACAGCAGGGTTCTTTATCGTGCCATGCCTACCCTGACAAGGGAAAATCAGCAAACTAACTCAGGTTTAAGATATGAACTATCTGTGTTTCTTTGCACTACGTTTTGTGAAATAGTGTTTCATAGTTTTGGAGTATTAGCACAGACAAGAATTTCAAAAGGACGGATGGAAGGAAGGACAGATGGAAGGAAGGACAGATGGAAACTCGAATTTAATATCCCGAAAGGTGGGGGATAAATATAAATACTAACAAAAGATAATTATGAGCATTACAATGATATGCTTATAGGCCAGAATTTGGGGGAATCATCGTTTAAGTTACATCAGTATTGTTTGTAATTATTTACAGCTACGATGATAGGAATTTCAATCACAGACAGAAAGACGAGTTTTACGAGAAGAAATAGAACAAATGTTCATGTTCATTCAGAAACAAAAATGCCACAATGAGCCAACAAAAATAAGACATAGACGGAACAAAAACCGACCCCATTAATATCACTGACAAAACAAAACAATTTTCCGCGCCATTTAAATAGCAGGAGCAAGTAAAAGAAGCATAGATTAGAACGACAACTGTTATTGAATTAATCAAAATGGCAGCCAACAATATGCACAAAAATTGTCTATAATTGATAAATATTTACGAATGCTCCGTCACTGTCGATCCTTCTAACATTGCACATAATATGTATAAATCATAAAACATGTTCACAGTTTGATATGTAAAACCTCGCTCATTGACTCAAACATTTGCTGTGCCAGTTTGGTATCTTTTCGCATTATTAATTGATGATAAAAACAAGACTACTTTTTGACTAACGATGCCAGATTTTTGTTTGTTTACATTATTTACATGAACTGATACTGCTCTTCATTTTATGCTTATTTGATTGCTACTACAAATAATTAAGATGTTATATAAACAATAATAATCTCACTATAAGTCAAATAGTTTTGAATTCTTTCATATGTTGTATAAAATTCATCTTTTTATGTTGGTAATTTATTTCCCTATTGCAAGAAAACCATTACCGGTAGTTTAGATCATTGTAATGAAGTTCAATTTTGACCATATTTTCAGTCATTTCAGGGATAGTAATAATTTGAATCAAAAGCAAACAACACTAATTTATTAATATTGTGAGGAAAGAACTATAAACGGAAGCTTGATCTTTGCATAATAATTAAATAGATATTGTGTCAACAAGGGAAATAATAATAAGAGGGGACAATCCTCAATATTTCTTTCAGTCAAAGGGACTATTTGTAAAATGTCTAATGTATACCCAGACACAGTATGATATAATAGTGATGGGTAAATAAAAACATCTAACACTTATTATGGCCAACATTGAATTCTGAAGTTTACCAGACTAGATACATATACTTGAAAACACTTAACTCGACTCATTAAGATGTCACGAGTCAAGTTATGTGGGAACAATCAATAATGATTACATAAATCACAGAGGTTGTTAAACTTTCAAATCGACCAATCAAATAAAAGTATATTTGTCAGATTATATTAATCAGATATACAAAAAATAGCGAGAACTTGACGTTGAAATCAGCGATGAAATCTAACATGAGGTCTTTGAGGAATGTATTCTGTATGTGTTTTATATAAGAATTCAATATTTCAATCTCTGATGATCTCTGGAAGGCATATTTAAAAATAAAAATCTTGACAGTTTTAATGTATCTTGTCACTTTTTAGAATTTTTATGATTTGATACAGATCAGTAATTTAGAAATTTTGATCATTGCAACCAAAATATTTCCATACAGATGCCTTGATTCGAATTTCACCATAACAACTTTATTTTGATACCATGCCTTCAGTTGTTTTTACTGGCAATGTTAGATCCTTATAAAAAGTGGAGTAATTGTTTTTTCCCCCGCCAGTCAAGATTTTTTTACTTGAATTTAGGTAGTCATGTTTAGGACTGTGGAGAAAACCTGGAGAAAAATCACAGACCTTAGGCAAGCAAACTAACAAACTTTCTCCTAACATTAGGATATATCTGAAGACCCTATTCATAAAGGCAATGTTCATGGCATATTTGGGTCTGCAGAGATACATTTGACTGTATTTAGGTAACTTTTGTAAGGCAAGAATGTTTGTGGTTCCTATATAATCCAAAAACTGTAACAGTATATTGTAAAAAATATATATATATGTATCTTCTTTTTCATAAAAGTAAGTATCTAGGTCATTATTGTGTCTGTGACATAGTTGCCGAGTAACCCAGCACAATAAAACCAACTAAAGCAAAAAACAGAAATGCTTATTTGCATTATGAGTATGAATGGCATTTAAAAGTCTTGGTGAAAAATGATGCAAGATATCAAAATAAGGAGAAATTTTAAATTTCAATATTGAAAATCTTAAACTGTGTAAATCTTTTTTATAGAACAAGTCTACATCATACACTATAAAGAGGGTTCACACTGTAAGATCAGGAGATAGGAGTGAGCGTATCATTTATAACGAGAAGATGCATTATTATTTAACACCAATCATGAGATAGTGAAATTTACATCATATATATTATATATAGGTACAAATGTACCGTATACATCATCTCTTATCTAGCATCTGATAACAAGATAAAACCTTTTGTACATTACATAAATATAAAAATTTAAAAAACATATTTTTTTTTTCCAATGTTATAAATTGCATAAAAATAAAAATATGAATATTTACAACAAAACGTAGATTCCTATCAATAGATTCAAATGAAAGACATGATTTGTATAAGATTCATTAGAATGTTATCTAACAGTGTGTGATATAAAAATCTTGCTGTGATGTATTTAAAATTGACAAAAACTGTCTGATTTTCAACACCATAACTGATCGTCATTTATTTATGAGAATTTTATGGAAAATTCACGGCATGTGATACAGTTTTTATAATATTGCAATGGTTTATGATCAGTTGGAATTAATATTGAATACAGAATCATATGAAACATGTTTAAAACTGTGAAAAATTACAAATCGATCCAGATCCAATTTTGGTATTATTTGTTCTCTATCATGACTGTTTTATGTGAGTGTGTGGGGCCTAGTTCTTTTCAAATTTGATTAAACGGCAATTTTTATGGTTAACACACCACATAACTAAGTATTATTTTCACATATATAACATTTTGTCGGAAATATTGAAACATTTACTTCTTTAATAAACTAACAATGTTTGTAAATTTGACGTTTTACTACTTTTTCTAACTTTGCGCTCTGCATGATATAATGGTGCATCAAGATCAAATTACTTAATAATGACAGATAAAATTTCTTAATAGAATTCTGTTATTACTTAATTTGTTGTGTTTGATGGGGGTCAGTTCAGACTGGCTATAGATTTTTGCGTTTGTCATCAAAATTATCCTAAGTCCTGTGGAGTTAATTGTTTATTTACATAAAAGTATATTTAATCTTTCAATTACAGAATGAACAAACAAATATTTTAAGATATCAGAAAATCAGCATGTTTTCTGGTTAAGGTAAAGCATGGCAAAATGGTCACTATCAATATTATCAATTCCATTAATCAATGTCCAGGACACAAATTCAAAATTGAGTAAATTTTTGGTGTCTGATGACCAATAAATTTACATTTTGGTCCACCAAAAATGTACAATGAATTTAAAATAATTGTATGAACTGACTTAGAATGGACTAAGCTATTCTATAGTTCTAAAATTTGCCAGGACCAGTACACATATTCTGCATATAGAAAAAACATGTGTAGTTATATTCCCCAAGAATAGAGAATGAGAACATGGAAAGCTATTACGGCACCTTAATAAGAACTTCAACTATCAACATGGGCTATAAAAGCACTGCTGACATTGGCGTGCTTATACAGTGAATAGTTTGTTGGGAGTCAAAGCTTCGATTATCAACATGGGTAACAAAACTGCTGACTTTGCATCCTTATGCAGGAAGTGGTTTGTTTAGACATTGATGTTTTTTCTGAAACACACTTCTCTATAAATTAAGACAACTTAATATTCCTCATAAGAGAAGCATAAATTACCAGTAAAAATCGAAAGGTGACATAACATGTGGACTCTTACATAGAGGTGGTTGTCAAGTCTCAACCAAGGCTTACTGAATGACTCTTTCTTTATTTTAGTTGACAGTATTTGAAATGATTCGTGAGGTTTAATTGACACAATAAGTCTTAAATCAATCAAATTAACCCTTGATATTTTGTCATTAAAACCTCAAAATAAAATTTTTTACATTTTTTTTTCAATCTAGAATAAATGAAAGCCGATGTTAATAAAGTATAAAAATTGATGTACACACCCACATTAAGTATGATATGTACACGCCCATATTGAAAGCCATCATTGCTAGAAAACCTTGCATTGATAAAATTATTCCTGTTCTACAAATTGGCCATATTCCTAAACACGGATTCTGCCACTTTGTATATGGTACACTTGTTTAACCATACTGTTCATAGCTGATCATATTGACCAACATTATTGCTCAGACAACCAGATAACGCCAGTCATTGGTTGACTGTGGCACCAATTTGCACAACCAGATAGCACCAATGATTGTGGCATGATTTTGTGCAGTTATATAGTGTCACTGGTAGACTACGGCATTATTTTGTACAATCAGATAGTGACTGTCACTGACTGACTGTGGCAAAATTTTCCAATCAAACCACAGATGTTAAGATTTGTATTACAGTTGCTAGGCCAGTTTTATACATATACTTAATAAATATGGTGTATTGTCACTTACATTTGTCTTCATTTCTTTTTCCAGGAAATTAGAGAATCCATATTCACAGACTTCTTTAACAGCACGGGAAGCATATTTGCCATATTCCCATATTTTGTAATCTTTGTTATGTGAAGCACCTATTATACTGGACCAATGTAGTAAAACTGCTCTCTCTGAAAAAGCAATCAAAATCAACATGAAAATATAGTTTAGAAATTAAAATAAGCTAACATGACAGGAAATAGCTTCAGAACCTCTCTAATTTTGAAAGCAAGATGCTCCCTCATTCAGACAGTACTTTTGATTGACTCATGTATAAAGGAATTACAGTTGAGTATGGTAATTGTGCTTTATAACCTAATGATGCTTGTTTGATGTTAATGTCTACATGTGGCATGTAAGCCAATGTGCAGACTGTACAACCCAATCAAGAATACCTGTATTTCACTAATATTGAGGCCATCAGTTCAGAAATGGTAAAGGAAATTACGGCATTGGAGATTACCAAATACCATGTAACGGTGGACATGGCTGATTCGTACTGTCACTGGCTTTCTAAGTGAAGGATTGTGGGTACAAACCTCACTCCGTTTCTGAGATGATTTTCATCTCATGTCCATACTATAGCTGTAAAAATCTCATTACTAGTATAGTTTTTAAGATGAGACTCAAAACCCAGGTCCTGTGTCACTGTGCAAACTAAAAACACCTCTTTAGAGTTAAAAAAAGAGTAGGCCACCTGAGGCCGCTACAGAGAATGCTTACAACTCAAAATGATTGAAACAGACTGAGCAAAGTATGTAAAACCTTTATCAAACAAACTGATAAACTTTCTGACTCTAGGATCTACCCAAATGGGATTTAAATCTTGGTACATGTAGTAAGATACAATGAGATCTGTGTTCTGGTCCTCAACTCATTTTATACTACATGTAGTAAATCAAATTTCAAAAGAATATTTCAAAAAATATATTTGTAACAACAATTGGTCAAATCTGTAACTTTTTTGTTCAAATCTGTCATTTTCCCAAAATTTGTCATAAAGTTTTTTTTTTAATTTTGTAAAATTCTTATGCAAATCTTCAGTTTGTTATCTAATAAATTAACAGGTGAATTTTCATATAAAAATTCCAAGTAAAAGTTTAAATTTTATGTTCCAAAAAACTGTAACCAAGAACTTAACACCAATCTTGATGACAGTGACGACAACTGTAACCACGAACTTTACACCAATCTTGACGACAGTGACGACAACTGCATGACTACTATAACTCGCAATTTTCAGGTCAGGCAAAAATTGTAAGATTTTATAAAACTTTTTTATGACATACATTTGTACATATGAATATATACACTTCAAGCAAGGTTTTTCTTTAATAAAATAGCTTTATTTTGGCGGTATTGTTGTAATTATTGGGGATGTGAATGGAAAAATGAAAGAGATAAATTTGTCACCTGGCAATTTGATAATTATGTCAGAAATTAACCAAATTAACCGTCAATAATTACAAGATGGTACATAAGGGAAATCCGTAAATAAACCATGAAAATCACCTCTTAAAATACATATGAACAAAATTATCTTAAAAATTGCTGTAATTAACACATTATAATTTAATTTTTTAGATATACAAAAACATTTTGAAATACGATATTATACATGTAATATAAATATTGAACGATTGAATTGTGTGAAAACTATAGGTATAATTACAGGTATGGGCTGGATTAAATTTGATTTTAAACGACTAAGTTGTTATTCAAATTAATAAAATCGTGAAATTTCGTCATGGGTTAAAGTACAACACTATAAATAAGCCTAATTTCTGTCAGTTGGTAATAAATTGTGTCGCCAAAAAAGGGGATAATTAAACCACAGAAAAAAACATGATTTGTATGCGAAACACACACCTGGTCAAAACGCCAGTCATTATTTTTGTCTAATAATTTTTTGAGAAAATTTTGATAGAGAAATCTATATTTGCATGTCTTGCTGACTGATTTAACCTTGCATGGATAGATTTAAACAATGCCAGCCACAAAACATATATATCATACATTTTGAATATTTGAAAACCATCGTCACACAATTGAGAAATAAAACTTGTGGAAATTAAACTCAGTAGACCAGTTTTGGCAGAATAACAGAAAGTTCTTTACAATTTCACTGAAGTAATGTAAAAGACTAATTTTTTTACAGATGGCTGAACATATAGAATATAGACTCTTCTTGGCCTCCATTTTATACATCATATATATATGTAACTGAACAAGAACTCTGTATAGTGGTGCATTAAACGCTTGTGACACATTTCATGATTTGTCAACTTGCAGATTTCATTATGTTTTACTGGTATATCAATGAAGCATAGCATTAATACTTTAAACTGTGGTGTTTAGCCCCCCCCCCCCCCCCCCCCCCCCATTAATTCTTCTTTAGTTGGTGAAGCAAGATGACAAAGCACTACAGAGTTTTTCTTGATATAAAACAATGTGTCCCAACATCTTTATGTCTATTTATTGGCTATTTTTTAAAATAAAATCTGATCTGTTAGTTAAGACTGGTACTCTGATACCTAGACAAGTACCCCCATACCAAGACTGGTACTCCAATACCTAGATTGGTACTTTGATATCTAGATTGGCCCTCTGTCATCATTCAAACCTTATAATCATCCAATCATCACCTGATTGGTAATAACAACTATCATACCAATAAAACATCAGATTTTTGTAGGTGTTTTAGTTCCCTGAACCTTATCCATTCTTTAATCTTATCATGATTGTCAGTTATTTTCATTTTATGGTAAGATATGGTGGATTAAGGGTATAAAACTGTGATTATATGTCAGTAAAGTGTTTAAATATTTGGAGGTTTTTATTTCCAAATGAAGATCAACACTGTCTTAATAAAAACTAGCATAACTGTGTCATTTCAACGTATCAGTGTAGCAGGACAAGCTCCTAACGTTGGTTAGCATTTGTAAGTGTTTTTTGGGCAAACATCACTGCTGATTTTATTACATATATTTCTTTTACTGTAATCAGAAAACCTAAGATCAGTTCAAGTATTAAATTAATATTAAGCATGTTAAAATTTCAAATTGTTTTTTAGCGTGTAATCTGAAGAATGGCATAATTGAAAGCCACATGGTCACTGCCCTACTGCTGTACATTCTCTTGAAGTGCTTTTTGCCATGCATTGTTTATAGAAAACTTGAACTATAACAACTATGGAGAGGTTGAGTTCGAAAAAGGTGTTTTATTACAACCAAGGTCTTAATTAAGTGTTATTTAATCACTTAAAAGAATCAGATACAATAAGATGCTAGTAGAAGAGAGATGTACTACAGAATACTTTACTATTTATAAAGGTATCATTGATTTTATCGTACATCTCGAGGTTTTTGTGAGGTCTTAAATGGAATACAAGCTGTATCAGAAATAAACTGTTAACCATGACAACATAAGCCATCTTAAATGTTGTATCTATAACAGTTTATCTGACTTATTATCCACCATCTTTAATTTAAAACTCTGCTTCATATAAGTTAAACAAAACAGTAATCGTCTGCTGACAATCTTACATAGCAGATACCTGTATCATCATCAAAGTTGTCTAAATTAAAATCTCCATCACTGAATTCATCTTATATTTAGTTATATAAAGATAACCCCATGTTTCATTTTTTAAATAGTTTATTTATTTACTTACTTATTTTTTTGTTATTGTTTTTGTGTTTTGATTCAGCTAGTTTTGAAGAAAAACAAGAGTCATAACAAGCAGTGTACATATTAGATATAAAATGTATAGCTTAGTCCTCTGATGAATAATTTTAACCATTAAAACCTTAACATTAAATACCAGGGCTGCTGCTCCTCAAGATGGGATACCAAGTCTTGACATGCAACAGAGTTTACCAACATCCCAAACAAAATTCAAACCACTTAGTTATATGATGACCCAGACCTGATGAGTGACCAGGTACTCTCAGTTGCCCATTCCTGTAGCAGTTTAAGTAATTCAACCATATTTCCTTCTTCATCTATCTACTCATGGAATAAGGCATTTCATAACAGTTTCCAGCAGAATCAAATACACTATTTAGTATATGCCAAAACTAGCACCATCGCAGAACACAAGCACTTGTTTTATACTATGCCAAAACCACCTTGGCTGCTGTTTATACTGATGTAGATCTGATGTAGATGTATTGTATCTGGTATATAAATACCTTTATTTGTATTATTAGTGGTTTTTTATCTGATATTATTAATTACTCAGACTTAAACTTGTTCTCACCTAAAGCTGTAAAACTGTTAACAATGTCACAATCAACAGTTTGGTTTAAAGTCTAGGGTTGAAAGTCAACGTATAGCTTAAGTTCACATGTCAGATAAACCTTCATATAAGCAAAGTGTCTTACTCTTTACAAATACCAAAGGTTTATATATATAAAACACATTTATTGCTACCAGTAGCCCGATTTACCAATATAAATTCATTGTTTCATCCTTAACATTTTAATTAAGGTGTTTTTTAACCTCCATAAGGTGTGAGCTAAACAATAAAATAATTTAATTCCAAATTGACACTAATTGAAATTCCAACACGATGGGTCATGAAAATCACAAGATATGGATTTGAGTCATGATGTAAAAATTCCAGATATTTATAGATTTGACTATTGTTTTTTAATTACAAACTGTCCGATTTGTCCTACAGCTGAAAATAAACATTGCATTTTACTGTTCATGCAGACAAATTTATGTCTAAACCTTCTATCATCTCCAGGGCTCTCAAATTTTGAGAGGTGATTTTCCAATACTGAATGAAATTTCATGAAAAAAAGAAGTTTTTATTAACTACATGTACCAAGATGTCAACTATTCAAGAAAACTGCTCTACATTTGGGGAGGGAAATGTGTGGTATTTTAAGGAAACCAATCAACCAACCAACAAGTTCCCGGAACCTGTTCCAGGTTAGGGAGGGAAATAAGTGGTTCATAGAGGGCTATTACCTTCAATGACTTATCCTAAAATATCAGCAAGATTTACAAAATTAAGTTTATTGAGTTTTTTACATAAACAAAAGAATATTTACCTAGTGTTGTGGGAAAATCTTTTGGATGTCTTTGCCTGGTCCATTTGCCTTGAAAATGCATTTTATATCTAGCACTACCACAGGCGCAACAACCATTCTCTTCCACTGGTGCTGATTCATCTCCCTGGGGTGCTGGGGATACTTCTGCAAAAACATAATTAACATTTTAGACTGTGTTACACTTATACATACCTTCACATACCTAAATTTAACTTAAAATAGCAATATATGAACTAAATAATGCTAAAAATCACCTGAATAGTCAAGAGATCCTTCATACTATTGGTAAGGGTCTCAAGGGCCATAACTTTGATAACCTCTTCAGAGGTGAACTCCATCTAGATGTTTCTATCAAATATAATTTGTTTATTTTCTGAATTTGGCACAAACAGATTCAAAGCTTACTAGCTTAAAACATAGGGATAGAAGATAGATGTCATGAATACTAAAGCACTTGTAGTACACTCTGTGTGAAGGAAGGCATCAAATTTACCTCTAGAGACCAACAGGATGAGGGGCAACAGTTAAATATGGATCAGTAAAAAATTAACATGTCACATAAACACACAAGCTGCTAAAACCCCATACTTTTGTAAGCAGTGGTTAAAGACTTTGGTAATAACATACAGATGTGTTCTTTTATACCTATCTACCTCTGATCTAGACATAATTGTACAAAGTAATATGTCAAAAAAATACTCCAAATAAAACATATAACTACTGACATATGTGTACTTATGTGTGTGTGTGGATAAAAAAATATACAGACAAAAAAATAAACAATAAGATGATAAAACGTAAAAAGAAACAAACAAAAATTATGTGAGGTTGACATTTAAAATACACAAATGTACTCATCAAGTAAAAAAATAAGATATATGTGGGTGTTTGAGAGGGAGAATGAAAGCAGGAATCTGTATGAAACATTTAACACAGCATTTGGGAGGGGGATGAAGTGGACAAATTGTGAACTTTGACTGGAGTGAAATAATGGAGATTTTGTTTTACAACCCAGTTAAGATTCTTACACTTGTATTGGGGTGGTTGAGAAAACCAGAGTGCCTGGAGAAAACCATCAGCAAGCACCTGACAACATTTCTCACACTAGAATATGTGTGAAGTATGATTGGAAGCTAGGTGGGGAAAGGCAACATGATCCGCAAGCACAGGCTTTAGACCACTTAGCCACTGAGGTCTAACAACACTAGAATGACACTACTTTACAGACTGAGCTACCCAGCCACATATCCAGCATGGTCTGTTAATTCAGCTATTTTAAGCTACAATAAAACATGTTTATAACCAGGACCGGGAGACTCTATTTTGAACTTTGTTATAAAGCCATTTCGTTATATTGTTATAGAGGAGCGGTCAGTCCAATATTTGACTTTGTACTATCCATGCATCCAGTGTAAGTGTGTTCCTTATATTCGCCTTTACTGAATTTTGTGCTTTAGTATTTCACTCTTTCATGGTGGTTTGGTGTGTTTGGTTTGAATTACAATTCTCAAAAAGCAGAATGCTTAGTTTTTTTTTTTAAGAAAAACAAATCATTATTGTTTTTGAAGAGAGTTACACCCTTCCCGTGTTTTGATGTTCTCCATTTAATCCATATGTACAAAAGTTTCTATAAATAAATATTATTAAAACACGACAAAACTTCCTGTTAATAAGAATTCTCCCAAAGTTTTTTTGCAGGGAAAACATCCGATTGGTAAAATTTGATTATAAAGATGCAGTTACAAAACAACGTACAATGAAGGTGTAATAGTGTCAGTTATTAGTTTTTGGATGGTTGTTAGTCATACAGATTTGGTTGTTAAGAGTTGTACAGGTGTGATGTTACACTCACCTTCCTCACAGACAATCTTAGTAAGTTTTCCTTCATCTTTATACCAGACATCAGGAAGCTCAATTACGGAAGCTCTGTAAAATATTAAAAAAAAAAAAATTAAAACCACCATGTAGATCTGCCAAATATAAAAATACATGATTATATTGAAAAATAAATAAATTTAAAAGTCACTTAGCTTTGTGAACTTTAAAACAAAAAATTATACAGAAAAATTTTAATTTAAAACAGCCATATAAAATAGTTGGACCTCCCATAACAACATCAAAGTGCGTGTGTGGGGGTGAAATCTGGATTTCATTCACTTTTGTACCAAGGTCAGTACAATCTTGCCAAAAACATTATATATTTCTTTATCATTAGGGTAAACTGTAAAGTCAAGGGTTCATTATATAAATTTTATACGTATTAAAGTTGTCAGCTAGATTGAAATGGTGAAGAAAAACATTGCTTCGTTCAAAAGTTTATGAAGTGATGATCAAAACTGTCCTTTTGATCAAATGTGTGATTTAATGCCAGACATTTCTGGACAAGGTCAGTTAGTCTTGTTTTACAAAGCAAGTATCTTTTCATTGGAAGGGTCTTGTTACTCTAAGTGAATAAGACTTTTTTATGATTTATATACATGTAAAATGATTTAGGTTATTGTTTTTACCCATTACCATGAAAACAAAATTTGTTGTTCAAGATTTTAAATAAAAACATGGAACTTCAGATACCCTTCACTTCTTTCAATGACGATTCAAGTAAATCAATATTTGTTGTTTTAGATAACTCTTTATCTTTGAATCCTTTTTCCCTTTGGTGTTTTCCCCAAAACATTTTTTTCTTTTTTATTCTTTCTTTTTCCAGATAAATCAAAACATAGTACATGTTCATGTATAATAAATAAACTAAAATTTTCTTAATCATACAATAACACAGTGGTTGTAAAAACAGTGGCAGGCAGGTAGCAGGCTGCCGGGGAACTCATCCATTGATTGTATTAAATAGGTTTACCATATGTTATAACAGTAAAACATTAAAATACTAATTACTGAATGAATGCAGCAACTTGACTTTAAGATAAGTGTTGGCAATCAGAGAAAAAACCAAGAATGTTATTTAAAGTAGTATACAGCAGAGTTAAAGCCAGTTGTCCTGTCATTTAAAACAGCTATTATTGTAAATTTAGATACAAGGGTCAAATATTAATGAATTTACCAGAATTACAGGTAAAAACAGAAATAGAATCAGCTGATTTATTCTCAAGGTAACAATCAATTTTCCATTTTGCTGAATTTTTTTGTCTGTATTTTGAAAGATGTTCTCAATCAATATCATCTTCTTACATCACACCAAACATCCATAGAAATGCACATGTAAACTAAATACGTAACACGCACATAGTGTTACCAAACACCTTTATAATGCCAAATTCTGTCTATACAAATGATGCTAGTGGTAAACTGAGGGAGACTTGTAAAATCTTATAAAGAAAATAAAGAAGAAATTGATTTAAGGACATAAAATTTTGATGATAATGTTCTGTATACTTCATATTTGGCAAAATTGAGAAAAAATATTTTAAAAATGTTGATACAACTCCATACAGGCCTCATAAAATAACCAACTGAATTGGTCTTTATTAGAAGATGGTCCTTACATAAAACTAAAATCACAATTAATGGTACTGTAAAATTTGGATAAAAACTTGGGACTTTTCAAAAGTTCAATTGATTGGTAAGCTTTGGGTACAGTCTTCTTGAGATTCTATTCTGCTCACGTTTGTAGGCCTGCTCCTTAATCATTTTTTGTTTCTTTTTTTTTTTTCATTTGAAGCATTTTATTTCTCAATAAATATCACAATTTTTACTGTGATTAAAACTACATCTTGTGTAAAGCTGTATTATATGCAAAATGGTGTATTAAATTATGTAATTAAGACACTTAACAAATTAATACGATATTCATTAATCCATCAAAAATTAGTTTCCACTTGTAGTTTCCAGTGCAGACCTGCATCATGAAGCAGATATCATTACAAACACAATGACATATTGATACCAAATGATTATAAAATTTGTCATGATTGGTCAAAGTTCAGAAACTTAATTCTATCAACAAAGTCAAATTTCATTTTAATTATTCTGTAAAATTATACACAGTGGATTTAATTACTAACATGTTAATCCATTAAGCTAAATTATCAGAAAATGTACAAAAATATTGTTTAAAGATAAGGATATTCACATTTCAGCTATCTTTATTGCTGTATTGACTTTCCCAAAGTGACCTTGAACTTTGCTATATTCAGTTATGATGGATGTCTCTAAGACATGATATATCTGAAACATCCACCCTTTAACTTCTAAGTTTACTTGTTATTCCTTATTTTTTACCCATTTATTTTTTCAACAGAGTAAAATTTGTAGGGGTTCACCTAAGGGATGTAACTCTTGTTGGTTGGCAAAGTTATATACTTGAATTCAAATTCTGTCAGGTTTTACATAAAATAAGAATAAAATCATCTTTACATTTCATTTTTTGTGTTGGGCTTTTATTTCCTTTCTTTTCTTTCTTTTTTTTTTTTTGAAAAGTGACTTTATCTAGTGACCTTGACCTGATTCCAACTTTTGACAACTTCCACATTTTCTTTCTAAGTTAAAACATCATTTTTCTTATAGAAATGGTATGACATTAGCAGGTCACACACCAATTATTATCAAAAATCCATTCAATCAAAACTGAAAAACTCTGTAAAAGTATCAGCAGTTACTCCATTTTTTTCTCATAAAAGTCTTTTAAGTGTTATCTATATGAGGTAATGGTTGACGGACAAGGGTACACTGAGGTTAGATCAAAACCTGTCGTAAGTCATAACATAAAAGACACAACATGTATATATATACACTGATAGCGGGGTTATTTACTGTACATAGAGCTCCACCCTGACTCACCACTAAATCACACCAGTAAACACATTTACTATAACTAATTTGTTATTTTCACATTTAATTAATATTTATGTTAAGAATTACCTGAAGTCCAAAATTATCCAATTTTATGCCGTCTAAATAATTAATCTTAATTAAGATTAGAAATTTCAAGCAAACTGTGAAACAAGAGGCCCATGGGCCTGATACGCTCACCTGATAACTAATGGCTAGCTGATAGATTTAAAGAAAACATAAATACTAAACCCCAATGACTTTTTTCTTTACATCATGATAACCATTGTATCAATACCTACAACACTCTAATATACATGCCTATACAAAAAGTTAATAGTTTTCAAGATAATTAACCATTTGAGTATTGTTTCACATCTGTGACCTTGACCTTTGAACCCATGACCTTTTTCTATACATCAAACTGATCATTGAATCGATACCTACCACATTCTAATATAAATGCCTATACAAAAAGTTTATAGTTTTCGAGACAATAAAACAGTTCGGTATTGTTTCGCATAAGTGACCTTGACCTTTGAACCCATGACCTTTTTCTATACATCAAAATGATCGATGTATCGATACCTACAACATTCTAATATACATGCCTATACAAAAAGTTTATAGTTTTCGAGATAACCATTTCGGTATTGTTTTGCGTCTGTGACCTTGACCTTTGAACCCATGACCTATTTCTATACATAAAAATGATCATTGTATCAATACCTACAACATTCTAATATACAAGCCTATACAAAAAGTTTATAGTTTTCAAGATAATTAACCATTTCGGTATTGTTTCACATCTGTGCCATGACCTTTGAACCCATGACCTTTTTCTATACATCAAAATGATCATTGTATTAATACCCACAACATTCTAATATACATGCCTATACAAAAAGTTTATAGTTTTCGAGATAATTAACCATTTTAGTATTGTTTCACATCTGTGACCTTGACCTTTCAACCAATGACCTTTTTCTATACATCAAAATGATCGTTGTATCAATACCTACAACATTCTAATATACATGTCTATACAAAAAGTTTATAGTTTTCGAGATAATTTACCATCTCAGTATTGTTTCGCATCTGTGACCTTGACCTTTGAACCCATGACCTTTTTCTATACATCAAAATAATCGTTGTATCAATACCTACAACATTCTAATATACATGCCTATACAAAAAGATTATAGTTTTCAAGATAATTAAATATTTTGGTATTGTTTCACATCTGTGACCTTGACCCTTGAACCCATGACCTTTTTCTATACATAAAAATGATCGCTGTATCAATACTTACAACATTCTAATATACAAGCCTATACAAAAAGTTTATAGTTTTCAAGATAATTAACCATTTCGGTATTGTTTCACATCTGTGCCATGACCTTTGAACCCATGACCTTTTTCTATACATGAAAATGATCATTGTATCAATACCTACAACATTCTAATATACATGCCTATACAAAAAGATTATAGTTTTCAAGATAATTAAATATTTTGGTATTGTTTCACATCTGTGACCTTGACCCTTGAACCCATGACCTTTTTCTATACATAAAAATGATCGCTGTATCAATACCTACAACATTCTTATATACATGCCTATACAAAAAGTTTATAGTTTTCGAGATAATTAACCATTTCGGTATTGTTTCGCATCTGTGACCTTGACCTTTGAACCCATGACCATTTTCTATACATCAAAATGATCGTTGTATCAATACCTACAACATTCTAATATACATGCCTATACAAAAAGTTAATAGTTTTCGAGATAATTAACCATTTCGGTATTGATTCGCATCTGTGACCTTGACCTTTGAACCCAAGACCTTTTTCTATACATCAAAATGATTGTTGTATCAATACTTACAACATTCTAATATACATGCCTATACAAAATGTTTATAGTTTTCGAGATAATTAACCATTTCAGTATTGTTTCACATCTGTGACCTTGACCTTTGAACCCATGACCTTTTTCTATACATCAAAATGATTGTTGTATCGATACCTACAACATTCTTATATACATGCCTATACAAAAAGTTTATACTTTTCGAGATTATAATTATAATCAGAGGTAAAAAAAATTAGGTCACGACCTTCACAATTGACCTTGACCTCATTTTGAAGATACTAACAAGAAAATGTAAAAACTGAAAACCCCATGTCATTATCTGGTCAAATAGTCAAGTTATAACAATTTGAAGCTATTTTACGATTTTTTCAAAATTAAACGCAAAAACGCGTAACCTATTTTTTATCCGAATTTCACAAAATGAACAAACTATAGGCTTAAGACCCTAGAGAAGCCAAATATCACATCAGATTTTTTCTCCAATCAGTACTTTCGGAGAAGAAGATTTTTTAAGATATTTGCACCCCTAGGTCACCTTGACCTAGTTATGGTAGCCATAGCAACGCCGCGAACAAATCTGAATTGCACCGGCCCATATATACTTCTGACAAAGTTTCATTAAAAACTGTCCAGTAGTTTCAGAGGAGAAGTCGAAAATAGGTGTTAACGACGCACACACGCACGCACACACGCACACACGCACGCACATACACACGCTGCGCTATGCCATAAGCTCACATGACCTTCGGTCAGGTGAGCTAAAAATGATGAAAATATCAGATTTCCAGAACAACATCAGCAAACAGTTTAACATTCTAGTTTATCTTTTTTTTTCTTTTTTCTCCCTTTAACTTAAATTTATATGTAGGGTTATACTGTATCATAAAATTCTAATTAAACTTTTATAACTTTTAAAGTACTCTTCATTCCATCACCATGTATACCTCAAAGTCATTACATTTATTTCTTGCCAATGTTTTTTCTTGTCAACTCCAACATGCCAAGGAATGATGGTCAAAACAGAAATCCAATACACTTCAAGTGATCAAAATTTATTGGCTTAACAATATTATACAATTATTGATGAGGTAGATATAAGAATTTATCAACTTCAAAAATGTGATATTCATCGAGGCTGTACCTGGAATTAGTAAATTTTTAAACTTATTAAATTTCCATCTTCTGGAGCACCAGCCTCACTTCCCTGATGGAAGTCCACATGTTTTACTTAATTTGACATTTGTCTAAGCTTTTGCTTATGTTTATGTACAGACATGGTCGAGTGGTAATGTCACTGGCTTTCAAAGTCAAGGGCTTGGGTTGAAACCTCAATCAGGACTTGGAAATTTTCTGAGATGAATTTTCCTCCTGCCCATACTAGAGCTGTAAAAAGTTTATTACAAGGTTGTCTTTAGGATGAGACATAAAACCGAGGTCCTGTGTCTCAGTGCATGCTAAAGACACCTCTGTAGAGTTAAAAAAAAAGTAGGCCACCTGTGGACGGTGCAGAGGGCATTAGAATTAGAAGTGATTGAAACAGACTGAGCAACATAAACCCAAACCTTTTGTTTGATTTTTATTTCACTAATTTTTAAATGATAAAACTGCATACAATAAATTATTTGAATATCTTTTGTTTTCATTAGTGACATACACGTATAACATGTTCTGATATTTACGTTTTATTTTAGTGAGTTCACTCTACAATAAGAAGTATGAATTAAGATATAATCATTGTTTAAGGTCAAACAAACAAACAAAAAATGTCTACCGATCAGTATCAGGTATGGTATTTATAAATATTTACCTTTTTAACTTGAGACATAATTTTTAACATTTTATAACATGACATGTCAGCTGTGTAATTGATACTGCTCGCATGTTACACAATTCTAGATTTTATACATTTAAATTACAAATAAAATGCATTTTATACACATGGGATGCATCCAAAAAAATCATATATTTCATTTTTCACAGAAAAAACACATGCAATAATTGAAATTTTTAAAAATAAAACACAACCTTTGAGCAGAAAAAGGAGGTTTTGTTTTAAAAATTCCCAATTATACCAAAAATTTTAAGCATGATGTTCTACCTACTGGTTATTAGAACATCAGTCTGATAAATACACCCGTGGTGTGGTCTGACTTCTGTTTACCTGGGTAAACTTTTTTTATTTTTTATCTTAAGATTAAATAACATTTTTATTTGTGTTTTATACCTAAAAACGATAAAAATCTATAAAAATCTATCGCAAAAAAAACAGCAGTGGCAAATTTTAATGTGGTATTTATTTTTATTGACAAATAATTCAATGTTTGTATATTCTACTTGGTATTTAAAAAAACATGTTTCCTTAATTATGAAATAGAACACAACTTCAAAATAGACCCCCTTCCATATAAGGTGTTAATCTGATTTCCTTCTATCCTATATATCCCATTTCTTATTATCTTATACAACATTAAACTGACATCAGTGGAACTTCCTTTTTTCATTTTGTGTAAATTTTTGGAATTCCGGACTCCATTCATTTGATATGTCAACAGTCTGAGGCATTCTGTTACTATTAAAGAGTACACATAGAAAAGGGTACCGGTAGTTTTTAATGTTTTTTAAATATTCAGACATTCATAAGATGTATGCATTTGTGTGAATGTTTCTGATTTTGTTTTTTGATCAGATAACACAAAGCGTGATTTTATGGAATGCCAAGACACTAGAGTCACAGATTGACAACACAATCTATTCATTTATATATCAACTACCGGTAACACTAAGTCATCCAGTAAAGGCTACTGTTTTAATTGAGGTGTTCATCTAGTTGGTGTTAGACTACTAGAAAATCCTTAGCTTAAGTCTCCTAGACTTATATTACGGTACATATATATATATATGTATTTGTATACATGTTTTGTATATATGTATTTCAAAAACCATTTACAAAAGGTATATTTATCATTTTTACAAAAAAGTCAAATTTCCTAATTTTAAAGAACTTGCACACCTCTAATGTGTTTTTTTTTTGTGTTCGACTGTGAATATTTTTTTTTTGTCTGTTTTTTTTTTGGTCAAATATTTGCATGAGAAGAAAGTCCTTTTCTATGTATATAATTATGACAGCTATACAAATTTGACAATTTTGATGTCTCTACATGTTATATAAACTTTGTAAACATATTTTATTAATTTGATATTCAGATATATATGAACACAAAAAATGTGAAAAAAAAGTTAAAAAGTCAAATAATTTGGGTGTAAATAAAATGCATACAGACGACATGTGACATACAGGTTTTATGTGGCTACCTGGCAAGTGTAATGGAACACAGTCTAATGAAAGAAATAGGGTGAAAATGATTGAATTAAAATATTTTCTTGCATGACAGAACAATAAATATGAGGATAGTATACTTCATACAGGTGTTGCTTGCTCCAGTCAGACACGAGAGGTAAAACTCTGTGTGTGTGTGTGTGTGTGTGTGTGTGTGTGTGTGTGTGTGTGTGTGTGTGTGTGTGATAGACACATAAAACAATATCATCCAATCACAAAGTCTACCAGGACTAGTTTATTCAGAAAATTTATTTATTTATTTATTTTATTTATTTATTCATTGAAAAATTTACAAATTTGTATTTACCCAACTCCTAGACATATAATATTTTAACAACTTTCCAACTTAACACTGAAGTCTTATTCTTTCAATATTCATAATATTTACTAGTTTTAGATTAAGATATTTTTTGTTAAAAGGCTGTAATTTTCCCTGACTTGACAAGAAAATTTTTTAAAATTTAATTATTTGTGTGATAATTCTGACCAATCACAGTGGGTGTAATTTTTTTGTGTGATAATTCTGACCAATCACAGTTGGTGTTTTTTTTATAATAATGACCAATCATAGTGGGTGTGATTATTTGTGTGATAACACTCTGACCAATCACAGTTGGTGTTATATTTTGTTGTGTGATAATTCTGACTACGGTAATCACAATTGTTGTGATATTTTTGTGTGATTATTCTGACAAATCACAGTGGGTGTGATTTTTTTGGGTGATAATTCTGACTGATCACAGTTGGTGTGATTATTGCTGTGAAAATTCTGACCAATCACAGTGGGTGTGATTTTTGGTGTGTTATATTTTTAACCAATCACAGTGGGTGTGATCATTTGTGTGATAATTTTGACCAATCACAGTGGGTGTGGTATTTTTATCTTTCTATAATCTAATATTGTAGAACAGAGTCTCTTTCTCTATAGAAATTTTACACTCAAATTAGTTATTTACAGACAGGTGTACAAGTGAACATAACTACACCCCAAATTATCCTTATTGACTGTCAGATGTACTGGACAAACAGCTGAATGGCTCTGGAATCTGTCTCATCATTTTGAATTCATTGGCTATGGTGGCAAATACCCCCTTTTCCTCCCTAAAATTACATTTTCATTATCCACAATATAATGATATCTACAGAAACATAATCAGGAGGTCTGTTTTCTATCATAAAATTTCAGTTTAATTCAAGATGTCACACAGAAAAATTCAGTAGATAATCTGTGGCTATTTTGAGTAGATATAAGTGGTTTATCTATTTTTCCCACCCTTATGACCAATTAATTCTTAAAACATTCTTAATAAGCATTGCGTCTTTGTTTTAGTATTATCAAGAATTTTTTAATAACTTCCATACCATTTTATAGTACTAGTGTTACATCTTTACATTTACAAAAAAAAGGAGTTTACCATAAATGTCAATTTGACCCAAATACAAAACACTGTCTTGTCCATACTCAGGCCATAAAAACATCTATTCCATTCATAAAACATATTTAAGTGATGGTGTTGAAAATTCGAAATTTGAAAACGTCTTATTAAAGGAAAATAATCTGTCACTAAGGCAACAAAATTTGACTTCATGGTACATCAAGTTTTTCTCTCGCTTTATTTTAAATTTAAAACTTCTTTCTTAATAGTGAACAGACCTTCACATGGGTTTTAACATATGACACTCCGCCTGTAAATAAGAGGTTCATGATCTAGGCTCCTTTACAAGTGTCCATGTCAATTTTAGTCTATGAAATATTTGTGTTCTCATATTCATGGCTAATTTCTGGTTGTATTCCCACAAACGACAAGTTCAAATGTTTAGATGACCTTTCTCTATCACTCTATGCTATTGATCAGCTTGGTGGTAAAGTGGTTCAATTTGTGGTTCTGAATGCAAGCAATTTGTCGCAAGGGCGATAACTCTTTCCTACTGTGTTCAATCACCATACCATCTTTCCTATTGAATTCCTATCTTTGAGCAAGACTTGACAGAGAATTCATGTCTACTTTGGGTTAAGACATCCAAACCCAGCATGGATTTAACTGCATGGCGATTCATTGAGAAGGGGGGGCTTTGGATTTAAGGGGATTCCCTGCCAATGTTGCGCATTTCAGGACATCGCCCTCTTTCTGTGATGTTATATATTCCATGGCCTATGCTCTCTGATATAGATGAAACACTAGAACATTGGACATTGAGGCTGAAGTGACACTACTGGTACTCACAGTAGACTGCGAGCCAGGTGTAGCATACAAGTGCTTTGACTGCACTCTGTTACATTTATTTTCATTGATGAAGTAACAGACTTACAAGTAGTAAAAACTTAATTCAATTCATATATCTATCACATGTATATAAATAAACTAATGTACTCTAAGATCAAAGCCAGTATGTTAACATATTCAGTAACCTTATCAATCTGTATAAACATGCTATATTATAAAGGTTGTATCATATTAACTTGTAGATTTCTACAGAACATAAATATGATGTTTTATTTGTATATACATAGATGCATAATGTAGATAGTGTTTTGTATATGCTAATAAGGTGTCGCAAAATGTTTCTCATTAAAACGAATATTCAAATTTTCTACTTGCGGTGCTGTGTTATCTTAAAATCAAAAATAAAGAAAGAAAGCGAAAAATCTACATGCACAAATTGATTGGCCCTACCTATCCCATATTGCACAAAAATTATCTGTGTTTAAAATCACCTTTTTAGGCAATAAAACAAATTTATACAAAACAGAGCCTAACTCACTCTTGACTTTTTACATTTTAAATAACAAGCGTTTTATTTTTTTTACCATAAAATTTGCACTTTAATATACAGGTAGACAACTACTAACCTTTATTATGTAATGGCTGATAAACAGTTTTTATTTTTCCTTTAATGTTGACAGAAAAGGGCTTCTAGCATTAACAATATATTGTCAAGTGTGCATATCACGTATAAAATTCTAGTAAAAATGTCTTCACAAGATATTAAATGGTTAATATATGAGGTGTAGTGATAAGGAACGACAGGAAAAAACACTTGTTTTCTATTGCTGAAGCTTCTCAATGAACTTCAAAAATTATTTTTATGAGTTGTCTTGAATGAAAGTGTCCATGTTTTTTTTAAATTTAATATGAGATATAATTTTTAATCATAAATTCTCAGCTAAGACATTGTCACATGCTCTGCTGATATGTTTATAACTTTAGAAATTTGACTGTACTTCTTTTTGGAAGTTGAGAAATTGATTTTGAAGTTTCTACATGACACAAGGATCTATAGATCACTTATAATAGTTCACAACTGTAGTTAATTATCAAAAAGAGGGTAAAATAGCATCTCCCCTATTCACTGGTATATCTGTATGGTGGCACTCCTATCTTCACTGAGTACATCTACATACTAAACATAAACCTGTATGTTTGTAATAGACTTACCTAAATTCAGTACACTTTGTACCATTTGGTGGTGCTCTGGGTGGTGCTTGCCACTGGACCATCATACCCTTTTTAAACATTAAGTAATGATATGTTAGACTTACCTAAATTCAGTACACTTTGTACCATTTGGTGGTGCTCTGGGTGGTGCTTGCCACTGGACCATCATACCCTTTTTGAACATTAAGTAATGATGAGTTATCACAGTGTGATCGCAGTCGGGAGCTCTCTGTACCCTGCCATCTGGTGGTATCTAAAAATATAATATATTCATATAACTGATTAAAGTAAAACCTTGATTCATTGCTGTCATTTGATCAGGCAAAATTTGACATTATTATACCATTTTTTACTTTTGATGAGGTAGACATAAGGATTTATCAACCTCAAACACATTATATTCTAAGCCAATCAGAAAAGGGTATAATCATTGGCTATATAGTAAAAGGGTTTAGTGATAGATGGTAGCTTAAGAAAAACAATTTTTGGACTATGGTGATAAGTGAGGTGGCCAGTCAACAACAGAAATAGATTATAAAGTGGTTTGGTAATATATTGAGGAAGACTCGTAGAAAAAAAAAATCATAAAGAAAATGGAATTTTGTACTTAAAAACTGGTCATAGGTAAGGTGATACAGTAATCCAGGTACATAATCAAAGTACACAATTAGCTGGAATTTTACCAGAAGGTTTGAAGTAAATTGGGAATTTTTGTACCCTACACCATTTTTTCAAACTGAAATATCTAAAGAACTGAAATGAGACATTTCAGCTGAAAATTATTTGTAATGGTAGAATATCAGATTTTCATTATAAAATAATCCAACTTTTTAAAAGTCTTCATTTCTCTGTTTGGTCAGTGTGAAAATTGTGAAATTAAAAGTTTTGATTTTATGTAAATTAGGTAAAAAATATCATAATGCAATGATACCCAACAACAGGCACCTTACCACTGATGAAAAGATGGAATAATGAAAAGGTTATCAAATTAATAAAAGCCAACTGACTGTTAAATATCTTATTTTAAAAACCCAATAAAAATCTGGTGAAGTGATTCAAGTAAACATAAAATGATACAGGGGAAGATCTGGACCACTTGTTGCAGATAACCCATCCACTCAAACTCTGGCTGTGAAACTGTTGTTAAGGTGAGAAAAAGATGATAACAATCTTGACAGATCATTTGACCACTTAACAAGCAATGACAGTGGTCAGTTAAAGATTAATGAGACGGAAAATGACCGCCATTCAAGCAGCAAACATTTTTATTACAATATTGCCTCCCCATGGTTAAAACTGCTAACATCAAACTGTTTAAAATCTTAAGTAGTGACAATAGAAAGTTTTTCATTCACATTATTAAAGCAGTTATTTTATGGAACATTTGATGTCAATCTAATGGCTGAGGTAGTTTTGTTATACATTCAAATAATGCTTGACTGCTTCATCATAGGCTAATAAAACACAGCATGATGGGAAATAAAAATGGCCACCACAGAGCCATTTAACAAAATATTGTCCTCTATTACAAATTCACCAGAGCTAAATGAATTTTAAAAATTTGAAATATTTTTAAAAGTACATACATGAAAAATTTATAAACTTGATCATAAATAAATATCAATTTTGTGCTTAAAGGTTTGGCATCCATGTTGCAAACATACCTGCCTAAAAACATCTGTTTATTAAGGACACAAAAATTATATCCAATTTTATTTTAAACCTGTATATAAAGGCCACCTCTAAACATACAAAGGAAGACAGTGCCCCTCATTGCTTAGGTCCCCACTCAGGACAGATCCTAGTATGAGAAAGTTTGTCAGTCTGTGGTTTTCTCTTGGCACTCTGGTTTCCTCCACCATCCATGAACTGACCATCTAGATATAAGTCAAAGAATCTTGACAGGGATGTAAAACTCAAATATTCCACTCTACTCCATTTAAGCATACATTTTATTTTAAACAATAATTGTTCTTAACTGATTTTATCCATTTTATGAGATAACTAAGAACGGCTAAGGTCAGAAAAACCAAAATTATGCAAGAAAACAATTTTAATGAAAATTTGCAGAAAAACATATAATAGAAATGAAAAAATATGAAGACATGATTAAAACTATTATTGGAATGATTAAACTCTTCTCTTTTCTTTCCATTTCCATTGGCAGATTTTTTTTTATTATCTTTTATCAGTTTGTTTTTTTTTGTTACTAATCAGCTAAACAAAATCATATTCAAAATTTTTTTGAAATTGTGTCAAGCCAGGATGAGAGTCTGGACATAGTCCAGGTCACATTCTACTATGGTCCAATATTTCTGTCCAAAAAAATGTATTTGGATTCTGTATATTTTTAAATATAAGAAGAGATTTATAAAAGCTTCTAATTTAATCCAAAAATTAGCTTATTTTTGAAATGACCCATTAATTAGCCAAAGCTATGTTGATCTGACCCATCCTGTGATTAAAACACCCTAATCTTTACATAAATATTTCATACTGTGACCCTAATATTTCCTCAATCATAAATAGATGTTAAGGATGACCACTGGTCAAGTTAGTTATGTATATTATGATAAAGAAGCTGACAAAGATACAGAAAACCCTCATTACTCTATGTACTGGCTGCTCCCAGATCTTTTGATGTGAACATAGGAATTAGCCAGGGTGTATCGCTTGGTGTATTTCATTTCATCATTCAAGTATAAGAAGTATGTTTTTGTGATAGAAATTAGCCTGTGTGTATCATTTAGTGTATTCCATTTCGTTACTCATGTTTTCCATGATGTGAAAACACAAATTAGCTACAATGTATCGGTTGGTGTATTTCATTTCATTACTCGTGTTTTCTGTTGATGTGAAAACACAAATTAGCCCAAAAGCATCGGTCAGTGTATTCTATTTCATCATTCAAGTATAACAAGTGTGTTTAATTTTCTGTTGTGATGCTACAATGGACATTTACTAATGGGAATTCAATCTGTTTTCATGGTTTTAGACTAATGATTACTAATTAGTATTTCCTCTGTACTACTTAGTAACCTGCTGCTATGGCGATTAAGGTCTTGCCGTGGTAATTTAAAGGCCACACTAGTGTGGAAGTAAAGTGCTGTTTCAGTGTAACTATGGGTAGTAAATCCATTACCTAGGGTAAACTTGTTAAGTTTTTTAATCTATTCTGTCACCTCGGGAGTTAACTGAAAATTTCCTTATTTGGTTGTGTAATACTAATCCTTTAATCACATAATGACAAGAGATACAAACTACCTACAAGGTTGTAAAACATCCACCTCTACAGGATAAAACACACTGATATACATAACATCTATAGGCATAAATCCCCTTACAAACAGATTAAGGTGATTATGACAGGCCCCATATATGGATAATGAATCCCTTCCTTTCATGGTCATCATGCCCATAAGAAGAAAGTTGTACATTTATATGATGGACTTAGAAGTTTGTTGGTTGGAAATGCACCAGATATGATGGAAAAATATATATCTTGATGAAATTAATTTTCAAAGTTACCAAGCAAAACCTGTTTAATTTAGATGTTTAAAAGCAAATAATGTTTGAAAAGATTACCGAGATAAATGCTGAATGGAGTGGAGTGGAGTGGAGTAATGGTGTATCTATGCCCAAGTCAAGATTCTTTCACTTAAGTTGAGACAGCCATTTCTGTGATGGTGGAGGAAACATGAGTGCTTATCTTTATTGATTATAGATTCAACAGGGAGTGGAGAGGAATAATAGTATTTTACGCTCCAGTCAACATTCTTTCGCTTATATAGAGGCTTAATTCTAGAATTCAATAAGCAGTACTTAAGACAGACTTAAGAATAGTTTTAAGTCTGTGTTAAGTCACCATAGTACTAAGTATAACTTAAGTCATACTCACAACAAAGGTACCACTAGCATTTCTCTCATCCTTGGTTCCTTGTTTAACAGCCACTAACATAAAACCAAGCATCCATTTTACACTGTCTTCACTCTTCTCACTGTGCTTTATTTCAACTGTAAAATAAATAAAAAAAAATAAAAAAAAATAAAAAAAAAAAAAAATAAAATAAAATAAAATGAAATGAAATGAAATGAAATGAAATGAAAATAAAATAAAATAAAATGGTAAACTGATTTGGTGTTTTGTTTTCAATTTCTATTGAACTTTCCACATACAAATACAAATATCAGGAATTTTTGCATCAATTGCTATTAAGTTTCTGTGAAAACAATGACCATTTTCACTGATATACGGGAACAGTATCTTTTGTGTATGTGAAGCCAAGTGTAATGTAATATTAATCAGTACATGGTTTTTGTCTTAAAATTCTGGATAATTCAGTAATTAAGCAGGTTTTGACCTACACAATTTTTTCAACTAACCATTAAGTTGCAATAAAAAAATGATACAAAGGTGAACATCTGTTCTGGAAAATCATTTAAGTACTATACTCATAAACATATATTGGACTTCTAATGTATATATATTTTGTTTCTAATAAATGTAATGTTTTTAAGACCTAACAAGACCCTTTAAACAAATATAAACACCATTATAATAGTCAGTAAAACAGTCCCTTTAAATGAGGCATTTATCTATCTATCTACCGGTACTCTATAGATCTACCGACAGTCAATTAAAGATAAACAAAATATATCATCACCTCAAACACTCAGATTATTTGTAAAATTCACAGTATTCTTAATACAAAAATACAAATATTCAGCTAATCAAAATAAAAAACAAAATATGCCCTACAAAGAAGTCAATATAACAGTTGTACTAGATAAAATGTGTGTTAAAATACCAGGAAACCCTTTATAGGTACTGATCAAAGAACAGGAAGTAGCCACTGCAAGTAGTGCATGATGGGTAAAACATCTGATGGAATCAAACAGACCTTTTCCCTCATGTATTAATTTATTCATTATATGTAGGTAAAAATCAGTTTGAGTTCTTTTTTTTTATTTTTTAATGATTTTGAGATTTTGACCTTTATTGATGTAAAGATTGGTATATTTTTAAGTACATCTGATAGGACAAAGATCAAGATTTATTAATTCTAAAATTCCTAATGAACACCTATTTGTTAGGCTAGACTTTTGCCAGTTTGCACAGTTTAAGACCAATAATGGTAAGATATGCAAAGCAGTGGTGTGGTGTAACTATGTTAAGAGGGGCAATCAAACATAAAAGAGATGATTTTAAATCATCAGTGATACAAATTTCTTTTCTATCTAACTATTTCTTTTAAAATGTAGAAATCATTTACTCAAATCAAAAACATAAATCTTTCTTTTAGAGAAGTACAAATCCTCTGATGGATATTTAATGCCTATATAGCCACAAAATAAATCGTAATCCATCGGATATGCTAATTTTTCACATCATACATCGAAAAACTAAGTCTTACGTAAAATCAGTTTTTATGCCAATTTAATAACAAGTTGTTACCAATATAATGACAATAAGAGCACTCTTTCATAAAAAAGACATTTTACACTTGTCAACTTATAAATATCACATTTCATTTATTTTGAGTAAAAAAAAATCAAAGGAAGTGATTTCTTTATTTTCGTGTTTTTAGAAAGCATTATTCTTACTTAGCACTTTCATCTATCCTAACCATTCATTTTAATTATAATACCATTATAGTATATATATCAACATTACTTATGTATCCTGTAATGTCACACAAGGTGGGAGGAAAAGCCGTTTTGAACCCCCCATTTTTAAATTCTAAAACTTATCATTATTCAAAATTTCAGTTTCACTGAACAATTGTCAGATGTTTGAATAAAACATATATAAGATATGTAAAAAACGTGATTTTGTAAGGAATTTCACTTCACTGGACTTACGTAAAATATCTGTCCTCTTTCAACACTTCTACCTTTGGGGTAATGTATAAGAGTTAAAAACTTCAAAAGAAGCCATTGACCCTCATATATACTTAACTAATGAGAGAACAAATACACATTTTTCACAAAATTCTTCAAGCTAAATGCATGCATGTGCATTTCAACTTCAAACAAAATTGTTTTAGGACATGATGATGTATTATTAACGCT
Source organism: Anadara kagoshimensis (assembly GCA_021292105.1). Taxonomy (NCBI): domain Eukaryota; kingdom Metazoa; phylum Mollusca; class Bivalvia; order Arcoida; family Arcidae; genus Anadara; species Anadara kagoshimensis. The sequence continues at coordinate 65,052,981 of CM037865.1, read as the reverse complement.
ATGTAAAACAGAAAAGCAAACACATTAGTATTTTCATACTTTCAGCTATATATGCATGTGCGTGTTGATTTTGTATGCATGTGCATGTTTGTTTGTAATGCTGTGGCGTACATGTTAAAACTCTTCATCTTTATCAAACAGCTGTTAGGTTAAAATCATTTTTTTTAAATCAGATAAGCTTGATAAAAAATTGAAGTCATATTTATCAATATAGGATTGCATACATATTTATTTTACTTAGAGCTAATGATAATTTTTTAACCATATGCTTTTTTTAATGTTTGAATGAAAACGATCTAGTACCACTGGTTTGGTTATTGCTGTCAAATCCAAAGATAGATGACAATCCACAATGTTTAGGAGAATATTTACTGAGTAAAAATAAAATGTTAATATAATTTGTACAGTAATTCTCTTAAATAAACATATTTTTCATTGTCTAAACTGGTGGTATGAGAGAAGACTCCGACTACTAGATACTGTCCATTAAGCAAAGGTGTCCAGTATATACAGTTGCCCAATGTGTAAAGGTGTCCAGTTAATAGTTTGTTTTAATTATTCCTTTATTCATATTTTAATCAACCTAAGAATAAATAAACAAGTGAAGTAAAAACTCCACATTATTGTGAGAAGTGCACATGTTCTGCCTTTTTAACTGCAGATGTAAAATGCAGATGTTCAATTTATTCTGTATCTGTAGGAGCTGCAGGCATTCATATCAAGTACCTGTACGGTGCTTAATGCATATCTAAGCCACAGGGAAAACATGTAAAGTAAAGCTATAGTGCCTTGAAGGCCATGACCAAAGAAAAAAAACAAAACCACAAAATTGCTCAATATGCACAGGTGTTAAGTATACAGGTGTTATTCCTTTGAGGACAAACAGACATTCAAATCCCAACCAAAACTAAAAAACATATGGTAACCGCAAGACTTACAAGTGTTTATGCTCTCTAATTCCTCATAATAAGGGAAAGTAGGAGACACTTCGGTCAGACCTTTTAGCAATTGTTAAAGGAAACAAATAAACAGATAAAATATTTAACCAAAAATATGTAGGATTGGCAATAAAGATGAGATGAAAATAAGCAAAAAAATTTTACCGGTGTTTTACAATAAACATGTGGCCTTTTTTCTCCAGAAATGACAAATAGCAGATATGAATACTAAGCATGTGCCCAAATGTAACTTTGCAATTTGCTGCATCAGCAAGATCACATAATTTATCTGAATAATGAAAAGTTTACCATTATTTAAAAGTTTTCAAATAAACTAATATAAAAACAAATTTATGAACAGGTAAACAAGTGTAACAGTCACGGGTAATAACAGCTAGATAGAAATGGATACATTGATTATAAAATGACACAATTTGAAAGTAACAATTTTTATTTTTCAAACATGATCATATCTGTAAATTTTAAAAAACTGATTAAAATCTTTAAAAAACCCTAAAAGTTTTCACTGTAGCATGAATATCTTATAACTGATCTTCACGGTATTTGTATATAAAACATGTTTTAACTCTCCTTGTAAGAGATGTACATGGATTTGTAGAGACATTTATATACAAAAATGTGTTATATTACCTTGTTAATGGTGTGAGACAGATAGTTAAACTAAATCACATAATACCGCCTAAAATCGTAAGAAAGTGAAAAGGGCCACTATGTACAGTACAGACCTGTCGAAAGTTTAACACTAAGTTTAAGCTAATGAATTACTGCCGAGTTGACAATTTATCTCAGCACTTAGTTAACAACATTTCAGCAGCTGAAACCTATCTCTTGCAGGCAGCTTTTCGATCACTAATGATCCATATGTTGGCTACTCAGCAGTCTTATTTTGACTCTCTTTCGTTGGCTCAGTGTTAAACTTTCGCCAGGCCTGTACTGTATATATCGGACAGAATGGAATTGTAAGAAAGTGAAAAGAGGTGAAGTCTGGAATAAGAATGAGAAAAGGGAATGATATCGTATACTAAGTATATATCACACAGATATACAATGTATTTGAAAAAGCTATGCCATAGAAAAAATACCTGATAAAATTACAAAAAATAAAATTAAGAAGATGAAGTGTATCATACAAAGTCAATACAGAAAACACTTACAAAATACATAAAAAAAACCAAAAAACAAAAAAATCTGCTGTTTGTATTACAAATAAATTTCATTCATAATCTTTAATGCAAAAAATTACAAAAATTGAGTCTTTGAGTTATTGTCAGAAAAAACAAGGCTATCTGGAAATCCCATCAATAATCATTTTTTGTTAGCTATTTTAGTTTATAAAAATTACAACTGACTACATATATTTATACTTGTTGCATAATAATAACACAATGTATCAAAAACAAAATCAAATTTATTACAAAAAACAAAACATATTTACAATGTATATTCTTAAGTGCAAATTTAAAGAATGATAGGAAATAGGTAGAAAATGGAGATATAAATGGTGATTGATTGCTGAATATGCAAAATAATGTTTGTATGATGCACATGTTACGAGCTAGTCTTTACAATTCATTTTATACTGCATATAATCAACAGTTTGTCACTTTACTAGCAAGCACACTGGTTCTTAATATCATGGATAAATATTGCATACCAAATGACTATACTGTGTTGCTGCCACAGAAGATAAGAGGCAAGGGAGATAAGTGTTCACTCATGTGGTCAATTTGCAAAATAAATCCATTTCAAATGACTACAAATGATGCAACAGTGAGACATTGTTGTAGATTCTTTGTTAGAATGCATCATACAAATCCATCAAGTTTTAAAAAATTGATTCAAACAGAAATTGTTTTAAGGCACTCTATTTTTCAGTGATGATCGATCAAAATGGAAAATATCAAATCTAAATGATAACGGTACAAACAATATCATCTCTACCAACAAAAAACCCAATAAAACCTGCATTAACACAGCCTCATTTATAGTAAATAATAATAAATATGACAAATGGATATGGAGCATCTAGATACATCATACAGTAACCATGGTTTTTATAATGTTATCATTTAATGGATCTGAAGAGTTAAAACACTTTAAAAACAAACAAAACACCAAAAGTTTATTATCTTTTCATTAACACCACAAGTGTGAAAATATTACAAAATACCTCTTTTTGTAACAACTTAAAACAATAAAAAAGTAGAATATGACAAAGTTATTATATGCAGAGGGCATCACTTTTATCACTCTTGCAGTTAATAACTCACATAATTATGTATATAGATTTTTATTTCTTTTTCTGGAATGATGAAGCGACTTTTTGGTCATGGTCGTTTATAGTCTTTTTTTAAAGTTAACTTTGTTTAGTCTCAGGTAAGTCTTTTTAATTAACAAAAATCTGTACACATGGAAGCCTTAGTCTTAGGGATTTGTAAAAACCTGTAATAAGTGGCTACAAGTGTCAAAATCATTTACTAAATCTTCAGGAAAAGCCAAAGATGTAGACAACAGACCTAATTTCTAAATTCAGTAACCAAAACAGTACATGTGAAAACAACAAGTCTGAGAGCGACAGTAACCATTAGCTGGTAGTCCAATTTATATACAAAATAGATTCCTGACAATATTGCCATAGCAACTGAAACAATAAAATCTACAATAAATTTAAACAAATTCTATTCCAGTGAATAAACAGGTGTTTAAACTACTATTAACAGGGCATCTAATTAAATATCAAGGTTCCCCGATCTGCATTAAATCAAAGGAATGTTAAGCAAAGTGAAACAGGACATCTAATTCAGTAGACAGGTTCTCCAGTTTTAATTTTAAAATTAAAAGGAGGTTGAGCAAAGGTTGGGTAATAAATTTACTAAGGAGGTAGAGATATTTGCTTATCTTGTTAATTGACTCTACAAAGAGCAGAAAGAGAAAAATGTTAATACTCAGATGTATTGTTCAAAGTCTTCTCCAGAAAACAGCTTGTTAAAGGGAACCTGTTATTATTGATGAGTTATGATCAACTACTGACTCTAATATATTCATGGTATCCCTCAAGTCTTACAACTAGGCATGTAAAATAATCACCAAAAATACTTTCTTTAAATGGTATAAAAGTAAATTACAATATATGTCGTTCTTCTGTGATTAACTAATACGCTTTAAGTTTGTACAGATCCATTACAACTAACAGACCACCTACATACAAAAACCAAACACTCAAATCTTTACTTAAGACATTTTTTTCTTTTCGATGTAGAATTTTTTTCAATATAATGATACTACTACAAACTTAAAAACTTTTGTTTTGGGGATAAAAAGAAAATATGACATTGATATTGAGTAAAAAAGAATAAATGGAATTTAAGATATGGACCAATGTGAAGATTTATTATGAAATAAAACTGTGTATTTAATGTTCCATAGGTACTTGTATCATCTGTGTTAATGAGAACAAAGCTATTTAACAGCTCGTTAAAAAAACCACAGAGGTTAGATGGAACTTACAAAAAACACTGGACAAGATTTAACATAAAACTCTTACAATCTTAATAAAATGTAACAAAACAGTACTTTGGTAAAATAAGATTTGTTATAGGTAAATGTACACATTGTATGAAAAGTAGAGGACAAAATTTTTATAAGGAGGGGATAGTGGTGCAGTAATGACTTGTGGTTTGTTATCTTTCCTATTACATATAACACTAAACTGCTAATGATCAGTCTGAACTCAAAAATACTTTCAAATAATACATGTATTTAGAAAAAAAAAACTAGCAAAAATAAAATAAAATAATTGTGTCCCAAATTTATGAGTGAAATGCATAATCTATTGATAATCTTATGATCTTGTAAGTGATATTAGAATCTGGATTTCAGATTCAAATATTTTTTTTGTCCCAATATTTGACCATTTATTTCAGGTCAAATATACATAAATATTTACACTAAAATAACCTTAAAAACTTAAAATAAATTTGATTGAAAAAATAAACAAGTTTTCAACTATTAAAATTCTTCATGAAAGATTTTTTTTGTCTTGACACAGATACAATATCCTTTCAATAAATAGTAACTGACGCGTCTTGAAAAAAATTAAGGCGTCAACGGAATTAAAGAATAAACAGTACTGTGCTTAGCCATGAACGTAACTTTGCATCAATCCAATAACTGGTGTTAATATGTAAAAAATCAATTGAAATTATAAGGAACTTCAAACTAAGTTATTGATAATTCAATTTAAATTTTTCTTAAATTCTTTTTTTTAAATTGATTTAAGTAAATATTTATTGCACTCTTGTCACCTAAGAGCTTTCTGCACATAAAAAGCATGTACTGTCGTTTACACAATGACAGAACTTAGATGGACTGTTTAAGAGCCTACTATAGCATACTTTATTATGTAACTATCACTTCAAATTTTTTTACTTTGAAGATGAAAATTAGCATTTTAACTCCCAAATTAACAACAAGTCTTTTATTAATTTGTTAAGTTTGATTTATGGAAGTGTTATCATTTTTGTAATAGACATTTCATACCTCAAATACAATGTGTAAAATTGTGCATGAGATTGCATAATATTACAGTACTATATGTGTATTTAGACAGGGTGTTTGCCGTTAAGAATTTCTGCTTTGGACTAATTTTAGATCGAGTACAGGTTAAGTATATAATTAAACATTTCATCAAGGTGTTATAAGTAAATTACCACGTTGATTGTGTAGTCACCTGAAGAATAATTTACAGGGTTCCTAAGTTACCGTTCATCTAACCTTTCAGTGCAGTTGAGATGCACAAGTCAATTTAGTGCAAACTCAAAAACTTTTGTTAATTAATTCAAGCTGAAAAAAGAATCAAGCCCAGTTTTAAAGCAGGTGATTAATTATAAAAAAAAAAATCCATGGTAAATTGGAATTTCCTAAGTGAATAATTTCAATAAGATATTTTTCCTATTTTATCACTTTGAACATTGCGCAAAGGTTCATCATGTGTTTGTTGTTAGGTTTCAGAAAGCTTCAGCAATGGAACTGCAAAGTTGATATAAGTAATTGTGCTGTTTGGTTATATTGACTTTATTCACCTATTTATTTTGAGTATTTAAAAAAAAAACTTTGTAAAATTCAAACCAAATACACTTCAAAACCAAATTTTTGTATAAATTTATTTCTCTCACTCAAAACAAAAACATAAAATTTTTGAAAATAAATAATTTATTGTTTATCAGATAAAGGGGCTGTAAATAGAGTATAGACATAGTAGACATTAAAATGTTACATGTAATATTTGATGTTACCTGTGTCTACAGGTATAAAACTGTTAATTACAACATAATTTACTATACAAGTCACATAAAACATCAAATAAAGGGCTGATATAAGATGAAAAATTAATTAAAAATGTCAAAGAATGCAGCAATGGTCTGACAGTTTGTATTCACTCTAGCCGCTTATTTCCATGAATTTTTACATATTTATGAACCTGTATCATTAACATTCAGGCATTTCTAACCCACATATATATACAGGAATGTCATTTCTTTTAAAACAATGAGAGTTTACTACCGTTTTTAAAACATATTATTTAAATTTCAAAAAGAAAATTAATTGAATTATGTCAAAATTTATAAAAACAAGAAAGGAATTATTAGGCACTTTAGCCTTAGATGTCACTCTTGTGACACAGAAACATAAATCGTGAAATGGGACATCAATGGTATAAAACACATAACAATGTCGTACACTATTGAACATTGTGCTTGCAACAGAACTGCCTCTTGCAGGCTACTCAAAATAATGCTCCGTCTCCCTCCCTCTCTCTTTCGTAAAGATTTACTTTTGGAACCAAAGGTTAAGATGTAACCATAAACTCCAAAAAATATAACTTCAGTCCTGATCTCAGCAAAAAATGTAACCAGATAAATCTTAATCAGTGAAAACCAATAGACAAACAACAGCATCCAAAGGCTCAATCGGAAGAATGCTTACAATTATATTTATAGAGTAGGATACGGTACGACGCAAAATATCCGATTCTCGACAAATTAAGCAAACTAACTCTATCAAATAAACATTTATAATCATAGCTTGGGCATTTAAGGTCGAAATTTAACCACCAACGATGACAAATGTTGATTGTTCCATAAACATATACAAAACATGTTAAAATAATGTTTTAATGAATGATAACCCTACAAGTTGACAGGTAAATGGACTAATAGTGATTCAACACTCATTCTTCTTGTCCTTATGTGTCCATTTAATGTCCACTCATGTCCACTTTAAAGTCCTTCATGTCATAAAATTTGGAACACCTTCAACAAAATTCAAGTACTTTTATTAGCTAAATGAGATTTGTTTAAGTTTATAAAATATTTAAGTCGATGATTTTAGTAAATAAATTAAACATAATATTGTTTTAAAACGGAAATAAATACTTGAATTTAGATCTAATTTTACAGAGTACACTTTGTCATAACACCAACACTGAACATGAATTATTTATGTATCAATCATCGTCACAACTGACTAAAATATAGGGCAAGTGTTTTATCAAAAGTTTTCAAAAAGTTTGGCTTCGGTCAATAACATTTCAGCTAGTTGTTTTTTTACCCAATCATTCCCGATCCTTTTTTGTTCATAAACGTTAAGGATGCAAGTTTTGCAATTCAAACCATTGTATTTGTTGTTAAGTTTCAATACTCGTCATTAATCCACATGATCCATGTAGAGAAAGATAAATTGTACTAGTAGCTAATCATTGGATGTTAAAACGCCGTTGAGATCAACGAAACAGGCATACAATTCTTTATTTTTGACGAATCTAACAATACCTATTTCTTGTAACACAGACTATAAGTAATATGGCATGTGCTCTGACAATAACTTTAATAAGCAAATGCTTACTTGCTTTATATTGACCCTTGATGGCTTATATATATATATATATATGACACATATTTCCATATCATGGTATAGACATACAGTACAGGGCTGTCGAAAGTTTAACACTAAGCTAATGAATTAATGTATGATCGGTATCTCATCTCGACATCTCAGCGTTTGTTATATCTCAGCAGCTGTTATCTATCTCTGTGCAGCCTGTTGGTCACTAGCTTTCAGTCGTTGTCATTCGGCAGCCGAGCTTCTATCGTTCTTTTCATTAGCCCAGTGTTAAATTTTCGATAGGTCTGTATTGAACGTACAAGTACTTTTAAATGCACCATTCATGAAATTAAATTACCATACTGTGAAATAATTAAGATAACACAAAGATTACAAGAAATAACTAAACTGTCGCTTTGGTATCATCATAACCCGTAATGTGCAATGTTCATAAATCGCTGCACTTTGTCAAACATCACACCTCTGACTTAAGTTGGTTCAATATCAGAACAAACTCACAGGGCTTCTAACGGAAGAATTAACTTTAATCAACAATTATTATATATTTATGGTTTTTAATTTGAATATTAAATTAAAATTATTTGAAATAATTTTCTCAGATGTTTAATTTATGTATTATTATTATGAATATTATATCATACATACACATACATACATAACGTATGTATAGACGATTTATGATAATGCATTCAGACTACAATAGGACCTGATCCCCGTCAACACAATGTTTATTTATATGTAATCAATTTCAGGGCCATTCGTCAAATTAAAATACAGTTTGATCAGTCATTAAATCACTCCGTTATTACCGTTAGAACTCCGGCGGATAAATCGCTCCCGTAAATATTACTATTAGATCTCCGGATACCACGGTCGTAAAAATCAGACTTTATGTAACGTCCGGCGTGTCATAAATATTGTATTAATATGATAAAATGATAATATTACGTTTAATGTGTTTACATGTTGTTTATTTATTTGTAAAACATACAACTTATCACTAAAAGACATTGTTTTACTGGTTCTTGTCAAAATTTGTTTTTGTTGCATAAACAATGTTCCTGAGGACTGCAAGTAATTTATGATTGCACCAACCACCAGACGTGTCTAGAGCAAATGGTACCGTAAGAGATATCGTAGACAAATCATATTGACAATATTTTTGTTAGCTATAGATACATGTCTTTTGTAAATTTCACCTATAATAGTCTTTGATTTGATTATGAATGCCAAACTAATAAAACATGTTCACCTTTTGCTCATTGACCTCCCACAAAACTTTCATTCAATAAAAGGTACTCCCGAGACAGTCTACTGAAAAAACGCGGGAAATAGAGAATTTGAAAAGGGAGACGGTGAATGAAATAGACATACAGCTTAATATAATGTACATTTGTTGTCCCGACTGTGTTAAGATGTGTATTGCCTTTAAGATGTGTATTACCTTACACATGACATATTACATATGTCTACGTGTTAGCTAGATAATTAATGGTAGTCATAGAGTTTTAAAAAGAAACTTTCTGTCCTCTAACCTGCAGGTTACGGAATAGGTCACTATAATACCTGTAATGTCAAAATATGTTATATAAAAGATGTGTTCTGTGACAACTAGATAGGTACTACACCAAAATAATTCCAGATAAAATGTGTTATAACACTTATTGTTCAGTTCAAACTTCATCAATCACTATTAAATAAACATTTTCCTTGGCAAAAGAAAAATTGTAGTATTTGGTTCCCATCCGAAAGGTAAAACTATCGAAAGATAAATGGCTTATAAGGGTATATTGGTGGTATTCATTCATTTTATCAAATGCAACATGTGACTAACCATTAAGAAAGATGGAGTCTAATGCATAGTCCAGGATTAAAGTGAATTGAATTGTTCAAGATTTTTTTCAAGAAGGAAAAAGGACAACGTCTTAACAGAATAACTGGCTTATTGGACAGCAAAGAAAGATCAGAGCCCGCTTTTCTGAATAAGTTAAAGAACATTAAGTCATTGTTCAAAACAACGTTAGTTATAGGACATTGATGACGCCCATATAACGCCAGTAAAGTGTTAAGACGTGTTGACAAGGATCATTATTTGAGAAATATCGAACTGAATGATTGTTAGGTTGAATGAAGTACATACACAGATACAAAACTGTAGTTACAAATGCACTTTTGAGTGTGCTTGACCGAAGGTATTATGTCAACATCTTGCATAATAAATATAAAATTCATAAAATTTGTAGTATTTATTCATGTATGGTAAACGCCTTATTGAGTGTCCTAGAAGTGTTATCCTTCTCTAAATACATGTGAAAAGTCAACCAAGTTATATATGACATCTCTTCTGAAATAAATACACCAAACCCTTACACGCTATCACGGAATATGTACAGACTGTTGTTCAAAAATATAATTATGTAACTATAAAGTTATAAGTATCCAATTAATACTCGATAGTTGAAAAATCAACATTATTAAGTTAATACCCGTGTTTCCTTATGCAATAGAGGAGTAATATATTGTTGATATAAAAACACTAACACATTGACTTGTTAACTTCGAAAGTCAAGAATTATTCTGAAGAACACTCATATATCCGAATTACACGTATTTGTCAAGATAAATTTACTGTCAATAAGTTGTGAATGTAACAATATCGAAACCTCAGTTCAAGTTGATCGACAAAGTTAGAGACTGTGACTTAGTGTAATTGCAAGAAACATGTTTGGGCACAGGGTTCTATCCCAATCAGTAAACCATGTCCTACTCGAAATACTCATCAGGTCGACACTCCCCAGAGGGTTTTAAATGATAAACACCTCAGCATCGCGTAGTTGGGATGACTTCAGTTATTATAACATGTCATCACGGTTACTGTGGTCTGACTTGTTTAGATTTGGTGTCTTTGTCCAACCTAGATTTTTAATTGACTAAACAACTCATCCTTAAACTTCGTAAGTAATGAAAAGCATCATTAATAATCCGTGTAAATTAAGTAGATGATAATTTGGACAGTCGGGAGTAATGCACTGGTGAAGTCAAATAAGTACTGTGACCGAGTGTGACGTCAGCAGGTGTATTGGCTATCCTGATGTGTACAGGTGTGAATTATTGTAACAATTAGTGAATGAAACTGGGATTGCGAATATTAATATATATACATTATAAATATGTACTAAAATACTAAGTATGTGTCAGATGTCGAAACTATATCCTTGTTGTCATATTTTATAAGTTGCAAATAATGTCTTGAAGATTAAAAACAAATATATCGGGTTTCAAATTTTATAAATTATTGACATGCATTGGCGATGCACATTACAACATGTTATTATATAATAAATATACATCATTGTGTCGAAAAACACAGATGAGTTTCAAATTTACAATAATCCGTATAGTGTGTACTTTATCTTTTTTGTTTGCTCTTATCAAAAATGTCACAAAAAAAAAAAAATAAAAAAAGCAAAATGTTGTGACCAAGAAGTATTAAGCGAAGTATGCCATTGACAAACATTAACACACATACGATTAGATATAAAAGTTATAGTGACTACTGTAGTTAAACACCTCTATCGTAAGCATGCAACCACTGTTGGTTACATTGGCCGTAACTTCAATACACAACACAATAGATCAAACTATACAACCTTGATTATATTGATTAAGAACCTTGTTTTACAAGGATTTAGAACCAAGATATACTACTTAAACATTCAACGCGTTAGTACCTAACTTTAAAACAATATTGAATGGTGTTGCTACAGGTTTTGTATCTGTGTATCACATTGTCAACTCCACTCAATACCAAATCGAACCATATTCAATATGATTCTATATAACCAGTACTGTATTCTATTGCCTTTACACGCAAGATAAGTTCTTTTTCATGTCTTGATAAAGTAAAACATTGTCTATTTCACACTGTAGTACGCATTTTTTGTGCGTGGTTTTCATTCTAATCCATTTGTTCCCAGATTCACACTGCGTTCATTACAATGGTGCTTTGGTCCTTTAAGAAAGAAGCTTTCAATGCAGGGATCGATGCTGCATTATAAGTATTATTCAATGCATGTAGACAATGGTAATCAATGATTTCTCGAACATTTTCATATCTTAGTTTTACTATCTGTGGTCTTTATATATGGTTATTTATTGCTATATTCGTTTGTTGTTTATTCACGATTGATTTTTGGTTACATTGGCTTTACTCAATGCATGAATTACTTCATTTCTTTTTGTTTGATGACAACAAAGTTTTGGATCTGGCGACATATAGCTCAGTACACATGTACTTAACTGGTCAATTTATGCAAGATACGTTGTCATCTTCGCCCCTGCAATAGGCGTTAGGTTGATACGTTGTCATCTTCGCCCGTCTGCCCAAATATTTCATTTTAACTGCATTTTCACATAACATGGTGGTCTCAGTTAAGATATTTTAAAAATAATTGCTAAAGACAAAGAACAAAAGTGTAATAAAAGTCTAATTTAAAATAAAATGTTAAGAGGTGAGCTTTAAACAGGTGCGCTGCGTAGCATGATAAGATTGTAGGATTTCACAAACAGCATATATACGCGATGAACAATTTATTAGATAAATGTTTACAACTGTACTGTTTTCACCTATCAGTGATTCTGATTTTCGGTTTTAGATCTGGGATATCTATATTTGGTTATGGATCAACTTGTCAAAATATTCTGGATTTATTGTTTTGTGTCAGTGTTCGAGATAAAATGAGGAAACATTAGGGTAGGGTATAATGTGTTACCATGTAGACGACAATTTAGAAACATTTAACGACAGAATTCGGTCTCAATTTTATACGAAGAAACTGATTAAAGTCTTAAATAAAATAAATGATTGTTTTGTTGAGTTTGTAAATTACAGGTTAGGTAGGGTGTGTTCGGATAACAAGTTATGTTTTATGTTTTTTCTTATGCTCTAGTTCTTAAAATGAGTGCAATGTATTGGGGTATTGATTCAATTTCAATTGAACTATTTTAAAGAAACTAAGCTTGATAAAAAGTTGCACATCCAACAGCACCCTTGTCATTCCTTGCACGACACCAATCACACCTGAATCCAACGGCAAATGACATTTCTTTTTAGCAATTAGCAAAACTGGTTTAACAAATGCACACCCCCTAATGATACAGCTCGGATTCTTTGGTCTACATTCAATTTTTCAATAAACGGATTATGTGATATTCATTAAATCTCGACATTTACTAAAATATCTAAATTGTATTCATTCATTTTTTTCTGTTTCTTTAAATCGTTATAATGTGCAAGTCTTTAGCATGCTAATTGCAGTTGACAGCAGATTATTAAGTATCTCTCCTTGAGCTGACACAAGAAAAGATATATGATATGAATTAATAATTGATATTAGTACATGTATGTTCTCTACAACGTAACATGTAGCCGAAATAACGTTCTTGTCTATAGGCAATAGGCAAGACAACCTAGAACACAAAACTATAGACAACGGAATTAGAGAACAAGACAAGATAAACACATCTTCATGTCTTGCGACCATTGGTTATATAACACAAGCTCCATACTTTGGACGAACACTTGGTTTGATAATAAATTGTATCCAGTTGTGTTGTAGAATGTATGTTTAGATTAAGATAAGTTGAATTCTACAAGGAGATTGCTAAAACTAAGAAATAGAAACGGTTCATATTATAATCTAGACTTAATCATTGTGCAAGAACTTCTACTGAATAGAGAAACCTGCATACCATTTGTTGCTGATAAATAAAGTGGTGCAATTTAGTAAAGAAATGAGTATAGCTTTACTGAGTGAGAATTTCTAAATACTGTGTTGAAATCTTTTTTATCTTCCTGAAAAAATATTTACTTCCAAGTTTTGAAATATGTCATTCAAAGATCAACATTGCTAATTGGTTTTCCAGAAAGGTAGGCATTACAACATGTAGCGATTTAGGCGACATTTAACTCTGTGATCACCCAATTAGTAAGTGATTAGTATTAAAGATGAACAGATAAGTGTCTTTAAATAAAACTTTAATTTAACAAGCTTATGGAGTTTTAGACGAACTTTTAACTGGGGGTCCTAACCTAAGATACAAGTACCATTATCAAACCGCAGCAGGGGAGCTGAAGCTTAAGTTTGATAGTACATATCATCAAACGAATTTGTCAAGAACTTCTTGCTTTTTGTATCATTTAAGAAAAATAAACACTCACTTCACACCGATTGAATCTAATATTTATCTTAGCCATATTATGTTGTACCCCAGTCTCGAACTCTGCACACATCTATTGTTAGTTTTTATATAAGTTTCTTTAAGTTTGTTTAAACTTGGTTATAAGCAATAATTATACAAACGTTGAAAATGTCTTTGGAATGCAAGGTTGCATAATTGGAGTCACGATTTATTTTGAAAACTTTACAAATTGTTGTATAGGAATACAAAATAGAGGTTAAACGGTGTACACAAATAAAGATTACTTTTTAATAAGTTTTTTATTCTATAAAAAAATAATATCTACTCTGGTCAAATAATGGGACTTTGGAATGGTGCAATGACGCTGCAGATTGCAATGACAATGCGCCGCTAAGCACCAAATACTGAGCCATGTTTCCAAAGCCACGTACACCGTTTATTTGGATATGAGATACCAGGCCGAGTATGAAACTCTTATATAACAATGGCGGTATTTATTTATATACAGTATGGAACTAACGGTGCCCTAACACCGAATCGAAGTTATTTTCAGTTCTGTACAAAATGGTGACATTCTTGTAAAAGCCACGTGCTTTTTAGTGTGCACTATAGTTAAGGTCAACAAAGACAAACGATAGTTTTGCTTTCTTTACAATAGGAGAGTTTCAAAAACCAACACCATTTTCTCCAGTTATTTCGATGCTCTTGCTTTCTTTACAATAGGAGAGTTTTAAAAACCAACACCATTTTCTCCAGTTATTTCGATGGTTTTGCTTTCTTTACAATAGGAGAGTTTCAAAAACCAACACCATTTTCTCCAGTTATTTCGATGCTCTTGCTTTCTTTACAATAGGAGAATTTTAAAAACCAACACCATTTTCTCCAGTTATTTAGGTGCTTTTGCTTTCTTTACAATAGGAGAGTTTCAAAAACCAACACCATTTTCTCCAGTTATTTCGATGCTTTTGCTTTCTTTACAATTGGAGAGTTTTAAAAACCAACACCATTTTCTCCAGTTATTTCGATGCTTTTGCTTTTTTTTACAATAGGAGAGTTTCAAAAACCAACACCATTTTTCTCCAGTTATTTCGATGCCTTTGCTTTCTTTACAATCGAAGAGTTTAAAAAACCAAGTTTCTTCAGTTATTTGTTTTAACAATATACCACAACGGTATTTAACTGCATAATGGACTAGTATTATGCGATTTTCTGATGCATCACTAAACTACATATTTCAAAATTTTTTTTTGTTCGAGACTTGAAACTTTCAAAAAGCACAACA
Source organism: Anadara kagoshimensis (assembly GCA_021292105.1). Lineage (NCBI taxonomy): Eukaryota > Metazoa > Mollusca > Bivalvia > Arcoida > Arcidae > Anadara > Anadara kagoshimensis. Next base: position 65,037,636 of record CM037865.1, on the reverse strand, counting down.
ACATCAACTCAATAATTGCTTTTGTACTTTTGGTCAAAGTACAAACAGCATTTGAAAGTCCAAACTTATATTAGTAAAAAAGAGTACTTTATACATGTATGTGTATTAAATAATCTAGTCGAAAGTTCACAGTTTGAACAAATACAGAGTAAAATGAAATTTTGTAACAGGAAATTAAATGTACTTATTTCTTATATTTATGAAGATAACAATGCCTGGTTATGCTCAGTTACTTGCAACCTAAGCCTACCTGATACCGACAGTTATATAAAGATTATGGCTGTACACTTTGTAATTACATTCCACTTATATAGGAAATATTAAAACATTTGTTACGCCGAATCTTCCACGATTCACAAGCGATTATACGCTCCAAATGTAATTTTGATTAACAACTATAAGTATGATTTGTTCCCCTTACACAGGTGTTTTGTGTTCTCAAGCCACGCAGGTGTGCTGATATGTCCAGGTAACGGTCCAAGGAACATTGGGTTTTCTTCAAAAAGCCTTTTTCTAGAATCCAGTAAACTAACAGCCTCGTTATAATAATGCTTCATTATTTAAATAAGTGTTCTTATATCAAATTTGTTTTAATAGGGCCGTTTAAATTATGATACATCAGTCAACACAGACAACGGACCTTAAGTTGTTTGATCTCGTAAACCAATCAGTGTTAAAAATGTATCTGTTATGTATCAAATGTTTAAAGTGTTACTCATATGGTATTTCATGGTGAAAGGACGCAACACATGCACCTTAAGATGTCTAAACTCTGGTTCTACTATTACTAGTGGTATATGGCAAAAACAATTTCAGTTAATACACTTTGTATTTGAAAAATCTTTAAATCAGTTCATCTCTATGAAATGTTCAATGACTGGATAATCCTTAGTCTTATTCTAAAATTAATTATGCAGAAAACATGTAAAAAATTTACAAGACTTAAACATTGACGAATTATGGTCTAAATGCTCAACGTTGAAAAACACCTTCGTTTAATATTCAACGTTAAAAAATGAACCCCGGGTCAATTTTCAACCCGAGTCAAAATTCTTCATTACTTCTGATGGCGTGTGCATGCATGCGCGTTTGTTTGATAGTGTTAGAGAGTGTTACTAGTTTTAGAGTAATCGCACTCTAAATTTATTATGTCATAAATCTAGATCAATGTCATATTTATACACACGCGTGATGGCGCGATATTTATACCGCCTGATCAAATGTATGATTTAATATTTTACACCTCAAAGTATGAACTACTTAAGAATTTTATTACGTTTTGTTCTTAATAGTTTAAATATAACTTTATATGTGTGCATATAGTTAATTTATATCATTTTGTAACCAATTCATTACTTCAAGTCTAGGACCAATATATCAATAATCCAAAGTCCCTCCCAATATTCAAATCAAATCACAACCGCAATATTAAGTACGACCATTTAGACGAGTATCAATGTAGATACTTAAAGAAGAAACTTTGTTCATTATACTTTGGTTTTTATACAATATTGTTTAAACAAACTGCATGTCTGCTTTTTAAAACTTCAAAACATTTCGATTATGTAATGAACGTTTTGCAAAATTGAAATACCAGTTTAACCTTCAATTTCAAATTTTGAATAAGAATTTCGAAGGCGGTGAACCTATAAATAGTATACTTGTGTTTCAATCCTTAAATGTTTACCAGTGTGAAAAATGCTATCCCGTCTAAATCACTTAATATTTCAGTCGTTTCTATTTTTTTTTTAAATTTCAAAATTCCTGAGTTATAAACTGAACTTAGTGACAACTTAGTCAATAAGGGCATGGATATTAATATTATTATGTGAAGCCATATATTTCATAATACATTAAGCAATTATTCCACAACTAAGGTCTATTTATGTGAGGTTTTTATTTCTTATTCTTGTTTACTTTCCTTGTAAGAAATATGTCTTCATTTGCTTTTTAAATCCGACACCACACGGATGGCTGGGGTCACTGTAATATATAGCATAGGTCAATTCCTGCTTTACACTATACACAAAATGCTACCAAAAAGTATAAAAACCGAAATAGATAAACACAAAAAATTAAATTTAATCTCTTAATTCAGAATTCAAAATATATACTGGGTCTTAGATTGCATATCTGTCGCTGTCAACTTCCAAACATAAAACATGCATCAAGTAATACATATTACAATAATATGTGACGATTTTAAATCCAATACTCGGCCCTATATAATTTACATAGACGTATTCCATTTTAAACTGCTTGATTGCAAGAATTTCTATTTCCTTGAACATATCGCCAGTAACTGTTTTCCGACACCAAAATTGTTCTTGTTCGTCTTGCCACGTATTTATAATATTGCCTTCTGAGTATTGGCTACCTAAAATACATTAATGCCTAGAGAGTTTTTGTCCATATCGAAATTCAAATCGACAATAGGACTGAATTCGAAAAAGCTACATGACGTTCTTTTCATTACTTTCAAAATTGAAATTAAATTTCACGCAGAATCAATGTGTTTCTCCAAAATCGGCCTATAAAAAGTTATAAAGTTTAATTATTGTGTAAAAAAAATCAGTCTTGTCTCTAAATTTAATCAAGTTATTTTAGAATAGTACTGCATGTATACCGATATTGGTAGCATGCTACAATACTTTCCTAACATATTGTAAGCATCGTATGATATGTGTTTTGTCCCGTAGCGTTGTTATATAATATGAAATGGTACTTTGGCGCTAGTTAAAGCCATTTTGCACCAAAATTCATGAAAACCTTTGTAAAGTTTTAATATCCATTTCAAATTGAATATTTATAATTATAGTAATGTACAATATATGACATTGATAAATCAGTCAGTTTAATTATTTATTTAACACAGATTTGCCCTGGTCAAATATATACCTTGTGTGTCCAAATGTCTCGATGATCTGTAAATATTACCACGATTTCGCGTGTCCCCTCAACTTAACATAAATCAATATTATTACATACTCAGGACTTACAGTACAGATCTGTCGAAAGTTAAACACTGAACTAAAAAAAAGGCGTCAAAGCTTGGCTTCCGAGTAGTCGGCGAGATATCAATACTTAGTGGTGAAAAAGCCGAGAGATAAATAGTAATTGCCGTCGAGATATAGTTAATGAGGGGCCGAAATGACCTGCTGATTTGGTACTAAGTCGTTAGCTTAGTGTTAAACTTTAAACAGGTCTGTACTATTATATGAGTTTAAAAACTCTAAAACTAACATGTTGATACAAATCATTTAAATATTTATTCTCTTACCATTGATTCCGTATTCATTCCTTTATTACTATACGGGCTATATACTTCGAGCAAAGCTTTTCACAATTAAATTGACGTTGAAAATTATTTTGTTAAATAAACTAAAAGTGAAAATATTTTAAAGGTTAAGTTTCGAAGGACAATGAATTCTATTTAATTATATTCATAATGCTGATCTCAATGGCCACTTCAAGTTTTAAGAGGTATTCTTGAAAATGTCAAAGAAAAACAATTCCGTTTGATTCTTGACCATGCACTAGACTGGACAAACATGTAATATAACTCTAAATATACAAATATCTGTCAAAATCTGTATATATAATTATATAAACCCATCGCTTACTCAGAAGTGGCCGTCTGAAGATCAGTTATATAGCTAGACAAGAAGTGGTTTTGAGATTCCCAGAAAAAATATCGATGATTGATTTAATCGGCCTTAGCATTGACTTATGAACCTCCTCCGGAGTCACCAGTCTCACTCCATGTACCGAGAATCGTATAAACTTGAATCTGATTCACAAGTTTTGGTTCCGGGGTTCAAAATTTACAACCACGATTAACGTGTGGTTTTTTATGTCATGATGTCTAGAAAAAAATCTAATTCTCTGTGTTGCCACACAAGTCTGAGAAAAAATAAGCATGTATCATTTTTGTCATTGTAAAAACGTTTGACATAAATAATAGCCCATTTATAAATGCCCCCACAATTTGGCAGAAAAGGGCTAGTCAGTCAGGGACACCATGAACGAAACGATACCAACGAATGTTAATGTACCACTGACATGTGGCGTTAAATTGACAAGCCATTGACAAAATACGTAAAGAAAAAAAAAACAACTAAAAAAATCCCAAGTCATCAATTTTACCTGACTAAAAAGTGAAGTAACTCGACAATTACTGTCAATTATATGATATGTTTATATAGGTTAAATGAAACTTAATTAGGTATTAACATCCAATTTTTATTCAAAACGAGAGAAAATTGACTTTTCTTATTTGGCTTTAGGACATTGCCTTTTTTCGTGATGTGTCCTATCGCGATATGAAATTAAGTTTGTAAAGTCACGCGAGATTTTATGTCCAGTCTGTAAAACGTCCGATACCAGTCTGATTGGTTAAAATAGTGAATGACAAAAATAAAAACTTAATATGAGATTAAATATCCATGAGTTAAAAATCCATGTACCATTGAAACACTCTTTCAAGCACAAATTGTTAATATTTCAATATGCAAATAACGTTCAAACAATCATACCAAAGAAGTTTATCTATGAAAATTAAACATATGTGAAAAAAGCTTTGGAAATGCTCTTCCAGATCAAAGGGTCTCATTAAGGCAAGCGCTTCGTTACGGAAACGGCGGTAGTAAAGAAACAATTCTCAAGCTAAAAGAAATAGAGATATGGACACTGAGACACCATGGTATCGGGGTTTGCCACCAATAAATGAGAAGCTGTGATAATATTTTACTGACTGGCAAATAGAAAACCATTTTGTATGTTAAAGCTTAGACCAGTAAAGATGAGTATTAAAAATAGTATTTTTCCAAAATATGTTCTTTATGCTTTTTTCCCGGTTTGTCATAGGTCGCTAATTGTGCTAAGATTGAGGAAACTGAGAGTAATCATGCCGTGACGACTGAGACTACTACATGTATTTTATAATAATTATATACCTGGTGCAGACTTCATATCATGCATGATTACTATATTTAAAAGTCATGATTATACCGCAATTATTAATAATATGAAAATTGATTTTAATGCCACTTTTTTGTAATTTGTATTCCAAACATCGGATGATGAAATTATATTTAAAAATTTAAATAAAAGTGTGAGAAATTATTATATTCAACGTTTTCGTATTAATTTGTATGGCGAATACAAATGACTCTATTGGAGATTGGTGGTGAAAGCAATATCCATAAATGGAATTATTGGCAAAATAAAAGAAAAAATGTGTAAAATGTCACCAAGAACGCAACAACAAAAAGATACACGTAAAATCCCACGATTACGTGAGAAATGCAACCGATGCATGCAATGCATTTTATAAAGATGTGAAAAGACTGGACAGAACATCTCGATGTAAAAATTACATACAAAGCTAACGAATTATGTAAAATTCATAATCCAATTATACAGAGACAAATCACCTTGAGAATTTAGTTAGATCAGAATTCTAATCGACTCTCTTTTCAAATGGAAAAGCCCAACTTTTGACTTTTAAATATAAACGGGGTGTCAGACAAGCGTCTCCACTTCTGCCTTTTCTTTTCACATTTTTAACGATTAATTTTCCGATCAGAAGGAGCAGCTATAATATACATCTTCATATTGAATAACTGAAGCATTAGAAATAATTTATTTTTTTCGACTGCCTTTTTAACTAAGTTCTCGGTTTATGTTTATTTTGAAGCTGTTCACGGTCTGTGCGGATTTTAAGCTTCATTTCACCAAGTAAATTATCAATAATTTTAACTGCGTGGTTTATTGAAATTTTTAAAAAGTAAAATTTCAAATTTTATACAAAAGATGGGGAAGAGCTCTCCCGTCGATAGTTTGAGAAGTAATGTGGTGTGAGGAATATTCTATTTCTTACATATATTAGTGAAATATTTTAAATTCAAAATTTGACACACCAGGGGAAATCATAATAAGCTGCGTCACTGTGAGTCGACAGATGATCGAAATTTACTAAATAAATAAATAAATAAATAAATAAATAAAATATACAGTTAGAAATAAATAAATAAATCCAAGGTTAATCGATATAATCTTTTATTACCCCTTATCTAGAGATATTTACTTAATAAAGTTCTTAGAATATAGTCTTAAGTGAATTCTTTCGACTATGATTTTAAACATGAGACTGATTTGTACGGAAGATCGAACAACCTTGGTTTTCTTGCAACACAAATAGAAAAGAACCGTGTGTAGCAAACTGCATAACTTGATATAGTATTTGTCTTAGTCAACTACATCCTATAGGTATTGTAATATGTTATTAAATGTGTGTAAATAATATTTGTCAAATACAACAAAATCATTTCGTTTTTTTCCCAAGATCGACCAAAATGTTTCACCAAGAAACAACTGCTTACACTGGCAAACGTTGTCTTAATTTATTTTTCAGATTTCTCAAGAGGAAATCATTAAACTACACAAATTATTTAGGCTGAAATACCTGAAGACGGTACAAAACCAGCCCAGCTTATAATATATAATGTAACTTAAAGGGAGATCTAGTATAAAGACAGGTTACACACATGTATGACGCAAAAATAGCGAATTGCAGCAAAGAGTATCTTTTTTCAGACATTCCAGAATCATGTTACATGTGTTTGTTTTGAAGTTACATCGTGAAGTCAATGTATTTCTTTGATCTTTGAAGCTAAACCCGTTTTATGAGGAAATTTCGGATTAATAACTGTTTTCAAATTTTGTGACAGTTGAAGAGAAATAAAAGCTATCTTAAACACTTGGCATGTGTCAATTATGATAATAGTTTTTTGTTCAATTATGCAGTAAATCAAATACTAGGAAAGTCGATAAATGTCACCATAACTTTATTATATGTAAATTTAGGTGGTTTTACAAATATTTTTCGAACATCAGAGAACATCTTTTTATGGTGTAAACAACTAGACAAAGTATGGAACTGGTATGTGCATACATCAAAATAAACACACGTATAAATGCTAAATCTCCAAACTTAGTAATTCTTGGATAACTATACCCATGCTGTACTTGGCATAATGCTGATAGCCATTCCCCGACTGAGTAATATGCACTAGATAACTAGCTCCAATCAAACTAGAGAGAGCTATCGCTCAACATTTTGGAAACGTTACACGTGTATACAAAATGAAGATTTCTTCTACTCTTTCTCATTTCTGTCTCATTATATCTAGCAAAGAACGTAAAATGTTTGCACGGTTATTAACAATGAAATAAAGTATACAGAATGTTCTGATGATGGCTTGGGTTTAATGATTTTTGGAAAGACAATTTGTGAAGGAAAGATGTTAAAATGGGATACTAATGAAATTGTTTTCGCATTGTAGACGCAATACTTTCCTTGTCTAAGTTTCTAATCAACCACAAAAACAACTACCCATGTCCAAATTACAATACCAAAAGCAAAGTAAAAACTTTGGTAAAACTGACATAATGGGACTGGCGCTGAAACTGCCGCTTTTGTATAAATTGATCCATGGTTTCTTGGTAAAACAAAAAGTGAAAATGCTTGTTTAAATTACAATGTACATGTAAGTAAGCAATATTTACATAGATAATTATTATACATAAACATTTCTTTGTGAACACGCGTCCTAGAATTACGGCATAAAAACAATAACTATTTATCATTAATGTAAATATTTACACGGTATTCACATTTCTTGACAAGGAAAACGAACTTTGTAGTCTAAAGTCAACGGGTTATAGAGTTACTTAGTTATTTTACCGTAACCTCTGGGCTTAATAAAGATTAAACTTGACATTAAAAGATGAAATTGATATAATTCATAAGTACTTCAAAGTCCTGATTACACTTGTTACACCATGTTTACCATAGTACTAACAATAAGTAAGATGTTAAGACAAATCCGGACGCCTTTGGTGGTCATTACGTTTACCCTGTAGCGTAATAAGTAGTTATTATTTATCAATAAAAAGGCAATAAATATGACAGTATCATTTATACATCCATAAAGTGATGAGTATGCCATAAAAATCGACAAAGGCGAAAAAATTACACCATAAAACTATAACTATGTGCATCTCAATGTCAAGGTCGAATACAGACAACTTCTCTCGTTCTAGATCGTCAGTCTGGCTTTATCCAAGCACCTGCATACTGCCTATGATGATCAGCTTAAATGTTTCTGTTTTAATGATGTTATATTATTCCACTTCAGCTGATTCAGCTATTTTATACCCCACCTTATAAACATGAAAAGGTGAATAGTAAAATACACGGGTACAATGCCTACAGTTCCAGATAAAAGCAATTGTGTACGATGGCGGCTGATTATGAGTATGTCAAAGTATAACCTGTGGAATGAAATAGAAAAGAACACAGCCAAAAATCATTTACTTGATACTGGTCACCTAAAATCACCGAGAATACGTCACTGCAACGGCATGGGTTTAAAAATAAGAAAAGGTGTGACCATAATCAGCACTTGCACTGAAAAGTCTTGTAGCTTGTCAATGGTAATATCGAATATTTGCCATCTTGTCATTGCATTCAATTGAGATAACTGGTTGTTAATTTTTGTAAATAAATGTAACGCTGCATGTTTAATGTATAAAGCAAACATGCTAAAATGATCAACTGCATCGTTATTATGCGCATATAATGAACATTAAGTATAGCCTGAAGGAATGAAGCATAATGCCTTATACATCACAATAACATTATATAATCTCAATGTAATTACACTAACCTTAACAACTTAAACAGGAGTTAGATAAATGTATGTTTAATATAAAAAGTTTATTTTAAAACCTTTCAAGGTATTTGTGTACCTGAAGTAAACAATATAAGCAAATTAGATCAAAATAGGAGTGGTTTGAGACATCATTTGAAGAACCATGTTTATTTATCAAGAGAAAGACATATTATCCGCTCGTTACTCAATCTCTCTTTGTTATATTGATGTATTCTGGTAATCATTAGAAAATATAAGTCATGTACAAAGACAGGTGTTAGTTAAGGATGTGACAATGTTTGGTGTGTTCGACGTCAAGTTGCCATGATAGTTCAGAGCGTGTGTTTCATTTTAACACGATACGATTGCGAAATTAAGCGAGCGAACTAAACGTCTGAATTGTAAAAAGTTTGTCAAAATGGTTGTAAATAATGAAATATTTTGGAACTTGGCTTAACTTGGCTAGGCTAAATATCACACACACCTTCTATAAAACTAAAATGCAATATAAGAAAAACAATTCGGATGGTCCAGGTCTAATTTACAAGGCACTATGTTACAGCATAAAAACCCGTGTTAATTTGTTCTGATCTGGAAGCCTTTAGGCGTAAAAAACCAAGTCATTACGTAAAACCACTTTCCAATTTTCATCTTCGGACTTTCTGAACCAAAAAATCTACACGATATAACAGAATTCGTGTTAAACTTTGCTTAACTACTTAATTTAAACAACTACAACACGGGGGGTATACCAATTTCCCGAAAATCGCATCCAGCCGATGGATACGCGCTTTATAGCATCCGTCCGATGGTTACTTCATACATTCGTGTGTTACAGCATCCAGCCGAGAAAAATCATCACGGTCAGATACAGGTAAAGAGAGATTTTTGCGAATTTACAAGGTTTTTATTAAGTTAGGTGATGGAATGGGGCATAAGAATGGTCTTGCACTGTATTGACATCGTCAGATTGCATATGGCATGCAGAATAATCAAACTAACTCCAGAAATGTTACTCTGAGCAGACAATGTTGATTTTTTCAATATAAAATGCTTTATCTTATGTGTAAAGGTGTAATTTTTTATGTACACACGCACATCACAACACTCTTTTTGTTCCCTTCCATTTTTGCTTGCAACTATGTAATTAAGTGCAATAAATCGGACGTTAAAGATTTCGTAGTACGGCATCCTTTCTGCAGTTTACAACAGTGGTACGGCATCCGTTCCTTAATGTTACGGCATCCGTCTTCAGAAATGACATTTCGTTTTGCTCCACTTTTGATATATACAACCTTGTAAGTAGCGTTTGTGCGCAATTGATTATAATCAAGCAACACACCTTCACCACTACTGATGTATTAATCTTACAATCTGTATATTTATAAAATGAAAAGTGACTTAAAAATAACCAGAGCTACGAATAACACACCACAGCAAAAACAAGAAACATGGTTGAAATATAAATGACTTTATATAGACCAGTGATGATAAATCGGTCCTGTACAAGTTTTCTCACAAGAAGGATAAAATTTGCTGATACATACTTTGACTGTACACCGCCTGGCATTGTTTGGGTGGTAACAACATAAATTTACTTAATTAAAAAACCGCCCCTTTCAAATTAAAAATCCGAAGCGTGTTATAATTGAGTTCTCATTATAAAACATGTTAATTTAATTCAAAATCTACATTTTCTGCAAATTCGAAGCACAATTTCAATTCTAAAACTAAAGATCTTACTCGATTTGCTGATGACGCCGGTGACTACGGCAATTCTTCCACTAGAATATAATGTCTTTCTCCTGTGTAGATTTGACAATTTTCGGCCCGAGTAAGTTAAAAAATGGATAATTTGCGTGACCGGCATCACGTTTGAATGGCGGCGCATTCAAAACTTTGCTCATGAGTATTAATGAATCACGGTCACGTGATTGTTAGCTCATGAATAAATTGATCACCATTGCCGGTGCCATATGGTCAATCCGGCATGAAAAAATCATATATGACCGAGTAACTCTTCTTTCGCTCAGAACTGTCATTATGTATTATTTCATAAAAATTCAAAAGTAGCACATGACAGAACATTGCGGTTCAGCTAGAGGGGGAGAGAGATCATTTTTAGATTTACCAGAGATCCAACGAGAGGAGCTTGTAACGCTTTTACCACTGACATCAGCTCCACTGAGAAGCAGGATTTGCAGTGTGGGAAGGATTTCTTGGCAAATTCCACTCAAAAGTCCCATTTAAATGTACGACATGCACCCAATTTTTTTTTACAGTACGGCTGGTCTCAAGGGTCATGTCAAGGCAAAGCACACTAGACATTGGATGGGCAGCATCTGTGAAAAAGTCTTTAAACGGCGTTCAAGCTTGAACGAACACACGAAGGTCAAACATTCTGATAAGGGTAAAAGACTCCTTTGCAATATGTGTCAAAAGAAGTTTACCCGCCTCGGCTATCTGCATGATCATATGAATTGCCATTAATCAAGGGCGTCTTACAAAAGCCGATGCAAGCGGAGCTTTGCGAATAAGTGCAGTTTTATGCGGCATGAGCGTGAGTGTAACGGTCAAGCGAAAAATGTTTGTTCTATCTGCAAACGCAATTTCACTTGCAGCTCATCTCTGAGAGACCAATACAAATATCCACGGGGGGCAAGAGGCACATACAAGTATGTGAATTTGGTAACTCCTACAAATGAAATCGGGTCTTCAGAGGCATCTAGGAAGTCTTGTGCATGATCCAGCATACGGGTTCCAACTGCGTCGGATGACTAACTTTGATGTCTCTGAGATCTTAACCTGGCCAAGAACTGTCAATCAGTTTATGATGTTGGGGCAGCTTCACATAAATATATACACGGGTTTCATGTGCATTTTGTTTCAGTGCTACTGCAATTAGATGTTTTAATATTTCAGGGATCAGACATGTACTAATATTGCAACATATGAGACTTTTTTTTATTTTAATCGGACTTTGGTTCCAAATCATTATACTATTCACTGTATACAAACAAAGATGGATGCCGTACCTAATATTACTTAAAATATCTGGATGCCGTACCATGTTCCGTCGGATGCTGTACTACGAAATCTTTAACGTCCGATTTATTGCACTTAATTACATAGTTGCAAGCAAAAATGGAAGGGAACAAAAAGAGTGGTGTGTTGTGCGTGTGTACATAAAAAATTACACCTTTACACATAAGATGAAGCATTTTATATTGAAAAAATCAACATTGTCTGCTCAGAGTAACATTTCTGGAGTTAGTTTGATTATTCTGCATGCCATATGCAATCTGACGATGTCAATACAGTGCAAGACCATTCTTATACCCCATTCCATCACCTAACTTAATAAAAACCTTGTAAATTCGCAAAAATCTCTCTTTACCTGTATCTGATCGTGATGATTTTCCTCGGCTGGATGCTGTAACACATGAATGTATGAAGTAATCATCGGACGGATGCTATAAAGCGCGTATCCATCGGCTGGATGCGATTTTCGGGAAATTGGTATACCCCCCGTGTACAAGGGAAAAAACAATGGATATATTTAACAAAATGTAACACGGTATGCCACAAAATATGTCCACGAGGATGTTAAATCATTTCAGACATTTTGACAATAGATATACATTTTCCTATCTTTTTAACAGAAGAGTTGCTAATATGTCTATATCCACGGAGTACTTTTTCGCGGGATTTATAAGCTACGTACAGGAAAGGAATGTAATGTTTTAAAGATAGATGACCCCAAGGACACAATCTTGGCAGAGTTAAGTAAATAAAAGGGTTTCTAACAGATGGGACGAGAAGCCCAAGTATCACATGTTAATCTTCATAAAAAACCTAACAATATTTTCATGTCAAAAGAATTATTAAACGCCCATTTAGACAAAAATATAAAATAGTTGTGATTTTTTGTTTCTATTTGAAGTTTTTTGGCTTCAAGTGTCCACTTTGTAAAATAGAATCTTGTTAAATCTGACAGTTGGACACACTTTAAAACTTTGTTATAAAAGTTCTAAATTTACACTATGATTTAGAAGTTTTACAAGACAATTATCGGCTAGATTTTAACCTAATTTGTCATGGTCAATGACAACTTATTAACAGTTTTTGTCAGGCTATGATTTATTTATGGTCGGACTTGATTTATCATCTACCCGTGTTGGTTAACAAGTTTTGGTCTTTTGTCTACTGTTTAGGTGTCATTTCACTAAAGAATTCAAGTACGGCCCACTAGAGAATGGATCGATTAAAGGGGACACTATAATTAACCTATGTACGTCTTAACAAACATAACTGTACAATGAAACGTTAAACGAAAACTATTATTAAACCATGTACTTCTACCCGGGCTCGACGGTGGTGCATTGGAAGTGAATATCAACATGGACAGATACAACAGTAACGTATATTGTACCCCGACCTTCTACCCCTGACTTGACGAAGATGAAATAGGCCCCTGACATCCATATACTGGCTAACAGCAGGATACAGCAATGACCATACTGTTGAACAGCGTCTTAACTGTGTTGGTTCATGTCATATTTGAGATGCTTCTAACCGGCATGGTCGACGTGCATTTAGATGGTTTTCAAATACATTTATATACTTCTAACTTTTATCTTCCCATAAAACTTTCATCTAGATGGTTTTAAAATGTAACAAGATTATTTTTTTTAATTTTCGTGTGAAATGCATCTAGATAGTTCTTCAAGTCGTCTAGATAGAAAACCCATCTTGGACGACACCATTGCAATTTTGATATGAAACGCATAGTAAACTCTGATACCAACACTTATGGTCGAACAAATAGGAAAATCTACAGGATGCTGGATGACTTTGCATCATGCAGCAGAGAAGCTTAAATCAATGAGTTCATTGGTCAGTCTACACCAGCTCATCGTCATGCTTTTACTAGTAAAAGGTAATAGACAACATGCACAACGGAAAAGATCGAAGATGTTAATTGTCCTTTGGCCAGTGGTTTGGCTCGCTTTGTTTAGACCCCGGATATTCAGATTATCTTATAATGAGCGTTAAGTAATTTTAACCCATGTTCTAATTGTCCTTGACCTTTCACGGTGTTTGCTTTGTTTCAGACCCCGGGGATTCAGACGGGATCAGCAACTGATCCTATAATGGGAATTAAGTAAATCTAACCTTACAAGGATATACCAAACCCGTTATTTTAACGGTTTTGTTAAAAGCCAGCCTTCAGGGGGAACTGTAAGACTGTCGTTATACGGAAACTGCAGAGGATTAAAAGTTGTTTTTTTATATCGGGACATAAAAGTACACCCTCCCCTTGAACGTCTATTTTATTCATCGATACGTTAACGCTTCCATAAACTGTTGTTTTGTCATATTGAACTTGCTTCAATGAAGGGCCAAAAACTTTATTTTACCATGGCATTTCATTATCGGATTTAGATTAAATTTAGCACATAGAGCCCCGAAAAAGTTGCAAAATATACACAAAGTTAGAAAAGTCCTTGTGCTAGATTTAGCTCATTTTGTAGAACTCGATTGACCCCCAACAAACGGATTTTGAATGCGTTTGATCACAAACCATGGTTGACCAAAACAATGCGAGTTTTAGTATTATATCTGGAAGGCATGAAGCACTAATTTAAATACATAATCTATATAAATTAACAAAGAAAATGGTACTCGGATTAAATCATATTCCACTTTTAAAAAACTAAATATTTGTCTTAAACTCTATAATACCTGATTAGCGCTTAGAGTGACACAAGTCAACTTAAAAATGCACCTTGCCGGCAAGTCGCGGACCGTCCTTATGCACCTTCAACTTTCGGTTTAAACTGGTTCATTCCGTACGCAACCAAAGCGAATCCATATGTTATAATTGGATTAGTCGATTCATTAGCATTTGGATGCTACCTCTGACAAAAGAAAATTTCAACTTTGGTTCGGGACCCGCAATAGCACTATAACCACACTACTGGACATTAACTCCAGTACCAGGGCACAGTCGGGAGCTTTACATTCAGTAGTCCAAATATGTATTTGTATTTTCTTGCCTTGTCTTGTCTTTTTTTTTTTTTTTACTATTTCTATCATTAATTTGAGTCGTGTTTTGGTTAAGTAGGTTTAAGATACAAATTTGTTGTTTACATACGACGGTCTATGAACGAAGAACAAGGATTAAAATTAAAAAGTAACCAAGTTTTATATCATTCGTATTATTACTTGTGTGGTCTTAATTTTTCAAAAATTAATCTTTTTATCATAAACAATATTCACATTTACAGGACGTCGCCCTTCTTATTTTTGCCTTGTTAACCAATTACTGATAAAAGTTGTGTATTTGACAAAGATTTTCGATAATTTGACTTAAATGACCCTTACATAAAAAACTGACTTTTAATCTTTTGTCACTTAGCTTGAGGGTACCATGTCAGCTGTAGTCTCTTTATATGATTAACGTTATCTGTCTAAACAATTAGTTAGATGTTTTGTTTCCGGAAGGTAAAGTTCCTGCTACAACAGTTATCCCCCTTGGCTACCTGTCACTGAAACGATGTAAGATCATATTTTGGCAACGGTGACACTCAAAATATTGTCTGAAGTTAGAGACTAAAAATACACGTTTCTGTATTAAGATGGGGTCATGATCAGAAACATTACCTAATACGTAGATCACTCTCTTAGTTGCTGTTAACAAGTATTATTTTTTAATGCACAATTTAAGGAATTATGGTCCAGAACGTCAATCTCGCTTCAAAATGTTCATTGGGGTTTTGAATATAGTTATATGCTTGTGTTGTTATTGTAATGCTGCTGGTATTAAGAGAGGGGGTTTAACTGCCTTATTTTCGAGGTTCGATTTAACATAAAGGTAACTTGTGCGATTGGTTTTTCTCGCAAATGGCCAAACGCCGTACTTTGCATCAATCGACACGGACCACTCCGATATAAGTACAATAAACTTAAGTGAGGTTTTAAACACAGGTTATCATAATCTATACCAATATCATTAGGATTTGTCAAAATACACAGTACAAGTCTAATATATAAATGTTTTAATTTATAACCTTAAAAATCAATAACCAATATGAAAAATAAGAGTAACCTTTGATCTTTTGATGAAACCAATAAGTGACCTGATAAATAATGGAAATCCGTAAGTATCCGTGTGTAAATTCTTTGGTAAATAGATAAAGACTAGGCTCGTGTGAACCTCTCATAACAACAGACTAGTTATTACAATGTGGACAGTGTTTTTATCACCAATATCTGGAGTTTATATAAAACGTAGGTATTGAGACCTAAAACCTTACACTCATTTGATATTAGATGTGACAAAATATATCAATACATGTATTTGTATGAAGGGTCTTTAAATTGGGATTGTCCCTTAATATCATATCCGGTGTGGTAAAGCAATGTTCATCAGGAAGCTTTTTGGAAATGTCTGGACAGACCCTTTATCCAATACGGAAATTAGTGGCCATTATTAACACAATCAGAATCGTGTGTCAATGTCACCCTGTTGTCAGAGAATTGACAAGACAAGCAGTTCAAGGTCTTTAAATTGAGGGTTTTCCTTTAATACCATACCCGGTGTTTAAATATTTAGGAATTTTCATCAGGTGTCTGGACAGGCTCTTCAACCAATGCCTTTATTGGTGACCTAATATTTACACAGTGAGGGTTTTGGTGTCACTCTTGTCAGAGGTTGTGAGAAAATAAGCACTCCATGTATGTGAAAATATATTGGTAAAATACATAATTAGCTCTCTTTATATAACATTGTAAGTGTACAAAACTGCATGGAAGCTACGATAAATATTTAGAAAGTGTTTTATTTTCTACTAAAACCATCGCTTCCTTGACACGAGAAGGATATCAAAACTATAAGAGTAAGCCAAAATCAGACATTTTTATCAAACATAAACATCGAAATTTGATCAATAACGAGATTATTGACGAAAATATATTTGAAAACTTATAAATACAGAATTCTTTAGATACGTCGAGATCCTGATGATCCGATAGTGTCAGACTGATTTACATCAAGTAAAACAATGAGTTACATAATAGCGACAAGTCCTAAACATAATGAACGAAACTGAGTGGGTTACTATTACAGTGTACGGAATGCAGAATGGGTGATGTAGTTAGAAATAGAATTGTTCAAATATTAAGTTAAATGAATGCCTAAAGATGATATCATTTCTACCTTTTACGTTTTAGTATGAAATGTGCCAATGTAAGCAAGCATATGATTGCAGGTGCGTGTTTTCTACAGATACAGAAACCTAGATAATTGTGTCGTTTTCAACTTCTATCAGAAGACTATAATAACATCAGAACATTATGATTTTGGTGAAAAAAACGTATTTAAAATATACTAAACTGACCAATAACATTATGCTATGAATATATTAAGTGCTATAGTTTTTACAAATTAGATATGGCAATAAACTGCAGTCAAACCTTTCTTTTATGTCAACTCTGTATAAAGACTATCTGCCTATAGAAACCACGAAGATTTTTCTCTTACCACTAATATGTTATTTAGACCTATACATAATGCAACATGCACACTAACAACGATTTGCACATCTTTACAAGTGTCTTGTATTTGATGGCAAGATGTTAATACGTTGTCATAATGACTTATGACATATCATTCAGGTTATTACAAAAAACGCTTCTTATGTTATGGTTCGTCTGGGAATCCCGATGTTGATAACAAATACCAACTATTACACCTTTACGCAATAACACGTATAACTTGTAGTCAGTTGTAATGTATAAAACAGTACTTATGTCAGAGTTTTTATGTAATTATTACCAGTTTTTGTGTTAGTAGTGCGAACAGAGCATTTCAAAACACGGATTATTTTTCACTGATTCAAAGATGTAACGTATTACCTTTTGTGTTTTATTGGTATCTAACGCTGCTGAACATTTTTTTCTTCAGTGTTGAAAAAAGTTGGTATTTATATTGGACAAAAGAGATTGTCTTAATCATATTTTTGTTAACTTGCATATTCACACTGTACAAACAAGACTTTATTTCCAACAACTGATATTTTAAAATGTAAATCATGTTGTATAATATTTTAAAAGGTATCATTTAGAAGAGCAATATTTATGTATGTGGTACTAAACTAAAGCAATGACAACTGTTGGTATAGATCCTACGTCAGTTGGTTCCATTCCACGGATATACTATTGTCGTTTAAACCCTCTAACAGCTATGAGTCTTTGACGTTTATTCACTGCAGAACTGTTATAATTTTCTTTTTTTTTAACCATTTTGATATTACACGTCAAGTATTCAATGTTTTTTTTTTTTTTTTTTTTTTTTTTCAAATCATATTTCTGTTTGACAACGAAAATTTCTAAAATAAGACAGGTTTTGTGCTTAAAATGAAGCACGTGGTCCTTTTAGTTCTCTTGGTATCATTGACCAGGTGATTGGCAGTCTTTGTTTTTATTGGGTATATTAGCTGGACCTATGAAACCTGAACCTATGAGTTTTGGGCAATTTGTCAAACATAACAAGGTATATTAGAAAGTTTTTACCGAAATACCCATTCAGTCTTGCAAGATATCTTAAAAAATGGAACATGAGCTTTCCTAATTGTCAAAGTGAAAATGAATTTAAATGACTAAGTTATAATTTAGGACCATAAATTAAAATCATTGTATTGTCTTGTCCAGGCCATTACCAGAGATTGACTCGAGGATAATTGTTAAGGGTGTATTCGATGTCCTACTCGTAATTAAAGAACCGTTTAGCGAGTACATTATGGATAGTGATACGACGATTGTTTTCAATACTGATTATCTTTTTGTGGAGTCAAGGTTGTTATACATTCTTAAACAAAATCTTTTCTTTAGTTGTAAATCTGGCGCAAAACTTAATGTCCGACTAAATCCCGTTTTCCGAGGCCAGGGCGTCATTTTTTCTCCTTGAATAAATGCAGATATAGTTTTTGTATTTCATTTCGTAATTCTTAAATTTCAAGTCACCTAAGTAAATTAAATTACAAAAACAATGTCTATAAATTATACAATTATGTTTTCGGATATTCTTGGTTACCTAGCAATACGTTTGACACCAAGTTACCGTACTATAAGTGTGATATCCGTGTTAGTACCTCATTGAAGATTTCGTAGCGATTGGAAATAGATTGAAGATCTAGTGATGATTGGCGATTAAATTGAAATTTTTACAGTGATTGGCGAGTAGACTGAAGATTTCGTAGCAATTGGATAGTAGCGTGATTATCACAAAGTGAATAGAGAATAGATTGAAGATTTCGTAGCGGCTGACAAATAGAATGATGATTCTACACTTGATTCGTGAGTAGATGGAAGATTTCATAGCGATTAGCGATTAGTTCATAATCTAACACATCATCAAGATAACAGTAGTTTATTATATGATACGCATTTTTTAGGTTTTTAAAAATAGTTTTAAAACAATATATTATTTGTACAAAGTCAAGTAGGAGATTCAATGATCCATGGTTGAATATTTTTGACTTCTTAAATGGACTATATCTGTTTAATTTGCACATCTGTATACATCAAGTAAAACCCCAATGTTACATGTTTTATACTTGTGTCTATTTAATAGCGGTTTAATCAGATGTTTGAAATATATAAATATAAATATATAAAATAAATTGATAGCATTTCAAAGAGCTTTTAAAAATAGATACTATTCCATTAAGGTTTACCAGTCGAGTTAGCATAAAAATAGTCTCGTGGTATCCCGCAATAAAACGGCTAATGTATGATAGTACAAAAGTACTTTTGATGTTCTGAAATAAATGTGTATTGACTACCTAAGGATAAATATAGAGAAGATAGCTATCACATTATTAAACTGTTCAAATATTTTAATATATATTGCAATGTCAGATACAAACTCCCACGAAGCAGGTTGTATAACTAACTCAAATAATCCTAATTTGCTCAGGTGAAATTTTACTACAAATAAAACTTGTATGTTTTTAACATAATATGTTACGTATTTCAAATACCTATATATATATATAGTGCATAAGTACGGTATCTCAATTGTGTGTTTGTAAATGATGTACGTGTGTTCGAAATCTATTGTTTTATTTGGTCACATTACAACATATCTTTCAATGACACCTCTAAATAAAGACCACCTGTATAAAATGATTAATTTAAAGCATTTTCACAATATCTTTTAATACACTTTAAAGGATTTCAATTACTCTCGCTCCTACACATAGCATTGTTACCTATTTGGACGTTGGAGATTTGGGACAAAATCCACTTTGAAAACGGTTCCCAATTTCTTATTAGTTTTAGCTAATACTAGCCGAGAGCACTCAAATGACCAAAAGAATAATTTGACCATAAAAACCTGTGGATCAATTGGATTAGTGGATTATGGGGTCTAATGGATTATCCGATTAAGTAGCTGGATATTTAGGATTGTCAAAATATTATATGGAAAAAGAATTACCTCAAATTGCCAAATTAACGGAACGAACCATCACACTTGTAAGTTTTAAGTCGCCACAACACGTGATTTCAGAAATGCATATCAAAGTTGTTTAATTTCACGATCTAATTAAATGACAATGTCAATTTCCGCTATCTCTTCTCAAGATATTGAAAACATATTTGCTTTTAAGTAAAACTTCTAAAATGATCAGGTTATACGTCAAGATAAGACTGAAATACAACAACATTAATTCTCATTTCTTGATTAGAACCAAGTACATGTAACTAGCTTTTATATCTAACACAGTCTATAATGTCCACAGTTTAAAACTCCCAAAACGTGGAAGATTTGTTATGCACAGAAAACAACACGTTAGAGGTAGAGTTGCACATAAATGTTGCTACATCACCTCTATTTCCGACTATCTGTGTATAAGGGATACCTGCTTGTTTGATCAGAACGAGTAGTATCACTATTGATTGAGTTGCACACAATTTGATGTTATATCGATAGGATTACCTTTAGCAAATGATATCTGAAGTTTTAACACTTCATTTTAAGAAAATTCAAAAATGTGTTTCGTTTGGGTTTATTTGTATATGGGGGCACCTCTTTAATTAGAGAATCTGTTATCTATTATGATTCAGTCAATTATTTTCTTTGTTTTAAAACAAGACGCAGCCGAAATAGACACTACCATGGTCTCGAGTCTCTGAAAAAAATTTAGACAAATTATGACTTAACTTAAAAATTCTAAAATTACATTTTTGACAAAAAATCTTATTGGTTTAGTGTTGGGCGACAGAAGCTTACTGGTTAATTTTGTCTCAGAGACACCAACTAACATTTACCTAACAAAGTTTAATTTTCGTATATTTTAGATAAGAAAACGAGAGAAAAAGATGTGTGGAAAAATAATCAGAGAAATTTATTACTTTTTCTGTATAGGTTAAACTCTATTTACAATAAGTTTTAATATATAGTGTATTTACTGAATTTTAATGAAAAATCTTTTGTAAGATATCGCTGTTAAAATAAGACTTACAGTGTAGCGATGTCTGACGAGGTTAACGACAGATTCAAGTACACTACATCACATTGTAAAATATTATTTGGAACCTTGAGAAAAATTTATTCAAAGTCGTCTTTAGAGGGTGCTAGCTGTTCTCTCATGCATACCTGTCAACCATTTTCTGCATAATCTCGTTTCATCTTTTTTAAATAGGAAATGTTACAGTTTTATTTTATCCCCTTTTATAAAGAAAATGAATATTCCGTCTTTTTAATACTAAATCTACACATATTATAAAGGGTTGACACTTTGAAGGTGACAAATTGGCTATTTGTACAAGTTATAAACATATTAGATTAATACATAAAATATTATGTAGAAATCATTATATTTCTAAGACCTTGCCTTAGTATAGATGATAAGTCTTTATGATTAAAATCAGATTATGTTATTTTTTATAATAATAATAATCCCTTTTTAAATTTTTACATTACTGCATTGTAGTTACTTTATATATGAATTAATGTGGTACAAATGGAGTAAATTGAAATTTTAAGAATAAATGAATAATAATTAGCCAAAATGATATGAGTAATAAGAAAAAACCTCATTGTTATAAAGTTTATTTTGGCTGGGTTATAAGTGGTTACATGTCAAGTATGGTCTGTGTATGATCATCTTATTTGGAAGAAAATAACGAATACATCTTCCATGGGCCAATCTGTGGCAAATTAAATTCCGAGATGCACGTGGAGTATGTGT
Organism: Anadara kagoshimensis; assembly: GCA_021292105.1. Classification (NCBI taxonomy): domain Eukaryota; kingdom Metazoa; phylum Mollusca; class Bivalvia; order Arcoida; family Arcidae; genus Anadara; species Anadara kagoshimensis. The sequence goes on along the minus strand of CM037865.1, from coordinate 65,015,660 downwards.
GCCTGTCCGAGTGTATGTGCAGTTTAATTTACTATGCAGTGATATACCTGTCAATTATCTTCTTTAATTTTTAAAATCAATATTTAAAATTTAGACTCACCTGTATAAGTTTCTCCAGGTACGTATTTACCTGAAGCAGGTAAATCCACTATTTTGATTTCAAATCCATTATCGCCAGCTGTTACAGCGGCTGTAGTGTGTATTGGGGTCCTTTTACAAATATCCAAAGTTGATTTGGAATAAGTATCACATATAAATACACTAATTATAACAAATAACACTGTTAACACGAAATTAAACTCCTTCATTTTGAAAACATCCGAAAATATTAATATTCTTCTGCTTATGCAGTTCGCTAAGATAGTTCTACATGCCACTTAAAATCCTCTCTCAACTTTTCTTAATTTTTTACCGTAAGTTTAAAAAACAGTAAGCAAAATTTCCCCTCTCAGTGTAAGAGAGTGTGTGAATGTACATAGTAATTTTTGTCCCACTTGAGTGCACCATGGAATACGTAGAACACGATTGGTCAGTTTGTCAACTTTAAGCCCCGCCTATCTGGTATGATAATATTTTTTGACAATATTCTATATCAGGATATATAGTAAGAATTTAAGTGTTAGAAACAAACATAAATTGTACACTGATACTCAGCTTTTATACTGTAATAAGCTGATTGCTGATCTTCCGTGAAGAAATATTTTAACGCTATACTTCTTATTACACACGTACACGGTATCATAGTGAATACACACAGTATATAACGCACTTTAATACGCGTGTTATGAGAAATATTCAGATTTCTGTAAAATATGCGTGTTAAGGTTTTATTTCCTGAAGAAAAAGAGAAAAACCGCAAAAATAAAGAGTTTTGTTATTTAGTTATTCAGAATATAAATTAATGAGAAACCAATCCCAAAATTACAACAAAATAAAAATCAAATTTTTATCCATAAATTACTTTCTTATTTAATTTTCGACTGATAAATTTAAATGCTCAAATAATTATTTCTATGCGTTCGATCTCAGTATTTATCAGAAAGTATTTCGAAGGTCACGCGGTTTGACAATAGTAGTCTTAGTCTTGGTTGTTGTTTTTTTTTTTTTTTTGCTTCTTTTGACCAGAGACATATTTATATGTTTGTTTTAGTTGCTTTTGATTGTTGCCAATTACATGCCTTTAGCTTCAGTTCTATATTCAAAGGAAGCACAGGCATAGTAAGGTTTGGGCGTCAACATAGACATTTTTGTTTATTTGCTTTTATTTGAAATTTTTATTTGAAATTAGGGTTTGGCAGTCAGACATATTTTCAGAACCGTTTTTTTATATAAATATTTTCAAATGTCATGTTTTTTGTTTAATACTTTTGCTATCTTGAAACAAGTTGTTATATATATCGGATATGTGTTAGCCTTATGACAAATTTTCCTCTTGCCTCACTTTTAAGCATGTTTGAGACTTACATTGATTTGTGCTTCAGAATAATGGTTAAGCGCGTGGCGAGTGTAGCTAGCTAAGCAGGAGGTGCTTATCCTTCTGGAGCACCCAGCATCTCTGGTGAAAGTTCATTAAATTTAATTTGCCAGTTTTACCGTTTTTACTGTGCTTTGGGATTGTTATTTGGACATGGATAGGTCTGCTTGTTTTTGTTAAATGAACAGACTCGCAATATCTTGTATGTAAACAAACGTTTGCAATTATATGATGATTCAATGTCAAACACAATGGGGAAAGTTGCAGATGATCTAAAGAGAAATAACTATCTACAAAATACAAACACTTAGCATATCGTTGTTTTTGAAGCCCCCTGTATGATAAGGGAATTATATCCGAGTTACTGATGTAATAGTCACTGCTTATGTAGTGGTATGTACAACAATATTGTGGATAAAAAGATAACAAATCAATCCTGATGTAAGTAATCTAATATCAGAGATATTCCCCAAGGATCATAAACCACGAATTATGACCAGCTTCTCCTTTATGATAATTTTAGCACTTTCACTCACCAGAACGATTCTGTAATATTTTTATGTAATTTCTCACGAGTTCATGAAAGTATGGAAGTACAATGATGCCACATTGGCAATGAAAAATACTTTCTAACCCTGCTTCCATTGAATAAATAGAGTTGCAGTCAAACGCCAAAATCATGTTGGATGTTATTCAATAAAATACAATATGTACTTGGCAATAGACTAGATAGGGAAGAGCACGTCAAATAAAAACAAAAACAGCCGCGAAAAAACTGAAGCAAGATAAGCACACATATGTTATGTTGATAGCAGATGCCAGGGTATCCGAGTCCGGACATAACAACAGAATCGTACGTATCCAATTGGGTTGGTCACGCACTTTTGTAAAGTCCTGACCATACAGTTGATTTTTTCCAACGAATGGTTCTGAATTACCCGAACAACTATAAAATGCACTCTGTACAAAAAGTGAACCAACAGTTTGCAAAATTGTGTGAAAACACAAATATTTGTGCTAAAGCAATAGCACAGTCTTATATTTCAACCTGAGTTTCACAAACATTTGTGAAAAACACTATTTACGAAATAAGGAACATACAGTATGCATAAGCATCTAAAATACAAACATTTGCGCTAAAGTGATAATTCCTGCGTTTTAAAGCAGTCGTGTAAAATTATATGTAAACCAAGATGTTGGCACCAATGGGCTTCCATAACAAAATACTGTTTGAAGCTGTTTTATTGATTAACGGTGTATTTAACGTCTTGTCAAATAATACACAAAATACTACTCTAAATTTATCATGCGTTTTTAACATTAAGCTTACACTGTTTTACACAATCAAGTCCGTTGCGGAGTGATTTTTCCTTACCTCTATATATATTAGGTATGTGATCTTTTATAGGTTTATCATTTACTTGTTCTTGATTGTAAATCCCTAACCCAATTATTTCGTTTCTATCCATATTCTTTAATATTATACATTTTAGATAACCAATTGGCAATTTAAAAATAAATATCGGGGGAAGCAATGAACTGCTAATTGTTTGGATTGACCAGACATTGTAGATTTGTTATTTGCTTGTAAACAGTTGGGTAGTTAGGACTCTAAAGGTTTTGCATTCCATTCGATATCAATTAACCCAGTATTTAAAATATAGGTTGCTATAGTTATATTCAAATATAAAGTAATAAGCCTCAGATTTTAATTCATTGAATGCTATTGCCATATACAGTCAAACTTGTCTATAAAGGCTACCCAAGATAACCAGTAAAAGTGGCCTATTTGGGCAGGTGGTCTTCATATACAGGTTCAAATAATATGAATAGAGAATAATTGGGGTACAATTATACTGGCCTTTATAAGCAGGTGGCCCTTATATAGAGGTGGTCTTTAAGGCAGGTTAGACCTAGAAACTTTCCACTGTAGTTACGAAAGCCACCGAATCATTAATGTCTGAATTCTTTCCCGGTTTGCTGATATAAACATGAAGAGTCGAACAGCTAAACTGAGTGAACATGAAAATTAAGCCAAAATACAGATGAACCGCGATGCATGCAAAGTGAAATCATAAAAGTTTAGTGCTTTGACGTGATTTGGAGTAAAACGAAACAATAGGCCAGTCGCGTAGTTTGTCGTTTAATATGAATGGGTTGGTATCTTCTTGCACACAAAACGTGTTGTATTTAGCTATGAATTGCATAGGTAGTTAGATGTTTCTAATAATGAAGAAGATAACTCCTGTCATGTACTTATGTTTTATAGGAATTTTTTTGAATACCTAATGAACATAATACACAAGTTTCTAACGTAATTATGATAAAACATTGTCTTTTTGGAGACAAAAAAACTTTCATCGTCAATCATTTGTATTGCGACTCTTAAATTTCTCTGGTTCATGAAGACATCAATATTTGATTAATTGAATTTCGTATTTTATTACTTTTTAAATAAGGTATTAATTTCATTATTTTTTTAAAACGAAAAATTCCAATGACGTCATTTAAATCACGCGTTTTATAATTACACCTTTGATACTATTGTATCATATACACACAATTTCCTTGATACATCAAGCGTACGATTTGAGTTAAATATATAAGTTTTAAATTCCTATTTTTAGCTCTTCCCTATCACTATTAAATCTCAGAAACATAAAGAATAAGGTTGCTGTAACTTTTACAGCCATCTAAATGCAATCATATGATTCCTTGTCACTAAATGAAGAGTTATTAGCTTTATATAATTTTCAATGTTTCCTTAATCTTGTATATATAAGTCTAGACCCTCGTTTATTGTGCCGTTCTTCCATGACTTAAGACCGACTTATATTGGTATGGCGCCTAAAAGATTTTCGCCTTCAAGCTAAGAAAAAGTGTATATGTCAAAGTAAAATGGTTTCTTTTGTCATTTAAATAAGTTTAAATGCGTTATCAGTGAAATGAGATGTAAACGATTAAAGTTTAATCTACAGAAAATGCGCGTATCAATAACGATTTGATCTTCAGAGCCATGTTGTCAATAGTTCTAATCAAACGAAAGACTAAAAACGCATAAATTCTGTTTTTAAAATGTCTATTTTTCGATTTGAGAAAGCCGGACTTAATATCCATTCATGATAAATTTTTGACATTTTAAATTCTAAGTTGAACAAACTTTTATTTTTGTTAACATTTTGATTTTAGCTCAACAAAAGAAATATTTTTATTGGACAGATAAGGTAAGCGTTAAGGCAATCATAGTTGAGCCGAGTAATACCATCTAATGTCCAGTTTAATTTGTCATATAATGTCCATTCTGAAATCTATAATGATAATGGGTTATAATCTTGTATAAGGTCATGTTTTGGTCAAGTTTCCGAATTTAAAATCTACAATAAATCAATGATTATCAATTACAAAGAAGGTCACATCACCAAACAAGCTCATAGGATCAGTGCTTCATGTCAAGATGATTACAGGCTCTGTAACCTTAGGTCACTGTGACCTTGAATATAGGTCAAGGACAACCAGTTTCGCAAACTTGAAAGGGCTTTGCCCAAGGAACATCCATACCAAGTTTTACTAACACTGGCTCACTGGTTCTGGAGAAGAAGTTAAAAAGGTGTAATTACATGTATTTACGACGAACAATGACGTACAAACAACGCTCACTATAAGTCACCTTGGGCCTTTGATTCAGGTGGCAGAAATCTCTCGTCACAGCGTAATGCATGTGTCTTGAACAGACAATAGAGAACAGAAACTTCTCCAAGCTAACAAACACATGCTTCTAGTAATGTCCATCACCACCGTGGCGATATGTTATACAGAAAAGAATTTTGTACAGGCAATATTTTTCTGCACCAAGTAAGCAAAGAAATCACAAAATAGGAATAGTCATCAAAAAGGTTTTCATTGTAAGCCGTTATTTGACTATTTTTGAAGTTCAAGACGTTCAAAAAGTTCTGAACTTGTTTGCACCCTATTCTTAGTTTTGACAAACTTTTGAATATTTCATTCAAAAAATTCAAAAATTTATAATATGACAAAGCTCCTCGGCATGGCTCCATAGTTTTTTTTATGATATAGCATGTGTTTTTATTTATATGTCACTTTCTGCTATTTGCAAATTTCCAGTTTTGTTATTGGTACATAGATATAGATCGGATGAACTAGATCAGCGCTTAATGATTTGAGTAAAGGGGTATTAACTACGGTGTTTATTAACAATAGTAAAAAGTTCAGCGAGTGAAGCAGTCCAAAGCAGTCTGACTTCCGGTTACGGAATGTGGGTAACTAATCTCAGGGTTCACGTACAGAGTACAAAGAATCAGTTTTATCACTCAAATATATGTATTTTGTTGGGTAGATTTCACTAGCGGTAACTGAACTGTATGTAAAAATAACTTACACGTTGAAAAGGTAAAAAAAACTTAATCGTGGTTTTCTGTCTGGTACGTAATTATTGGTACATTAAGCAATAAAGCTACGGTCAGAAGGCACTATTATAAACTCATGTTTGTTGTCATTTATAGATTATCAATAGATGATTATCGATTCAACCAAATTTGTACCCCAGTAAAAGTTAAAAGTGCACAAGTTCTAAATAATTTTACTTTTAAATACAATAATATATTAAAAACTTTGAGATTTTCTATTCAGATGTCTGTTCTAATGTACACAAACATTTTAAGATTAATTTGTGGTAAACACTCACTTTAGTTCATTCATGAAAACTTAATTTAATGATAAATTTGTATGTATAATGAATTGTTTACACCTAAAAATAATTGAGATGTTATCAGACTCAGTCAGTTTAAATCATAGGACAACTGTTAAATAAATATACGGTACGGACATCCTTATTTTACCGAGTGGGTGTTACTCACGACTATACTTAGCAAATTATCCAATTAAAGCATTTTTAACTGTCATTATCAAGTAATTTTTAAGGAAAAGTACAAATTGAAAATACGGAAATAAATAATTAGATTTTATATAAAACATCCCCATAGTTTGCGTTCATTGGCTGTTGTTTATGACCTATATGACATTGTTATTGGAGTCTGAAAGTTACAGTTGTCAAAAAAAAAAAATAAATAAATAAATAAATAAAAAATAAAAAAAAGGTAAAAACTTATTTGATTGAAAAAATCAAACTTACAATTGAGATGTAGACAATTTGAGCCAAACAATGTCCTTGGTAACCATGGCAACCAATAACACAATCGAATAAACAAAAACAATAACCAAGGGGAAAAGACAGTGTGAAAACGAACGAACACAAAAAAAACTACAATTACATTAACCTCTACTGACAGATGTTTCAACCAATGAGAAACATTTCAAGAAATCTAGACTAGTGGAGAAACGTATTTTAGAGGATAAGGATGCAGACACGTGATTGAAGGGTTATCAGTCCAAAGCCCAGTAGGACTGCGTGGTGATTGTCCTTGGGCAAGACGTTTAATTTAACATTGCTCCAATCCATCCAGCTTTTACTCAGTATAGAGAAATAACGAATTTTTACACAACAGCATAGATTCTTTATTTGCATAAAGCGATACAATACTTATAGCAAACCAATAATTAGTCCAAAGTCGTACATGTAATTACAACATCACTAAATATATATTGTTTGTATAATACAAGTTGAAAAAATGTTCTTCCATGGCCAGTCGCGCTACTCGTCACTAACACTGGGATGAGCACATATCTGCGAAGGGGGTTGGGTTACAGACTGTAACTTAGACTGTCCAAGAGTTGTTTTTATTCAGCTCAAAAAAGATGAAAGGAGAAACATTAATGCATTTCAGTTTGAATATTTGATAATATCAAAAATAAAACCATTCTTAATAGCATGTCAGAAACTCAAAGCTGATTACAAAATACATTTTATTGCTGATCAGCAAATCCATGTTGTGTAATTTGGACCGCGTATCCTTTTAACACCATTTTGACCGGTATTCAGAACTTCCATATTTTTATTATTTAAACCTCTCTGATTACGTAAAATTCTAAGGTTACTTCTTTAGATATAAACTCTTGAAAGCCACTGTGTCTCTATCCAACATAATTTTTGTTGTTTAAGGGGCGAACTGTTAAGGAGTAAAACGTTTTGAAGGGTTTTTATCGAGTACATTATCTTAATCATGGATTAAGGGATTAAAATGTTTTACTTAAAGGTAGAAGTACGTTATTAATCAATCAGACCTGTAAAGTATCAAGTATATTTTAATCAGAAATATGAAAACAAAGTACTTCTACTATAAAGTCCAGGTTAAATCGTCCTGGCCAACAGGTGTTTAATCCCTGGCATGACACGAGTATAACGTGTTGTAACTGCTACTGAACTACTGTATTACTTGTTTGATTATTTATTATTATAGACCAATCATGAACTTAAATCACTCTAAAGTAGGGAGACACGAGGTAAAACTACCGAATATCTTCTTAATGATACTTACAAGTGCCTCTTGTGTTACGTTATACTTCTGCAATAGTCTGAGCAAATAACTTCCATTATGGAATTGGTTTGGCGCGTTTTATGTATCTCTAACATAACCTTTCTTCAAAAGTTTGATCTATTGATTAATTTTGCTGTCCCGTTGTTTTACCCGTTTCCTTGGTACCTTGTTAGAATCTCAGAGCGGTTACATTGATTACAGGATGTCCGACTGTGAACGGGCACCAACTGTGAAACCGACTATGAGGCTTCTGAATGTGAACGGGCACCAGGTACATACATTGCTCCTGAACGGACACCAAACATATACATTGCACCGTGAATACCGACTGTAGGGCGTTTGACTGTGAACGGGCACCAACTGTGAAACCGACTATGAGGCTTCTGACTGTGAACGGACACCAAACATATACATTGCACCGTGAATACCGACTTTAGGACTTTTGACTGTGGACGGACACGAAGCATTTACATTGCTTCGTGAATATCTACTATAAGACTGGGTCCCAAACTTATAAATTGTGCTGTGGACGCTGACTTTAAGACGTCTGAATGTGGACATACACCAAGCAATTACATTGCTCCATGAACGCCAACTGAAAGATTTCAGACTGTGGATGGGCCCCTAAAGTAAAAATTGTGCAGTGAACACAGGCTATATGATTTCTGGCTGTGGACGGCCCCCAATTGATCCGTGGGACATGGAATAAAAGTGTGCAGAGTAGATGTCTGTTTTTCTTATCTTTATCATATACTTAATTCAATTGAGAACTAAAGTTAAAACATTATATACATGTAATGAATAGTACTACTGACAAATGAAGTGCTAATATGTTAAATCAGCGCCCTTTAAGTGATCATTTACCTTCTGTGCCAGCCAGTCAAATATGTTAAATTGTTATAAATACCCTAGACCAGCTAAATGATCGTTCCTCAGTCTCAACATTATTACATTTCACATTCATCAATTCACAAAAAACAGAACGGTTAGGATAAGAGTTATATAAGCAGTTTCTATTTTTATATCCATTGCATGAAACCATACCTGGCAAATTAGTTTATTTTTGTTAAAAAAACTCATTTTGTTTATGAAAGGTTAACTCATTTTTGTTACAACCTTTCAAGTGTTCATTTGTTCAAGAGTTTTAATTTTCCGGGGCAGTGCATATGTCGAAGTAAATATCCGTGTAAGAGATCTACACACCTAACACCTTGATGAATGAGTTGATAAGTTGTTGGTAATTAATTGTAAATATACGTTTATTCAATTACTTTAGCAGTTGGCGCACTGATTTATGCCGCCACTCATACAGTGCATGTGTGAAGTTCAAATTGCAGCTTTACAGAGTATAACACCAAAATGTTTGTGTTTCGTGTTTGCTTATTCGGAATAAAAACTCGTTAATTAATTAACGTCGTGAAATGACATGCATGCATGTAAAATGTGATTACTGTTTTATTTTTAAGAACTAATTTTGTGCTTTGAAATATTTTAAGGTGTGGTAAATGAATAAGAATTTAAAAAAAAAATACAAATTAATTTTCGTCTTTGTAAAGATTTTTTTAAACTTCACTTCACATAAAACACGCAAAAAGGCTAAAATGCATAGGTCAGGTGGTACTGGTTGTGAAATAAATGATTATGTCATTACACTGTATTGAAGTCATATAAACCGATGCGCTATGTCTGGCCAAGTTTAAGACTACAGATCAGGACCCATTTGCACAAAGCATTATTATGGTTTAATCAATGATTAACATTAATTAAGCTTTGTGCAACTGGGTTTTGCTTTTTGTCTGAAATAACAATGTCTATAAAACTAATGAATTTTGTCTGAAGATACCAATGTTTGATGCATTGAATAACAACATCATATGTTTGAAGATAACCATGCGCTTTTTACTGAAAGTGCAAAATTAAGGCGAAAGCACAAATATTTTAAGTGTTTAACACCGGCTAAAGAAGATATTCAAACATTTTGGATAAAACAAACTATCATACATTTTTTGCTAGATTGAAGATACTTTTACTGAAAGTGCAAATTAAACTATGATGTCTTAAATTACCAATATGTTATGCCCGAAGTTGCAATGTTGCATTACGTTCGAATGCAATCTTGTTTATGTCTAAAAGCATAAATATTTTCCATGCTAAACACCAGTTAAAGAAGAAATTCAAACATTTTGATAAAACAAAACTTGTATCATACATTAATGCCATAAAGTTGTTCATCGAACTTTTAATTCATTTTCTACATTACGGTAATATTTAAATTTCACTTATGACAGTGGGGACAATGACATGTAAGGTAGGTGTCAGTTTAAGTTTATTGTTGGTTCTTTCAAACATTCTGACACTTTGAACTTTACATACCGGTGATTAATTTTGCATTAAAACTCATTTTCATAATCATTTGTAAGTTCTTTATAGTTTTTTTTATAAAGACCTAGGGATAAAGACATTTTATAAACTCTTGAAATAAAGAATGTGATTTGTGTTACATCTCACACCCATTACAAACCTTCCGTGACACTAGGAAACTAAATCGTTAAGAACTTGGAGAGTTATAAAGAAGGCCTGCGTGGTTTTGAACCCTGTAAGAAGTTTTAACTTGATGTATTGCCGCTTCATAAAAGGAAACAAGTTAAGTTAATTACGAATTTTGACATTTAAGAAGTCGTATCTTCCTAATGTTATTGACTTTTTGATCACTTTTTGTTTATTTTCTTTGTCGCGAGCGACCTTTTATTTTTTCTAAGGTCATAGGGGTTTGAAATCAAGCAATATAATTGGATATTTTAGACACTCGGAGTGAAGTGGTGTCTGATTGTTGTACCAGTTTTATTTCGTTCCTCTGATATTTATACGGTTTATGTTTAAATTTAATTTGACTGAACTGCGTCTTAAATCAAAATCCACTATTTAAATTATTGGTTGACATAAAAAGTTGTTTAAATTAATTTTATTTTATATTTTATACTTCTCCAAACTCCTTAAAGGTGCCTGCATAAGAACCTGATAAGATATCTTAAAGGTCAAACAAAAATCAAGGATTGGCAAGAGAAGCTGAAAACCATACACTAGTACTTGGTCAAATAACAGCTGAATAGCGTACACTAGTAGGTAGTCATGGTACTTGGCTTAAATTACAGCTTTGGCCAAACATAAATAAAATACGAACTATAGTGCGTAATAATAAGCCAAGAACGTACCAAAACAAAACACATAAAATCAGATTAACACATTAGGACGTCATGAATAAAACAAACTAGAACTATCTCTTGAGAGCCAAATACCCCGGCCCAACATTTAAAGTTTTCCTGTGACCTTGACCTTTCCGATATGACCTTGGTTCAAAGTGAAGCTTTATACCAGACTTCCAAAGCAATTATGAGATATGACCTGGACATGATTTTACACAGACGGACAGACAGACAGACAGACAGGCATGGTGATTCCTAGTTAGCTTGAGGTATAATGATGACAACCCGGTATGTAATGTTGTGTTGGTGGAGTCTGTAGTTCCTTACTATCTCCGGCTTGTTTTAAGACCATATGTAATTGAGAACAGGTTTAATATAGTTATATCGTGTATAATGTGGTGAATTATTTTTGGTCATAATCTCAAAAATTTAAAATCGTTAACTTCTTGATATTTTATTATCCATATTTGCAAACAGTATTGTCAAAGTTCTGGAAACCCATATGAATCACAAGCACGTTTTAAATTAACGATTCAGACTTTACCCTATAAAATTGGTGAACTCCTTCGATGATTTTTTTCTATTAACACTTAAATCAGTTACTACTTTACATTTTATACTTTCCCTTTTTATTAGATTATACAATTTTTGTTCACTCTACTAGTCGTGATATTTTTCATCATTAGGCGGGGTCCTAGGATTATCGACTCGTGTGAATTTTTTAACTTCCATTTAAAATTATTATACTGTTACGCATAGTTTAATCTTAATAAATATCGTAATTGTATCAATCATCAGCCTATATTAAAAATGTTTCGTCATTCTTTTTAACTCCCTATATCAGGGTAGTGCGTCACATTCTATTTGTTGCAGATATTTTTCACATTTAGGGGACGTCGGGTCAGATATGTGTCTTATGACTAATTACACAAAATATATCGAGAATGTAGAAAAGTCATTATTGATATCAAAGAAAAATAAAAAACGAAATCTTCATTTTATCCTATGTTTTTTGGACTTTTGCACTCAGAGCCCTACAGAAGTAATCGAATCACATCAACAAGGTGCCAGCTATTTTTCTTTTCGAGATGTTGTTTCGTTGTTACTATTATGTACCGTTTCATATAGAGTCGCTTTTGTGATGTGTTCCTGGTGATCGCTTGAGTAAAAAAAACTTTATGGCGTGCTCGTCTTGGTCGCTTAAGTTATAAACAAGTACTTGTCCTTTTGTGGTGTGCTCGTCTTGGTCGCTTAAGTTATAAACAAGTACTTGTCCTTTTGTGGTGTGCTCGTCTTGGTCGCTTAAGTTATAAACAAGTACTTGTCCTTTTGTGGTGTGCTCGTCTTGGTCGCTTAAGTTATAAACAAGCACTTGTCCTTTTGTGGTGTGTTCGTCTTGGTCGCTTAAGTTATAAACAAGTACTTGTCCTTTTGTGGTGTGCTCGTCTTGGTCGCTTAAGTTATAAACAAGTACTTGTCCTTTTGTGGTGTGCTCGTCTTGGTCGCTTAAGTTATAAACAAGCACTTGTCCTTTTGTGGTGTGCTCGTCTTGGTCGCTTAAGTTATAAACAAGTACTTGTTACTTTTGTGGTATGTTCGTCTTGGTCGCTTAAGTTATAAACAAGTACTTGCTACTTTTGTGGTATGTTCGTCTTGGTCGCTTAAGTTATAAACAAGTACTTGTTACTTTTGTGGTGTGCTCGTCTTGGTCGCTTAAGTTATAAATAAGTACTTGTTACTTTTGTGGTGTGTTCGTCTTGGTCGCTTCAGTTATAAACAAGATAGGTAAAGTTAGCTACTAGTAACTGGCTACTAGTAGCTGGCTACTTGTAGAAGAAAAGTTAGCTACTAGTAGCCAGTTACTTATGGAAGAAAAGTTAGCTACTAGTAGCCAGTTACTTGTGGAAGAAAAGTTAGCTACTAGTAGCCAGTTACTTGTTAACAAAGCAGTTGATTACTTTGAAAAAAATATCATCTATTTACTACACATAGCAACCTACTAACGAATTAAATTTTATGGATCAAAACTTCCGCAAAACTACGAACAATTTCTTGTACCACGAATGTAGTCCCGATATTTTTGAATGTAAATAACATTTCAGACGAGTAGCTGGGTATTTATATTTAAGATATTCAAAATTCAAATATATCATGATGAAGTATATTCAATTCTGCATCCATTGATACCAAATATTCAAACATTCAAGCTTCAATACGCTCAAATACGCTTCCACAAAGGAGGGGGGGTGTATGGGTAGGTTTTAATGCAATTTCTATTATTTTTCACATTCAGGACGAGTAGCTGGGTATTTATATTTAAGATATTCAAAATTCAAATATATCATGATGAAGTATATTCAATTCTGCATCCATTGATACCAAATATTCAAACATTCAAGCTTCAATACGCTCAAATACGCTTCCACAAAGGAGGGGGGTGTATGGGTAGGTTTTAATGCAATTTCTATTATTTTTCACATTCGGGAGTAGCTGGGTATTTATTTTTAAGATATTCAAAATTCAAGCATATCATGACAAAGTATATTCAATTCTGCATCCATTGATACCAGATATTCTAACATTCAAGCTTCAATACGCACAGATACGCTTCCACAAACGGGACGGGGGGATGCAAAAACGGGTAGGTTCAAGTGTAATTTCAATGATTTTTTACATTCAGGACGAGTAGCTGGGTATTTATTTTTAAGATATTCAAAATTCAAACATATCATGATGAAGTATATTCAATTCTGCATCCATTGATACCAAATATTCAAACATTCAAGCTTCAATACGCTCAAATACGCTTCCACAAAGGAGGGGGGGTATAGGTAGGTTTTAATGCAATTTCTATTATTTTTCACATTCAGGACGAGTAGCTGGGTATTTATATTTAAGATATTCAAAATTCAAATATATCATGATGAAGTATATTCAATTCTGCATCCATTGATACCAAATATTCAAACATTCAAGCTTCAATACGCTCAAATACGCTTCCACAAAGGAGGGGGGTGTATGGGTAGGTTTAATGCAATTTCTATTATTTTCACATTCAGGACGAGTAGCTGGGTATTTATTTTTAAGATATTCAAAATTCAAGCATATCATGACAAAGTATATTCAATTCTGCATCCATTGATACCAAATATTCTAACATTCAAGCTTCAATACGCACAGATACGCTTCCACAAACGGGACGGGGGGATGCAAAAACGGGTAGGTTCAAGTGTAATTTCAATGATTTTTTACATTCAGGACGAGTAGCTGGGTATTTATTTTTAAGATATTCAAAATTCAAACATATCATGATGAAGTATATTCAATTCTGCATCCATTGATACCAAATATTCAAACATTCAAGCTTCAATACGCTCAAATACGCTTCCACAAAGGAGGGGGGGGGAGTGTATGGGTAGGTTTTAATGCAATTTCTATTATTTTTCACATTCAGGACGAGTAGCTGGGTATTTATTTTTAAGATATTCAAAATTCAAGCATATCATGATGAAGTATATTCAATTCTGCATCCATTGATACCAAATATTCAAACATTCAAGCTTCAATACGCTCAAATACGCTTCCACAAAGGAGGGGGGTGTATGGGTAGGTTTTAATGCAATTTCTATTATTTTTCACATTCAGGACGAGTAGCTGGGTATTTATATTTAAGATATTCAAAATTGAAATATATCATGATGAAGTATATTCAATTCTGCATCCATTGATACCAAATATTCAAACATTCAAGCTTCAATACGCTCAAATACGCTTCCACAAAGGAGGGGGTGTATGGGTAGGTTTTAATGCAATTTCTATTATTTTTCACATTCAGGACGAGTAGCTGGGTATTATATTTAAGATATTCAAATTCAAATATATCATGATGAAGTATATTCAATTCTGCATCCATTGATACCAAATATTCAAACATTCAAGCTTCAATACGCTCAAATACGCTTCCACAAAGGAGGGGGGTGTATGGGTAGGTTTTAATGCAATTTCTATTATTTTTCACATTCGGACGAGTAGCTGGGTATTTATTTTTAAGATATTCAAAATTCAAGCATATCATGACAAAGTATATTCAATTCTGCATCCATTGATACCAATATTCTAACATTCAAGCTTCAATACGCACAGATACGCTTCCACAAACGGGACGGGGGATGCAAAAACGGGTAGGTTCAAGTGTAATTTCATGATTTTTTACATTCAGGACGAGTAGCTGGGTATTTATTTTAAGATATTCAAAATTCAAACATATCATGATGAAGTATATTCAATTCTGCATCCATTGATACCAAATATTCAAACATTCAAGCTTCAATACGCTCAAATACGCTTCCACAAAGGAGGGGGGGTGTATGGGTAGGTTTTAATGCAATTTCTATTATTTTTCACATTCAGGACGAGTAGCTGGGTATTTATATTTAAGATATTCAAAATTCAAATATATCATGATGAAGTATATTCAATTCTGCATCCATTGATACCAAATATTCAAACATTCAAGCTTCAATACGCTCAAATACGCTTCCACAAAGGAGGGGGGTGTATGGGTAGGTTTTAATGCAATTTCTATTATTTTTCACATTCAGGACGAGTAGCTGGGTATTTATTTTTAAGATATTCAAAATTCAAGCATATCATGACAAAGTATATTCAATTCTGCATCCATTGATACCAAATATTCTAACATTCAAGCTTCAATACGCACAGATACGCTTCCACAAACGGGACGGGGGGATGCAAAAACGGGTAGGTTCAAGTGTAATTTCAATGATTTTTTACATTCAGGACGAGTAGCTGGGTATTTATTTTTAAGATATTCAAAATTCAAGCATATCATGATGAAGTATATTCAATTCTGCATCCATTGATACCAAATATTCAAACATTCAAGCTTCAATACGCTCAAATACGCTTCCACAAAGGAGGGGGGTGTATGGGTAGGTTTTAATGCAATTTCTATTATTTTCACATTCAGGACGAGTAGCTGGGTATTTATATTTAAGATATTCAAAATTCAAATATATCATGATGAAGTATATTCAATTCTGCATCCATTGATACCAAATATTCAAACATTCAAGCTTCAATACGCTCAAATACGCTTCCACAAAGGAGGGGGGTGTATGGGTAGGTTTAATGCAATTTCTATTATTTTTCACATTCAGGACGAGTAGCTGGGTATTTATATTTAAGATATTCAAAATTGAAATATATCATGATGAAGTATATTCAATTCTGCATCCATTGATACCAAATATTCAAACATTCAAGCTTCAATACGCTCAAATACGCTTCCACAAAGGAGGGGGGGGTGTATGGGTAGGTTTTAATGCAATTTCTATTATTTTTCACATTCAGGACGAGTAGCTGGGTATTTATATTTAAGATATTCAAAATTCAAATATCATGATGAAGTATATTCAATTCTGCATCCATTGATACCAAATATTCAAACATTCAAGCTTCAATACGCTCAAATACGCTTCCACAAAGGAGGGGGGGTGTATGGGTAGGTTTTAATGCAATTTCTATTATTTTTCACATTCGGACGAGTAGCTGGGTATTTATTTTTAAGATATTCAAAATTCAAGCATATCATGACAAAGTATATTCAATTCTGCATCCATTGATACCAATATTCTAACATTCAAGCTTCAATACGCACAGATACGCTTCCACAAACGGGACGGGGGATGCAAAAACGGGTAGGTTCAAGTGTAATTTCAATTTTTTACATTCAGGACGAGTAGCTGGGTATTTATTTTTAAGATATTCAAAATTCAACATATCATGATGAAGTATATTCAATTCTGCATCCATTGATACCAAATATTCAAACATTCAAGCTTCAATACGCTCAAATACGCTTCCACAAAGGAGGGGGGGTGTATGGGTAGGTTTTAATGCAATTTCTATTATTTTTCACATTCAGGACGAGTAGCTGGGTATTTATATTTAAGATATTCAAAATTCAATATATCATGATGAAGTATATTCAATTCTGCATCCATTGATACCAAATATTCAAACATTCAAGCTTCAATACGCTCAAATACGCTTCCACAAAGGAGGGGGGTGTATGGGTAGGTTTAATGCAATTTCTATTATTTTCACATTCAGGACGAGTAGCTGGGTATTTATTTTTAAGATATTCAAAATTCAAGCATATCATGACAAAGTATATTCAATTCTGCATCCATTGATACCAAATATTCTAACATTCAAGCTTCAATACGCACAGATACGCTTCCACAAACGGGACGGGGGGATGCAAAAACGGGTAGGTTCAAGTGTAATTTCAATGATTTTTTACATTCAGGACGAGTAGCTGGGTATTTATTTTTAAGATATTCAAAATTCAAACATATCATGATGAAGTATATTCAATTCTGCATCCATTGATACCAAATATTCAAACATTCAAGCTTCAATACGCTCAAATACGCTTCCACAAAGGAGGGGGGAGTGTATGGGTAGGTTTTAATGCAATTTCTATTATTTTTCACATTCAGGACGAGTAGCTGGGTATTTATTTTTAAGATATTCAAAATTCAAATATATCATGATGAAGTATATTCAATTCTGCATCCATTGAAACCAAATATTCAAACATTCAAGCTTCAATACGCTCAAATACGCTTCCACAAAGGAGGGTGGGAGTGTATGGGTAGGTTTTAATGCAATTTCTATTATTTTTCACATTAAGGACAAGTAGCTGGGTATTTATTTTTAAGATTTTCATAATTCAAGCATATCATGACAAAGTATATTCAATTCTGCATCCATTGATACCAAATATTCTAACATTCAAGCTTCAATACGCACAGATACGCTTCCACAAACGGGACGGGGGGATGCAAAAACGGGTAGGTTCAAGTGTAATTTCCATGATTTTTCACATTCAGGACGAGTAGCTGGGTATTTATATTTAAGATATTCAAAATTCAAGCATATCATGATGAAGTATATTCAATTCTTCATCCATTGATACCAAATATTCAAACATTGAAGCTTCAATACGCTCAAATACGCTTCCACAAAGGAGGGGGGGGGGAGTGTACGGGTAGGTTCTAATGCAATTTACATGGTTTTTCACATTCAGGACGAGTAGCTGGGTATTTATTTTTAAGATATATAAAATTCAAGCATATCATGATGAAGTATATTCAATTCTGCATCCATTGATACCAAATAATCAAACATTCAAGCTTCAATACGCACATTCAATGTTTGAATATTTGGTACTCGTCCTGAATGTGAAAAACCATGTAAATTGCATTAGAACCTACCCGTACACTCACCCCCCCTCCTTTGTGGAAGCGTATTTGAGCGTATTGAAGCTTGAATGTTTGAATATTTGGTATCAATGGATGCAGAATTGAATATACTTAATCATGCTATATTTGAATTTTGAATATCTTAAAAATAAATACCCAGCTACTCGTCCTGAATGTGAAAAACCATGTAAATTGCATTAGAACCTACCCGTACACTCCCCCCCCCCTCCTTTGTGGAAGCGTATTTGAGCGTATTGAAGCTTGAATGTTTGATTATTTGGTATCAATGGATGCAGAATTGAATATACTTCATCATGATATGCTTGAATTTTAAATATCTTAAAAATAAATACCCAGCTACTCGTCCTGAATGTGAAAAACCATGTAAATTGCATTAGAACCTACCCGTACACTCCCCCCCTCCTTTGTGGAAGCGTATTTGAGCGTATTGAAGCTTGAATGTTTGAATATTTGGTATCAATGGATGCAGAATTGAATATACTTCATCATGATATATTTGAATTTTGAATATCTTAAATATAAATACCCAGCTACTTGTCCTTAATGTGAAAAATAATAGAAATTGCATTAAAACCTACCCATACACTCCCACCCTCCTTTGTGGAAGCGTATTTGAGCGTATTGAAGCTGGAATGTTTGAATATTTGGTATCAATGGATGCAGAATTGAATATACTTCATCATGATATGCTTGAATTTTGAATATCTTAAATATAAATACCCAGCTACTCGTCCTGAATGTGAAAAATCATGGAAATTACACTTGAACCTACCCGTTTTTGCATCCCCTCGTCCCGTTTGTGGAAGCGTATCTGTGCGTATTGAAGCTTGAATGTTTGATTATTTGGTATCAATGGATGCAGAATTGAATATACTTCATCATGATATGCTTGAATTTTAAATATCTTAAAAATAAATACCCAGCTACTCGTCCTGAATGTGAAAAACCATGTAAATTGCATTAGAACCTACCCGTACACTCCCCCCCTCCTTTGTGGAAGCGTATTTGAGCGTATTGAAGCTTGAATGTTTGAATATTTGGTATCAATGGATGCAGAATTGAATATACTTTATCATGATATGCTTGAATTTTGAATATCTTAAATATAATACCCAGCTACTCGTCTTGAATGTGAAAAATCATGGAAATTACACTTGAACCTACCCGTTTTTGCATCCCCTCGTCCCGTTTGTGGAAGCGTATCTGTGCGTATTGAAGCTTGAATGTTTGATTATTTGGTATCAATGGATGCAGAATTGAATATACTTCATCATGATATGCTTGAATTTTAAATATCTTAAAAATAAATACCCAGCTACTCGTCCTGAATGTGAAAAACCATGTAAATTGCATTAGAACCTACCCGTACACTCCCCCCCTCCTTTGTGGAAGCGTATTTGAGCGTATTGAAGCTTGAATGTTTGATTATTTGGTATCAATGGATGCAGAATTGAATATACTTCATCATGATATGCTTGAATTTTGAATATCTTAAATATAAATACCCAGCTACTCGTCCTGAATGTGAAAAATCATGGAAATTACACTTGAACCTACCCGTTTTTGCATCCCCTCGTCCCGTTTGTGGAAGCGTATCTGTGCGTATTGAAGCTTGAATGTTTGATTATTTGGTATCAATGGATGCAGAATTGAATATACTTCATCATGATATGCTTGAATTTTAAATATCTTAAAAATAAATACCCAGCTACTCGTCCTGAATGTGAAAAACCATGTAAATTGCATTAGAACCTACCCGTACACTCCCCCCCCCCTCCTTTGTGGAAGCGTATTTGAGCGTATTGAAGCTTGAATGTTTGAATATTTGGTATCAATGGATGCAGAATTGAATATACTTCATCATGATATATTTGAATTTTGAATATCTTAAATATAAATACCCAGCTACTCGTCCTGAATGTGAAAAATAATAGAAATTGCATTAAAACCTACCCATACACCCCCCTCCTTTGTGGAAGCGTATTTGAGCGTATTGAAGCTTGAATGTTTGAATATTTGGTATCAATGGATGCAGAATTGAATATACTTCATCATGATATGCTTGAATTTTGAATATCTTAAAAATAAATACCCAGCTACTCGTCTGGAATGTTATTTACATTCAAAAATATCGGGACTACATTCGTGGTACAAGAAATTGTTCGTAGTTTTGCGGAAGTTTTGATCCATAAAATCTAATTCGTTAGTAGGTAGTTATGCGTAGTAAATACTTGATATTTTTTTCAAAATAATCAACTTCTTTTCTAACAAGTAACTGGCTACTAGTAGCTAACTTTTCTTCCACAAGTAACTGGCTACTAGTAGCTAACTTTTCTTCTACAAGTAGCCAGCTACTAGTAGCCAGTTACTTGTAGCTAACTTTACCTATCTTTATAAACAAGTACTTGTTACTTTTATGGTGCGTTCTTGGTGGTCTTCTCGTTATAAACAAATATTCGAAAACATTGCGCCGTGTTCATGGTGCTCGCTTTAGTTATAAACAAGTACTTGTTAATGTTGTGGTGTGCCCGTGGTGTTCCAATGTATGTTGCTTTTGTGGTGTGTTCGTGATGGTCGCTTTAATGATAAACAAGTGCTCATTACTGTTGTGGTGTGGCAATGGATGCTTAAGCTATATACAAGTACTTGTTACTTATGTTTTGTGTAAGTTGTCGTTTTGATCAAGCAATCAGTCTTTGTTTAAAACTGGCGGATTTATGAGTGATAAACACGTTACACATTTGGCGCTAACATTTTTGTCGTCAACACTTCCTGTGCTGGTTAAGCCACTTGATGAAATCTACACCATTTATTATCTATACAAGTCAAATGCAGTTTTAACATTTAGTGTCTTGGTTTGAACTCTCTGTAAACACTTAAGTCGTAAGTTGAGTGCATTATTATATACCCCAGCAGTGCCAGGAAGGAATATTTAGACGAACAACACATTAGGTAATGCTAAAGCTGTCTTACCAAAAATACTTTATCTGTTTGACAATTGTCTTAAAGCCCAGGTGATAAGTATTCAAAATAAATTGATGCATATTATAATGCTTCAATTAACAAATTTATGTTGACTTAAATAGACCTGAGGGGTGACAGACCAGATAAATGGTTGGTCATATTCTTGGTTCGTGTGTGTACAAGTGGTATCAAGGACCATCATTAACGCCGAGATGTGTACACTTCAGACTTCCAGAGTTACTGAGATATAACCTGCTTTACTTAAAGTTTTTATGGTTAACGGAATTCCGTAGACAATGGCATCGTGTGTAACATGATATTCAAATGAGTTTAAATATGAATTTTAATTAATATGAATATGGCATTTTAAACTGCATAACTAATTAAACATTTTAAACTTATAATTGCCCCGTTTAAACCAGAAGGAATATTGTGTCCTTAAAATCCAGCTTGAAAATAGTCATAGCTCGGGGTTTTGTCGTGATTCGCAATGTCTTAATAGAAAAATATTTTGCTGATGGGCCTCAACTAAATGTATGTTTAATGGGTACGTCATGCGAAACCAAGAGAAAAGGAAGAGTAAAAGTCCCACATTAAGCATATGTTTAAGCTATGCTTAATTAAGTTGACAACGAATATTTAGTCTACTTAAGAAATCCTTAAGACACATTTTAAGACACGCTTAAAATGATCATAAGATAATTCATTTTAAGATTTAAGTAGACTCAATGAAATCTAATAAAAACAAAAAGTAAATGTTTATAATAATAAAGGAGTCAATTTAAGCGAATGTAAATTTTCTTCTATCATGCTAAGCGAATTGAATTATTTGTAGGGAGTTGAGTTGAATTTAGTAATGTTGTTGAACGTCTCAGTCAGAATATTTCTTTTGACGTTGCCAGCTATAGGCGAAGGTGCAGAAATTTTGTATGTGTGTTGCGCTGATGGCATTATACAGCAAGGATCTTTATTGCGCCAAGCCTATCGTGGCATGGGGCCTCGTTTATTTTAAGTTCCCATCCGAAAGAACCGTGACTTTTATTTTGTAATGCCGAGTGCTTGGCGAAAGAACAGTCACTACCCACCTCCAAGTCTTGAGTCAGGCCCGATAGAGGTTCGAACCCACGACCTCCCACTTATGGAGCGAGCACTCTACCAATTGAGCTACCGCAGTGGCATATTTGAAGGAAATGCTCAGTGTTTACTATTACTGCTATGGACAGTTATTCGTTTAGTATTCGTTTTTGTAACTTGCAATGGTAAGGACATCTTGTTCTTGAAATATAACTCGGTAGAGAGGTGTTTTTTATTAAGTCTATGTTTTTGTCTGTCATGTGCCACTTTTGAATGCATAATTTTATAAAAATTCAAAAGCAGCGCATGACAGGTCCATCAAACGTACTTCCAGTGTTTTATTACTTCGCCACGAAAGTAATTTATTTATTATAATTTCATAAATTCAAACTATTTATTTGTTAATTTGATCGATATTTATATGATATGTCCTTTAAAAAGTATAATGTTTTGTTTCCTTAACGATATAAACAAACCTGTATTTACAATGTATAGTAAGATTTTTGTCCGTCATCATAGTATTCCTGTATAATGGGGACTGTAGAAGGCGGGAGGCGTGCCTCGTAACACCTTCATTATGTTTGATCCTTGCGCCGTATAATGAAGTGCCACGCCTTTATTCTTCTTTAGATCTCTCTTACTTTATGATATTTGTTATTAAACCTTTAGTTACGTATAATTCGATACAAATTTCTATATTACAAAATCATGACAGAATTTCCAACGAACCATCTTGTAAACTATGACGATGCACATTTATGCTAAATTGATTCTTTACTATTTGGCAAATCTTTTACGCATTCTAAATGTCAATGACCTAAGGAACTATAGTTTGGGTAATACTAGTGTTTACACCTTTTTTAAGTTATTAGAACAAATATTCAATGCTACAACACGTCATGTGCTACCTTGAATGCAATAATCAGAGTCATATCAATTCAAAACTAGCACATGACAATACTTTGCCGCAAAGACCAAAAGACATATAACTATAAAATACAAGTATATCTGCTCTAAACGAACATTTGACATTAAATAGAAGCTCATAATTTTAGGAGCAAAACAAAAACGTTGCATTAATGCATTTTTGGATCCCAAAACTACACGTGCTTTGACTTGTGAAAGTTACTTTTGGCATTCCTAAGAGTTTCCTCAATCCATAAAAGTTTGTCACTGTAAGCTGTAAAAAGTTTGAAATCTGAACCGTTAAATTGATGTAACAGTCTAGAGTAATATTGTAAACTATGTAGAGCGAAAAAAGCCAAACAAAAGTACTAAAACCGTTATCTATACACAAAGTTTAGATTCCAATTACATGTATTTTAATAGGCTCTGGGTTTTTTATTTGAGTGACAGGTTAAGATGGGGTAGTGTGCTTTTGGTTTATTTTACATTTTTATATTACACAGCATTGTACAACCTTTGTTGTTGTTTGTACAATAATTTCATTGATGTTTGACCATTTTGTCTGTTCAAAGGCTAAAAATAGGAAATACCATTCTCGTTTTTCTTTCCATTTCTTTTGATTGATCAAATAATAGCAAGCTACATTTTCAGAACAGTACGCGTGATACATTTACATTGTACATATATACAGGAAAGAGAGGCTAATGCGTTGTAAGCTACATATGATGTCTTTATCAGTCCTTTACCAAATATTTGTTCGTGAGTTTTATAAAGGTTAAAACAATGTTTTTTTGTTTAAAAAACTCAGAAACTTAAACACACTCGAATTCTGTATCAAATTAAAGAGAGAGTTGCAATAAACCGCAATACATTTGTAATCTCTTATTTTCTGTTTTAAACACCAGATATAAACAGGAAACATGTTCCCTCCCTCTCTCCAGGTTCTTGTCCTAAACATTTATAAACTTGTAAACTATTGTTGTTAACCCCTATTATCGCTGTATTGCTAAAATTCCAGAAAGAGATAGCGTAAAACTGTTCAATTCAAATAAGATATTTTCGCTTTTTTAAACTTTGATCTTGTGTTGTATAATGTTTTGGTAGCGTGCACGCCCTTTACGATTTAAACATTAGTAAGATCAGAAGAATTGATAATGTTTTATTCTTATAATGTAAATTCTTAACAATATATTACAATATTATTGTATACTTAAATACATTAAAATACTTGAGAAAAATCATGTTTATGTGAAACTGAAAGAAACACAGAATACATTGAACAATTTATTGTAATTCGGTTTATACAATTTGTATCTGAGTATAATATAAATGTTTTAATAATGCGTACGTATGATTTGTGTTTATGGTTTGGATATGTTTGCTGTTGATTTTTAGTTTGTCATCCAAAACATTTACAGCACAGACCTGTCGAAAGTTTATCATTGAGCTAACGAAAAAGAATCGAAGTTTAGCTACTGAGTGGCCGAGAGATGGAAAACTAGTGCCCAAAAAGCGGACAAGAGATAGATAACAGCTGCTGAAAAGTTGTCAAGATATAGCTAATACGCTCTCCATAATTCGTTACTTAGTGTTAAACTTTCGACAGGCCTGTACTGTAATTTTTGTCAAAGTGTATAAAGTAACATTCAAACAGCATTCACTCAACCAATCATGTTACATATTATTCTTGATCGTAATATATCTTGAAGATCCAGGACGTCTAAATATCAAATTGTGTTTATTTATTGCTATCTTGCTTGGCTATGGACGTCTAGTTATTGCCTGTAAATACGTTTGCGCGCATTTAATATTCCATAGTGAATGAATAACATCTCAAATAAAAACAATAACTTCCGAATAACATACGTATTTGTTTGGTCAAAGGTCAACATTTTTTGAAAACTTTTAAACTTTTAATGCTTGAAAAAACCCCGTTCATTCTAGTGATAACTATTACTATTCAGGCAATGGCACGAAATTAAGGTAAAAGTTGTAATGTATTGGTATACTATCCACTGTCAATGTCTTTGTGGTAATGCATTATGGCTTAATTTGCATAGAGAAGTAAGTGAGAAATACCAAACATTATTACAAGTTTATTGGATTTTCTATGGAAATTAAACATAATTTACTGTCAAAAACACAATAATTTAAATTAAGATTGTAATAGATGTTAGGCGCGAATCTGAAATTAGTTTCTACAAAGATTGTTTCATGTGTTGAATTATCCAATGCCAGGCCTTCAACATAAGTAACCTCATTAAGACATTTCTGTTATATAATCCGTGAAATGTGATAGTGGGAACAACGAATCAAACTAATGCAGATATCTAGAAAGTCCATGGCTTTATCCGATAGTTAACATGTCTAGTTCACTGGATAAAATTTTATAAACAATCTGAACGACTAAGGTATGATAATTTCGGATTGAACGTAGACTATATATGTTTTTTATATAAAAAGTAAGGTCTGTTTAGATATAATTCTTTATCTAGCTTTAATAAAGCTTAATTGTTACAGTAACTACAACAGAACACAAGTATTTTAACTTTAATGGAGGGTTTAACTTAAGACATCGAAATGCATGGTGCTTTTGCCCTGTACTAAAACAACGAAGGTACTGTTGTAGTCGAAAGCTTAATTTAAGGCAAAATTACTGCAAACAATCACACTGCTGTGTTATATGAACATCGAATGTATCTAAGTTACCCTCCATCAGTTCCACCTAATATGAAGCACTCTCTATTAATTACACGCTAAAGTACATGGGCATCATATGAGTATTACCAGCTATTTGCTGTACAAGACAATTTAGCTGTTGATTTAAACGTTTAATACGACTGATTAGATGAACACATCCATTTAAACCGGTGATAACAAATAAACTTTAATTTACAAAAATAGTATTCTTGTTTTGAGAGCCTTCTTATTTCATTTATACAAAATTAGTTAAGTACGGAAGCGTATAGGAGACATTTTATAACTTTTCTAGTCTCTCATAGTTAAATATCGAGTATTTATCTGAATAAGAGATATAAATGAAAAATACGCCCTAGAAAGGTAACACTTTAATTTAAGTTCAATATCTAGGATGGATAGTTTTTCAAATTGATTAATTTTTTACCCCAATTTATCCATCACCTTGTGTACAACTCGTGACGATATTACGTTCACCTTCAATTATTGCATTAAATTACTTTTTTACGATATAGAGAAAATAATCAACATAAAGAAAAACATGTCAGTTATATGATTTTAAGTACGGAGCTTCAAATGAATAACTTGACGGGCTGGAACACTTTACGTAATGTCTCAATCATAACTAACAAAAACATTACTGTTTAATTTTCAAAAATTGGAAAAAAATAAGTCTAATATATACCTTGAGTTTTAACTTAAAATCCAGGCCAGAAATTTTTATCGTGTTACAAAATGACAAAATCCTTAATTTGTTTTTTTTTCGTACGTAACATTTTATCATTAGTGTTGCTCCAAGTTCTTATGTTACCCGGGGGTGTGGCCGCAGGTTAAGTATGTTAGTCTCTTCATGGGCGTGGCTGTCGAGTTTTCCTATAATTCATATTATAATCTCTGTCGTGGAAAAAAATAATTTTCAATATATTCTTTATTGGGTCCCCAGTCTGCATAGTATGGAATTTATGATAGATGCAAGTTGTCAAAATGCCATGCACATGTAAAATAGTTAAGGAACACAGTGTTTAAGTGTGTATAGTCGCGGACTTAGCATAACTTGGAAGGGATAAATAATAAACTTTATTATTATAATGCATAAATCAAAAACAAACATACCAATTCAAGTCCAAAAGCAAAATAAAAACTTTGAAGCTGGTACGTGAACTTCCACCTGGGAAGTGAGGCCGAATGCTCCGGAAGGGTAAGCGCCTCCTGTTTAGCTAGTTATATTAGCCATGTAATTTGGCATGAAAAGAACAGGGAACTATATATCCGAATATACTGCACTGATCTTTAATGTCTACGACACTTTATTGAAGAACATGTTCTCGGCCCTTGTAAGGGTTTTTGTTATACTAATGAACATAGTATTAACGTAATGCGTGGTGTTCCAGCAAGTCCACTGACTGAAAAGTAGCTAGGCGCTGGTAAGCTGAAGTCTGTGGTAGCTGGATTCCACCAGTTAACTATGTGATAAACAACCAATCTTGTAACATTTAAAGGGTTGGCTTAGTATCCAGTAAAATAGTTTGTTTTCATTGATTACCTATTGTTTTATGAGCCGCAAGGGTTAAGACACACTTTAATTAGCTTTGAATTGGTGAGCCGTAAGGTTCTGGAAAAAAGTTCACTTTATATAATTCTAAAAGGGCAGTTGAACATGAAAGCCCAAATCCAATTACACATTTCGATGGCAATATTAACAGTTACTTTTATAATGACAACTTGTCTTGTAACAGTTACAAACAGAACAACTATCAACGCATACTCCAGAAACAAAAGAGAAGAGCACTCGATTGATTTTCTTAATAAAATTTCTGAATGGATTACTTTTAACTGAATGTGTGTTTGTGATGTTGCGTAATTTTGTCCTTATGTTCACTTATATGTATAAAAACAGATAATTCAAGTATCATTGATAAATTAATATCCATGAAGACTACATATGTACATTAAAATTCCAATTATTACACATTACAAACTACAGGTGCTTGATAACGACACATAAGTAAAAGGGTAAAAGCACAGAACTGTCAAAAGGTTAACACTGAGACAACGAAAAGGAGTCGAAGCTTGACTATCGAGTGGCCGAAATAAGGATAGAAAGTGACTGGAAAAACTGCCAAGAGAAAGACTGGAGCTGACGGAAAGCTATCGAGATATAGCTAACGAGAGGACGAGATAAGCTGTCGATTCGGCATTAATTTCGGGGGCTTATGGTTAAACTTTGGACGGGCCTGTACTGTACTATACATCTTGCTTGTCGAGGTGTACTATTACTTACTGTACTCTAAGGGTTTGGCTTAACACTCTGTAAACATAATTTATAAAAATAAACAAATAATTTAGATTATTTTATAAGAGACACCTTAATCTTTCTCAAATTTTCTTCAACACGTACATATATACATGTTCACACACATGAAAAAACGTCTTCAATCACAACCTTACCATACAAACTGTCATGTCATTAGAAATTGATCTAATTTTTATACATCAAATTCCCTGTCCGTGTCAGTACACACAATGCCGACAACTTGTTCACATAAATAAGTCACAAATAGTTTTCAATAAGTGCAATGTCTCTTATTGAATTTGAATACAGACATAATAACGCCTTCTCTGGGTCTTACAAATAGGATAAAGTGTATATGTCTGATAGGTATATATGTCAATTAACAACACAACGAGATGATTAATATACGTATTGTGTGTGTTATTATATATGATTTAAGGACATTCTATGTCGTTTTGTGGTCATTTAACTTTTAAACCGTGGGTCCGTTTTTTCGGTTTAATTCGCGACAACGTTTTTGTAAAATTTCAAATTCCATAAAGAACAACGTAGGTTTAAAAATCACCTAAACTCAAACTTAAAATTTCGCTATTATGTTTTCGTCGACTAACGCGCGATAATTAGATACCTTCAAAATGTCTACAAAAATTACCTACCCCCGAATTATAATTGAAGAAAAGTGATAAGCAAATGATATTTCAAGCAAATAGTTGAACTCATCATACACTAGAAGTATCGGATGCGAAACTCTGGCGTGTCCTAGACTTAGATGTGAGACTCGGTGTTTTAATAGAGTCCAATGTCTTCTTTTAAAATCTGCATTTAAAATATAAAGTTTTGAAAGTAATTGTAATGGTAACACAATCGAAGTAGCTAAAAACATTCAAACTCACGGAGATCAGTTGCAGCCTGCACTGGCAACAACATCATTCGGAACCAAATTCAAACTCCAAGTAATTTTTAGTCCAAAATCTGTACTAATACAATCTTGTATAGTCTGCATTTAGAATGGAGAATAGTCAAAACCTTCCATGGTCTCTCCTGAAAGCTTAGGTTCCATATCTCTTAATTATAGTAATATATTTCTGTTATCGTGCTTTATACCTAGAGTCTGGGAGTCAAGAAAAAAGTTTTGCATTTTCGTGTGGAAAACAGAGACAACAAGCGTTGAACCGCATCTATTCATTGATTCATATTTTATTTCATTGATGTTTGAAATAGGTCTAAAAAATCGGTGCCTGACTTAGGAATGTAGATTTCTCATATGTCAAGATACTTCAAGAGAAAGGATAAGCAATGCTATAACATACTTTTTGTATCAACCTGTTCAAAATATTGCAAAAAGGTTAAAAATAAAAACTATATGGAGACTAGAGACAATATTATCATCTATTTACGTATTTTAGAACCATGGTATGAATCCATGTCCTAAAAGTATCCAACAATAATACTGTAGTTATATTTGCACTAATAGTATGTTCCATTACACTGTGTATGCACAGTATATATTTGACTTAGGTATGGTATGTCAGAAATGCATCGTATGACGTGACGATTTTATAAAATGTATAAATACCAATTGGATACTTATTTGTACAATCCGAGGACTAGTTACTACATACAAATACTTATATACTCTTAAAATGGACTTTTAATGTAACCTGTTTGAAGCTATACATATTTCAATAAAAAGATTCTACGTACTTGTCGAACAAAACATTTATGTTGTCATATGCTGTTTTAAATGCATTATTTTAATACCACGGGTATTAAAAATTTGCACATGGCACTTTTTAGGCTAATATATGCATCATATGTCATTTATTAAAAGCCATTGTATTATTGCTCAACAACTCATTATCATGTTGTCATATCGTGATTATTATTATTATTATTATTATTTGATTTTCTGAATTCTATTAGAATGACACAAAAAGTAAAAGCATTACACAACCAGAGTTATAATTTGCACATGACACTGTTTGGACTAATATATGCACCATATATCATTTATTGAAAGCCATTGTATTATTGCTCAACAACTCGTAATCATGTTGTCATATCGTGATTTTTATTTTTATTTATTTATTTATTTTTTTTGATTTTCTGAATTCTATTAGAATGACACAAAAAGTAAAAGCATTAAAAAACAAGAGCTATAATTTCTTTAAGAAAAATGCATTTTTCGATACAAGCAAGAAGCTAAGAAATGACATTAAAAGTTTTTCTCGTATTGAAATTAAAAGAAATGAGTTTTTTTGATAAAAAATCGAATTCGCCAGTTTACGATGTTGTATTTATTCATTTTCATATGTCTGGCACTAGATAGTTCTGAAACAATAACCCCCATTTTTTTCTTAATGCTTACGCGGCATATTGCGTTATTACATTTATACCAGTAAAGCAAATTTTGAGACTGATCAAGTAAACAGGATTAGTCAATTAAGACAAATCTTCATTCATAGATTAACTTCATTCATGATTTTGGATTTTAACCAAAATTATTCAGGGACTTTAAATTGTAACAATAAGGTCTTTGTAGATGTTTGAAATTAATGTTAGTTTGTTAATTAGTAAAATGATGATCAAACATTTATTTGAATTTTTTCTAATTACTAGAAATTTACCATTATGTTTATACAAATATTATTTTAACTTTTAACGGTTAAACAGACCTAAATGCTCATTTGAAAGGTTTGGGTGTATATTTACACACTGAAGATGTTATTATTTTCTTGTAAATAGAGCTCGAATCCAAATTACACAATTATAAATAGTTTTTAATCAAAATGACATCTTTAATTTGGTGTCATTTTCACATTAAGTCATTCAAGAAATACAGAAATATTTTGGAAATGAGGATGATGTCTTATTTTATGAACTTAGTTTAACAATTGGGCGTTGTACATTTCGATTTAAACTATTAAATTTTATTTGTAGATTTAAGTCATGTTTAGACAGAAAATGAAGACATTTTAATAAGAATTTATATAGTTAAATATAACGCAGTTCGTACCAATTTCAAAATGCGTACTAGTTTACCGGTATATATATATTGACGACGTCACCGTGATTGTACAAAACGTTCCTTTCTATCATAGCCTGACATGTATACATACTAGGATCGTAGTGACGCCCACATATTACCAGATCTAATTAATACATCTTATAGGGTGGACAAATTATCCACGCGTCAGTCATGTCATGTCATTTGTTAATTAATAAATCTAAATCGTGTATGATGTTTATAATTTAGCTTTTTGTAATATAAATATTTATTTTGTGTTTACAGGCGTACTTGTAAACATGCATATTCAACTGCGACTATAGGAACAGTTGCATCTTGATATTAGATTTTATTTTCTAGTTGAACAAACCCATACTAGTAATTGCAGAACGTGTGGAAATGTTTGTTAACTTTTTAAAAAGTATGTACATAATCACATAAACTTGCAAATTCGAAAACCTAGCATGTTTGCTCAATTGGTAATCGGTATACATCAAGATCATTTATGCTTGGTTATAGGCTGACTTAGGTCTTTTATTGATCCCAATGCCGCAATCATTCATTACTAGTAACTAAGATTTCCATTAATTAAAACTGAGTAAATTACTTAAAATCTCTTATGGAATTGAGATTAAACAAATATAATTACAAAAGTTTGAAGGAGTGGTCTTCAAAATGCCAGCTTAAATTCTTGAATATCCTAAAAGTTAACAAAATTATTAAGATTTCGTATTTCGACAGAACTAAGTTAAGGAAAATTTTAGTTAAAGATGATTGTGAAACTGGAATCAGGAAAAAAGAGACTACAAGCTTTCCGTTTTCCTTCTTAGTAGTGCCATGTGCTGTTTTTGAATTTTTGTCATGTGCTGTTTTTGAATGCATTATTTTAATAAAAATTAAAAAAACAGCACATGACAGTAGAATCTTAAACCACATTCATACATTCTTGTTCACTTTGACTCCCTTAACACTGTTGAAGATACAAGCAGTTCACATCAGGTCACAATACCATTAAGCAGTTATTGATGATGTTACTCAACGATAAATCTACAATGATACAGTGAATGTTTTCTATGATATTGTCTTAATTAACCAAGATAAAAAGGTATATTTAAATAAAGATAACATTTAAAAAATAAATTATTTCATAAAATTTCAACGGTCCATTTGAATCCTTGATGGCTACATAAATAAATGGAAGTTGACAGACATTTTGGTATTGATGCATCGGTCTATTGTCTTCCACTCTTAAAGAAAATTAATCAACGTTATGGTGAAAAATAAGCTATAGCAACTCATTAAGTTCATCAATCTTTGCTTCTGTAAGGTTAAAAACATTGGCCATCATTTATCGTCGAAAAAACAAATCTTATACGCCCCTTTTTGAACCATTTTGTTCTTTCACACTTTGATTAAATGATTAGTTCCATTACAGTTATTGAATATCATTTTAACGCCATCAAAAACCATATATTTACTTATCGAGTCACTTGTAATTTTTTAATCACATCATTGTCAGAAGGAACAAAACAGTCTGTTGGCACAAAGATTGGTCATTTAAACACATTCAATCAAGATAAGCACAACGTCTGACGTTAGTATAATATAGTAGAATAATGTCATAGAGTATAAGCTCTCGAAGCTAATATGATACTAGTACCAAAAGCTCCCGAAGAGAAGCCTACCATGATTTGCTTTGCAACAAGTTGTGTTTGTTCTTGACTGGTACTATGTGACACTGTTCTTCTTCAGTAGTTTTAAATGCTTCTGCACCGCCATCCTAGCTTCAATATAAGTTTAAATGGAATTTTCATTAATGGAGTATTGTAAGCAAATACAGACGTTTGTCGGAACACAGCACATGCATGAGATATGATTGCTTTGTGGACTTGGTGCTCTTTGACTATATCTTATTAAGTATTCATTGAATTTTAAAGAAAAGAGTTCTCTCATAATTAATTTTTGTTATATAAAATAATTAATACATGTACTTAAAATCCGATAATATTAATTGTTTATATTCAATTAAGATTGTTGGCGTCCATAACATCTCACCAGTATCTAAAAAAATGGAATAATATACTTTTTTCCTGAAGAACCTCAATTTTTTCTTTTTCGACTCCAATTCAAAATAAACCATTTTTGTACATAATCAAATTCCGATGTCTTGCATCTGATGATTTTAAACGTTTAACTCATATACACTGCAGTGATATGATGCACTAAACAAAAGTAATAAAATGTATAATTTATATACCTTCTGTATAATTAAAGCTTTTCTCCGACATTGATGAGATGTTTGCCTACGCTTATTTTCGCGAACAAGTAATAAACAATGTCATTAAATGTTTTATTTATAATAAATGCAGTTTGAATTATATTTATAAGCCTGTATAATGTGCCAGAACATTACATTGGAATAGTTTTATGCAACATTTAAACCACAGTATAAAATTGAATTTTGGATACACATGTACTTTTAAAGCATTGTGGCAACATGGCAACATGCCACATAGATGGTTGATAAATGCAGCAAGATCTTTAATGCCTTTTATTAATTGTTTAAAATGTATTAAGATGCACTCATAAGTAGGGCTAAAATCACACAAGAACTTATGACAACAAAGCAACAAGTTACATGCAAGTAAATACCAGTATATAATTCTTGTCTTGCCCAGCCCACTGTTGCTGATTTTATTGATGCCATAAATGTTGTTTTGCCATTTGAATTAACAAATGACAAGTGACCAACATTATCACATTTTATATTCATCCTTTATTTCCATAGGGTATATTATTGCATTTAGCAATTGAGAGAAAAGATCAGCCATAAGCCTTAGACCCATTGTTGGAAACACTTGATGTGCAATCTTATTTGCTGTCTCTGTAACCAAAATATCTAGATATATTTGACACCGCACAGTTTTATGTTCTTTTCATGTTCCATTTTAACTAGTATGGCGACACCTTAAGGAGTTTCGCGGTAAAGAACGGAACGATCTAGAGGATTTCCACTATTGCTTCTGCACAAGTTTATAGTTAAATCCATTTATAGTACAGGCCTGTCGAAATTTTAACACCAAGCTAACGCATTGGTGCCACTAAGAACTTTAACCAAAAGTTTTAACATTTGATGTGCTCCATTTTAACACCACGAGTGGCGGATCTACACAGAATGTGTTTACCTTTCCGGAGCAGCCGGACTTACTTCCCGGTTGGAAGTAAACGTGTTTAACTTATTTTTTATTTAGCTTTACTTTGCTTTTAGGATTGGGATTTGTAAATAGATTGGTATATCCAACACGAACAAAAGCCACCTACTTGTGTGTCAGCATCAAAGCCGACATCAAAATTCTCTCCAAAAGTATCTAGTGTTTGATTAGAGTAGGTCTTGGAAATAATTCTTTGGAATTTAACATCAAACTATATAAGAGAGACAGACAACTTTTATTTTTATCTCTAACGCCAGTGTGATGATAGGAACAAAAGCCGATGATAAAAACCTTTTACCTTGGGACACAAGTAAAAAGTGAAATAAAAGTACATAAAAATTGATCATTTAAAGTTTGATGTATTTATAAAATAGCACATGGTGTTTATTTGTTTTTAAGTAATATAAAACACGTGTCCTAGCTGTCAAAATACAAGTTTGATCACGTAAGACTTTGTATTACTCGTGATTAACTTCACGCCTTGATGATATATATTGTTGTAATGATAAATGTCTGTATAGATCAAATGCTAATGATGTAGGAATATGTAAACTATTTCACGTAAATCTCTTTGATTTAGAAAAAAGCATGTAATTTAAAGTCGTTATTAGAGACAACATGATCGCTTCAAATAAATATGGAGGTGTCTTTAATCGAGTCTGCACGAAGCCTGGTGTAAGGACGACCTCACACTTTCTTTTTACGTTAAAATCACACAGCTCTGGATAATGCCAACCAAATTGCTATAAAATGTCAGCGAACTTTTAAACAGTTTCCGAACATTGCTCAGTGAGGTCCCAAGAAATATTGGTATCGCTAACACTGCCAATAGAAGGCGTTACTTATTTGGCTACGTGTTAAGATCTGGAGGATTTGGTACGTTCTCGTTAAAACATTGATTTTTATTGATACCAGAATGACTAAATACATGTGATTTGTCGTTAGATTAACTCTAATGATCAATGCCGTAGTCAAGTGATTGTTTTAATTAAAATATATGATAATAGCTCATTTTGAACACCAGACAAAAGTCAAACAACTGCTTGGTGAGTAATTGGTTCACTGCTGAATAAAGTCTGGTATATAAGACTGCTAGTCTTACTGGCTCACAGGATTGTCGGGCCCTCCAATAGTATTTTAACCACACCACTAGTTAAAACCCCCGCAAAATAGTTTGAGTGGGTTATATAGGAATCTCAATGACTGTCTGTCCGTGTAAATATCGTGCCCGGGCCATATCTCATAATTGCTTTGGACGGCGTTCATAAAACTTCACATGAATAATCTTCATGGTTCAAAGGTGTGTCCTGACCTTGAACCAATGTCATATCGGAAAGGTCAAGGTCTCAGGAAAACATTAAACCCTTGTAGATGTTGGAAGCGGGGTTATTTTGCTCTCAAGAGACCAATCTAGGTATTGATTTGTCATTAGACAGTGTCCGTTCAAAGTCGGAAGTTTTGTCTTTCCTAGTCATGTTCGTTTACCTGTTTCACTTCCTTTTTTACGCTACATTGGTTATTGCCAGGTACATGTTTTAGTGTTTTATGACAAATTCTATACGTGTGTTGGTTGTATACATGTATTTGTTGAATTTGCTTCAAAGACACCAGGGCCTTAATCCTCTTGATGGAGTTATGCAAAGATATATAATTACACTAGTTTTGTGGACTATATTCTTACATGTACCTTTATTTTCGCCATTTTGCTTATTTATTGTGGTCGTGATTTGACAAAGAGTAATCATTCTGAAGCAAAAATCTCTGTACTAAATGCTGAAAACTAATTTTGACTTTCAGCAACGAAGATACGAGGTCGATAGCGAGAAAATATATATTAGTACATAGTTTGTGCTTATACAGTACTAGTAACTAAGCAACGTCCCAAGTAAAACCAGGCTTACTACATATATGTGTCAGTTTTTAATTTATGAAACCGGTTTCAGAATTCATACAGATGGTACTGGTATGATATGTTGAACGCCTAATTTTGCTACTTTCCACTAGTATCTTTCATTTAAAGGCCGGGGGTGACCTATTTAAATATCCGTACGGATGGCAATTATCTCTTATATGGTCAAAAAGGTGTGTCTTAGCTGACCTTATGTTAAAAATAAATTTATAAATAAATCCACATGGTTGTATTCAAAATAAAGTTGATGTAGAATAACAGTTATCTGTAGATGTTTGCTTTCTTTCAATTTTAATAGCCATTAGACCACAAAAATAAAGTCTTGTATCAATGTATAATAAACACAATAAAAGTAAACGGTTCTATTGAAAAAAATCATCCTTGACTTAGTTATTATGTTAGTCAATGAGATTTTCTCCCGCCAAATGAAGAATGACCATCCTTATGTAAAAGAGGTAAAGCAGGGATTTGTATCTCTTGTTTATAAAATTTGGCATTAGAATATTTATTAATATAGTTAGTCTTTAATAAATATTTTATGAAGCAACTACATGTATTTGGTTTGTTAACTTCATTATTAATTAACATGCATGTCTGTAGTTCTATATAGATATTTTCCTAATTTTGCCTCAGATGACTTGGGGTATATCTGACCCTATTAATTTTTTTAACAATCTAAATGTGTGAAAATGGCGGATTTTGGACATTTTATGTTTGCTGTAAAGTCATTGAACCTGGCAAGGACATAAAGATGCAATGCTTTTCTCATTAGCAAACTGATTTTTTTGGAGTGATGTTAATGAAATATTTTAAAAGTTTATTGAGCTGGACAGAAAAGTGTGAATTATACCTAATTATTGGATTTATGTGTTTAAATCTTGGAAATGAAAATATTAGCAATGTCATTGAAAGACAATGTGCCAATACAATATGGAAAATCAAGAAGAAAAATTGAAGACAAAAATTAGTTGACAGTTTAATAATGTTGATCAGACATATTTTGAAAATACAAGTTAAATTTTGACCAAAATGTATCGGGACAAAAATCGTTTTAAATATGGCTCTACTAGGCTACTACCCTACTACCTAGCATGACTTTACAAAGGGAGGGGGGGGTGTAGTATGGAATAAGGAAAATATAACTTACTAATGATTAGTGGGCCTATTTAAATTTAGTTATACATGAGACTGGAATTGGAATGTTATGATTAAAAAGGATGCAATATAAATATCATGGATTATTTAATTTGGAAAATGATAAATACAGGTAAGAGGTTTCATTTATTTTGTTTACATTTTGGCAACCATGTGCTTGGTATAACTTATTGAACTTTACCTGTATCACACATCAAACTCCGCCTATTTACCTGTCAATCTTCCCCAAAACACTGTCCACTTCAAGTTTTATTTTATAAAATTACTCAATAAAAACATTTTTGTTCAACTTTATGTTTGCCCTACAAAGTCTATGATGGTAATCTAACTTTGGTGCCAAATTTCAAACTAAGACAATCATTAAGTCTTTAGATATTTTCAAAAAACCTTCCCAACTTTGAATGTGGCCAAGAAATTTGAATTCTACCATGTTTTTCTGATTGGTTTCCTTTTATAGTTGAGCCCCGGCCTTTAAAGGCCGGGGGTGACCTATTTAAATATCCGTACGGATGGCAATTATCTCTTATATGGTCAAAAAGGTGTGTCTTAGCTGACCTTATGTTAAAAATAAATTTATAAATAAATCCACATGGTTGTATTCAAAATAAAGTTGATGTAGAATAACAGTTATCTGTAGATGTTTGCTTTCTTTCAATTTTAATAGCCATTAGATCTACTCCCATTCACCACAAAAATAAAGTCTTGTATCAATGTATAATAAACACAATAAAAGTAAACGGTTCTATTGAAAAAAATCATCCTTGACTTAGTTATTATGTTAGTCAATGAGATTTTCTCCCGCCAAATGAAGAATGACCATCCTTATGTAAAAGAGGTAAAGCAGGGATTTGTATCTCTTGTTTATAAAATTTGGCATTAGAATATTTATTAATATAGTTAGTCTTTAATAAATATTTTATGAAGCAACTACATGTATTTGGTTTGTTAACTTCATTATTAATTAACATGCATGTCTGTAGTTCTATATAGATATTTTCCTAATTTTGCCTCAGATGACTTGGGGTATATCTGACCCTATTAATTTTTTTAACAATCTAAATGTGTGAAAATGGCGGATTTTGGACATTTTATGTTTGCTGTAAAGTCATTGAACCTGGCAAGGACATAAAGATGCAATGCTTTTCTCATTAGCAAACTGATTTTTTTGGAGTGATGTTAATGAAATATTTTAAAAGTTTATTGAGCTGGACAGAAAAGTGTGAATTATACCTAATTATTGGATTTATGTGTTTAAATCTTGGAAATGAAAATATTAGCAATGTCATTGAAAGACAATGTGCCAATACAATATGGAAAATCAAGAAGAAAAATTGAAGACAAAAATTAGTTGACAGTTTAATAATGTTGATCAGACATATTTTGAAAATACAAGTTAAATTTTGACCAAAATGTATCGGGACAAAAATCGTTTTAAATATGGCTCTACTAGGCTACTACCCTACTACCTAGCATGACTTTACAAAGGGAGGGGGGGTGTAGTATGGAATAAGGAAAATATAACTTACTAATGATTAGTGGGCCTATTTAAATTTAGTTATACATGAGACTGGAATTGGAATGTTATGATTAAAAAGGATGCAATATAAATATCATGGATTATTTAATTTGGAAAATGATAAATACAGGTAAGAGGCTTCATTTATTTTGTTTACATTTTGGCAACCATGTGCTTGGTATAACTTATTGAACTTTACCTGTATCACACATCAAACTCCGCCTATTTACCTGTCAATCTTCCCCAAAACACTGTCCACTTCAAGTTTTATTTTATAAAATTACTCAATAAAAACATTTTTGTTCAACTTTATGTTTGCCCTACAAAGTCTATGATGGTAATCTAACTTTGGTGCCAAATTTCAAACTAAGACAATCATTAAGTCTTTAGATATTTTCAAAAAACCTTCCCAACTTTGAATGTGGCCAAGAAATTTGAATTCTACCATGTTTTTCTGATTGGTTTCCTTTTATAGTTGAGCCCCGGCCTTTAATGCATCATTGTAAAACGTCATAGTTTCAATTAAAAGTTTTATTCATGTTTCAAAATTCAGTTCATCAAAATATTTATAAAACCTTACTGATATAGAGAAATAAAGCAAACAAGAAACAAGAACTATTTATTTTTAATAATATGGTAAAAATAATTTAATTATCAAACATTTGGAGTTGGTCCACAAACAATTATACTATATATGCATTTATCACATTCTGCAAACATCAAAGTGTTAAAAAATGTCTTAAATATTTGTAGAACACTAGAGAGCCATTTTAACCTCTGACTATAATGTAAAAAATATACATTTGTACATATTTCTTATAATATAGGTAGTTTGTTACGTTATACAAAATTTACAAACTCTAAATAAGGAACTGTGTTATATGGCATTATCAAACAGATCCGTAAATAGCTACAGAGGTATTCGAACTTATTCTCTCGTTAACAAAATCCCATTTATTTGAATTTTCTAAATTTTTACAAAGACTTCTTCAATTTTTCAAATAAATCAATTTTAAATTTAGTGCAAATTAAACTTGAGACTAACTGTTGCTTTCTACAAGATTGGGTTGTTTGAAATCCGAATATATGTATTCATCAATCAGCGGCGTTTGATAATGATTAGACAAATAATTGTTTATAGAACAATGTCATGGCTAAAAAGTACAAAAGCAAAACGTCGGTTTGATCAATTAATGGAGCTAAGATGAGTGATAGTGTATGGCAACAATATGCATAACATATACATTCAACAATATTTGAAAAGTAGTGTGGAGCGTAATTCGCAAAGTTAAGAAATTACAACTTGAAGAATTAGAACTTCAACACATTATTCCATGCAATAACACATGACAAGGATGTCACCGCTTTATTGGATACGTTCATCTAGCCGCTCATATAGCAAAGCTTAATGAACACTTAAACATTTACGACTAGGTACCCTCTTTGCCTTGAAAAAAAAAATGCAGAGAATTGTAAGCATAAAGTGGCTTTTCATACAACAATGGTATGCAACATCCAACACTTGAAGTAAGCTTATAAATAAATAGATTTAATACTTAAACACTTGCGGTATTATAATTTTTTGGATGTTCTGAATCAAATATTTGAGACAATTTTTTAATTATGATATAACTAAATTGATATGAATTCAAAATGAGCAAGAATGCGAACATATAGAGGAGAAACGCATTACAAACACGT
This sequence comes from Anadara kagoshimensis, assembly GCA_021292105.1. NCBI lineage: Eukaryota > Metazoa > Mollusca > Bivalvia > Arcoida > Arcidae > Anadara > Anadara kagoshimensis. The sequence continues at coordinate 64,974,784 of CM037865.1, read as the reverse complement.
TGTTCAGCTGCACTTGTATCTTATAGAGAAAGTAGATGTTAATCTGTCATGTAGACACAATAAACCATAAATAGAAAAAATACATATTTTTTGTTAAAAATGTAGAAAAAATGGGGTTAGTTGTAATTAAAAATGACCTCTCTTTGATTTAAGCTATTTGTCTCTTAATTTATGTCGTGGTGAACAGTTTAAAGTGACATGATGTAGCCAGGGGGTTAGAAAAACTACTTTAGAACTGTAACCTTTGTACTGGTACCTGTCAGGTACAATAAGGTATTTAATACATAAGGTTTCTGTAACGGTAAATAACGTAATACCGTAATCCGTCATGTAATGTACCACTCTGAATTGATGTTCAGATGAGCTAACGCCATGGCTAAAAGATCCATCCATCTTTTAAGCCCGTATAACTCATCTTAGATTGTTGCTGCTGCTAATACGCATATTCATCTTATGTGCTTCTTAATTAAGTAACACATCTACTACATTGTTTTGACATTAATGAAAAACAAAGACCATGTCACCTTTCTCTTTCTTGATAGTCCCGTCTAAATCGTTCTTCGTTTATAAACAAAACATAATATACCAATCCAGACAGCAAACTAAACGAAGTCTAGCTAGCTTTCATTTCAGTAAAAAGCCATTTTAACTTGTTCTCTTTATTCTTTTTGTTATTATCTTTACGAAACCTCTGTGTTTGTAATTTCTACTACTTGTACGTTTTTACACACTGTTACAATAATTGGCATAGATATGGCCTTCTAGAGTACTTGGACCACAGCCATCGATATCCGATGCTTGTCTGAAGTTGGACAATTTTTAATCAACTGGTCGAACCAATTCGTCTTTTATCTTGCATGGTTTTCTTGTTGGCTTTGAACATTGCTTAGTACATGTTTTAACTGCAATCTACATCCCATACTTTTAAAATCTATACTACTACAATTGGTTTTCCGTTTGAATTTGAAATTGGTCAAATCTTACCATGTACATGCCTCGTGTAACCATCTAAGAATACCGTTAGATAATTGACAAAAACTTTGAACATGACAAATTAGGTGAAACGCGTGAACTTCCACTAGGGAAGTGACGCTGGGTGCTCCGGAAGGATAAGCACACTCATAATCGGTTAACATCAGAAGCCATGTTTAATTCACACTGGTTAAAACTCTAGACTTCTGTGGCTATGTGATTGCAAACTGGAGATGTTTTAGAATTGTTTTTACCCATAACAGTCCTACAACAGTGTAGTTCATCTGCAATTTATACTATGGGCAACATACATTTTAAAAATACAACAAAGCACAATGGAACTCATGTTGGGAGTATACTTCATAATAAAGCTATAATGGACTTAAATAGCTAAACAGGAGGTGCTTACCCTTCCAAAGCACCTGACCTCACTTCCCTGGTGGAAATCCACATGTCTAACCTAACTTGACTGTTCCAAAGTTTTTACTTTGCTTCTGGATTGTGATTCGGACATAGATAAGTATGTATGTTTTTTATTAACCACAAGTTTTTAGTAGCACAAAACAACCTAGGTCACCATGATCATGAAACAATAAAGAAAACCATTCATTATCACAGCATAGCATATTTCAATATTCCTACCACTACAGTATCTGGTTACTGGAATAAGACGGTAAAATTTATGAACATTTGTAAAAGTATTATGTATTTTCAGAAAAAAGGTCTTCCAAGTCAATAAGCTTGTATCAGAATGTAGTAAAACAAAATCGCTGGCATCATTATTTTACATTTAGGTATTAATATTGATAAGACTGCTAAGATCAATAATGACATGCAAGATTTTGGTTAAAATCTTCAATTTTTACCCTTGTTCTATGATCTGATATGATATTGAGGTGCATTCCGTCTAAATTCTGAACCTTAGATGTGTTGTGTTCTTGGTTGCTATAGTAACTTATTGTCAAGTACTGCCACTGCTGTGGTGCTACTGATAGCTTTAGTTATTGACCAGGTATGTGTTATTGAGCAGTGACTAACTATGTATCATAGTTGTGATGTGTTCTTGGTCTGGCTATTGTCAAGTACATTTTATTCAGCTGTTAGGTTCTAAATTTCATTTATACTGGTGTGGATACTGGTAAAACATTCATTTCTATCTAAATGGTCAAATGAATACACAGACAGGTCCCGTTTTCACATTATTCCTTAGCTAAGATTTCCCTTATCTTAAATTTAGCAAATTTTGGTAAGCTCTTTTTGAAACTACTTATGAAATTTTTTTTGTCAAATGTAATGCAAATGTTTTAATTTAGAAGTGATCTTAAAAATTACACCTTAAATTCCCGAATATCTTGAAAATTAACAAAATTATAAAGATTTGTAATTTTGCAAAATTTATGTTAAGGAAAATCTTAGCTAAGGAATGATTGTGAAACCAGGGCCAGATATTTTATATACTAGTATGTACTACCGGCAATATAATTTAAGTATACAAACAAATTCAAATATATAGTATATACGACTAAAGCAATGATCTTATAGTATTCAATTTTTTATTTAGCATAAATTTCATTTGACAATAATGTATGTAAATAAATAAACAAATATAAATGACATGTAAGCTATCACAGTATATTAAACCATCTGGAGACATCAGTCTGAAAACACTTTCTTCTAGGTTCAAACTTAGAAAACATTTAATATTCATCTCTCTTTATCAAGCCCCTGTTAACTCTTTCAAATACATCATTACTTTCATTTCAGTGACATAATATTTAAATCTTCCCTTTTCAGATTAAATCCCCAGTTACTAAAGCACATTATAACAAACTTAGATATTACCTGTCCACTTAAAACTTATCAATTTAAAAAATGGATTAAGTAATGTATGTGGCTAGATATTTAAGTTTTGTTGTAAAACCAATTAAATTGCTGACTAAATTAATTGTCAGACAACCGATTAGACACATTAAGACTTTAATAGATTTGAAATTGTTATAAATAGTTTATTATCTTTGCCCTTTTATATTATTCAAAATTAAATAAAGACATATATGAAAGAAAGTTAACATCAGAAGAAAAATAAATATGAAATGAATAAAGCAAGTTTAAGTAATATACACGTATATACCAGGGAATTTTCATCCTCATTTAAAATCATTCAGAAATTCGAATACCATTTGTTGAAATAATCATTTATCCTTCTGAAAATCTCTGTAATAGAACGCTTTATTATATCCATAGCTCCCATGGTCGAGATGTAAAATTATGTTTTTACAATAAATTTTCTTCAAATCCATAACTTATTTATGCCAATCAGACTGAAATTAAAAGGTTTTCAAGCCCAGTGAAAACTGGAAAGGGAGTTTTACAACCCAGTCCATATTCTGATAATGGGGTGGACAGATCTGGAGTTGTGGAGGAAGGCCATTTTTCTACCAATGGGACTCGGATGGTGTGGTGCTGTGATTAGACCTATAAGCCACCTAGTCCCCCATGAACTGGAATGGTAAGATTATCATTAGAGCTATGTATATGTAAAGTTACACATAATTCCTGATATATCCAAGATGACTTTAATAACTATGATAGCTAGGACAACAATAAACTATATCACATATTTATTTATACAGCAGGAATGAAAACTTGTCATTGATTTTTTATTACGAAATTTTGGGTTTTCCGTTTTTTAATATTTTTTTAATATCATCGGACACAAAATATTATTCTTATTACCTAAATCACTGTATGGAAATATGCCAATTTGTTTATAAAATCCCAAAATTTATTTTTTATCATTGATTATTATAAAATCAGTTTGAAGAGTTTAATTTCCAACAAAAACCATTACTTGCTGGATTGAATAATTCCTGACTTTTACACATGATCATATTAAGTACTTGAGAGAATACTGAAAATTTCCAAAAAGAAATTACATATAGTAATTTTGATTTAATTTATAATTTTGATTTTTATCAAATGATTTGTGAATTTTAAACCCACAATACAAGTTTATGATTATTAAACTAGATCAAGTCATGATCTTTATTGTGTAATATTGACAAGATTTTAAGAAAACAACTCTTTTTTTATTTGGTTTCTATGGTTCTGTGTTCTGATGTTTAAATCAGAATATTTATGATTTTAGGATTAATGTCACTGTATCATATATCCATTTTTTATATCACAACCCTGTAAAAATCAACATTGTTTAAAGTCTCTTCTTCATCAATATCTGATTCCATTCCCATCTTGCATCATTTGCCTTTCCATACTGTAACAACTTTCCTTTGTAAATATCGACAATTTATCATAAACTTTTAAAAACTTGGTTGACTCCAGCAATCGGTTTATGGTAAATCACGGAGCTAAACACTTCAAATAATAAGTGTATCACGTAAATTATTCGGACACATTGATAACGATTTCCATGTACCCGGTACTCCTCTTCATATCCCATGATTCTCTTTGAACACAACTTGTAAACATGCTGAATCAACCGAAATAAAGTCACTGAAAATCTAACATTTTAACCAGATACATTACAACAACAATAAACAAAATAAAACAAATAATGAATAACAAATAAAATATCAACCAATCATTTATCCATTCATTCTACCCAATCATTAAACAGGTTAGATGATTATCTATCATCCCATTCTAGCCAATCAAAAGGCAGCTTAGATAATCAACTATCACCCCATTCAAAACAGTAAAAAGATTACCATATTCCCAACCATTCACATCCATTTACACCAAATTACAAAACCAACATGATTTAAAACTGCATGAGCTCAGTGCAAGTACCGGTATAAACTAATTTGTGACGTCATTTTGATTGTCTGAAATGTAGAATTAGGGCAGTGGGGAATAATTAATGTACACATAAAAACAAAAAAGTATAATCTTACAAAAATAAATGTTTATCTATAAACAGTAAAAAAGTTTGTAAATATTTTTTACTGTTAATGAACCTGCACTGAACTCAATAAACATACTTACGACTTTTTTCTTTATTTTTAAATACCTATATCTTTTCCAATCCATGACCTGGTAAATCATAAAATAGGTAGAACATGCTTCAGTTATTTAGCTAAGGTTAGTTGAATTTCTTTGATTCATAAGTTTGCGTTGCTGATATTTGATGTGCTAAATTAAAACTTATAATCTAATCCTGTTTTCTTTTTTTAAATGTAATTACCGGTATTTTTCAAATTTCAAATTTTTGTTAAAAAAAAAAAAAAGTGAACCAGAATTTAAAGATAACTTTCCGAAATTTATATCAGAATTATGTATAAAAATTTTAAATTCAAAGTGCTGTGATATATTTGACAAATTCTTCCACATTAACACCAAGTTCTCGACACTTCTTCAGGATTTTTGGGACCACTTCTGTATTACCCTGTGTAACTTCAAACAGCAGGAACTAGAATTATACAAATAAAAGAACAAAAACAAATTAATTAGTTTGTATATTGTAAATCAAAAATTTTCACACACATTTTACTTTGCATAAACTTGCAGTGTAACAAGACAAAAAGGGACATGCTCACCTGGAAAATTTTCATTATTTTTTTTTTTTGCTAAATCCCACTTTTATATGTTTGCCACGGCTGGTCACAACTGACTGGATGTACATCTCTAATAAAACAAACCAACCAAACCATGGCCACAAAGCAATACAAAGTTATCAACTGATCTGTAATGAGTAGTGAGTAATGGTGTTTAACGTCCCAGTCAAGAATATTTCACTTATATTGAGACGTCGCCAGCTATAGACAAGGTACATAATTTTGCTGTGCATTGCGCTGATGGCATTATACAGCAGGGTTCTTTAGCGTGCCAAGCCCACCGTGACACGGGACCTCGTTTATTTTAAGTTCCCATCCAAAGAACCGTGACTTTCATTTCGTAATGCCGAGTGCCTGGCAAAAGAACAGTCACTACCCACTTTCAAGTCTTGGGTCAGACCCGGCTGGATTGAACCCCGGCCTCCCATTTACGGAGCAGCACTCTACCAACTGAGCTACCGCAGTGGTTGGATCTGTAATGGCCTACTATGGATTATGGATGTACGTTATATCAGATGAACTGATGATAATGTGTTCAGAACCTTAATTATTGTGAGATCATAAAGAGAACAATGAAACTGCAACTGACAACACATACATGACATCAAATGTCTATTGCATTGACCCGACTACGATGATATTTATGCTGTAGTATTGAATCCAAGTGCGATCTGAACCTTATTTTGTACTCTCAACAATAACCTCTGGAAATCTCTTGACTCACTTGATTTCTTTAATTACAAAATTTCTATTATGCATCATTGTGCTAGCAAATAGCGAGAAATAAAATTGGCATTTTTTTTGCAGACACAACTGCCTTAGATGCCTCAAATGTAGCAATGGTAATGAAATAATGACAGGTGTTAATATGACCTGTTTTAAAAATAAATAACAGAAGTATAAAAGTTGTTTTACATCTTTCCACATGGAAGCAGAATACGGGAAGACTTGGACAGCCTTGTGATACATCTTCCGAAGCTGAAAGTAAAAGTTGACAATGTCTCAATCATCTTGCTTTTATTTAAATAATTAAAACTAAATTCATTACAATTAAATGAGAAAGATTTCTAACAGATCTGTAACTTTCATGATATTTGAGTGAAGTTGCGTGGAATAGATGTGTTTTAAGCCCAAGTCAAAATTCTTTAACAAATATGAAGTGGTGGTGGAGGAGACCAGACTGCCTTGAAAAACCACCGAAGGTACCACTGAGCTTCGGCAAGTGAACTGACAAACTTATTCACACTATAATCTGTCCAGTGTGGAATTCATATCTGAGTGATGAGATGTACTATGATCCTCAAGATACTAATGATACCGAGCCATTACTGGTAACATAAATATGACAACGGTCTAGTTGTGAGAAACATAGGAATGGATTATAACATTTTATTGTAAACAGAAAATACTCTAATAGAGAATTAAGCCTGTGAGGTTTTCAAAATAACAGCCTGACTTTGCAAGAACATTTTATACATCTACAAACAAAATCTACAATGAACTGAAAGAAGACAAAACATACAAGGATTTTTCCACATGTTTCTAACCTCTGTTCATGAATATGAAGATCAAATGAAAATATTAAAAACAAAAAACATACAAGGATAAATAAACACTAGATCTATTTGGAATAATCAGACTGCAATGAGTTATTCTAAAAAGAACAAACCTCTTTTAGTCCATCTAACTTCCTAGCCAGGGATATGTACCTAAAATGGAAATGTTAACAATAACCATGACAACATAGTTGAATGAACCCTAGTTACATACCAGGGTTTTTTATTGTGTTAACTGGTGTGTGTGTGTGTGTGTGTGTGTGTTTGTGTGTGGTTTTTTTATGCCCGCCACCAATCTGGCAACACTTTAAAATATTTGTTGTTTCTTTATTCTAACTGCTGGAACAAATCAGAAATGTGTGTATTTTTTATATATAAAACATTTTCAAACAATATAGTAAAGTTTTCCATAGAACATTAATACATTCATTAATAATAATTTCAATTGAATAGTAAGCATTTAAAAGTCTTATGGTATATTTTCGTAGAAGTTCTGAATAATGTCATGGAAATAAAAAACATTTGACAAAACTTAAATAAAGTATTCAGTGTATATGAAATACTCACCATTTGAACCAACACATTTCTATCATTTCACCTAAATAAAGAATTCACTTTATAATTCATCTTTTAGACAAAACATTTTTCTGACAATGATTGGCAAGTATCAAACATTTTACCGACCAGGACTTACATCTTCCATATATTTGAATTGGGTATATTTTCATGAATAGCTGTAGTGCAGAATATCTTGGATCTGTGCTGATCTTCTTCCGTCAGTGCTTGGCGACTAGCCCTGAAATATGGGAAGTTAACATGATGAAACAAAATATGACACAAAAATAACAAGAGGCCCATGGGCCTTAACGCTCACCTGAGGAAGAGTACATATCTTATGCAGAGGTTCAATGGTCAATGACATTAATAAAAGAGAATAGCAAAATTTTTAGCAGTAAGGGCCAATAATATGCAAGTATTTTTTTATAAATATGCTATATATAACATATTTAAAGTCTAGCTACAATATATTATTTATAAACAGCTGAAACATCTGTATATTAAAATGTGCATTAGGCCAATACCTACAATATTCCAATATACATGCCTATACAAAGAGTTTATAGTTTTTGAGATAATTAACCATTTAAGTATTCGTTTTCATCTATGACCTTGACCTTTGAACCTAAGACCTTCATTCATATATCAAAATGATTGTTGTGCAAATGCCTACAATATTCCAATATACATGCCTATACAAAAAGTTTATAGTTTTTGAGATAATTAACCATTTAAGTATTTGTTCACGTCTATGACCTTGACCTTTGAACCTATGACCTTCATTCATATATCAAAATTTTCAGCAGTAAGCCCAATACGTACCTTATTCCAATATACATGCTTATACAAAAAGCAATATACATGCCTATACAAAGAGTTTATAGTTTTTGAGACAATTAACCATTTAAGTATTCGTTTTCATCTATGACCTTGACCTTTGAACCTATGACCTTCATTCATATATCAAAATTTTCAGCAGTAAGCCCAATACGTACCTTATTCCAATATACATGCTTATACAAAAAGTTTATAGTTTTTTAGATAATTAACCATTTAAGTATTCATTTGCATCTATGACCTTGACCTTTGAACCTATGACCTTCATTCATATATCAAAATGATCGATAGGCCAATACCTACAATATTCTAATATACATGCTTATACAAAAAGTTTATAGTTTCTGAGATAATTGATCATTTAAGTATTAGTTTGCATCTATGACCTTGACCTTTGAACCTATGAACTTCATTCATATATCAAAATGATCGTTGTGCAAATGCCTACAATATTCTAATATACATGCCTATACAAAAAGTTTATAGTTTTGAGATAATTAACCATTTAAATATTCGTTCACAGCTATGACCTTGAGCTTTGAACCTATGACCTTCATTCATATATCAAAATGATTGTTAGGCCAATACCTACAATATTCCAATATACATGCCTATACAAAAAGTTTATAGTTTTTGAGATAATTAAGCATTTAAGTATTTGTTCGCGTCTATGACCTTGACCTTTGAACCTATAACCTTCATTCATATATCAAAATGATTGTTAGGCCAATACTTACAATATTCCAATATACATGCCTATACAAAAAGTTTATAGTTTTTGAGATAATTAACCATTTCAGTACTTGTTTACATCTGTGACCTTGACCTTTGAACCCATGACCCTGATCTATGTATCAAAATGATCGTCATGTCAATACCTACAAATAACTGAAAATCCTACGCCATTATCACAAGAAATGTTAAAAAAATAGCATTTTTTATCAAAGGTTAAAACTGGGACATGACCTTGACCTTCGACCTTGACATCAATTGGAAGAAAATTGCAAGACAAGATCAACAGTGAAAACTCCATACAATTATCTTCAGCCGTTATGAAGTTATAACAATAAATGTCTCATTTTAAAAATTACGTAATTTTACGTAAAAAACGCGTAACCTATTTTTCGTCTAATTTTCATGAAAAACACAATTTTAATGTTCCTAGGTATGCTGAATCCAAATATCCAATCAAAATTTGCCTGCACCTTTTGGTTTCAGAGAAGAAGATTTTTTTGTCATTTTGCTATTTTTAGTAATAGCGGCCATCTTGTTGGGCGTGGCCAAACCCCGAACACAATTTTGAAAGGCTGTGACCCAGGCATGATAATCACCAAGTTTCATCAAATATGGCCCAGTAATTTTGGAGAAGAAGATTAAAATGTAAAGTTTACACACGGCGCACGACGGACGACGGACGGTGATAGATTGCAATAGCTCATCTGAGCCTTTGGCTCAGGTGAGCTAAAAATTAGGTCAGAAATAAGATGAGAAGCTTGGATTTTAAAGGGAAGTGATTGTGATTTTGAGGACTTATTAAAAATCACAACTTGATAAATTAAAAGTTTAAGAAAGTAAAGAATGTCAAAATCACTTAACAAGGACCAGACAATATGCAAAATAAAACCAGTGTCTTACCTAATGATGTGAAAGCGCGTGGCCTAGTGGTTAAGGCGTTGGACTCATGATTCGAAGGTCGTGGGTTCGATCCCTGGACCGGGCGATGTTTTGTGTCCTTGAGCAAGACACTTAATTTCACGTTGTTCCAGTTCACTCAGCTGAAAAATAAATGAGTACCAGCAAAATGCTGGGGGTTAACCCTGCGATGGACCGGCGTCCCATTCAGGGGAGAGTCTTGTACTCTCAGTCGCTTAACGCCACCGAAACCGGGATAAGCTCCGGCCTGATGGGCCTAATGGCTCGGGACAGACTTTAACTTTTTAACTTACCTAATGATGATCAATAATTGAACATTACCTCAGGATCAAATCCAAGTTTCCCGGCATGCCGTTGATGAAGGATTCATATGTGGCTAGTTTGTCATCAGTAGATAACCCCTCAATAACCTGTTCAATTATCTGATTGACATGTGTGTAGTTGAGCCAGTAATGTCCAGTGGTATAAGGCATCTCAAACTTGGTAGGTATGGTAGTGATACAGCGATTTACAAGATCAACAAACTGTTTGGTATTAGTGGTCTTGTTTTTCAGCTGTTTTTGACAAAATGATAAGTAGCTGGAAAAGACAACAAACAAACCCATTTATATATCAAATACAAATGCTTCCAAATTTCAATTGCAATAAATACATATTGTATTTATATGACATCCAACATTTTACTGTTTTATTTTTGGATGAAGATGACACTCTTAATATTTAACTGCATTAATTTGTTGCTTGTTTACATTACATTCCAATCTGATGACACAATTGTGAAGTAGTTCCCAAACAAACACATATGACCCTGTATTAGCATGTACCAGACACCCTTTTATCAGTTCAAGAATGAATAGATTAAAAAATACATATTAATTGTAAGATAAAATATCTATCAATCATTTTATAGAACTTGTTTTTAAAACAAGATATGTTGTTATCAAACATAAAACTACTCAACAGAAATAAAAGGAAAGTGAAACAAATTATGCTCTATTTGATTTATTATTGTAGCTTTTTCACCAAGCCAAAATTTTATATCCCGCTTTGCAAAGAATTAATGTGAAAAGACACTGAACGTAAATACAGGAAATAAGTTTAGATTCTTATTATCAAAACTCACATCAATTCAATATATACAGTAAGTTATGTTCTGATAGGATCAAAGGTGACTTAATTAATATTTCATCAAATATGACATTATGGTTGTATATTTAAGAAAGTTTTTTTTTAATATAAATATTTTTCAGTTCGATATATATATATATATGACATGTGACAGGTGAGATTACAGACAGCGTGCTTCTGTCATTTACATTTTTCAATTTTTTCTTTAATATTTCTGTACAAATACACTTAAATGTTCAAAGAAAACTGCACTGTGTTGGCGTTATATTTTGCCCTGCCGATCATTTCATTAACATTTACAGAACATATGATTAATGGCTACAAGTTATAAACAGTCTTACTGACTTCTTCCCTCGTCAAAATTGATCATGACAAAAAGTCAAATGTACTTTTATAATTTTTTCTCACTTAAAATTTTCAAATCTGAACACTCATCAGAAAGCCTAGTGAAGTAACAAACATATTACAATTCCAGTATTGACAGGAGAAGAAAATCATATCAGAAAAATGTTCCAAGTCCAAAGTAGGTTTGAACCCACAACCCAAGACTTTGAAAGCCAATTGACCATGTCTGCCAATAGGCTTTGGCCAAACATGAAACTTTTAGGAATGCTATCAAATGGATTTCTACTGTTAAAATCTATAGCAGCAAGTTAAACAACTACTGGTACACAAAAATAAAACCAGACCTGGATAAAAACTAAATCTGAAACAATATGATATTAATTGTGAGTTGTTTTACAGATATATGTGTTTTATATAGTTATTGTAACAAGATTTTATTTATTTGACACTGGTCATTAATTACTTGTTTACTTTAGCAGTGACCTCCGTAACTGCACCTTAAACAACATGTTTCATCATACAGAAAACACAACAATAAACAGATACACAGACGTAACTTGTCTGTTAATAGTTCATTTTTTATCCAGATTCCACTGAAGTGTTAACTCTCACATTGGTCAATCAATTAAACCAAGGGGAGTTGGAGACAATTAACCATGACAAAGTAGACATGTGACAGCCCAGGACTTTAAACTAACCTTGACCACACTTTAGTAATATCCTGGACAGTGTCCATCATACTTAAAGCAGTCTCATATGCTTCTACTGACTGATCTGCTCTGTCTTGTAGCTCCAGTAATAAGCTAAAATATAAAGTAGAATGAGTCAATTAACTTTCTGTTATTACAATAAATTATCATTATTAACATGATATAAGATCTTAAAGTTTATTGGTCCAAGTAAAATAGTTAGCTCAATAGACAACAGGCCACATATAGATATATGTTAAATTTCAACCATCATCATCTTTGTCCGACAATTTTATTTAATGGAACAAGACAACACCATTTAACATCTTAGAAAAAACTTATATACACAGAATATATAGGCTAAGATAAGTTATTCAGAATAATATAATTGTGTATCAGTAGTAAGCAAAGGATATAAGCCCAGTAGCATGAATTAGAGTTCCTTTTGTAACAATCCCCCCCTCCATATATTCTATGTAAAATTTTTGAAAAATCATTTTTCACAAAAATGTTTAAAATGGCTTGAATCTGCCAGTTTTAGACTTTTTTTTCAGGCAAAATTAAATTTATAGTGGAGGGTACAAATGGAACTCTTTCCAGTAGAATGTTTGACTTGATGAGGCCAAAGGTTCAACATCCAAAATGTGGATCATACTAATGTTTAGTTCAGTTGCCATAGTGACATCAAAGCCAAGAATTTGCCTAACATTCAGCATTCAGAAGTGTAAATACTCAGCACTAACGGGCAAAAATAACTCATCATTTGATATTTGTCAACTGTATTTATGTAATTGTATATAAATGTAAATGGATAGATTATTCAAGAGGTTTATCATGTCTTATTTTTTCAGCTACTTTTGCTTCCAACATAATGTAGCAGACAATGTGTTGTACATGTACTTCTAAATAGAACAGTTTGAGCTTATCTGTGTACATTTTTGTATTTTTATTTAAAACTTTTATGGTGTCCTTTCTGAATGTGATTATATCATGTACCATAGCAGGAGAACGGTTTGTTCAAATTTAAATTTCTAAAAGTACAATGTAATTTGAAAATTTCAAAATAGAGAAAATAAATAAATAAATAAATAAATAAATAAATAAATAAATAAATAAATAAATAAATAAATCTGTCAATCTGAATTACATGTATGCATAAATTTGACAGCTTAAAATGATTGAAATAACAGACTTGAGAAAAGTAAATTCCAAAAATCCCTGTACAAATTCAAAACAAATTTTGGTATACTTTTATATATAATTTCATCAATGGAACAGAAAACTAGAAGATGTCTATGGTTATTAATGTCTATAAGCATGAGGTGTCCACCATATAAAACTTAAAAATTTTTACAGCACAAAAAGGTGACTAACAAGTGTCATATATAACTGTCTAAAGACAATATTATATATTAATTTATTTTCTGCTTTAGATTATAAAAAATACACATAAATAACAGGGAGAGGGGTAAATTTATTGCTGGTAATAATGGTATAAACAATCTGTTGACAAAACACATGTACAGCTGTATGTAACACACAGCGGATGGCAGGCAGGCAGGGACAGGATACCTCTAGGCTTCACATACCTAGCCGGTCTTTATGTCACAGGTACAGTATTAATTATATAGGTGGTGTCTGCAGCTACTTGACTGTAATCTGTCAACAAGCACCTGCAGGGGATGTAAGCTACTAATGGGAAAATCAAAGCCAGACTTAAGGATAACGGTCAGAGATGACCAAATGGACAGTTAAGGGAAGGGTTATAATATAGTTAGTGTATCATAAAGCCTATAAACTTAATTTCTATCATAATGCCAAAAAAGTGGCATTTATGAAAAATATCTGCCATCTTGTTACTGTGTTAAGGATGACCAGACATTTATGAGTTTTTGTATTATTACATATTCTTATTATAATTAGGGAGGAAATGAGGGTTTTTTTGTCAGGGTTGTGTCATAATGGTTCTAGGTGACTTATATTGGCAGTACAATGTATTGAAAACATAAGTTTATTCAACATCATTTATAATTACATGATATGAAAACAGAAACACCATTGTTTTGATTTGATTTATAACAGTAACAAGTAAATACAAAACATTATTTCAATTCATATTTGATATAAGGATTCTTTTAATGAAAATTTTAATATTAAAAATAATGTTGAACTCTTTTTTAGGGTGGGGTGGGGTGGATTAATCTTTTTAACAATTCTTACATAACAAAAATAAATTTTGTATTACCACTTTCACCTCTCAACAAAATATATTTGTTATGTAGAGATTTTTTCTTTTAATTTTTATTAGTTTTTATATAAGCTCTTAATAGAAAATTCCAGAATACCCATATGTATTAATTTTGTTTTCACAGGTCTGCTATTAAATACTTTATGATAGGCAAAATTAAATTTTGAAAAAACCTAATAAAATATAAACACATAATTTTTTCTTGGCATTATTTCTGTTCTTGAGCGTTAAATTCATAATGTTTTACAATAAATTAATATATGTAAAATTTACACTGTAATAGGTAAAATGAAACTTATTTGGATTTCAATGTAGATTGGATATCTTAAACCACTTATTTTATTTCAATATAACTTACCAGTAATTTAACCATAAGTATAATTTGTCACCCTCCAGATTCGAGGGGTTGATTCCTTCTCTGAAAGGGGGAACCACCACATTAAAAGGCACCTCTTCACCAAGCAAAAAGCTATAATGACAATTATAAACAAATATTTTTTGGTAAATTCTTATGAAATTTAATAGCCACACCTGTAAATGAAAGAAATGATATAGAAAAACTTCTGAACAAAGGGAGATAATCCTAACAGCATGTCCCCACAGTCTCCTTCAGGCAATATAGTGTGTATGAAATTTGTGTGTACAACTTATATGCAAATTGAGTATATTTGTTTCTTGGTAACCTTATGGAGCGAGTGTTTTTGTTGAAATTGTATGGTGTGTGTACACATGTGGGTATGTCGGTGTTGTGGGTGAGAGATTTGGGTGAGTGGGTGTGGGTGTAGGTGGATGGATAGGTGTGATTTTGTGTATTGGACTATGGATATGGGTATGAATGTGTGTGTTAACAGCTGTATGTATTCACATGTGCATATGCAGGTGTACATTATACAGATTACAAATGTTTTTGAGTTTGTAATATATTGTATGTTGATGCTGGTTATAAACCAGGTGTAGGATGTCTGCCTGAGGACACATGTCTAGTGATAAAACCAGCATCAATGACACATTAAACTCTACAACTGACATAACAACATCAAAGACACACATAAAACAACACATGTGTCTTCCTCATTATTACGGTTCCATACACAAACAAATATACACATGTTATAATTCCTAAATCATTACATCCTAACTTTAGTGTTTTAATTATATCCACTACACATAAACTACCAATATCTTTAATATTGTTTGAAACTAAGGTAGGGGATAGGATACATGATGATATAGTTTCTTTTGTGACTGTCAGGTTCATCTACCTTTTGATTTTATATTTTTTGTCATTTAACAGTCCTAACATTACTGATAAGGTACTGGACTTTAAAAACAACAATCAAAGGATTGATTTATATCTACCTAAATCAAGAGTTGTCAGAATAAAAACAACAGCTAGTCTGTATAATAGTATCTAGTCAATCAAATAAGAGGTATCAGAAGAACAGAAAAACTATCCTGTATATGTAGTCCAGCATCACCACTAACTTCAACATCCATGTTCTCAAAAAACTGGTAAAACTGGCTATGCCAAACTTCTTTTTTCAAACTGACAACCTTTTCCATTCTAATAGTCAGTCTGGAAAATGTTCTGATTTTCATGTCAAACACTTCTTTATGTCACTATTACACTTATTTTTTATAAATAAAAATTTAACTAGAACTCTCTCTTCAGAAGCATATACCCTCCAACCCAACTTTGATTTGATCTTGTGACCTTGACCTATACAGACAGACCTACATACTTCCTTACATAAAACTAAATATACATAAGGTACATGATGATCTACAAATGTTTTCTTTTCATTAAATAATGTATTTAATCATTGAACTGTCTAGAAATGATGTTTATAGTGATATGACTTCCATTGCTGTGCAAAGCAAACTGAATAATGTGCGCTAGCGTATTATGATTAGTTTGTTTTGCACAGCAATGGAAGTTATAGGACTATAAACACCATTTCTTGATAGTTCAATGGTTATATTTACATTTCGCAATTTTTGAAAATCTTATTTTTGTTTTTGAATCCTGAAATAAATTTAAAACACTGTCGTGTATGGCATGCAATTCCAATTGCTAGAACAGCCAATAAATGACGTCACGACTATAGGCGTAAGCAAGAGATGAATGACGTCACAATAGCAAATGTAATTATAGTCCTATTACTTTATTTAATCTCAAACAGAGTTTTATACAATCAAATACCATATGTAAATATGGTGTAAATATAAATAAAATCATTAACCAACTGCACAACATTAAACAATGAAAACTGTAGCTGGAAAGTCTCATAGAAAAGGACTCATGTTTACATAAGGGGGATAACTCGACCAAACAGCTAGCTATAGCAAGTTCTAAAAGAAAATTAAACATGTTAAATGAATAGACTGTAATTGAATGTAAGATTTTTTCCTTAAAATGAAATAAAATGAAATAAACATAAGAACATTAAATATGACTTGACTCTAAAACATCAAGGAAATAAAAATAATAGCATGGTAGTAAATTGATTATTTTAATAGTTTTATTCATTTACATTCAATACACATATGCATAAAGCATAATATATTTAGAATTAATTGCATTTAACAAGTAGTTAAATACATAAGAAATCATGCAGGTCATGAAAGAGATTCACATTATAAATCATTTGTGACTGTCATGTTGATCAGTCTGTCCAACATCAAGGATAACTTTTAACTTTCTACAAACTTTGAGTAAGCTAAACACTGAATAGTGACTGGGAACATGACAGTCTCCTTATTTTGTAATTCATCTGATTTTTATCAGATAAGACAATTTTTGAATCAGAGTATCAATATCTGAATGTCTAGGTCTCAGTGGCCTAGAGCACGTTCCTATGGATCACAGCATCTCTCATCACCTTGGTTTTAATCCAACTCAGGAAAGATCCTAATGTGAGAGTTTGTCATTTTGCTTGCCAAAGTGGTTTTCTATGGGAATTCTAATTTTCACTATCCACAAACTAACTGTCTCAATATAAGTGAAAGAAATTTGACTAGGCATAAAACTCCATTACTCTGATCTTTCTCCATGCTGAATGTTTACACATGCAATCGTTAAGTAACTTAACCATGTCAATAATCCAACTGCTAACAAATGAACATGCTGTAATCTTAATTCACTAAAGTGTCGTACAAACTGTAAATATTATTACTATGATGACAACTTTTTTCTAATCACCTCTGCCACAATACATGACATAACAAACATGTATAAAATATTTCCACATAAATTATGTATATCAAGGTCTGTAACATGAAAGAGAAATTTTAAAAAATAAATGTTTAAATTTTAAACTTAACAATAAATCATAAATCATCAATACAGTACAGACCTGTTGAAAGTTAAACATTAAGATAACGAAAAGGAGCCAAAACTCAACTGCTGAGTCATGGCCAAAATATGGATAGCTAGTGGTTTAAATACTGCTGAGAGATAACTTGTAATTGCCTTAATATAGCTGATGAGGGGCCGAAATGAGCACCAATTTGACACTATTCTGTTCGCATAGAGTTAAACTTTAGACAGGCATGTACTGTATGTGTACCATACTGACTTTAATAATCTACGAGTCAATATTTAAATATAAAGACTTGAAAGCTACAAATTTTTTAAATATGTGTGAAAAAGGGTAAAAAAAGAAATAAAATAAACATGCGAGGTGTAATAAATGATTTAATTGTTATATAACACTGAACATACCTGTACAGATAGTTAGGGTCGGTCTGTTGTAAACTTCTCTGTTCTACATCAAATATTGACACCACACACTGCTCTAAACATTCTAATGCTTTATCAGGCTCACCCTAGAAATAGAGAAGATTAAACACCTTTACTTGGGTGGCTTATTTAACTTTCATTTGAATATAAGATAATTTCAACAAAAACTTGTTTGAATGACAATGTAAGTGTAGCTTGCCTGCGAATTAAGTCCAACAAAACTTAATGTCGTTTCTTCAATCTGCATTCTCAAAATCACAAAAGTCGGAACTGATTATCCTTGTCTTCATGATACTTAAGATGAAAGAAAATAGCTAAGCTAAATAATTGAATGAAGTATCAGTAACTGCTAATCTTAAATGTGTGACCATGTTTGCAAATTAATCACTCCTCTCTCTCTCTCTCTCTCTCTATGTGATGTTTTTCTCACCTGGAGTAGTTCAAAATTAGCAGCATAATAATACAGTTGAACACAATGAGGATTGGCAGCATAAGCATCAGCAAACACCTGGAACATATCAAACAAAATCAAACAATGAAGAACACATAACTCGTTGAAACTGTGATTAATACCCAATGTCTTCAGGAAATGCTACCACAGAGGGAATAATAGCCCTCACCCAAATTGTAACCCAACTGAATATAAGCTGAACAAGGGTTATGTTTAGTTGTCGATACACTGCAAGACATTGCAAGACACACAGAACAATAAATCTAAAACAGAGCAGTTTTGTAGTCATGAACATCAATTACTACAGTAAATTTCAGTAAAATGTTATAAGAGACCAACTGGAAAACATTAATGGCAAATAAAATGTGATATGCTTTTTTGGATTACAAAATTGTAGGATTCTGGTTCAAAAATCACTGCTTAAAACAGTTCAAAAAAGTTTTTGTTCAAGTGGAAATACATAAACTTATTTATTGTTTTGTAAAGATTTAATAACTTTATCTCTGATTTACTTCTTTTTTGTAACAATTTTACTAGTAATTACACCAATGTAATTTTCTAGAAAATTTACGTTGAAATACAAAGTTATAATGTCAAATTCTCTATTTACAGTATGAATTGCACATTAAGTGACCTCTGCAGTTTACCAATCCTTTTTAGAGATATCTGTGGGCAAGTTATTTGTCTGACATAAACCATCCTTTACAAAATAACAATTTCAATGTTGATTTGTAGAATACATTAAAACGCAAATACATTATAACAATTAAGAATTTATCCTTGAGGCTTTGATAAAGCATATGTAACATCTCAACTTTTTATGACAATATTTCAAACTAAAATACAACTCGACAAACAGCCACTGCTTGAACTAAGTAATGAACTGTCACTTTAATTACACAAGAAATGCCTTTTCTAATCTCCTTACAAATTAATTTTTTACAACAAAGTCACTATAGACACTGACCACAGAGGTCGGCGGGACATAAAACATGTCAAATTTCACACCTAACCTTTTTTTATAATTTATTTTATTTATGACTTAAGACATGACACATGTTAAAACATATATGATTTCATCATCTTTCATTTCTTTTCTTTATTTTTTATAATTAAAGTGTCTTTGTACTATAAAATCTTGTGTAATACATATGTGTTTTGTTTTTATACTTTCAAATAACAGGTGTATAGATTTCTACCATTCTGCAGCACCTGATCAAAATAAGCCATTGGTAGGTTGGTTTTAAACCACAGTCAAGATTATTTCACTCAAATGAAAATCGTCAATTCAGTGCCAGGGAAAACAATGCTGACCTTCAGCAAAGAGAACAGACATGCCAGGGAAAACAATGCTGACCTGACATGCCAGGGAAAACAATGCTGACCTTCAGCAAAGAGAACAGACATGCCAGGGAAAACAATGCTGACCTTCAGCAAAGAGAACAGACATGCCAGGAAAAACAATGCTGACCTTCAGCAAAGAGAACAGACATGCCAGGAAAAACAATGCTGACCTTCAGCAAAGAGAACAGACATGCCAGGGAAAACAATGCTGACCTTCAGCAAAGAGAACAGACATGCCAGGAAAAACAATGCTGACCTTCAGCAAAGAGAACAGACATGCCAGGGAAAACAATGCTGACCTTCAGCAAAGAGAACAGACATGCCAGGGAAAACAATGCTGACCTTCAGCAAAGAGAACAGACATGCCAGGGAAAACAATGCTGACCTTCAGCAAAGAGAACAGACATGCCAGGGAAAACAATGCTGACCTTCAGCAAAGAGAACAGACATGCCAGGAAAAACAATGCTGACCTTCAGCAAAGAGAACAGACATGCCAGGGAAAACAATGCTGACCTTCAGCAAAGAGAACAGACATGCCAGGAAAAACAATGCTGACCTTCAGCAAAGAGAACAGACATGCCAGGAAAAACAATGCTGACCTTCAGCAAAGAGAACAGACATGCCAGGGAAAACAATGCTGACCTTCAGCAAAGAGAACAGACATGCCAGGAAAAACAATGCTGACCTTCAGCAAAGAGAACAGACATGCCAGGGAAAACAATGCTGACCTTCAGCAAAGAGAACAGACATGCCAGGAAAAACAATGCTGACCTTCAGCAAAGAGAACAGACATGCCAGGGAAAACAATGCTGACCTTCAGCAAAGAGAACAGACATGCCAGGAAAAACAATGCTGACCTTCAGCAAAGAGAACAGACATGCCAGGGAAAACAATGCTGACCTTCAGCAAAGAGAACAGACATGCCAGGAAAAACAATGCTGACCTTCAGCAAAGAGAACAGACATGCCAGGGAAAACAATGCTGACCTTCAGCAAAGAGAACAGACATGCCAGGAAAAACAATGCTGACCTTCAGCAAAGAGAACAGACATGCCAGGAAAAACAATGCTGACCTTCAGCAAAGAGAACAGACATGCCAGGAAAAACAATGCTGACCTTCAGCAAAGAGAACAGACATGCCAGGGAAAACAATGCTGACCTTCAGCAAAGAGAACAGACATGCCAGGAAAAACAATGCTGACCTTCAGCAAAGAGAACAGACATGCCAGGAAAAACAATGCTGACCTTCAGCAAAGAGAACAGACATGCCAGGAAAAACAATGCTGACCTTCAGCAAAGAGAACAGACATGCCAGGGAAAACAATGCTGACCTTCAGCAAAGAGAACAGACATGCCAGGGAAAACAATGCTGACCTTCAGCAAAGAGAACAGACATGCCAGGAAAAACAATGCTGACCTTCAGCAAAGAGAACAGACATGCCAGGAAAAACAATGCTGACCTTCAGCAAAGAGAACAGACATGCCAGGGAAAACAATGCTGACCTTCAGCAAAGAGAACAGACATGCCAGGAAAAACAATGCTGACCTTCAGCAAAGAGAACAGACATGCCAGGAAAAACAATGCTGACCTTCAGCAAAGAGAACAGACATGCCAGGGAAAACAATGCTGACCTTCAGCAAAGAGAACAGACATGCCAGGGAAAACAATGCTGACCTTCAGCAAAGAGAACAGACATGCCAGGAAAAACAATGCTGACCTTCAGCAAAGAGAACAGACATGCCAGGGAAAACAATGCTGACCTTCAGCAAAGAGAACAGACATGCCAGGAAAAACAATGCTGACCTTCAGCAAAGAGAACAGACATGCCAGGGAAAACAATGCTGACCTTCAGCAAAGAGAACAGACAAACTATCTATGCTAGGATCTGAACCAAAAAGAATATGAACTTAGGTGTAAGGCACTATGATTCCTTAACCTTTTCGACATCTAAACATAAAATGAAAAAATATCTAAGTCCTTTAAAATTTGTGTTTAAAGTAAGCTTACCTGTCTTGTTGCTACAGCATCTCCACAAGTAGAATATAAATCTCCGACACAAAGCCAGATATCCACCATAACTGGCCAGGCTAATAATAACTTCCTACACATACTGGCTGCTTCCTCCAACCTTAACAAAACATAAAAGCAATTGGTTAGGGTTAGTATGTTTTTAATTGTTCATGAGAGTAATATACCATGATCAGCTTCTAGGTTTTTAGTGCATAAGTAAATGTATAAAGATTTTTATACTTTTAATATAGGTCAATGTGACCTTGAATAAAAGTCAAGGCCAATCACCATTGCATGCATAGTAACACTTCACTCAATGACAGAAAGTTCAAGGTCATCCAACTCTAATTATGTATATGTTACCCATGGTAACGAATTTTTTTTTCAAAAAAATCTTAGCCCTGTCCACTACATTCATCTGGACAAAACAGATCAGCTTGTCTGTACATATTATCTATCAAAAACTTAAACCAAACACTTGGACACCAACATCCTGAATAACATGAATCCTGATACTCATACCTGGAGTAGGACAAATTGAGAACCTATTTATACTTGTATAGACAAACTTCTTGTTTTACTTTTCTATGAAAAACAATGTAAAACTTACCTATGGTGTAATTTAAGGAGATTAAAACTGTTGAGATATAGAACTAATCCTAGACTAATATCTGTATTATCTGGTTCTATTGGACCTACACAAGTACTAACAGCGGTCCATAATAACTCTACTAATGCATCAACACTATCTGATGATAATTCTGGTTTAGAATCCCAGGCTATCATAATTTTTTCCTGTCAATAAAAAACACTTACATTTTTGAAGCTAAAACACAAAATTGCAATAAGCACAGAGATTTATCAGAAAACATTGTAACCCCCTTGCTCATCTACTTCATCAAAAATCTTTATAACAAAAAATTTAAAATTGGATGAAGATCTTCACCATGAAACTTCTTGGAGGAAAGTAAATTTAATTCTATCTCTTATGCTTAAGAAAACTGTCATCTGAGTTTTTATCAAAATAAAATCTCTACTTATCTATGGGAGATGGGAGAAAAATCCAACGGAGCACTTTAGCATTTTGAGTGTAAAGAGATGGATTTCTTAAATGTAGGTCAAGTTAGGAATGTAGTGGAGAAATGGTGTTTAACGTCCAGTCAAGATTTTATCACTTATATTAAGATGGTCAGTTCTGGGATGTTGGAGGAAACCGGAGTGCTCAGAGAAAACAACAAGTTCTTTAACAAGTGAACTCAAAAACTTTGTAACACTAGGATCTGTCTTTAGCAGAATTTGAACTAAGTTCTTGAGAGGTCTGTGCTTCAGACCACTTTGCCACCAAGGCCTCTGGTTATATAAGAAATCTCTTAAGAGAGGTCCATATTTAATATAAATCTGACCTTATTGACAATTTTTCCTGAATACTGGTTGACTGGATCATACAGAGATTCTGGAAGCTGTTTAAATTCCTTAAGGTTTATATAGGACAACCATAGAACACATTTATCTGGCACACACATACACTGATGTAACCACTCACTCTGATCCTTGTTCATCACCAACTCCTGTAAAATATACACACAATAGTAAATATATGTGCCTACATTGCTTGCTTACTGTAATACATTGCATCAATTTTTTTTCAATCATTTAAAACAAAATTATTTTATCAAACTTGGAATAAATTTAAACAAGAGCTTTAGCCATTATCAGACAGACCTTGGATATCCCCGCCTTCAACCAAACACAACAAGCAATAAACAACACACATTTGAATTAGGGCTAAAAATGCACATACACATCTATATACTAGTATTTCCATGAACAGTTACATGTAATTTGAGATGAATCACTGCAATAACATTGGAAGAGTGGCTGATATGGAAAGATGGACAATAGCCACAATACTGGTTCCAATACTCTATGCCTTTACCAGCTTCCTTTAAACATATAGAATCTTTGTGATATATTCAACACAATATATTTTAATAAAAAAAAAATAAAAAAAAGTCATCGTCTCAGTACAGGGCTGTCTGTGCATGCATGTGTGTCAATCCAACCTAATTTTTGGAGCTACCGCGATTGCTGATTTTAAGGTGCGTTATTAGACAACGATGTTTATTGCTTGCATGTGTATTAGGTGAATTCTAACTAAGACTAAGTCGTTTACTGCTTTTCCAATCTACCGCAATATGCTGTTATTATGAATATGCGTTACAGTCCACGATGCTTGATATTGCACGTCCGCCATATTGTTTACTGACATTCGTGAATTTTCGCATTTGGAAGATACACAAATTATAATAGAATTATCGCGAGAGGATCAAAATAGGAATTCAGGTATTACGAATCAGGATATAACGGGAACAGCTTGACGAGGTTCCAATATATTTATGTGAAATGAAAGATATTAATGCCTAACTTTTATTAAAATAAAATTTGATCGCGCGCGTGTCTGCATTTATTAATAAAGAAAATTACGCAGCGCAAAGTAGGTAATTTTCAACACCCCGCATGGAACCTCTTTGATAACAAACCGTCACCCTTGACCGACACTCGTTATGGCTTCCGTAATCAACACACCACATGTTGAAAGAAAGTTCTGATGATTCTGACTGGGAAACCAAAGAAATAGATACGCGACACCCGACTACTTAAGTCCACAGGTATATACTGATTAATAAACAATCACAACATTATTAGATCTTAATACTGTTGTATATAGGTGACAGGTATACACGTGGTAAGGACAATATACTTACTGAACAGTGAAGTCAGGCCGACAGACAGACTAGCGATAGTTTACTTTTGTCCGACTGATAATTGATTTGTCCGTTTAATATTCCAGTTGTAAAATTGAAAATGTTCGAAAAACCAAAAACGTCCGACTGGTGATTTTTCACGTCGGTCAAAATAAATTTCTGTCAGACATGTCTGGCAAATATGACCGTTTCCGGACCCCTGTTATAGATGTAGTTGGTCAATGTTTAATACAATAACGCTTATTTTTTATTCTTAAATGCATTTATGGAACCCTAGCTGTATGTTGAATGTTTGAGTGCTGTCTACTAGCACTACAATCATAACACTGGATACCATTTTATCATTACACCCAGTGTTTTATAATCAGTGGCCTCAATATGTGTTAGTCTTTTCTTATACTGTTTGCTTGTTTTGTTTGTGTGCTGTTGTTTGTTCTAGCTATTGCTAAGGTAACACATTTTATTAGCTATTAAAAAAGTAACACATTTATATCTATAAATTGCTTTCTTCTATTTGTACAGGTGAATGAAAGAAGAAATTTTGACCAACAAGAATCATCTGTGGTAACCATCTAAATTTGAAGTAAAAACTGTTCTTCCAAGTCTGGTTAAAATTTTCTCATGAACTACTGACCGTCAAGCTTTGTCATTGTTCTGAAACTTTGTTTAGATAATTTTTGTTAATTTGCTTCCTTATTTGAAGACCAATTAAAGGTAAGAATGTGAAATAATTAAACAGCAATATACAGAAGATGGGACATGGAAAAAGACTCAAATTTTTTGGGGGTTAAAACCCCTTTTCCTTGGCACAATAGACAACCTAGCACACGCCCAAGTCTTATAGATTTTGTAAATAGGCCAGTGTTTGTTATCAAAACATCCAAAATCAACCATTTTGTCACAATGTCAGGAGTTTTATAATCTTTTTCATATTGTTTACTTGTTTTGTTTGTTTGTTGTTTTGTATTCTTGTTTGTATTAGCTATTACCAAGGTAACACATTTTATTTGCTATCGCCATGGTATTTTTCTATTTGTACAGGTGAATGAAGGAAGAAATTTTGACCAACAAGAATCCTCTGTGGTAACCATCTAAATTTGAAGTAAAAACTGTTCTTCCAAGTTTTGGTTAAAATTTTCTCATGAACTACTGACCGACAAGCTTTCTCATTGTTCTGAAACTTTGTTTAGATAATTTTTGTTAATTTGCTTCCTTATTTGAAGACCAATTAAAGGTTAAAAGATGAAATAATTAACCGGCAATATACAGAAGATGGGACATGGAAAAAGACTAAAAATTTTAAGGGGTTGAAACCCCACTTCCTTGGCACAATAGACAACCTAGCACACGCCCAAGTCTTATAGATTTTGTAAATAGACCAGTGTTTGCTATCAAAATATCCAAATCAAGTAGAACCTTAACTTATGATAGTTATATCACTGTAGAAGAATTACACACAGAAGGACATTTAACATACCTTGTTTAACCAACCTTCAGTTGTCAATACAATACCAGTGGTATTTAATTGTTATTGTTAGTGATTACGCAAAACAGCAGAAAATGATCGGTACTTTTCCAATCAATTAAATATTACATAAAAACTGGTTAATAATTTCTTAAATCATTCATTTTAATTAGCCCTTGTACAGGACAAAATCAAAGGGTGTCAGGTGACAGGATTTAATATCCGTGTAGTCACACAATCCCTGGTAGAATCTGATAATTTCACTTATAACCATTTCGTTTTTCTTCACAACTCTCAATTAAATCATTAGCAATGAAACGTAAGAGCATGTCAAGTATGAAACTGATCTCGCATTCAAATTTGAAAATTAAAAAAAAATGGATTTTTTAAGCTAACTTTAGACTATATATTGCATGTAGAAATAAATTAATTATTTTTAGTCTGTGAAACCTGTAATTAAATCATTAACTTGGTTTAAAAAATTTAAATACGTATAAATTAGGGAGTGTCAATTTACTGGCATAAATCATCCATATATTATGATTTATGCTGAAATTATGAAACTAGCCTCAAATTTTGACAAGAAAAAAAATTACAATTAAATTCAAACTTAATGCCTTTTTTTAATTAACTATAATCTTAGCTACTGTCTCGGTTTCTTGTCTGATTTTGGAAAAAAAAAACTTATAAAAATTAGTTTTAAGTATTGTTTATGTAATACATGTACCAATCATAATATATAATAAAATGACACTTGATGACATCTGATCACAATTTTTGTATGTTGACAGAGATCTTAAATTAAGTAATGTGTTGTTAATTTTTAAATGAAATTTTCTTAATTTTGAGTAACATGCTGAAAATTACTAAAAGTGCAAAACATAAATTCTTGACACTGAATATTGTTTGTAGAATTATTCAACTGATAACCAACATATTTTTAAACAATTAAACAATTTTTTTGGTTACATATTATCATGATCTGCGGTGTTGATTTGCTATGATTAAGCAATATATTTTGACTCCTTATGCATAGGTTCAAATCACACTCAGTTAAATTTTAATGTGAGAAAATTTATCAGTCTGGATGTTATATATCAGTAGTTTTCTCGAGGGTTTCCTCTACCATTTCTGAATGACACCCTCAATAAAGAAGAAAGACTTGAATGAGGGCTTAAAACTCAAAAACACAATTGTCAAATCCATTACTTAACTCCTTTTTTTTTTACTATGTTGAAATAAACTTAACTCATTTCTACCGTTTGTTCAGTTAAATTCGATGTTATGGAGGGATTTGGCAATAAATTGAGGGAGGCATATAAAGAAAATATTATAGAAATGGATATTGCGATTTGAAATTAGTGTGGCAAAGAGCAAGGTGGCAAAGTTATAGACAGGTTTTACTGCACATGCATTATACAAAGGAACCATGCATTTATCAATGCATATAGTTTTCATTAAGAATTTAAAGTGTAACCACAAATCTCATGGAAGAATGACTTGACTCCATAAACAACTATAAAACTGAAGGTTTTAACAAAAACAAATGCAAACTGCACCGATAAATTCGTTTTCAGATCATTAATTTTGTTTTTGTCATTTTTAGTTTATCTTTATTTCAAATTTATTATTCCAAATGAAAACTTTATTTGTTTAAAAAGTTTCAGTAAAATTCCTTCCCAAAAATGGAATGCAACAACTACACAATAATTAAAACTGTAATGCAGAATACACATATAGTCAAATAGTTTATACATATTAGGAAGCTTTATTTGCTTGAGTGGAGTCTTTCACTTAAATGGAGATGGCCAGTTTATGGATAGTGGAGGAAACTGGAGTGCCCGGAGAAAACCACCAACCTTTGGCAAACAAAATGTTAAACTTTCTCACACTAGGATCTGCCTCTGCCTGAGAGAGAATTAAACCAAGGTGGCGAGAGACACTTTAATACGTCATCACATATAAATTTTATCACTGTCGATCAGTGTAATGAAGATAATGTTTTAATGTAGGCAATATATCCTGTCTACTTATATGTTTTTAAGTGCCAGCACTATAAGTGATCAAATGTGCAGTAAAAGACAAATAAATCATCAAAAAAAAAAAAAAAAAAACAACAACCATGCATTCAAATTTCCAATACAGCATTTAGTACAATAAGCTCTGTAAGCCTCCTCTAAATTTTTGATAAAAAAATATTCTCATAATTTGATGTCAGATGAATGTTGCAAGTAAATTCTATGAATTAGGATCCCCTGCCAACAGGTTCTTTTTTGTGAATTGCACTTATGTTCAAAGGGCAATAACTCCCAGGAAAATGAGCAAACCAACTCAGGTTAACCATATGTGCATCTCCTATCAATGTTGATGCTTTGCACCAAGTGTCACAAAATAGTGCTTCATAGTTTTGGGGAATTTGCATAGGCAATAATTTCGGACGGATGGACAGAAGGATGGAATGAAGAAACGATGGACAGACAGACGTAAACTCGAATTTAATAATATCCCCCTCTTTCTTTGAAAGGTGGGGGATTAATAGAATCTATCATGAGTATCCATGTAGGATAGGGAAATCTCACCCGAGGGGTTGAATATTTCAGTCAGAGACGAGGCTTGCCGGGTCTCTGACAGAAATATTTAACCCCGAGGATGAGATTTCCCTATCCTACATGGATAAACTCATGATTGATTCTTTTTCTTCCATTTTGATGACAATTTTTGGCTTGACGTATCAGTCACGTCGACATCAACGCCATCTTTGTAAATCTAACTTTGTTATTTAACGTTTTACATAAAAATAAATATGACCATCAGACAGAATGTACCTGATTTTGGTTTATACAAAATGTATAAACTAGAAAACAAAGCCATTTATTCTAATCTCCCAAAATAAACATTTGAAACGCAGTGAAAATATCTAAATTTTGGAGACTTGGGTGTCATTTTCCCGCAAGACGACGTCATGTCTCCATGATATGACATCATTCAATTGTCCTTTGATTGTGGCATCACTGAAAGCCGCACGAGGAGGTGAAGATAAGCACGTGGAGGTGAAGATAAAAATTTCTTCCATCGTTTCTTCAAGCGGAAATCTCTATCTCAAACAGAGGAAGATGGGGGATAAATATTACCTAATCTCCTATATAAATGGTAATAAAGCATTTCAGCTGTTTTTATGGGTTTTTTAAATTCCTCTAGATAGGCATGAAACAGTTCATGATCTCTTTCATAGCAGAACACACTGGTCATCCTAAGCATACTAGACAACAGTGTAATCAATGACCATATGAAGATATGTTGACAGGAAATCAAATATTTTGTTGGAAATTTCAAAATATGACCAGTAACAAACATCCTTGGCCAACAGTTCCATTGGTTATCTCCGATACCTTGTGACAATAGATTTGTCTATTCTTAAAACACCCAAGGAATAGCTGTATATTATTATTTACTTAAAACAAGTAAATTCAGTGAATTAGGATCCCCTGCCAGAGTGTTTTTTTGGGTAATAACTCCAAGGAAAATGAGCAAACTAACTTTGGTTAAACATTTGCTCATCTCCTATCAATGTTGATGCTTTGCACCAAGTTTCATGAAATATATGAATTGCTTCATAATTTTGGATAATTAGAGCAGACAAGAATTTTGGACGGATGAAAGGAAGGACAGACAGACAGATGGAAACTCAAATTTAATATCCCCCTCTTTCTTCAAAAGGCAGGGGATAAATATGAACATATATGAATATGTGATGTCATTTGATGCAGTTTCTAACTGTTCAAATTGTTCCTTTATACAGAAATCACATGATTAGACTTACAGATCCTTTTCAGACATCAAACAAATCAAGTTTTAAGACAATCTAATCACTGAATACATACAAATGCTATACAATCTAACTAAAACATGGTTCCCACAATTGATTTCATTCAGAACTCTATAACAATTCCCTGACAACAATTTATTTTTCAATGAAATTCTAATGCACTTCAAAACAAGAATGTTGCTGGGTGAAGCAAATTACACCCAGTTACATTTTTGCCATGAAACTGTTAGTAATGAGGGCAATTATGACAATGTATATGGGACATAAAATATGTAAGTATGTGAGAAAGAGAAACAATAACTATGGCCCAAGTCCAAAATATGTTCTGTTCTGTTCAGTAACATGGATGCAGTTTGCCAGACAAAAAAAAAACCTAATCGAAAATTTCAAATGGACACAACTCTTGAGAAAGAAATTTAAAATTTCATGACAATTTCCTGACATTTCCTTAATTTTTTTTCAAATCCCCTGACAATTCCCTGACCTTGAAAAAAATACCTTATTTTCCCTGACATGTGGGAACCATGAGACAGTTTGGAAGATGAAATCTACATTAAAACAACAATACAACACAACACAACATATTAATTAAGTTGCTTGCAGAATAAACAACAACAGGTAATAAACAAAACAGTGTTGTTTGTATAAACATACAAGCCTGGTGAAAATCCAAATTCCAGTACATGTGTTCTGTAAAAATTTAAAATTATAAAAATAAAGATGAACTTTTGATTGTTCTGGATTTATTGGGTGGTAATTTAAGTTGGACACATGCAAATATTTCATGAATGGCAAAATTCTTAATTATGTGTTGAGTAAACAATTGTGATATTTATCAATAATTATCAGTATAGGAAAACAACATTGACCTGTCTGTTTGACCTTTCATTAGGAATGTTCATTTAGGAGGGTCCACCCAATAAATGGATACCGTTGAAATTTACAGTTAATACATACACACATTAACCATGATTAGTGTTCACATCATAAAGACGAAGTTTACACGTGTGATCCCTATTCTTAAATCAACTCGTCCATAATGAATATTTAAATCAAAGGTTAAGCGGGCAGGTCAATGTTGTTTGCCTATACCAATAATTATCAGTAAAGATTAAAGAAGGAACAACTTTTTTCTACTAGCCAACCATATAAATTAAGCATATTTCTTAAATTAATACAGTCCAACCTGCCTTAAGGCCACCTCTATATAAGAACCACCTTGTTCTAAAGGTCAGAAGAATTTTATTCCAATTGTTCTTTATTCATATTATTTGCACCTGTATATAAAGACCACCTGCTCATAAAGGCAACTTTTACTAGTTCCCTTTGATGGCTTTTATAGACAGGTTTGACTATACATCTGCAGTAAATGAAAAAACATAATTTATTCTTACCTGTAGAAACTTGAGAGCAGTTTTGTATCTTCCTGACCATATATACAGAGATGTTTTATAGAGAACTATTTCTGTTATCCTGTGGGATACAACTTCTGGGGGCGTGTCTTTATCAGACTGGAGATACAGGAAAATGTTATCACAGATTTCAAGCTTCTTAATACACGAAATTGAGGCATCTAAATACTGAAAATAAACAAAATATACATGTTATTGTCTTAAAGTATAAAAATAAACCTATACTATTCATTTAATCAATTTGGTAATAATAAAATTGTGAAAAAGAAACATTGCTGTAAAACAGTATAAACATGAAATCAAGAATGACTTTGATTTATATATCTCCCTGTTCTGACACAACTTAATAGCAAGCAACCACACATTTAATCATTTTCCTATGATAACCAACCTGTCTATATATGTTGTAATTTTTGCATTCTGTAATGCATGTGTAATGCTGAATAATTAAATTATTCCCTCTTGATATACCTACCTGCCACCAGGTGTCATAGTTTTGAGCATACTGTAATGCTGACTTATCACCCCATGATTTACGTACCTGCCACCAGATGTCGTAGTTTTGAGCATACTGTAATGCTGTTTCACATAATTCAATGAGATCAGATGAGTCTTTATGTTTTGTGTAGAAGGTTAGATAGGTCTGCCATAGTTCTGCACTGTTACGGTTAGCTTCCAGACCTCGTGCTAATACATTCAAGGCATAATCTAATGCTGTTTCTGGAGAACTGAAAGAAAAAATCGAATACAGTGCTCCCTCGATATACCGCCCCCCGTTATAACGCCAGCCTCGTATACCGCCATGTTACTTCTTAGAACGGATTTCCCTCCTATATTTTGCACCCGTTATAATGCCAAATTCGCATATCGCCATCCGCCACACATGTAGTAGAACGGATCGTTATTTATGAATAATATTACCCCTGATAACACTGCCAAATGAATGTTGTTCATATGTGATAAATTGATTGATAGAATTTAATAAAATGATCTTGACATATAGCCTGTATTGTAACTGTGACTGTGTCGTATTCTTCTTCCGGTTTTCGATCTGTATACTATAGTGTATTAAGTCATTTCCGGCAAATAAATAAAACCACATGTCATGAAGTTGCGAGTATCAGCAACCGCTTATTTTCTGTACATATTTCATTAAAAAAGGTAATATTTTAATAATGCATGTATTTGTTTTAATTATTGCTAATAAAAATCGGCAAAGAAATGATTGAGGAGTAGCGACACGAGCACAGTTTTTTGTTTTCTTTACCTAATTTATCGTTATGGGGTCTGAATGCACATGTGCAGATAGTTGTAGTTGATCTGGAATCTGTGAAGTTCGGGATGTTTTGCCTGAATTCGATATAACGCCACCCCCGTTATACCGCCAAAATCCGTCTGAACCAAAGGTGGCGTTATATCGAGGGAGCACTGTACATGTATACAATGTATATAAAACCTATCTGTAACTTAAAATTATCATTTCCGAACATTTATTTTACTACATGTAACATTATCAATCAAAAACTGAAGATGCGGTAATGGATATGAATACCTATATATATGATACAGATGAAGTTCTCAACCAAAGGCATTGTGGCTCCTTAACAAGGGAATAGTCATCACAATGATAGTAGAGTGCACCATTTACTTGCGTCCATGTTTTTCCATCAACATTCTGAACACAAAATTATAAAGGTTAAAGTGTATTCACACATCTAATTGATATTTATGCACCATTAAGTGACAAACACCACAAGTCAAAATGTTTCATAAATTCAAATACATTTAGTTTTGATTTGGTGTAAATGCTTTACTCTATGAACTGTTTAATTTTTAAGATGATTTACCTATTTGGTTCATACAACTTTCTATAAGCCAGCCTTATCCACAACTCTATATCATCAGTGTTCTGAAGAACACTAGACTCTAAATCCTGAACACTAGTAGAATCTGTAACAAAATAACGAGTGTCCTGTTCTCCTATCACATTGTCTGTGTCCTGTACTGCTATCGGCTTACTCCACTCTGAAAATATAATATATTATAATCTGTGTTAAAATCAATATCCAAACAATATGTGTTTGCATACAACAGACATTTATTTATCCGAGTCAAAAAAGCTCAATTAGCAATTAATTAAAATATTTGAGAATTTCCTCTATCATTAAATTCTTGGAAAAACAGGTGATATATATATGAAGTGAACTTCTACAGAGATGTCAAATTACAAAGCATGAAATGCAATGAATATTTTACTGATTTTTTGTTGTTGTTTTTTTTTTGCTATCTATAGTAATCAAATAATTTTTATATCAACCAGGTATGTTTCACACAAAATTTCATTCAAAATGCCTAGTTGAGCTAAAACATTAGTAGCAATGAAAAAGCCTTGCTTAAGGAGTGGAATGGAGTAATGGAAGTTTTATTACCTAGTAAAAATTCTGTTACATGTTTATTGAGGTGGTCAGTTTAGGGATAGTGGCTGAAACTGTGGTGTTCTGAGAAAATCACTTACCTTTGGCAAGCGAACAGACAACTTTAATCACACTAGGATCTGCCCAGTGAGAGATTCTATTACAACCTTGGCAGCGAGTGGTGCTATGATTCACAACCACTGGGACATTGAGCCTTGCTTAGAACTCCAATTACAGAAAAAGATTCTATCACGTAATTAATTTACCTATTTTGTCAAACACATCAGCATCACTGTTTAAATCTTTATCTACATTTTTCTGTTTTTCAGACTGGGCCACTCTCCATTTTCTGGCTTGTAGGAACATCATATGAGGTTTTACTGAAAAAGAAATATCACAAAATTTATACATATTTATTATGCAATATCATCATTTGGATACAATCCTTCAACCTGTAACAGAATAAGTTAAATATAAAGTATGTCCAAAGCCTATTCAAACATTACTGGGCTGGTCCTTATCCCAGTTTTAGTAGGCAGGAAGTGATAGAGAATACATAACTACCCCTTGAACAGTTTTCAGAGATTATTTTTCAATCTTGAAATCTATTTGGATGATCAGCATTATACCTGATCCCAGCTAGTGCTAGCATACTTCTTTTCCCAGTGTTTCAGTTTTGTATACAGTTTAATATACAGGTGTTCAGGAAAGTTTCAAAATATTTAATTATTTCCAATTTTCCACTCAAAATACAACTCAACTTGCAAGGCTAGGGGACTGTTGTCACTTGCCTTAGGATACCCTTAGTTTATTGAAAATTTTACAAAGACAAATAAGATGAACATCTCCAATCAAACCTCAGATGATTATCTATTTGGTTTATATAATTACCTATCATTTTGGTCCTTAAAACCATTTTAGTACTTTTTTTAATTATTTGAAAAGAAATTTACATGCTAAAGAAACAACCTTCATAGAACCATCAGATTGGTTCTTGGTGTTAGTTAATAGAAACTCTAATGCTGTTAACTGTTCCAACACTGTCCTATCTGGACATCACTGATCAAGTATCTAGACTATCTTACCATGTTTACTCTGTTCAGACACCTGGCTGGCTGTTAATAAATTCAGTTGGTCACTAGTTAAACTTCCCTTATGTTGTTTCATTACACTGCTAACATAGTTACCTGAAATTAAAATCAAATTTTATTTAATACTTTATCTATGATATATGTCTGTGGAACTACCAGTACATGTCATAAATATATATACATTGTAGCTTAATTAAATCATTTTAAAGGATGACAGATGGGACCAAATATATAGTAATGATTTTTGACTAGTCTGTGATTGTGAAGAAAATGGTCTCTGTAGTTGTGTGGTCTGAAGCACCAGATTATGGGTCAAGGTGCTTTCTACTGCCTAGGTTAGAGTCCCTTGCATTGTAAAATCATATTAGAATGTTTGTCAGTTTACTTGCCAAAGTTCAGCAGTACTGTGGTGTATTCCATTTTTCCAGACTGACAACTAGAAATTTAAGATATCCAAGATGGAGATAATGAGATTCAATTACAGTTGAATCTGGTTAACTCAAATTTCCGGAAAAGTTTAACTTTTTAAAAAGTCAGAAATCAGTATCAGTTGCTGTTTTACAAAAATAAGTTTGGTTATCTCAAACTTGGATATCTTGAATTTTCGGATAAGTCAAACAATTTTTAGGTCTCCTGAATAAAAACTCAAAGAAAATAGTGTTTGTAAACTTGAACTAAAATCTTACAGTCCTATGAGAATCTGATATTCAACTCTAAATAAATGTAAAGTTATAATCACCAATAGTTTTAGTAAACTGGTCTTTCCTGGTTTCTCTAGGTATACCAGCCATGGAGGGATAATACGATATTATATCTTGTAATATTTCTTCTTCTGTCATTTTATAATGGGATTCATGTTGCCTGTAAGTATAATTCAATAAACAAATCATGAGCGTATTATTTTTTACTATCTATATGATACAAGTTATTATATGTCTTAGTAATTTCCAGAGATAACATGGCACATTGATTCGGGTTGTTGACTCACAATTCAAGGTTCAAGGGGTCAAATCCTATTAATGGAGATGTATGGCAGAGTAGTTCAGGTTGCAAACTCACAATTCACACCACAAACCTAACATTTGATTAAAATCCTATGATTCCCTCTTTTCGTTCGTTTTCTCATAAAATCACATTTCTTCTTTTTCTCTATTTTTTTTTTTTTTTTTTAGTTTGACACCCCGTCAAGAATTTTTCAATTATATTGAAGTGAACAGTTCAGGATTGGTGAAGAAAACTGGAGTGCCCAGAGAAAACCTCCATCCAATGAGACATTGAGATCCATAAACATGCACTTTTGACCACTTGGACACCAAGGACCCTTCTTTCTCTCTTGCTCTCTCACTCCATTTTATCTTTGCTCTTTCAACTATCAATAGATTTTGGTTAATATTTTTTCGAAGTTTTTTTAGATTCCAAGATGAGTTAGATCTTACTCTGATGTTGTGGAAAATTTTCATTAATGATTTTTGAGAATAAGCCTTTTTTAAATAATGGTTTGTAACAAAATTAGATGATTTTCATAAATGAAAGTGTATATAAAATATATCCTGTATAATATGTTTTAATGAAAGTGCTCATTTACCATTTTTGAAAATATGTCTCTATAAAATTTATGGTTTGTAAGAAAATTAGATATTATTTATAAATGAAAGTGTACATAAAATATATCTTGTATAATATGTATTTAATATTCTTAGACAAGGAATTAAAATATTTAAAAATAACCTCTCAGATAAAAATCAAAGAATATTACAACATTATTAAGTGATGTTATCTACAGGAGATAAAGACTATTAGACGTCTAATTTTAGTACTTAACAAAGTTAAAATTTTACAGGTGA
The DNA here is from genome assembly GCA_021292105.1 of Anadara kagoshimensis. NCBI lineage: Eukaryota > Metazoa > Mollusca > Bivalvia > Arcoida > Arcidae > Anadara > Anadara kagoshimensis. Next base: position 64,937,859 of record CM037865.1, on the reverse strand, counting down.
TAAAGGTATAAATATCATTATTACAACATGAAATCCGACACTGCAACCAAATAATAAAACATGCAATGTATGATGCAGGTGAGAGAGTTTAGCCTTTCATTATTTAATCTGTGTATTACCAGATCTATTGTTAAATATTACCACAAATACATGAAGACAGGCCTTATACCTGCATCTATCATATCAGGTGTTACATGTTAATATCAGGTATTACAGGTAAATATCGTAAAGGTAATAAACCATTCTGACCACCTAAAATCAGGATATTGTACACCGACAACAATACCTGAATCCGAGAGATATATCTGTGACCTTTGACCTGACAATATGCTAATTAAGGGTGACCCTGTAATACAACCTCGTCTTGGGTGGATTATTGTTATATATGTTTTTAATTAAATGCTTACATAAGTAACTTTTAATTTAACAACATTATAATAACCTTGGATGATTGTAATCATGGACATTTTGTCTACTGTCCCTAACATAATTTTTGTTCTTTCCAGCAGTATATAACTTTATAAGAATATTTTCTCCACCTCAATATCAATTTCAAAAGGTGGTATTGAAAATAATTGTATTTATTTTAAAAATAAAATTTCTAATGTTAAAGTATTTTTTTTTATAATTAGATGACAAAGATTTTGGTTCATATGAACTTATGTTTAATGATACAAAAGCATCTTACAAAGATTTTGATATTTGATACTCAATGAAGAAGAAATACATGACAAAACAAGAGTTAATAGTCTAAGAAATGATGAATACATAATTCAGTTTCAGTCCACTGAACTGCATTGACTTAAAATGTAAGCGATGCATTTTTACAAAATACAAATTGTCAAAATTGCATCAAGAGAAAACAGAATTGACATGCACAAAGATGTACATGTATAAATATTGAATGGATGGCTTGTTGTGATGGGTGAACAACAGATTAACATACATGGATGAATCGATGGATGAATCGATGGATGAATGGATGGATGGATGGATGGACAAACTATAGCTTAGCATGGATAGATGTATGGATTGATATCACATAGGCAAACAACAGACTAACATGGATGGATAAATAGATGATATAAACTGATATAGGCACTGTGCTGAGTGACATTAATAATTCTATCCGAGGCCTGAACATATTCCTTAGATGGGGCAGTATTTTATCATTTCTGTCAAAATTCAATTTTGTATATTTTTAAGAAAATGTAACAGAAAGTAAATGACATTTAGAACTGTTGTTACTATAACAACTACAGAATAAATGAAATATTTCAAGTGAAATGAGATCTTACATACTTGTAATGTAGTATAAATATCTAAGTCTGCTTAGATTTTAAATTTATACTTAAACCTGAGTTTATGGTTTTAAATTGCAATACTACATTCTGTAGGAAATGCAACTTCCTATCAGGTGTTAAGTATACTGAAGAAAATTCAAACCACAAACAATATAAATGATGAAAGAAATTTATCAGATTGTTTTACTTATTTTTTCACTTACTGTTCTTGTGTGATAAAGTGTGTATTCAATATGAAATTTATTAAATTGAACCATGAAATTATTTAGCATGTTTAATAAAATTTATATACAGTTGACTCTCGTTATCTCAAACTCGACGGGGAAATGCAAAAAGTTCGACTTATCCGGAATTCGAGATAACCGATGTTAAAAATGGCAACAAAAGGGAAGTAACTCGTACATGTCTACCGGAAGTCGCTTCCGGTTTTATCTGTATATTGCCGTTTTCTACTATATCGTATGTATTCAAACATGATGTATAAATTTTGTTTAATGATTTTTTTTAATTACTCAAATCTGTCAATAACTAATTGCGCTATTGTTATTAGCCGAAAAATAGCGGAGTCCGCTTTGGTCTCCATACCAGTTTCGCTTTGTGTACTTTAATCACCCCAAGCTTCCGGTTGTATTGAGTAATGTTCACATCACACGCTTTCGGCAGCCATGTTCAGCTTGGCAGTAATTATAACACCTGCTAATCTCCTTGATGGTTAAATTGCTTATGCAAGGAATAATAATTAAGGGCTTAAGGAAATTGGGAGGTCAGTGCAATGTTGTAATTTTAAAATCAACAAGAGGCCGACAGTCAAATATTTTATGTATGTCGCAATGTGTTTTTTCTACCAAAAAATCTGTAGGCATTGACAAATTTGATTTTCCAAAATTTTTTGTTCGAGTTAACAAATTTAATTCTCCTAAATTTTTTGTTCAAGTTAACAAATTTAATTTTCCTAAATTTTTTGTTTGAGTTAACGAGTGTAATTTTCCTAGGATTTTCATTCAAGGGGACGAAAATATTGTTCGACATATCCGATAATTCGAGATATCCCAGTTCAAGATAACCGGAGTGATTTTGGTTTAATAAAGAAAACTCTGTTCAGACTTTTTAAAAAAGTTCGAGATATCCGGTAGTTCGAGATAACCGAGTTCGAGATAACGAGATTCAACTGTATATATAAATACACACAGAAACAACATAGAACTATATGTGTATCACAGGACTTATATTTTTTTCTGAAGCAAAACTTGTATAAAGTTCTTCAATCAATTAATAATCTGCATTTTATATGGTACATTTTTCTAGCTGTATCATTATATTCTATGATAAAACGATGCAGGAGTCCATTCTGAGTACCACTATGTGGTGCCTATTCCAATCAAATCACTATACACTGCCACAAATATGGCCATAAATAACTCACGACATGTTTTGGAAAGCCATAGCTAAAAGACACAAAACTTATAAAGTACAACTGAATAACTTACCCTTTACAATCTTCATCATGACAGGTGCCCTGTAGATCAAACTTACAAAATATCTTATGAGGGTTGATCTTATTGGAAAATGTTGGAGATGATATTGTCAAATTTTCCTTTGTACGAAAGTATGGACTGAATCTGAAAGCAGAAAATTTTGACATCAATTTGTTGAATCATTTGAACAATGCAAGTACAATTTTTAACAGTAATTCTGTTCATAGACTGTTTTCATTATGATACCACTTTTAGACAATTAATTAAAACAAGTACTATGAAACCAGTGATGTCATCATTACTGAATGGAATATTATGTCACAGTGAAGATAATTTCAGTTCTAGTCAAGAAATGCTAATTTATATTTAACTTATAATTCTTCTAAACAGAAACGACAAGAAATCTGTGACCTACTGCTCGCTTAGCACACCCCCGCTTTTAACTTAACCATGGACGGAAATCTAGAGAAATAAATTAAGTTGGTAAACAGGAGATAGATGTCAAGCAGAATTGAAATCGGTATTTGCAGCATGTGACCTCATACTGAACTCGCATACAAAATTTCGAGTGGATTTGTTTAGTACCGTAGTTGCTGAGAAAACTGTTATGAAATTTTTTGTTTTGGACCGACGGGTGGACAGACAGAGGTAAACCAGTATACCCCTTCTTCTTGTGTTACATAGCATTAACAGATATCTGTGTGCCCAGTAATAACTTAACATCAGATTTCTGTGTCATAACTTGATGATCATGGTACCCAACAGAAATACATATGTTGCCACTGTTCTTTCATCCTGTCAGGATAATAAAGAGGACTGCTATTGATAAAGTCATTATCTATAGTGACTTGTCTTCATTTTTGTAATTCTGTACCCCTCCTTCTAACCCTTTCACCCCTTCCTATCCCCTATATCAATTACCTGTAAGATTTAAATCTGAGTAATGAACTTCTATATACAAATGGAAGACTAGATGAAGTGCCTGTGTCTGAATGGGACTTGAGTTTATCTTTGTATGGCTGTAGAGAGGCCACAGATATCTGAAAATAAATAACAAGAATGATAAAGATTAAAACAAAAATACACAAATATAGGAAAACACTTAAGTACATGTATTAACTTGTTAAATCATTATAAATTTAATGTATATTTCCACTGATAAACTATTCATTTTGTCTAGATGGAAAGAATTATACTGAATTTATGGATCAGTCTTTAAGTTTACATTAACTACTACAGTACAATGACCACAGATTGTAAAACAAGTAATGTGATTAAAGGGACATAACTCTTGTAGTAATACATTCAGATTTATTAGCTCTGCTGGTATAGGTTGTTCACAATCTGATAGCAATTTTTAAAATGAGACTACTTTAATATAAGGTCTATGACAAAAAATAAAGCATGAATATGTGTATATGGTTATACACTCTTATTACATGTTCATGAAGTTTGGACTCACTTACTCCTGTTTATAAACATTGCTTTTAAATTGTGAATGACCTTTAAAACTGACTGCATATTTTGTCAAAAGTAACCCTGATACTGCCTGTCTAAACAACACCTAATTCACTTCAATGTGATGACAAAAGGGTTTTCTAACAACAACAATACATGTAAATTTGTACCTCATTATTCTTTGGTAATAATATTGCATGATCCATGATACAACTACTTATATTTTTCTTCTGGGTATTTAGGAATGTTTCAAAATTCTCATCCTGTAAAAATAATAAAACATTTGCAATAACCACTTTTTTAAAATCGACTACATACTTGTATAGATTTCTGTTAAGTATGATAATGATTGCATAAGATCAATATAAAAAGATGTCTTTTTTTTGTTCCCACCCCCACCCCAATTTCATGATTTCCATTGTAATTTTACCTAATAATTATATGGGTAAATTCACACTATACATAAGTGTATACAGAGGATCCATTTTCATTTATAAGTGAGAGAATTAAAAAGAAGCTAAACCATGTTTACCTTGAAATATTTTATTCTACTACATATCTAGGTTTACACGAAGTTAATATCATTAGTAGCCAAATTTACAAAATTTGCAAAAAATATAGACCTTTCAAAGTAATTTTTCATAAATTTGCTAAAATAAGTTATTGTTCGAAATAATTTCTCAGAAATTAGCAGCCAATGGCAATTTTGGTAACCAGGAATGGAAACATAAACTTCTATCACAACATGAGAATGGAAGATTTTTATTAAATTATCTTTTTGTGAGTGCTTTCTTGACTTAAACAATAATTAATTGCTTAATCATGAATCGAGGTAATGAACTGTGGGGAAATAATCAATTATAAAATGGTAAATGGTAATTGGCTATTTATTGGACATTGTCAAAATTTTCATGACACAAAAGTTTTTGCACACTGTGAAAGAAATCTGTCAAGAAATAAATTTGATTTACAAATGATATGACCTACCCTTAGTTTGCATAGCTTGCTCCACTGTTGTTTATTCTGTATTTTGATAGTTTCAGCATTAGACTTTTCCACTACATCCTTCAAATTTTGATCATGTTCACTACCATTTACAGATCTATTAACCTCCTCAGAATTGGAGAATATCGGCTTCATACTGGTACTAATGTCTAACAAAGATCGCCTACGTTTACTCGGTTTTACTTCCGACTTCTCGTTCATATCTGTTGTGTCGATTTCAATTTTCTCCAGACGTGGTATTTCACTCTTGGTTTTCTTTGAAATCTGATTTTGTTTTCTTTGTAACTCTTTCTTTTCTTGTGCTAATTTTAATTGTTGTATTTTCTTCTCATATTCCATTGCTAGTACTTGTAGTCTTTCTTTCTCCGCTGTGATATTTTCTGCTGATGGTTTCTTCTCCACATTCTTCTTTATTTGTTCAACAGTGGCTGTGTTTCGGTTTTCTTTACCTTTGGCTATTTTCTTTACTGCATTCTAGAAAAGAAAAACATTTTCAGTAGAACAGTAAAACTTTCTTTAAAGACTATATCTATATATCTGGTAATCAAATCCCGTATTTTACAGTCCCTTTGCTTCAGATTTTAAGTCCACATTTTTTAGGTCCCAGGGTTTGTTTTTATAAATAAAACATCTGGTTTTTATAATGAAGCTTTCATTCTACAGTGTTTAATGTTTTAATGGTAAAAAGTAGCATTGGTTTTTCTTACCAAAAGAATAGCTTTCCTTCAATCAATTTCACCCACAAGATATTGGTAATGTTTCAGAATGAAGCTATGATCATGTATTTTACCTCATTAAACACAGTAACTGTGAGATCAGGTACTTGTTTTTTATCAGATGATTTTACTGCTACTATAGTTCTTGGTTTATAACTATCTCCATATAATTTCTGTCCATTCTCTATTGCTGTTTTCTCTAATTCCTGGAATTTTGCCGTTTTCTGCTGTATTCTATCTCTTAACATTCTTGCCTAATTGTCAGAAAGTAAAGATAGCAAAATACAATTTCTTCTGTTACAAATAAAAATTTTCTATACATATATGAAAAGATATACAAAATACAAAAATATATTGTAGGAAAGGAAACCAGCACCACTAAGGTACAAGTTGTGGTTAATAAGTAGATATCTTTTGGTATTCAACAGAGTTCCATAAGTCAATTATAAATATAAGTCGTACCATTATTTATCCTCAGTGTTGAGCGCCATACTTTATTTGATTAAAAAAAAAAAATACAAAAAATACAAAAATGTACATTAAATGGGCATTTTATATGTCATATTATTTTCCACTAAAATATTCATTGTGTCATCAGAGAGAACATGAGAACTAAAATTACCTAAATCAGACTGACTGCAAATACTCCTGGTATTTACTTTGACATGGAAAATATGGAGCAGATGTTGGGACAGATGGCCAGACAGACAGGGATTCCTACATATTCCTCTCTAAACTTTGTGGCAGGTATAATGAAACAAGTACATGCTTGTTTTATAACTACATAGGAGTTGATATAAGTACTTACTTGTTTTCTGACTACATAGGAGTTGATATAAGTACTTACTTGTTTTCTGACTACATCAAACTGTTCTTTATTTGCTGTGTATATTTTTTCTGCTGCCTCTAGCTGTTCCTTCAACTTGACAACATTCTGTGCTGAATTATCCACAGCTTTCTTATACTTCCCTGCCTTACCTAGTAGCCCCTTAAATATAGCCTGCTCCTTTATTATAGTTGTCCTGTAATTTAACAAAGGATTTTTTCATATAACAAACCTCTTGAGAATTACAGTCCTACTTAGGAGTCCCTTAAACACTGTATAATGATAAAATTTCAGCAAAAATAAGACCTCAGCAAAATACAGTCTTAATACATATACATGAGTAAGGTGTTCTAGATTCACGGCTGACTGTCAAAATAAAACAATGCAAATACATCAAATATCATTAAACAGCTTAAATTTTGTTCAACAAAAATAAAACATTATATAGTATATTGACTGTACTTTTGAAAATAAGACATAATTCTCAATACACGAAACTAAACACACAAATAAATTTAAGAAGATCTGTTAATGTAGATGGCTAAGGCAATGGAACAACAATAAAATCTCAACTCTCTATTCATATTAAATCTCAACTCTCTATCCATATTAAGGTTGATATAATTCTTATCTTATTTCTATATTTTATTGACTGTTCCTTAACTTATGTTCTTCTAAAAAGTTACTTCATTCAAAATCAGATGCCAGTTAGTTTTATCAATTTTTAACCTTTATTAGCAAGTGGGTGGTTAACTTCAATTTGATTTTTCATTCATATCATTAAAACTATTTATTGAACTTGTTAATTGTAAGGTTTTTTATACCTTTGTTTAATTAATTCTTCTTCAAATTTTTTAACTTTCTCTCTAAGTTCTACCTCTGGATCAATTTTCTTTGTTTGTTGGCTCATTGAAGCTTCCTGATTTACCTGAAATAATAAAATATTCCATCTTTCACAACAGAAAATATGTATTTTATAAAGTCATAACTCAAAACATTCTATAATGTTCTTAAGTGACCAGTTCAAGCACCATCTAGGTTTCTCCAATTTCATATGCTTTGTAACCAAATTTCCAAAATTTGTGAAAATATAGTCCTTTTTACAGTATTTTTTCACATATTTGCTCAAATAAGTCACTATTTGAAATAATTTCTCAGTAATTAATAGCTAGTGGCAATTCCAGGTACTAGGAATGAAAACATTCACTGTATAGATAAATAAAATATTGAACAGAATCGGAGCCTTACAATTTACCTGCAGTAAGATGTCTAAAAACAAAATGAAAAGTAATAGTCTGATCATTGAACACAACAAAGAATTACTGTGTTGTTTCATCAATGACTTTCTCACAGACATATTGTGTAATTACTCACCTGTACAGATTTTCTAGCCTCTTTCAGGAAAAGATCAAGGCCACCAAGGAGATTAAATGGGTCATTTTTAGTGGGTTCTTCTTTTTCCTCCTCCTCATCTGAAGAGTCTTCAGCAAGGTTAATAACTACAGGCTTCTGAACAGGATATTGCTGGAAGGAAAAAAATTTCAAACTATGAATCAATTCATTGGTGTAAATGTACAAACAACAGATATGAGAGGAATGGCATAGCTCAACTTCATATCAAGTCTATAAACTTTAGCTCAAAATATATATGCCAACACTGAAGCTCACAATGTAAACACAACATAAGGGCCTTCTATGCCCTGTACAAGTTTTGTTTATAATATCACATATAGGTCTTCATGAACAGATTCACAGAACTAACTGTATATCAGAATGCTAATTATTCTTATTTATTTGTGTAGGTGAAAATTAGTAATCAGTAAAATATAACAGATTTACTGTTTTAGCTAAGTCTACCTGGTTAATGTTGCACCTGAATGAGACACCAGAATCATGATTTAGGTTCTAATGACACTTTAGGGTGCATGGGAATATAAGAATCCATTATGAGTATCCATGTAGGATAGGGAAATCTCACCCGAGGGGTTGAACATTTCAGTCAGAGACGAGGCTTGCCGAGTCTCTGACCAGAAATGTTCAACCCCTCGGGTGAGATTTCCCTATCCTACATGGATCCACTTATAATGGATTATTTTTCTTCCATTTTAGTGCCAATATTTGGCTTCAGGTACGATGAACATAGACATCGACGCCATGTTTGTAAAATCTAACTTTGTAATTCGACATTTTACTTTAAAAAAAATATGACCATTGGATAGATCATACCGGATTTTGGTTTATACAAAATGTGTAAACTACAAAACAAAGTGGTTCATTAAAAAATCCAATATTTATCATTTGAAACGCACTCAAAATTTCTAAATTGTGAAGAATTGGATGTCATTTTCCCGCAAAATGACGTCATGTTCTCCATATGATGACGTCATGTAATTGTCTTTTGATTGTGACGTCACTAAAGGTCACGTGGTCATGTGAGATACGCGTATCTCACATAGGGAAAACCCCTATCTTACATGAGCAGATATGGAAGAAAGCATGTTTCTGAGACAATGGCAGTACATGATACATATTTTAAGTTGTACAATTTGAATTCTTTAATTCTTTAAAGGTTTATGCAACAGATAAGTATTTCTATTGGGTATAAAATATTTCCAAAAACTGCCATTTTTATGAGGAAATACCAAATTTAATGCCAAAATCAAAATATTTGTAAACACATAATGTATACCTGGTTATATTTATTTATGTGGTGGAAATTTTTGCTATTTTTGCAGATTGTAAAAAATCTTGAAAATACATCTTTTGCAAATTAAGATAAGACCTTGTTATCCAAACAAGAATGTTAAAATTGCAAAAATAAACCCTCATAAAATACCAACAATACAATTTCGTAAAAATTTCCACTTGCGAAAAAAGCCAGGTTTACGGTATAAAGGTGTTAACACCTGCAACATTGGAGGAAACCAAAGTACCAACACAAACCTTTGGCAATAGAACTGAAATGTTGTCTAACACTAAAATCTACTTAAGAGGATTCTGAAAGTAGATAGTGTTTAACTCAAAATTCACACATATAAGCCTTACTTACCATCATCTGAGGGACTGGCGTATGTTTTTTACGATTTACTTGTTGAGGTTTAGATTGTTTTACAGCAGGTATGGGTGATTGACCTCTAGAAGAAGACACTGGTGAAGAAGCAGCACTTGATTTGTCCTGTAAATAGGAAATTAATTGCAAAAATCAACATATTTTTGTATAACATTAAAAATACACCCAAGAGAAGTGACAGTATTTTATTACATTTTTGTTAGTAATTTTTTTTTTACATTTTAGTTTAAGTTTAACACTGATTTACTTAGTTCAACAGATTCAAGTATAATAGATATGTTTCATATTTAAGTTATCTGGCATAAATAGGAAATAAAATCTCAAAAACTATTTAAAATGGAAGACCTACAGTATACAATGTAGTTTTTTCTTTGATCAAATTTTATCATTTATTATGATCTAGTAAAAAAGAGTAAAACCCAAGCAGTGAAAGCAATCCAATGTTTTCAATTAATTATGTATAACCAGCTTTTAATTTATTCCAATAAGAATCAAATTATCTTTATATTTTTCATCTAAATTAACATGTTTCCATTACACTTTTAATTTCCAAGTATAAAGCACTGCAATGTTTACAACTTAATTAGATAAAGTAGATTAGTAAAGTAACTGTGTCCTTCTACTATTATCAATCATAATCAAATTTTAATGATCTATATTTATATAAACACAGAGGTAAGAGCAATTTATTAGAGATAAAACAATTTAACACAGGTATGCAGTTTGCAGTGATTGATTTTACCTCCTCTTTAATTTTTTCTAGTCTTTCTTTCTCCTTTTTCTTTGATTGCATAGATTTAAGTAGATGTTCTCTTAACAATGCTGCCTCATCTCCTTCTTCCTCTGGATTATTATCTTCCCCTGATGATGGGGGAGGGTGGTTATCCTCCTCAGGTGGTGGGAGAGGTGGTGGTGGTGGTGGCACTAGTATAAGTGACATCAATGCTGGTATAACCCGACCTTCATCTGGTGGTGGTTCAGATGGAAGTGGTGGTGGTGACTGTGAGGGTAATGGCGGAGGCGATGGAGGTGGTAGTGGGGGAGGGGATGGTGGTTTCTCTGCTGGTAATGGTGGTGGTTGTGGTACAAGATTATCTGGAGGAAGTGGAGGAGGTAGTAAAGGAACTGGATGGTACATTGGATACATAAGTGTGTTGTCCATCATCATGACATCAGTATTCTGGTAAGGGTATACCCCCGGGTCCATCAGACTGGCAGTTTCTGAACCACCTGGCATTCCCTACATAGATATAAAATAAATACAATGAGTAATATAACATATCTACATAATAAATTTATTTTCAGTTATATTGTCACGACTTTATCTAAAACCGGGCAATACAAATTCTCTTTACATTATGTTTTAAAAGAGCAATAAGATGGAAAAGAAACTCAAACAAAATTTATAAAGAATTTAGCTAATAAAATATCATCTTAATTGAATTTAATTTTTCTTTTCTTTTTGTCTTTTTTGTGGAAATTTTGGAACTTTCATCTTTTATAGAGGGGTGGAAATGAATCATTCAAAAGACAAACATAAGCTATTACTTCATCGAACCATAAAATCAAAAAAGGTTTTACTCACCAGTAATGGCTCTTGTTGCATAAGGTGAAAAAATTCTGGATCATAAGGCACTTCCTCATCTAATCCACCAATGTTCTCTAGTGTAACAACTACAGTATTCAAATCAAAACAATGCTTATTATAGATATAATTTTTTATATTACTTTTTAGCCAATTAACATGCAATGTGATAATTGATTCAGTTAGACAACATATGTATGTATTGAACTAACAAAAATTATATCAAAGCGGAATGTCAGTATTATCAAAATGACATATCTTGGTAAGAGTTCTCTCTCATATTAATTAAGATATTAAGATTGGCACTAAGAGTCATCTTTTTGGAGTTAATATTCAAGGGGGACACTTTGCATGATTTCATGTAAGTTAAACTTAACAATCAGTAAATTATAACAAGATTTACTGTTTTAACTAAGTCTACCTGTTTGATGTTGCACCTGAATGAGACACCAGAATCATAATTTAGGTTCTGATGACACTTTAGAGTGCATGGACAACACTATAATTTTGTGTCTGATGACTAATTTTTAAATACATGTACAATGACAAATAATAACAGTTTGGGTCAATTATAACTTAAAGTTATACTGTACATGTACATGGCATTCACGAAAAAAGTTATTTGAGCTATCAAAGTTATGTTAAAGGGACACTGAAGTCTAGCCAATTTGACCAAAATATGAAAATTTATGTTAAATTATTATTATATTGAAAATTTCACCTTTTTATTCGCCGAAATAAAAAAGATATAGAAGTTTAAAAAATCAAAATTCGTAACCTCAGGCCATTTTGGAACTCTTCAATCGGGAGGTACGAAAACAAGTTGTGACGTCATGTGTGAACAACCACTCTTCCTAACTACTGTTTATATATACTGAAGTGTCGCATCTTACGAGTTGTTACTTATCCATATTATTAGAAATGGCGCATTATCTTTTTGATTTTGAGTCAGAATATTAGGGAACTGAAAGTAAACCAGAGAATTTATTCAAATCGGATTCATGCGAAGTTATAGATAATGATCATCGTTTGTAGGTTTGGGACATATAATGAAACTGCCGAGCAATGAACACTGAGAGGGAATGCATTTGCTGCACAGAAATCGTACAGATCAAAGACAAAATTAAAAATTGCAATTTATTTAAAAATGTATAATCGACAGCTTTGACCTTGAGATCGTGCATTTCAACCAAGAAGTTTTGCGATTAGCAACGATTACAAGAAACAACATAAGACGAGGAGACATTACACCATGGCCAGTCATGAAAAAAAAAACATTTACGGTTGATGAGAATAAAGTTTTTATTATTATTATTATTATTATTATAGTCACCTGTAATTAAACCCTCAATATTGACTGACTAGTTGTATATCGGAGTGTACCCAATCCACTTAACTAACACTTCCTGTATATTTACCAACCCTTTAACTGCAACAGTAGTTGTGTTTTTACACACCTTATTTTAAGATGTTGATAATCTCGTAATTCATAAATATCTATAATTTTTAGAGAATTTTTAAAAACATCATTTTTCACAATAATTATTTCAGACTTTTACTTATATTTATTTATAATAAATACGTATATAGAATAAATAAATAAATAAATAGGTCCTTCCAGAAAATGATGTTAATATGCATTAAAATAATATTAATGATGATAATAATTATATATGAAAAAAGAATAACAAGCATTTGTAAATCAGAAGAGGGGATAGCTACTTTTGATGTACTAACAGGAAAGGGGGAAATGCAGCTGCTACACCGGGACTCGAGCCCGGGAGCTTCCTAATACTAGCGGGACGTTCTACCGATTGAGCTACACGGACCGCCAAATTCCTCCCATCTTTTTTCTATTCAACTCCCTTGAATCGAAACCAGCGGGTTCCACCCCTGGGACCAACTTGTTGGTCAGCCAATGCCCAGGGTCGGATGATTCCCCAAATGTAACAGCGGCGTAACCGAACTCGAACCTGGGACCTTCACAATACATGTACTAACATACGCTCTACCGATTGGGCCACCTGACCACCTATTGAGCCCTTTCCGCCACACAATTGTTATGAGCCAAGAATTTAATTTCACTTTTTTATTTTAATTTTTAATGCGTTTCGTCATCAGATCACCTACTGGTTACACAATAAACAGGAGAGTTATTTCATCCTGTGTATAGTTTGGAAAATAAGAGATGCGTTTCTTTCAGAAGTTATAAGTTGTAATTGTTTCCCAATTTCTTTATATATGTGTACCATTGAAACCGGGAAATAAGCTGTCCTTTTAAATCTAATGAAAATTGGACAATACATTCTCTTTAGTTTATACATGTATTAATTATTTGTAGTTACATTTAAGTATCTTCACATCTCACAATAATTTCACTTATATCAAGATGTCACCAGTCATGTCAATAATTATAACTTGGATTGTATTATATATCTCAAGATTATTTTATTTATATCAAGATGACGCTAGCTATAATTATTGCTTGAATTGTATAATCCATGTCCTGATAATTCCATTTATATCTGAATATGTTATAACTTGTAAGGCAAAATCGTAGTCAAGATAATTTCATTTATATCAAGATGTGAAACAGACGAAGTAGCAGAAATTATGAAATGATATGGTGAACACAAACAGCAGTATAACATAGTAAATAATATACCGTGGATATTGTACTTTATTTTAGTTTTTTTAAGAGATTTTCATGAAATTTGCAGCCAAGTCTACTTAAAAACGTCATTGTATGGAAATTCATTTAAAAGTAAATTTATACAATTTTAAAGGACGGGCCTGTACGGACTCTCGCCGTCAGCATTCAAATTTGTCCTGAACTAGATCACACTGTTACAGACATAATTTTTCTTCGCATCAATGACATGAGAAGCAGGGGGGGGGGGGATTAATTATTTTTTTTAGAGTTTTTGATGTTTAAAATTGAACTTACGAATAGGAATATTTCAATAATTTAAATCATTTTAATTTCATACCGCCAGTCACGACAGTCGACCCATCAATTTATACATTCGTAAATCAATATTGAAATATTTAATATTTTTTAATGCATCTTTCCAAAATTCCAAATCAATTATACTAACATTTAATATGGGATATCGTGAAGACTTTATCACTTAATTTATTTACACCTATCAATCTTCAGATCTATGTTGTATATTGTAAGGTAGATCTACCTCTTGATTACCGGCGATGGAATGTCTAATAAACAGGATCTAAAGGTACTGTAGGTTACTGATAATCTCTTAATTACCTGTATGCGAGAAAGGGATGTAAATTCTACTTTTAAGAAATTGGGATCTTATTGATTTATCGTGAAAAAATAAAAGAATATTTTATCATTTTAGGTTAGTTGATGCATAGATCATTGTGCACATGATTTAGCCAATATTGGTCATTATTAAATTTAAAATAAGTCTAAATAGAGACAAATTCTAAGTTATCATAATTTTTTAATTATTTTTACAATCAACGGTCGCACACAAAACCATATTTAAACAATATTTTTAACAACTTTTACACTATACTGTAACCACACTATTGATAGCATGGCGAGGTTTGTTCACACATGACGTCACAGCGTGTTCTTCTCACCTCCAACACAGAAGAGCTGTGGCGATGATTGTCGGCAATTTTCAAATAGCGAAATATATATCTTAATGGAATAATTTTTTATTTTTTTGAATTTTATTATTAATATTGTACTTATAACTATCGATTTTGGTCATAATCCCCTAGACTTCAGTGTCCCTTTAACTAATAGCAATTCTATTAGGGAAGATATGGACAGAGGGAAAATGGTATTCCATTACATTATTTAGAGGTCAGATACAGCACTCAGCAAAGGAAGGACAGAAAAAATGGTAACACCCATTTGAAATTCTTCTTGTTCTACTAAGTTTGTTGCTGATACCAGTTTTCATCCTTAGGCCAGACTATTATTATCTAGCTTTTCCATTCAATTCAATTTTTATTTCTGTAAGTAACTTATTAGAATAGATAGAATATCATGGACTTTAGTAATCCAAATTCACAGTTCGACATTTTCTGAGAAATAGAATAGTGGGTTAAATTCTCTTGAATGACTTCAATCCAAATTTCAATTTATTTTGAAGACAATACCTTTTGCAACAGTCAAATATTTACTCTTTCATCTAGATTTTCATTTCTACTATAAGGTATGAAGCTAATTTGTACTCATAAACAGACAATGAATGTTTTTAACGGAAACCAAAGTTGTATTTTTTCGAATTATTTATGACTTGTTGTGTGAAATCAATTTTTTTAAAAATAACATTTTTTGAGTGTAGATAGATAAGCAGTTTATAAATCATTATACAATGTATATCAGATTTTTAATTTTAGCTTAGCCTACCTGGTTTATGTTGCACCTGAATGAGACACCAGAATCATGATTTAGGTTCTAATGACACTTTAGGGTGCATAAACAGTTCTATAACTTTATAGTCATACATGTACAATGTTTTTTTTTAAAAATAGCCAATTTTAAAGTTCTTTCTCTTGATGCCTTACATATTAAGAACACAACATATGCAAGATTGAGTAGTGTGTGCCAAATCAGTTATAAACATTATCTGGGTCCCTGTATATAAATGTGGGTGTGCATCAGTCACTTAGAACCAGAATGCTCTAAATTCATATGAATAGAGTAGGGTGGGTGTATTAAGCCTTTATCTTCTTTCACTTGCTATGAGGTGGTCAGTTTAATAATATTGGTGGAAACCAGAGAAAAACAACAAGCTTAGACAACTAAACTGACTTCACACTAGGGTCTATCTGAGAAATGAATTTATAGTTAAGAGTTGCTGTCATCTGTAAACACTTGTTTTAGACCATTTGCCCCTTTCCACATAATGACGGTTTTAATTTGAATTCACCTATAAAATGTCAAACAACTAATTCACACCCAAATCAAAATTAATTCATTAATACCATAATGGTCATTAAAGAATGATAGGGTTATCTGACAATTTTTAAGAAACGTTTAATATTTATAAAAGCAAGATATTTTTATAGAATGCCATCTATGAAGAAACTCTCTTTGGTAATCTTCAGTATACTTCTTGTATGAAAAACTCAGAAAGGAATAAAATCCTGGTGATTTTACTCGTTTTCAAGTCTACAAGTTAATGTTGCACCTGAATGAGACATTAATACCATAGGTAGGGTTTTAATGACACTTAAAAGTGCACATGTATTACCTCAAACACAAAAACAACTGTTATTTAGTATTTGGAAGGTTTTAACAATAAAGATGGGATATAACAGTTCAGAATGGTAAAGACAGAAACATACAAAACCAAATGGAAGAATGTCATTAATTGTTTTAGACCAATTACAAAACAACATTGTACTCAACTTCTATATATAAGAGACATCAACTCAAGTTAACCTGAATACTATTTTTTATATATACCATTAGTCACGTCATTAATATCATGTGTTTATACTCTATGAGATTTATGTCTTAACACTACTTACCAGGAGACCCTGATTCACTATCAATGTCCATCTCCACTTCTTCATAGTTATCTTGTAATGTTGGAGTTTTCTCCCTTGGCTTGCTGGGACCACTGTTCTGTTTTTTGTCTGATGGTGACTGTAATTTAAATATTTTACACTCATAAAAACTCTCTTAATGTTATAAAACAGAAAGGAATTTTTATACACATATTCAAATAAGAGAAGAACCCAATTACATTGTATTCTTGTATTCATTTTCAAATCATATTCACATTATTGTATGTGTAATTTCAAAGTACTAAAAATTAAACATATACGTTTTTGCAAACAAAAATCTGATAAATATATAATTTTTATTTCAAACAAAATATGAAGTCTGCAAACACTGCAGGTTTTTTAATTTAATAATCTACAATAGGACAGTATGACAATTTACATGAATTTCTACAAGAGTGGAGTGATAGTGTTTCATGCCTCATTCAAGATCTTTCACTTAGATTAAATTGGTCAGTTCTTGGATGGCAGAAAAAATTAGTGTGCCTGTAGAAAACCAAAGACCTTCAGCAAGTGTATAGACAAACAAGAATCTATCTAAGTGTGATTTGATCTTAAGCATCAAGAGGTGCCTGTGATACATAAACATGCACTTTAAACCACTCATATAGCGAGAAAATTTTATACTTGTATGACACAATATTCAATTACCTTGTCCAATGAACTTTTATCTTTTGATAATCCAAAATTACTTAACAACCTAGATAACTGTTCTTTAGGATCGTCTAATGCTAATATCTTCTCTATTTCCTGGGTTATTTGTTTCATTTCTTCTTTCTTTCTCCTATATTCTTCCTCTTCCCTCCTTCTTTCTTCCTCTCTTTTTTGTCTATTTATTTTCTCAGATCTTCTCACACCACCACCGCCACTATTCCTACGAGGTCTATTACCCTCTGATGAACGCCTCCTATCCTCCATACTTCCAGAATTCCCTGATAAATATGCATGAACATTTTTAAATATACACACAAAACTTTGGATAGGAAATGTACTGGGTATGTAAAACTGCATTGACAATTTTGAGGAAAGAGTAAATATCATTACACTTATATTGAGACATTATCAAGAGGAAAGAAAATGAAAAGATACATTGTTTATCTAAGATCTCATCTGATGGACCCAGAAATCACATCAAATTTTCTTTCAAATGTGTAAAACATTTCTCTTTCTACCCAATGACTAACATGAGACAACAGGCTTGAAATTCTACATGTTTGATGTTTAATACATTAATCCAAATAAAACTTTTGTTCACAATGTCCATTTTCAAGACTTAGTGGTTCCGGACTAGTAGACTTTCATTTGGGAATATTGGTATAGAGAAAAACATAAAAATAAGCCATAGGACTTCAAAATACATGAATTGTGGCCATAAGTAAGGAGGGAAAGTTATCCAGGGGCATTATTACAAGGCTGTACAGAGGTGATAAGTGAGAAGGTAAAGTTATTAACATATCAAGGGTCATTATAACAAGGTTTTACTGCATCTTACTTTTGTTTCTTGGCGTTCTAGTGTTTCTAGTTTTTCTATTCATCTGGTTATGTTTTCCTGTTGATTTGGGAGGAGGAGGATGGTTTTCCACACTTTCCACGCTTTCTGTTTCCTCTTTAGCAGCTTCACGTTTCCCCAGAGTGGATTCCAGAGCAATTCTACGTAACTCTAATTCATCTATATCATCATCATCCTCTTCATCTCCAGCACCTTG
The DNA here is from genome assembly GCA_021292105.1 of Anadara kagoshimensis. Lineage (NCBI taxonomy): Eukaryota > Metazoa > Mollusca > Bivalvia > Arcoida > Arcidae > Anadara > Anadara kagoshimensis. The sequence continues at coordinate 64,919,161 of CM037865.1, read as the reverse complement.
TGATACAGCCTGAAGAAACATTACCGATAATTCAGATTCTATCAGCAAAAACAATTCAAATTACCAGTAGTACCTGGAAAATAGCTTTACATGATGATGATAAAATTTGAATTGGTCTAACATTTGGAGTTTTTAACCAGGGATACCCTCCTTCTTAATTATCTGCAAGTGTCATGTTCATAGTGTATGGTATCTCAACATTTGACACCATATTTTCAAAATAAACAATATATGTAAACCATAAGTACATTATAACATAACAGTTTATACAATCAGTGGGTGAAATACTTAAATATCAAGCAGGTAATAAATCCATAATTTCACATAACACCTAAAAAATAAGTTTTCATGAATAAAATTCTATGAATATTATAACTAAAAATGATGATAGAAACCAATCATAAATACATGTACCTTGAAATTCAGAAATTCTTAACAGCATACATGGAAAACGTGGTACTTCAGTTAATACATGTATTAAAAAGTTTCTGTACACATCAAATTAAAATAACTGAGTCGCCAGAAAATATTGTTTCTGAACACTCATCAATTTTGATGTTGACTTTACACAAGGTACCAGCAATAAAACTCTAAAGTAACTACCGGTAAATACAAACAGCTGTTACATAGCCTCATTCATACATGTTTAATACACATGTGCATAATAAAATGATCCACAATATCAAATGATTTTTTTAACATATATACAGGTTGTTTCATGGTTTGTAAAAAAGTGTAACAATCATTCTAATATATGATCCATGAACAGTAAGTGTATAAATGTAGATACAGTAGTAATTAAATACACAGTAATTAAACAAATTACCAATTACCAAGTCTAGGTTTCCAAAATTCCACAATTTAAAATTTTTTAGTAGCCAAATTTTTTAAATTTTTGAAAATATAGTTAGTCCTTTTCAAAGTATTTTTTTCACAAATTTGCTATAACAGGTTTCTTTTTGAAAGAATTTTACAGAAATTAGTAGCCAGTGGCGATTTTGGCTAGAAAGAATGGAAACATTGCCATGTAAAGACCAAGCTGTAAAACAGACTAAAACATCAAAGATTAAATCTATGTTTTATAATCTACACTTGACAAATATACTTACACTAGTCGACTTCCCAGGTACATCTATACTTTTACTGCCAGAAGACTCTTTACTCTCCACTGTGTCATCCTCTGCTTGTTTCTCTTTGCTACTTGTATTTTGTTCATTTTTCTTACTCAATCTTTTATCTTGTTTTTCCTTTTTGTCTATATCATCTAGTTTCTCTTTAATGCTTTTATAATTTTCTAACAGTTTTTCAAAATCAGATTCATGGTCCTCTGGGTTTTTATGTGTAACTCTACTTGGTCGGAATCTTCTCTTTTCCCAAACTTTAATTTTACTAAGGAAATCTTTCTTACCAAAAATGTTTCACAAAATATATGAATTTGAATTTAACTCAACACCAACAGCTGAACACACTTGGAAGAAGTTTGGCAGTTACGTCAGAACTCTGACACAAGGTTTTAACACACTTGGGACTATGACGTTCAGGTTGGGAGTTTGGGACAAATTTGTAACATACTTGGACAAGGATTTTTAGATACACATAAAGTACTTTGTACAGCGGTAAAAACAAACAATTCAAGAAATGTGAAATCAGCAACAATTGGTAAAATGATTTCTTTATACAGTTTTGACTGTGATAATAAGAATGGTAAAGATTTACTCAAGAACATTTGAAAGTGAATTAACAGTCCATATACTATCACACATATTCAATTTGTATCAACAAATACCCAGGTACCATGTCTATACTAAGTAAAGGACCTCTATAGAGTCCAAGATGAATTTGAAACATCATCAGTATTCAGTGAAACAAAATGAAATTAGATTCAAAAACAAAGATAATGTTTTATAGAGATCTGAAAAATCTTGATGCATAGTTTGATTTTGAAGGGACAGTATTTAAACTGCAGTATCTTTGCTCTCCAATTTATATTAGACACAGTCCATCTAAAGGGAAACATATACATGCATGCACATGAAAAAGAGAAGAAATGAGAACAGTTGTTAACACATTGAACTTGTTTGTTGGATTATGTCAGAGGGTCCCATTGTCATAGATGCTGCCATTTCATCAAAATTATGGACAATTACCCTAAATCAACTTTGAACACGACGTCACATTATTATTTCATTCCATGGCCTATCTGCAAGCCTTGACAGACTCACAATATTCTCATTCTAGTTAGAAAACTTTTAAAATAAATTGCATATTCACATCATTGATGCTTAGTGTTCTGAGCAGATATGGCAGGGATTTATCAGGGTCTTTTGGGAAAAGGCCCTAAACTAAAAATTGGGAAAAACTAGGAAAAACTATTAACTTTTTGCTCATTTTGGGGAAAACTTTGACATCATTTTTGATGCCATTAATGATTAAATCTAATGCTTTTAGTGTATTGAGTTGATTGAAGATTGAGAAAAGCAGCCACAATTATGACCAGACTTCAGCTATGTATCTGGTACGATTTTCTAATTGGGAATTTTTTAAGCCCATTTTGGGAAAAATCAATGTTTTTCCATTGGGAATGGGGCCGAATTTCGGCCCTAAATAGGCCCTTGATAAATCCCTGTATGGTGTACATTCCTTTTCATTGGCATTATTTTCATGGATGTCTGGTTACAACCAATACAGTCTTATATATTATAACCTAGCTTTAATTTTCTGTAATAAAAATGAAAGTGAAAGTAAAATTTTTAAGAAATGCATGTCACTACAACAATTCATTGATGCAAACATTCTAAAAGTTCTTAACCAATCATGAAGGCTGACAGTGATGTCCATACTGTTGGACCATCTTTATGTGAAGTCACACAACAATCTGAACCCAACACTGCTTATGATGAACTAAACAAAGATTTCAGCTCATGTAAACAAATTAAGAAATCTGAAAGTCAGGCTTTGGCATCATCGGACACTAGCTATATTCACATTACAAACACATAAAAGGATACATTTTGCAGGTGTTGGTTGCTTTTGTCTTGGCAAAGGATCGTAAGAACCTTGCCAGATACCGACTCCAGGGCCATATCGGGGAGGTGGGCGGGGATTATTGTGATCCCTGTGCATCATATCAGAAAGTGGACGTTGATGGACCTTAGTGAATGGGGATGGGGGCACTCTTATGCGGTTGTAAGGAAGACCTGGGCCTAAGCCATGGTTGTACTCAAAAGTTGTTTTGACGTTATTGCTGTCATTTTGATTTTGTTCATTTCTATTATGGGAGATTTTGTCGAGTTTTCGCTCGCCATTTCCTTCTCCGTCATCTTCATCTGACAGCTCTCCTTCTTCTTTCAATGAATCATCATTCAGTTCACATTTTTTGACAGTTTCCATTTTTAAATCACGAAATATTACGCCACATTTTAATCTTTGGCCTGATCGTGACAAGCACAATGGCGTCTGATCGGAAGTGTTGAGTATCCGGCTAATCTTGAAAAAGAAAACGGAACAGACCCGGAATTATACTTTCGATCTAGTAATTTAAAATATAGTTATTTAAAAGAAGGTGTAAATTTATTAAAATATTTAATATATCTTAAAATTTTGTAATCAATATAGTCCTTGTGTTGTTGTTGTGTTCATATACTTTTTCAAAGCCTTGCTGAATAATTTCTTTGAGTTGTTCCCCTTTGTACATAACTCTTGATGTCTGATAAGCCCAGTTAAAGAAAGCACTACATGTATATTTTTACTTTCCTTAATGCATTAACTTCTTATACCATCCTGGCCTATTTCAAACTACAATTAATAATCGTCATAATGGGAATAACATGTCTGTTTTGTATATTAACATAGGCCAAGGATACTTACTGTAGTTCCACAAATTCAGTGCACATGGAAAATGTATGAATAAAGTCGTATTTACCAACAAACTCACAAAACATTTGTCAAAACTTAATACAAAATATACTGACCTAATAGGAAAAACTATTTTTCATTCATGAAAAAGTGAACTTAATTCTGTACATAGATCTAGAACAATTTTTGAACTTTTTAACAAAACAACAGATTTGACTACCGGTATGTCAAAATTATCCCTTCTGTACCTTCTTACTCAGAACAACTATAAATGTTATGTCATAATTGGTATATTCATGATGATCACACCTGGAAAAAATCCGAACAACAATGACCTACCTGACCCTTAATGCCCTGATGTAACTTTGAATGAGGCCCAATTGGTGTATAAACTTGAATATATTCAATTTCCAAAATTTTAGCAAAATTTCTCTATGTACAGGAGACAGGAGAACTGAACAATAATGTTTTTAATTAAAAATAAAATTTGGTTAGGTCAGTGCATTTTAAATGCATTTTATTAATAGTTTAATGGAAATATTTTCAATTAAAAGAAATAAATAATAAAAACCATGTGTACTCAATTTATGGAAATAACAGTAGACAACTTATTGAAGCCATTTATGATTTCTTATTTCCATTTTTGTTATGAAAACTATCTGCTATTTATCTACACCAAAACTGAAGATGAAGCAATGATGTGCTTAATAATGAATCTGTTTATTTTTATAATGCTTACTGTAAAACCTTTTGGCAGCTAACAACTGCAGGCTTTGTTAAGATGATGCAGTATACATTTGTATGTTCAGACAAACTGTCTATATGATCTCATTGTAGCACTTGTGTCAGTATTGGAGGTGTACATATAATGCTGGTCTAAGGCTACTACAAGTTTCCTTGGATGTTTGTTCGAAGAACATTGAGTACTCTGTTGTAACAATGTGACTGAAGCAGATGCCATGTGTGTTTGAAGCAATAACTAGCAAAACTTGAGTACAGCATTTTTAAAACATAAGCATTAATCCATGACCAGACACCATCTCAGAAAATCTATCACATGTGCAAATCTATCTTTGCAGGACTTCAGATCTGAAACAACATGTGCTAAGACCTCAAGATCTTTTTGAAACCTATTAAAAACTTTTCTTACAGTTCCTTAATTTATAGAAACACAATGATTTTCTCTGGGTACTTCAGTTTCCTCTACCATTTCAGAACTGACACCATTAATACCAACCCAGGCTTTAGAAATTTGCTCGCAACAATAATCACAGTGTGACTAATGGTGAATCTGACAAGTGGCGAACAACCAGGGGGGGGGGGGGGTTCAATCAGTTGGAACCCTTCCCTTTATTTCATTCCATGATATTATGTGTCACTGGCTAAGATTGCATAAAATTGCACGATTTTATGCTACATTTAATTTTTTTTTTTTTAAAAAACCCGGCTAGGTTGTTCTTCAGCATTAATGAAAATTTGAACCCCTCCTTTCCAAAATTCCTGGGTCTGTCACTGATTCTTATAAGTGTGTTTCTGAGAAATTTGCTACAAGAAGCATTTTAGTAACATAGCATACCATAACCTTGTAAACCAAGGCGCTAGGTATATATAGGTGTATTATATGTGCATGGGAAACATTTTAACTGCCAAACAATTTGATGTAAATTTTATCTGAAAGAACCAGAAAGTTATTTGACAAGCATTTAATCAATGCATTTACTATTTAGTTACAGGGGATCATTTTGTTGTATTAAAATAGGTTTGTCAACCTTTGTAAATGTAAAGTTTATAACCTAACGTAACCTAATAATTTTTTTCACCTAAATTTGTTTAATACTTAAAAGTTAACTGGTACAAAATATATTATATATGAGTTTAAAATTTTATTGTTTTAAATTGAGCTCATAGTATTTTTTTCAGTATACACTAATTATTTACATGTATTGTTTTGTATGTTGTTTAAATCTTTCATCTCCTTGTAGTATGAAATAAAAAAAATGATTTACATTACAAATAAATAAACAGATCCTACAATACCAGGATGATACCCATCAAACTTGTACATGTTTTTTTTATTCTCTAGTTAAATCAATAGAAGAATCACGTCTTTCTATTTTTTCATGCATTGAATCGCAAAAATTTTACCGAGTAACCTTCATGAAATATTTCAAGGATGGAATACTTTAAATAATACATTTTCTTGTAATAGAAATAATGTATTATAAATAAAACAAAGGTTCCTTAAATAAAATTACGTGTGTACACCATATATCATAAACTATAAAGATTTTGTCATTTTTAAGTTTATGGCTTGAAAGATAAATTGTGAAATACATGTACAGTACTGAACTATTGAAAGGTTTAACACTGAGCTAACAATAAAGTAGTCCAAGATGGGGTACCGAACAGTCGTGATATTAAGACAGCTAGTGCCTGAAATTCTGCCCAGACATAGTATATAGCTGATACTAAGAAGATATAGCTAATATTGAGGTGTTAGATGAACTGACGATTTGTCACTAATTCGTTACCTTAGTGTTAAACTTTCGACAGGTCTGTACTGTAGTTCTTAAGTGTTTGGGTATATTAAATTGAAATAAATGGTGAAACTTCATTTAAAAGTCTTATGGTCTGAGAATGGACACAAAAATGAGAATATTTTCACCATTTATTTTTAAATGATTGATGTACCTGTAGGTGTTTTCAGTAAAATAAAGATATTTATGTGCGGAAACAGGAGTCACTCACGACCTTAAATAAAACATAAATATTGAATTAAAATATCATTTGTATTGCTCTTATGAACACATGATATTATCTGTAATTTTAATATGTCACTTAATAATGAAATGAAAATATTACGTAAAACTTGTATAATCAAATGTTTACCACAAATATATATTATATTTCATAAATAGAAACTTTATGCTGATTTGTGGTGATATAAAGTCAGAATAAGTCAAGCATTTATAATTATGATTAATATGATGTGTATCTGCACACGTTTTACAATCATTGTCACAAAGGTATGCATATTTTAAGTGCATATAAATACACAGTCCTTTGAAAGTCGCACATGATTTGACGACAGATAGAATTGTCCTCATTGGTCGTCGCTAGTCTTAGTCTGTCAATATTTTGACGAAACAATACTTATACCTATTATTCAACCACACAGTTCTCAAGGTTGTAATAATTATATATATGTTTTTGGTGTGATAAAGTGAATGAAATTTTGTTTTCCTTACATGCATGTCACAGTGTAGTTTTTGAATTTTAAATTTGAATTTACAGAAGTTTTTCTCTGTCATTTTTGTAAACAATTTTATTTCATTAACACATTTGACATATAACTTGATAGACACTCACTCTTCCAAAGCAAACAGTCTCACTTTCACCATTTAGACATTAACTTATTACACTTGAATTTGTATTTTAACATATTATATTTTTCAAAATTTTTTGGAAAAAGAAGCTTCATGAATGATTGTTATTATTGATTAAGAGAAATAATTTTAAAGAGTTTTTAAATAAACATTCATTTTGCAGTTTTCATAAGAAACTATTAACTAACATGTGACTGCCACCAAAATAACTTAATTAAAATGACATCATCACTCGATTAAAACTGCAAAATCAACGTTTTTATTGTCTAACATTTCTTATGAATAATTTAATTTCTGCTTCAAAACAATTGGTTGGTCAAAAATGTACAAAACAAGGACAAAACCTTAATTAACAATAACAAGGCTTCTAACAATAATTGTATACACATAATTTATCATATGTAATAAGGAAAAAAATGGTAAAACACAGATTTCATGATGTTTTTTAATTAATTATGTTGATTTTGGTGAAAAACATGATTTTTTTCATAAGGAATTAGAAATCCAGACACTTGTTTGCTTTACAACATATTTGATAAAACAGGCACATTACTGGGCTATTTTTTTTAAAGATGACAACATTTACAAGTTATATACAAAAACACATATACTTGCTGAATAATGTATTAAGCTATAAATATTACACACAAAATTTTGTGTAAATGTTTTAACCACAACTATTGAATATATTGACAAGTCATGTCAATGATATACATGTATATATAATATAGTACTGGTATATTTGATGTGTACGCCTATCCCCACCTTAAAACTCATTCATGTATTTCCTTAATAACAATAAAAAATAAAACTACGTAATTATGTCAAATACAATAATTAGGTAGATGGATTAGATGTACTTTTTAAACCCATATGAGAGAGAAAGATTTATTGATTGATTGAATGAGGTTTAACCTTCCATTCAAGAGTATTTCACTTATATTGAGACATCACCAGCTATAGGTGAAGTTGCAGAAATTTTTACCTTTGCAGGGCAATGTGCATGGAGGGTTCTTTAACATGCCACATCTGCTGTGACACAGGACACCAGTTTTTAAGGTATCTTTCAAAGGACTCTCATTTCTTCTGATTTTTTTTTCTAAATGTCCAGTGCATGACAAAAGAACAGTCACTACCTATTTTCAAGTCTTAGACTTCAAACCCATGACTTCTCTCATAAGAAGTGAACACCCTACCAACTTGGCTAACATAGTGGGAGAGAGATCCATAATTTCTGTAATTTTATTGCTTCCAAAATTCCTGTGTTCGGAAAAGATTATTTCCTTATATATAAAAAGCGAATTTCAGGCCAGTATCTTTTTTCAATTTCAGACCTCTCGAAATTGCCTTCATGAAAATCTGAACTTTGGAAAGCACTCAGAGTGCATACATGTGTGTTTTCATTAATTTTGTACTGAGCTGATGACAGATAAAACCAGTGTTAGTTAGTGACAACTTTAATATTGGATTTAATTTAAATCTAAAATACAAAAATATATATTATTTTGTCAGTGTTGTACCATCCAGAGATTATAACCTGTTTTATATATAATAGTGTTATCAGAAAAACAAGCAGGATGTAAAAGAAAATATTATTGGAAAAGGATCAGTATGGGGTATAAAATTCTGATTTTCAGCCATTCAAATAACTTAGGCATTTTAACATTTTGTGAATATTAGAATAGACTTCTTGCATTTGAGATGTGGATCAAAGTTGTAATTCTACAAATTCTCATCATGTACCAGAGGTGGGGGATGTGCACCATGACTGTATGCACATTTGATCTCATTCCAGTCATATGGTTTAGTAACTTAGGGTTGCATTTCACCACATTCCAGTTATATATTGTATCTGCATGAATCAAAGATTGCATTCTGGTCATATTAATTGTATTTATTTGAACCAAGGGTGGCATTACATATCAGTTGTGAACCAAGGGTTGCATTACATATCAGTTTAGTCATATTGTATGTGAACCAAGGGTTATATTCCACCTCATTAAAGTCATATTGTATGTGAACAAAGGGTTGTATTCTATTTCACAGTCATATTGTTTATGAACCAGGGTTTACATTACACTTCATTCAAGTCATATTGTGTTTGAACGAAGGGTGGCATTCCACCTCATTCCAGTCATATAATTTGTTGGTCAAGGGTTACATTTAATCTCATTCCTGGATTAAGGGTGGCATTCCACCTCATTCCAGTCATATAGTTTGTTGGTCAAGGGTGGCATTTAACCTCATTCCAGTCATATTGTTTGTGGATCAAGGGTGGCATTCCACCTCATTCCAGTCATATAGTTTGTTGGCCAAGGGTTGCATTTAACCTCATTCCAGTCATATTGTTTGTGGATCAAGGGTGGCATTCCACCTCATTCCAGTCATATAGTTTGTTGGCCAAGGGTTGCATTTAACCTCATTCCAGTCATATTGTTTGATGATCAAGAGTGGCATTCCACCTCATTCCAGTCATATAGTTTGTTGGTCAAGGGTTTCATTTAACCTCATTTCAGTCATATTGTTTGTGGATCAAGGGTGGCATTCCACCTCATTCCAGTAATATAGTTTGTTGGTCAAGGGTTGCATTTAACCACATTCCAGTCATATAGTTTGTGGATCAAGGGTGGCATTCAATCTCATTCCAGTCATATAGTTTGTTGGTCAAGGGTTGCATTTAACCTCATTCCAGTCATATTGTTTGTGGATCAAGGGTGGCATTCAATCTCATTCCAGTCATATAGTTTGTTGGTCAAGGGTTTCATTTAACCTCATTCCTGGATCAAGGGTTCCATCTCATTCCAGTCATATAGTTTGTTGGTCAAGGGTTTCATTTAACCTCATTCCTGGATCAAGGGTTCCATCTCATTCCAGTCATATAGTTTGTTGGTCAAGGGTTGCATTTAACCTCATTCCTGGATCAAGGGTGGCATTCCACCTCATTCCAGTCATATAGTTTGTTGGTCAAGGGTTGCATTTAACCTCATTCCTGGATCAAGGGTGGCATTCCACCTCATTCCAGTCATATAATTTGTTGGTCAAGGGTGGCATTTAACCTCATTCCAGTCATATTGTTTGTGGATCAAGGGTGGTATTCCACCTTATTCTAGTAATATAGTTTGTTGGTCAAGGGTTGCATTTAACCTCATTCCTGGATCAAGGGTGGGATTCCACCTCATTCCAGTCATATATGATGTTGGTCAAGGGTGGCATTTAACCTCATTCCTGGATCAAGGGTTGCATTTAACCTCATTCCAGTCATATAGTTTGTTGGTCAAGGGTTGCATTTAACCTCATTCCTGGATCAAGGGTGGCATTCCACCTCATTCCAGTCATATATGTTGTTGGTCAAGGGTTGCATTTAACCGCATTCCTGGATCAAGGGTGGCATTCCACCTCATTCCAGTCATAATTTGTTGGTCAAGGGTTGCATTTAACCTCATTCCTGGATCAGAGGTTGCATTCCACCTCATTCTAGTCTTATTGTTTGTGAACCTAGGGTTTTATTTTACCTCATTTTATATTCTTTTTCAGTTTAGTCATGTTGTGTGTAGATGAGGCCACCCAATTCCAGTCTATATTGTATGTGGATCAAGACTGGCATTTAATCTTATTCCAGCTTTGTTTATGAATGAAAGTGCATTTTTTTAATTAAAACTACCGGTAAATCTGTCTAAACCTTGTGGAGCCCCTACAATATATGGTGAGGTAATTCTATGAAAATGCCCTAATATCCATTTAAATTTAACTTTGATCTAAAATCAATTTCCATGTGTGGAAAAACTAAATTGACTAGATAGGATATATCAGGTAATTACAGGTAAAACCTAAACAGATGGAAATCACTGACATTTCTCAGGTGCAAAATAAAGTGTCACTCAGTTCATTATACACCATTCATAGTTTGATATCATTTAAAGGTTATTGACTTTTGTGATATCCCACCTCACTTTTATTTTAATATTTGTTCATTTTTTTTTATTTCATACCGGTCATTTACTTCTATTTGCTTTTTATCATAAAAATTATTTTTAACAAAATACGTGAATCTTTGTGGGCTATTTTACAAAGTCATGACATTGAATTATGGTTTTATTGACACAAAAATATATTTATCAATGAAAAATGGTGTTTTTATTAGTTATTTATGTAAATATTTTATTTTTCTTATATTACAATGTTTTTTTTTTTTATTTTTGAAAACTTTTATTTATTCTCAGTTTAAGTATATAAGTTTGTGCAATTTCAGGAGTGTCAAATTTTTCAGTCTATCTGACATGTTAAGCTTAAAGCTTTCAACATCAAAAAAGCATATTAACCATCTATCGAAACAATCTCTCAAAAATATTCTCAAACTACAGGAGAAACAACTATCAACTATAAAAAATAAATATAAATTTTCTTGATTTTTAGTTCAAATAGTAGTGTGGCAAATATGTTTTGAGTCCTATGCAAAGTCAAGAGTTAAAAGTATCAACATTCCAATTTTACAATTGACCATCTAGAAATGACAGCTTAAGACAATGATGGGCAAGCATTTACAAAACATATGTGGAAATACACTGAAGACGCAGTAATGAAATTATTCCTTTTTTCCAAGATGGAAAACGAAAGAATTGATATGTTTAGGGGTTATGCCTGTCCCTCAAAATTCTGTATAGTAATTGCGTCCAGCAAGCTCGAGTGTACTAAGGTGAAAGAAGTACAAAAGGATCTTACTGGTCAGTATAGACCACACATTTAACATTTAACACCTCTTTCTTATTCCCAAAGGACTGTCTTATTGTAATCTATCCTTTACTTATTTATTTGACCATTAACTGTTACCTGATAAAACTGACCAAATTAAATATTCATTTATAAAATCTAAAATTCCCTCTGATCTGATCAAAATTTAATTAAGAGTGTCTCTTAAATTTAAACCGAATTTAATTCCAGATATTAAAATCTTATCTGTAATGATCTCATTGGCCATAATGGTCATTTAATCTGATTCTTCAGTAGCCATTTATTGTCAAATTTTAAAAATTTATGTAGATTTTCTCATTTTGTAAAGCTTCTATGAACAACAACCAGAGAGTATTATATCTTTCAATATGAGCTGAGACTCAATAACAAAACACACAAGAGGTTAATGGCATTTTAGAGATATCATCTTCATGGCCAGTTTACAATAGTATTCAATGTATATCATTTGATAATTTTCTATTATCTTGACCAGCCATGTGAATATCTTAAGAGATGTATTAAAATTTAAAATTCGGTCAGTAGCATGTTTTGGTGATTTGAATATGAAGATTAGAAATTTAAAGTCAGATGAATAATAATATCAAGTGTATACTTGACCGCTAGTTTGATAAACTTTGACTGACCAATATTCTGTAAATAAATTTTGCATGTCCAGACAGAGAAGAATGAATTGGAGTGGAGTGGGGTTGAGTGGGGTTGAGTGGAGTAATTGTGTTTTATGTCCCAGTCAAGATTCTTTCACTTAATGATGAAGGTTATTAGTTTTATGATAGTGGGAAAACTGAATTACCTGGAGAAAACCACAAACCTTTAAAAAGTGAACTGTTACGCTTTCTCGCACTTGAATCTGACCAAGTGGGATTGAAACCTAGATTGTGAGAGAAATTGTGATCCTTACACCACTTGGCCAGAGAGGCACATAAATGTACTACCCACTGGTTATGAAACTACTGACTTTAAATACACATCAAACATACTGACAAAATGGTGCCAAAATGTTTCAAGAATCCAGACCTCTCATAAGACCTAAAAAAATGAACTACCGTATTTTCAAAGTCTTGAAAAAAATGCCATCTCCAGTTTTATTGGAAATGTTTATTTAGTCAGAAAATAATGTGTACTTTAAAACTTTAAAATTATGAAATCTTTACCTTTCTAAATCACAACTACATAAAGGATGGCCAACCACAAAGAGAGAAATATTAAAATTTATATACCATAACATTTTCTCTAATTAGAACAAATTTTTATTAAAAATTTATATTTACAAATCAAGATGTTTAAAGGTTGTTTAAATATTCATAAATATAGTAATGATATTTTAATGAGAATTCACAGAATAAGGAGATTGTAATTATGAGGTGGGTTGTACTGTGACCGAGGAAAGTATCCGTAAAAGTACACAAACAGTCAGTATGTCTACAAAGTAAAACTTTGAACTTAATTAACATTTTTATAGAATTATATCATTTATTATTTTTATAAACATCTTCAAAAATGCAGAAATAAAAACATGCATGCTTATTGTCTGTTGATGATCTCATTTTCCTGTCAATAAATGCAAGTACCGTAAATCATTAAAAATTTATATGTACCTCTGATTAGAACTTCTGTATGTTTTGTATTTAAAATTGACATTTTTAAAACCTTTACTAATCTTTGTTAAGAACAGGTAGGAACTAGACTTGCTTGACTTATGCCTCTTGATCCTCTGGGGAACAAAGAGCCACAACAACACCTCTCCATCTGACACTGGTTTGGGATTACATCTTCAGCTCAGCCCAGGTCTTTCCAGCTGTTCCTGTCTCTGTGCCGGTACTTCTACACCATGTCTGTTTTGACGGCCCCTCTTCCCTTGTGGGTTCCAGTCAAAAGCTTGCCTGGTGACACTTGATGCAGGCTTGTGGAGCGTGTGGCCCATTAATCCCCATTTCGTTTCCTGATTTTTTACTCAATTCACACTAGAACACTAGAGTTGATGTCAAATGTGTGCATTGTACACCCGTTTACGATGAAGCTAAGGAAATATTTAGGTTAACTTTAATTACTGCCAAAAAGGTATCATTTTTAGACACACTTGTTTGTATCTTTATCTCAATTTTTGTACAATAAGTAGGCAGAATTTCACTTTTCTTGCTGCTTAAAAGATGTGCATGTATCGGTATATAAATTGGCACAAACTGTGCACCATTGCTTGCCAATTTTTTTCTTTATTTGTATTAATTAGACTTTACGCAGAACCTTGTTAATTCTGGAGAGAATACTGTCATCAAATCATTCAAATCCACATGGACATTCTATCTATTAATAATCCTGAATTTGGAGACTATGTCAATGCCATCTATCCTAGTGAGCTTGAAATAAAAAATACAACTGCCTCTTCAAGTTCTGCTGCATATTTAGACTTATTCCCACGAAAGGCTACATTTGAAGCTGTTTGACAAACTTGATGACTTCACTTTTTCTAATGCCAATTTTCCTTTTCTATGTAGCAATATACCTGCTTCTCTTGCTTATGGTAAATTTGTTTCACAGTTAATATGCTATGGTAGATCATGTTCCCACTACAGTAACATAATAATACAATGAATCAAGCTGCTAACAAATAAATTGAGAGACTAGGCTTAACAAGGCCCTCAAAATGTGTTATGGCCGTCTTTACATGCATGCATATTGTTTCTGTGTCTAAAATTATCCTGCACATACTAGTATTTGGTGGGTGTAACTAGCTAAACAGAGGTGCTCACCCTTCTAGAGCATATCACTTCATTTTCCTGTTGGAGGTTTACATATTTAACTTACTGGTAATTTTCCAGTTTTTACTTTGTTTTTGATCAAGAACAGGATGGTGATTTGGACATGGATTGGTATGTTTGTTTTTCATAAGACATGAATGAACTGCCAGCAACATGTCTCAACATCTACATTTTGCCCTTTCCTCACTGGAAATCTAGACCTAAGTGATATAATCTTAACTTTAGCTTAATCTCCTTCAATCAAACTATCTGTATTTATATTTGGAGGGATGATCTGAAATTTAGTCACCATACCAAAATGGCTTAAAATGGTGGTTAGATCCTTACAAAATTACCCAGGACACTATTACATCAATAATTCTGGTGTAATCTACAGATCAAAAGTATAATCATGGTTAATCATGCCTTTTGTATTACTTTTTGGTAGTCAGTACATACTACTCCCCAATTCACTGTCTTATTATTTCATTGTTATAGTGTTATATAGCTATCAGTATAATGTTTCTTTGCTGTGTTATTGGTTGTTTTTATTATTGGCTTGGTACAAGTTATTCAGCTGCAATGTTCTATATTTCGTTGTTGCGACATGTTCTTGGTTGCCTTGGTTACTAGCCATATACTAGTACATGTTACTCAACTGTAACTGTCTACATTTCATTGTCGACCAATTCATTTATAACAAAGGCATATGTTCATTGTTTGGTTTTTTTATTTTATAAGATTTTTAATACTTTACAACAAGAATGCTGTCAATGAGTTCATATAAAAATATCTATAAACAATAGGTTAACATGTATCAACAGACAGACATAAGTAAGAAATATCTTCAAGGTAACAAATCACAATAAGGAGCAGACAACTCCATACAAGAGTAGACAACTCCATACAAGAGTAGACAACTCCATACAAGAGTAGACACACAGATAAACATAATATTCCATCTAGAATCTCGTCTTACATATATTGCTGAAACACACATCAACATTCACTTTGATTCAGGGGAAAAAGCACTGGAAAAGTACTTTACTAAAATCTGTAACATTTTAATGTTTTTTTTGTTTGCCCTTCCAATACCTAAAAGCTAAATGAAATGTCCAAAGTGTAAGGTAAAGACATAACCATTTTGTGATTTTAAGTATTGAACAGGCTTAATCAATTTTAAGAATAAATTGCCACCAATTGAATGTTGTCTAAAAATTTTAATATTTTCATTCCTAAGTTGAAAAAAAAGAAATTGACCAAAGAAATTTTTTACACTGTGTTTATATTGGCTGTGAATGCTTATTGAAATTGGATTTTGGAAGTCAGATTGCATAAACTCATTTGATAAAGGCATATTGCTATATTTCTAAAGTAAAATACTTTTATACTTATATATAACCATAACTGTATATGAATAATTATTTCTTTAATTACAATAATAATAGCAATAATAATTGTAATTATAAGAATAAATTGGCACAAGGATTATTTGGGTAGATTTTTTTCTATATGGCTTTCAAAAATGCTTTCAGTTTTTCATTTTTGAAAAATTTTGGACACCAAATATTTCTAAATTTTGAAAATGTTTTATTATTTTACAAAGATCAAAAAAAAATTATGAACATTTAAAAGAATTATCTTCTGCAGTTGTACCTAAAAGGGTCTATCATGGGCCAATAAAAGATTATAAAATTTGAGTTACCATGGCAACAAATAAAATGAAGAGCTAAAAGCAGTTTTGTAAGCCATTTATTATTTTTAAAGTTATTTGAAATATGGATAAATAAATCTTGATTGCCTGCCAGTCTAATGGATGGTGATTAAAAATATACTCTTATTTTGTTCATTTTGGCAAGATATTATACTCTCACTTACATATTTACAAATTTGTTCTTATTCTCAACACTCCAAAGTAGTTCATATCACCCCCTCCCTCCCCTGTTTCTTTTAAAAATATTTAGCGTATAAAAGGGTATAACAAAATACAAAACTATACATTCTCAGTTTTCAAACAAGGATAACAATACAGGGCCACCTAGTGGCTGAAAATAGAACCAGTTTATGAGGTATAACAGGTTTTGTTTTAATTTACAAATTATTTTGTACAAATATTATTTTTATGTACAATTATGAAAAATTCTTAAAGAACCTAAAACTGAAATGAGTATTAAATATATTGACAGACTGGAAAACATTTGCTGCGATGTTACAATATGGAGGAACCACCATGCCAGTCACTACATTGGTCTGCGGACTACCCAGAGTCTACTGAACTATCAGTAGATCGGTAGATGTTGTGGGCCCCATATATACATCAAAGCAAATGTTTTCCTAGTTTAATGAAGAAAAGGTAAATTTATGAATGAGTATATCAAAGGTATATGAGGTAATTCTAAATTAAATAACTCAATATTACAAAATTAATGAAAAATTTAAACTGTTCAAATAAAAATTGATAAAAATTTTAACATAGTAAATACTAAAATTTAGAAATTATACATTGATATTTTTCACAATTTCTGAATTATGATATTGTGTATTGTTCAAGGCTTTATTGGTACAATGTATATAAAATATTTTAAAGGCCTAACAAAATAAATCATTGGATTTTTTTTTCTGAAACCAAAATATTTTAGCACCTTCCTAAAGGAGAATGCATACACATGATAAATCTCATTTTTATAAAATATAAATTTACTTCATTTCTGTATTGTTTACAAAAAATTCTTGTTTTTGTTTGATTTAAAAGATTTAAAAGATCACACTTTGGCAGTGAAGCATTCATATGTGATTTCAGGTAAAAAAATATATATAACCATAAGTAATAATTAAATATAGCACTTTTCTTCATATTTTGATATTACACATATGAAACGTCCGTAAATCTCCACTTTGTGAGATCATCTGAACTGTTTGAAGAGTCTCGCGATGATGACCGGAACAGCGACTAGAAACGTCAGAGTCTTCTGATGAGCTAAAACTGTCCCTGCTTGTGGGCCTCCGTATTTATGAGCACTAAAATGTTTACTAGATCTATCTGTACTAGAACTACTATTACTCGAAATACTTGCACGAGTTGTGTCTGATGACCTACGAAATGGAGGAGGAGGTTGATATGGGGGGTGGTGGTCTCGAAACTGGTGATGATGTTCTAGAATTGTCTGATTGCTGGGAAGAAGTACTCTGAAATTTACTCCTCAACTGCTTCACACTCCATGGAAGTTCACCCGTTGAAGTGTCTTGTGATTTTTGTTGCTGACTTTGAGGTCTTTGAGAAACACTTGTTAATTTCTGATTTTCAGTCATATTTCTAGAAACTACATTTTCTCTATGTGGTGTTAATTGCCTTCGATATGAAGGTTCGTTTCTATGAACACTACTACTGGAGATTTGCTGGCTGTCACTATGAGAAGAAACACTTTTGTTATTGTCCCTATACTCTTCCTTTCTAGAGTTACTTATTTGATTATTAACACTGCTAGCCCTATTACTTGTAACACTTATTTGATTCGAGTCTCTACCTCTATATGAATAATTTGACCCTAATGACGAATCTCTGCTTTTCACAGAACTAGAATCATCCCTGTGAATTAAATTGTTTTTCTGATTATACTGTTGCAGGAATGCTGAATCAGCTTTCCTGAAGTAATGTCTACCCAGCGTTGGACTCGAGTCTGTTCTTTCCCTTCTATAAGGAGGATTGTTAGTATTTTCTATAACAGTGTCTGAAGAACTATTAGAAACACTAGATGATGAATGACTAAGGCTACTTCTATTTGGGGAATTTTCCCTGTGAGAATTAGGAGAAGATTCCCGCAATCGTTGAATGTATGGGTCCGTTTCTACAGAACCACCTCTCTGAAGAGTAGGCTGTTCTTGAGCGAGTGGAGAATGTTCCCGGGGGCTTCGTCGCCTCCATCTATCAAGTTTATCTGTATGATCAGCAGAGTCACTATAACTACGTTGTAAATTGCACACTGGTACAGATAAATGATTTGTGTCCGGTCTCCGTAGTGATGAAGGACTTTGTCCATATTTTGTCTGTACACTACTGTTGTGTTTTGTATTTTCTCCACCCTCATTAAAACGTTTTAATGATTCCTCATAGATTTTCTTTGGATCCTTAACCGAAATGACCATTTCCTCCCCATCACTACTCCCTTCTCCCTCCTCCTCCTCCTCACGCTCTACAATAACCTCCTTTTTCTGAGGAGTACGTCTAACAGACTCCATGGTTTTGGTCTGAGACGGACTACCCAGATGTTCCTGCATGTATTGTCTTAGCGACTGTTCATACAATTGTCTTGCTTTAGCACTAACTTCTTTTTGTTTTTCACTATCTTGTTCAGAAATTTCTAAAGGTATTCCATGTTTCATCATGAAGTTCCTTTGAAGAGCCTCATCATAAGATGGAGGTTTGTCTGGACGATTTTTACTATCTGGACTTCCACTAGAACTCCTATTTAAATCCGGATCACTTTCACTTCTTGATAATGTCGGTGAGTGATATGACATTCTACCATAGTTATAATCAGACCGTGATTGATCTGTTGAGTTCCTACGCCACAAGTCTGCCTCAACACAATCAAAACTACTTCTACGGACTTGTGACACAATAGCACTATCATGGCTGGCTCGCATTGGTGTGTTTTCCCGTCTTGGTGTTGATTTTTGTTGCATATGATGCAACACAACTTTGGGTGGTGGTGATGTTCCCAAACCAGTAGAATACTTTGTAATCTGCTTCAATGGCATGTTTGAAACAGATCCATTGTCTCCAGATGGAGAATTTGAATACCGTGGTGAAGTTGATCTTTGTCGTGAATTTGAATCATACACAGAAATAGAAATTTTGGAGGGATCAATAATGTCTTCTGCTTCTTTAGCAGTAGAAGATCCTGAGCCTTTCGGCATGGTATTGTATTCCAAAGGAAAGGAACGTGTCACTGCTAAGTTTGCATGTTGATTATTTTGAGAAGATGGATAATATTGCATATTTTGATAACCCTGCTGTCCAGTCAAATTTCTGTTATTTCTAGATAATGTTGACATGTTTTCCTGGGATTTTTGTCTGTTGGATTTATCCTGACTGTTTTGATCTTCAGATATATACCATGACGACCTATCACTTCTCACGGTGTCTCGGCTCTGCTGCCTACTGAGGTACGATGCAGATGAGTCCGTTAGAAAACTATCAAATGAACTACTATTTGAGTATTTTGATTCTGGTGACATTGGTGGGGTACTAGTAACTGATGCTTGACGAACTAATTTTTGATTATTTGAGCGTGTTGGTGTGTTACTAGATATGTCAATCTCAGTCACTATATGAGAAATATCTTCATCGAAAAACAAATGAGCACCACTTGGAGATTTGACTAATGTTCCATAATCTTTTGGTAGATTTTTGTAATCTTGCAAAAATCTATCACCACTGTCTTGTTCACCTGAATAAGAGTCCTGTGAATTTGTAGTTAATTGTGATAATGCATCTGTGCTCAAACTTTGACTCAACATACTCCTCCCATTTCCAGAATATCTAGTTTGATGTCGGTATTGTTCCATATCCGGCGATTGATCCGACTGTTCTGAACCTTTCCGCCTATTTTTGCGTGGAGGCGGTTTCGGATTTGAAATGTCATAAGTTCCAAACCCTGGATGATCATAACTCCTACTACACACATTGTCATATCTAACTTTTTCAGAATCTCTGTCATAAAAATGAGACACACTTCTCGTATAATTTTTTCCACGATCGTTTAACATTTCCACACTACTGCCATCATCGTCATATAATTGCGTATCACTAAGAGTAAGCCCTGAGTCTCTGCTCAAATTAGATGGCGATAAGTGGCTTTTTGCCAGATTTGGACTGGAATCCATATCTCCTGGATAAAATTCCCGTTCCAGACTATCAATGGAAGAGTCATCTCTTCTAAGTGCACTTCCACCTGGAAATATACAGAAACAATTTCATTAATATATGAACCATCAAATACCTTTTAAACCAAGTAGCCAGTAATACTAGACTATAGATATTTATTTTCAATGTATATACAGATAAACCCGGTTTGCAAACATTCACATAAACATCTAATAATAAATCAGAATTTTTAACAATGACATCAGATTGACTCAAGTTAAAGGTTTTCTAAAATTTTCTTCAAAAATTTAAATTTTTAAATTTAAAAATGGGTAAATGTACTCATTTTATTGTACTTTCTTTTAGTTAAATTTTAAAATTATTAACCATGCAAAACAAATCAATCAATCAATCAATCAATCCATCAATCAATTAATCAATAAAATAATCAATAATGTTAACCCTATCTATTTATTGATCACTATCAAAATTGAGTTATCAAGAACTGTTAAACAAGTGATATTTTTATGTCCACTATGAGTTACAATTTCTGATTGACCCTTCAGGTCATAAAACTGCCCAGACAATGTTACATAATGGACAAGGTATTCCTAACTGTCCAGTGTCTAATAGGACATCATAATTTGTAAAACTGACCAATCTTGACTGACCAATCAATAATTAGGTAATTGATAACACATCAATGTTATACCTGATGATGTAAGGTCTTCAGTATAAGTTATAGTGAGTCATATAGGTATTTTATTTCCTTATATAGAAGTAATGTTTTACTATTTTGTGGGTCTGAGTGTATTGTGTTTTGTAAGGACACTTGATTCTTAGTTATAACTGTAAAAATTACTAAGGGTGGTTTTAGAAAGCTGTAATGAAGATTTACTTTTTTTTGGAAATTTTATCAAAATGATATTTTAAAAAATTGTCACCAAACATATACAGTCAATCTGTGTTAAAATCATCAAAATTTATCCTAGTTACTCTTTATTTATGCTATTTGAACCTGTATCTAAGGACCACCTGCCCATACAGTCCATTTTTACTTGTTTCCTAAGTAGCCTTTATAGACAGATTTGAATATGGTAATAGTCAAAGCCACCAATAACAACAGTGCTCAAATGAATTAAGACAAGCAATAATCATATCCTTAAGACAATACTTACTTCCTGAGTCTGGCATACTGAGAACACTGTGCATACTGTCTGAATCCGTACTCGAGTCTTGTCGCATTTTCTGTTCAACAGGTGGTCCAAACAAAAATAATGATTCCTCCCCGAACACTTCACCACAATTGTCTATTAAATACTGAACAATAGCTTGGGGAGAATTTGTTGTTGCTAATGCTTTGATAGGATCTCCGTGAATCTTTGACCACAATATGCTCGGCGCAATACACACGGCAAGATTGTATGATGTCATCATGTTGATGTCATTCTTTTTGTCTATATGGTATAATACACACATTAAATGTCTCAACATATCAAAATGATACACGGGAAGCTTCATCAACAACCTGAAATAAATAAATGAATGAATGAATGAATGAATGAATATTAACAAATAAATAAATCAATTAAAAAATAAATAAATGAATATTTGCGGAGGAAAATTGCTACTTTTTTAAATAGACAAGGTATGAAGCAATGTGCTTAAAAACTGAGAACAACATTTTTTTGTGGTTTTTGACAATTTTATTTGAAAAGGAAAATAAAGATGATAAATAAAGCATACAATGTTTAAATAATATAAAGTTAGGCGAGGTCAGTTGGGTGTAGATCTATTCAGGGTCGTTATAATACAGTTACATCAGAGGAAATATGTATTTGGTAACTAACATTGCATAATATAAGCTTAAGAATTACTAAAAGTACACAGTGGGGAAAGGATGAGATTATTAATTTTTCAAATATTTCATAATGATCAAATTTGAAATTATTTGAAGATCTACACATAATAAATAAGTTAAATATAGCTGTAGAGTTTGGAGCATTAATTAACCTGTCAGGTGTGTCAATAAGATTAAGAAAAGTTGTAGCACTTTAAAATGTAAATAACTTGAAAGTGTGTGTATTGCTTAATTAAACACATGTTGACCTTTGCCTGACATGTCAGACATTTTCTTTATAACTTTTGTTAAAATTTATTCATTTCCTAATCAAATAGTTTCTTTATGAATAACTCAGAAAATTGCTACTTTGGACTATCATTAACATTCACTGATTGGTTACTGATAATTGATTTAACCAATTAACTAGCACCACATTGAGGATATATGGGGCCTTGTTTAGATGCGAAATTAAGATATATGGGGCCTTAATTCAATGCCATTTTCACATGGATAAGCGATACATTGTTTTATCAAATATTTCTGTTTTTGTTGAACACACTAATGAATCAAAATTTAAGGTCGAGACTTTCTGATTCGATTTAAAAAGGACCCCTTAGGCCTGTAACAATATCTACCAGGTAATGATAGTGACGGAGATAGTGGCCATGAGTCATGCAACAACACCTACACCACATACAGGAAGTTTATGGAGAAATCGTTTAAACTTTAAAAAGAATTTTTACTTCATTTCCTGTATGCATAATATGCATTTGAAATTCATTTTTAAAAGAATTAGTAATCATTTATGTTTTAAAAGTAATTATCCGGTCATGATGTGTGTGAATTTAACTACACGCACATTTAAACATGAGCCACACCAGGAATATCTGTGGTCACAGACACAAGATTCATTGTAACATTTCCAGACACGGCTTCCGACATGACCAGTAAATTACAGGTAGCCGCAGTCATGATTCTCAACTAACAAATACTTGTAATTTTTCCAGTTATAATTTTAACTTCTAAGTCAGGAAAAGGGCAAAAAGGAATGACTTGTGTGTCGGTGCAGGGCAAAATGAAATGACTTGTGTTCCAATGCATGCCTGTTAGTTGGGCACGAGGATGCCTTGCAGTTATTCATTTGACCATATGACTTTGCATGTTCCAGTCATTTACATTTTTGCTAGCTTGCAATAATGTTAAAGTTTTCAACAATCCTTCTATTTCAGTAATTCTAATTTTGGCATTTTTATAGTTGTAATTGTTATTATGACACTTACTGTTTGACTTTCTGAAGTTTTTCTGGGCTTTCGTCTTCTTCATTAAGACTAAGCCAATCATCATATAAATCTTCTATCAATAAACACTGAGGTAGACTTCGTAAATAATCCTACAATATAATTAAATATACCAGTATTTATTATTCAATATCTAAAATTATTGCAGTTTGAAATCCAGCATAAATTAACAAAGTCAACATTGTAACTTATAACTGGTGATGATGCTTAAACACTTTTTTATAATAAATATTTATTAATTAAAACATCAAGCTTAGCAATGCAATTACTGTCAATTCATTATAATTCTATGTTATTTTCTTAGAAAAGATGAAGAAAAAAGATATTTCTGTAAGCTGTTGGAAAACAAACTTAAGAGAGTGATCTGTAAGAAGTGCTTTAGCCCTTCAGTCAATCATGGATGGGAGCCACTGGTGATCTACAAGAAGTACTGTAGACCTCCACCCCAGACCTTGAAGCTCCAAGAAATAAATTGTCTTACCTTCAACAAAGCACCAATAACTAGAGCAGGGCAATCATCTGTAATACAGTCTTCGCCATCATCTAGTTTCTGACGTAATTCACGACATAGTTTAGCATTTGGGGACTTTCTTAATATCCCCTTTGTATAAGGCCCTTCACGGAAAAGGATCCTCAACAATTCCTGGAAAAAAAATTAAAATAAATATTAACCCTATTAGTTTTGTGTCTTTCGTGTAAAATCAAAAATATGCAGGGAAAATAACAATTCATTTTAGTTGTTGCAGTCGCTAGATTATTTTTAGTTAAAAAATGTGCTTTCAATTACTAAATGGCAGAATAGCTGACCAATACTCCAAAATTTTTTAATTAAACAATGTTAGTTGATGCTGATCACATATAATGTACAAACAGTGTTCAGCACTAGCTAAGCGAACAAAAAATGTCATTTTTAATTTAGGTACAACATAAAATTTGCACCTGTTATGTAAAATCCAAACTTACCATTACGGAGTGAGGAAGACCACCTTCGACCACATCACTCAATGGATGACCAAATAATTTTCCTGGTGGAGAATTGTTATTATTTTTATCATCTCTATGTCGTCGGAAAAAGTTGATTAGCGGCGACTTCTTGTTTTTCTTTGAAACCTTTGTGTTTTCATCTGCGTAAAATAAAAAATACATTTCAATTGTAACTATTTTGTCTGATAGTACATGCTCATAAACAAACGATGCTGTTTTGCACATTTGAAAAAAAGGTTTTTTTTTTTTACACTGCAAAGATAAAAATATAATGCTAATCATATTTTTTTAATTTCACACTGCAGAGATTTTGTAAAGAATATTTAAAACAAAAAAAATAGGTTGTTGGAACCAATCCAATAAAATAGTGCATTTAATTATATCATTTACAAGCATGTTAATGACATTGGGGGTGAAATAGCTATTCAGCCTTTCAAAAAAATCTATTTATTTTATTCACAGTTAAAAAAACTACTCATGTTGACATTGGTATTTTTTAAATTTTTTTTTTACTAATGTCCTACATAAATAAATGATTCTAAAAATAGTAACATACAACAATTAAAGATTTAATTGTAATACAAAGAAATAACAAAGTAAAAGCTCTCCCTTTTTTCTAGATCTATAATTAGATTTTGAATGCTTAAATCGACCAACAGATTATCGGTAGAATTATCCACAGGTTTTTACAGAAGGAAGGATAAAAGCTTTTTTATATTAAAATAAACTATAAATTTTAGTCAAAATTCATGAACCAAGACCCTTATTTCAAGGACAGATTTTACAAAATATTTCTACGTTATTTTTGCTCATACTGTATCACAAACATGTATTATTCCGATTTACACAACTCTGACAAAACAAATCAAAGTTATTAACCCTTAGTTAATAATGTACTCAGACACTTTAATCCATTGTGATTAACTGTTGTATCATACTAAATACAATATCTCTGCATGATGATTGTCCGAGTTTAATTTATGAACAAGTGGCTTTTTGGCCAATGTGCTGACTGGCAAAAAAAAATTGTATAGTTACATCACTTGGTTTTACTGGTACTAGTTTTCCGGTACTAGTTTTCTTCAGTTGAATTACAATTACAAAGGATGGAACCAGAAAAAATAATTTATTATATAGTAACTATGATATTTTATGGTTGCTACGGGTATATATAATATTGGTCAGTGACAATTTTGTATTTCAAATTAACATTTTTGTTTGTCAAGAAGTTGCCATTATGTACATCCACTACTACCTGGTCATTTTTATGACAAATCAAGAACACATGAAAAATAAGCCCCTAACAATTTATAATAATTTTGGTAGTAGAATTATGGCGTACATCGGACACAAGTTTGACCCTGTAATATTTCACATGTAACGGTACTATCTACACAAGGCGGTGTACACAATATTAAACCTATTTGTTTTATTATTACCTGTCTACAAGGAAATACCATTATTAGACCAAATCATCTAAAATCATAACCTCAGAGAAACAATGCGGAATTAAATTTACAAATAGATGTACCTCTAAGCTACATGTAAAACCTGGCCATGAACTAGACATAAAAAAAAAACGATTCAGTAATACATTTAAAGTAATCCCTTCTTTACGCCAATAAAACAAAAACATGCTTGCTTTGCACATGTACACTTGATCACGTTTTTCATTTTTTTACGCAGACAGTGGTCTATTGCTATCATAAAATAGGAAAGACTCACTGTCACACAGAAGATACTACTTACATGTCAAGTACAGTGTTTGCTTTTATGCTTCAGATAAATTTTATTATCATCCTTAAAAAGTGGAATTTATTTATTTATTTATTTATTTTATTATTATTAAAGATATTCAAAAACATTCCTATGGATTCATTCCAGGTTCTAAATTGGGTTTAAGTTCTTGAACTTCTTAAAAAGTTCAGAAGTACTTCAAACATTGGCTGACACATATAGGTAAACAAGGTGAAGTGTATGAGACACTGCGGAGTTACTGGACCTGGTTAAAGCCGCAGACATTCCACTGTCCGATTAAGTATTCTATAATGATATTTCAACAAGGATTTTATTTTATGTGTCTTAATTACTCCTTATGCGTTTCAATTGTGTATCATCTTAACCTTGGTCATGAATATATTTAAGCTAATCTGTTCCAATATACGTGAAAAAACGTGATGTTCCGCACACGATTCATGATCATGTTTTCAATTTTAAAATGTATTGAAGTGCTTTTAATTGACAAAATTTAATATTGACAAATGGCTATACAGTATTATGCAATGTATGATGTATTCAGTATGGCACTATTCATTTCAAGATATTGTGGTACCAGTCTTTTTATTAAGTATTTCAAATAAATTCCTTTTTATCATAATTGTCTATGGGTGGCGTGCCAATTGACTCAATTATCGGTACATGGAAAGTTGCACATGCACATATCAGATCAAGTTCATTGAGAGAGAAAACTGGGTTCCAAAATCAAATAATTTTTGGATTTTAATTCAAATCAGAGGTTATGATCTAATGGTTCAATCCCATAAATCAAGGAGTTTACGGTAACAGGAGATTTACAGTAATAGAATGAAGAACTCTTTATAACTACCGGTAACTAAGGTTTAAATTTTAGCAGATTTTTTACATGTTTTTTATAAACTTTGGCTAGACATATTATTCAATGTTGCAATAAGAAAATTACAAAACAATTCTCAGGTAACCTATCCTTACCTTTAATTATAGGTAAACAAAGTAATTGATTATTCACGGTTTATAGTCAGAAAAAAACTTGTATCACCTTTTTACTACCTGTGAAAGGTATTTTACAGGTATGGGTCTTTATTGTACTAGATATACCTATATATAGATGAATATACACAGGACAGAGTTATGACTCTGTATTATGTCATTATTATACAGATCAGCCCACACTCAATAAGTCATGAATAACACTTTTAATCTTACTAATTTTATAATAATTGTGAAATTTCTCGTGTTATGGCAGTAAGCAAATTTTTTTTAATGGAATGTGTTTGTTTTTGTTTATTTTTTTCACTTACTGTACATAAATATTACTGTTTCATGACTTGTTGAATTTTACAATTGTGTGTCTTCTTAATGACATTTTTGAATTTTGTTAGAATAATTTTTCTTGCTAATAAACATTTCTTATGACAATTGTGAAATTTTACAATTTCTTTCACATTGGTATCTAAATCTTATTTGCTAATTGATGACATGTGCTTGTTTTTGTTTTTCACTTTGTTGTTGTATTTTATGTAGTGTCAATATTTGGGTTACATGCCAGAATATAAATTTAGGAAAACAAAAAAGTTAATCCTTGTACAACCTGGCTTACAACCCCACTAATCCTTACTAATCTGGATTAACAAACCACATTGAAGGATAATAATTGATAAGAATGTTACCAGGTATGCATTTTAAACCCTCCCCCTACCCCTCAAACTAGAGAGCCGCAAATGCCATCAGATAGCTCATAATTTCATAGAAAATGGTCGTCCTGGACACTGATGGAGACAATTAGGATATGGCAAAAGCTATTTCACATTTCATACCAGGAAGGTAATAAAGATGAAATATGAGCAAACTAGAATAAGCAGAGGGAAGAGGGTTGAAAGTTTTAAGTCTGGTTTGAATTTAGCAGAAGTTTTTGCTAAAATCATACATACCACTACCGGTATCACAATATGAAAATAATATCGGTGGCTAAAATCAAAACAAGAAAGCCCTCGAGGAATGATGGATAACTAGCGAGCTAGCCAAGGTCAACTATAGCATCAATGATGACAAAAATTACATAGATCTAATACCTACGTATATATACCTATCATAACTGATCTATGATCATACGTCAGTCCGTCATTATTATCATAGTTAGGGGCGATGTGTATCAAACCAAACATATCTGAATCACTGTTTAGTCAGTCAAACTTTGAAAGTAACAGTATACGGTAGTACTCTGCTGCTAATGGTACTCAGAGATTACAGGGTAGATAATGTCCTTATTTGGATAAATTAACCATAAATGGACACATTTTTTCAAATTTAAAATTCTGTAAAAGTTTAAAATTTTTAAATATCAAGCCATATTTTATACTCTTATTCAAGAAAATTAACATACTAGTAGTTTAAAGATGGTCAGATTTCAGAGATAAAGGGAGGCAGGAGTGTCAAGGTGCTCCTTCCATAAAAGACCTTGCTGTTAAACAATTATTCCCGTAAAGTGATCAGTTGTGTCAGAGAAAAATGTATGTAGTAATGAAACATGTACAGATATAGCAATGGCAAAAAAAAAAAAAATAAAATAAAATTCTACCGCTCAGTATAACACAACAAAAAATGTGTCATTTTTACCAAATTTATTCTTTCAGCTTTTTGGCCGCAATCACCAATAAGTTGAGTAAATGTTTCAAAGTAAAATGTTACTCACCATAACTCTTTTTAGGTGACTTCTTTGAATGTTTAAGAATAAACTCCAGTTTCATATCTGCTGGAGCATCCAGAAGAATCTTCTCACAATTGTCTGGAATCATTGGTTCTTCTCTCTTGGCGTAAATATCCCGAACATGACTTTGATGAATACTGTATGGTAGTTCATGACCTAAAATAAATTAAAAAAAAATTTAAAATGTATAAATTTGTATGAAAGTTAATTTTAATTAAATTAGTTTAAGTAGACCTAAAATGAAATTTGAAAAATATATCAATTTGTATGTTAGTTGAAAAGATTAATTAAATTAAATTATTTCATTAAATGAAGTTTATGTATAAAATGTAACTTCAAAATTCTGAAAGATAAAATAAATACCATGTCTGAAAACCATTGGACATAAAATACATAACGCTGGAGTTCCCTCAAAATACACCATTCTTTTCGCAATACTTATGATGAAATTAAAACTTAAGTTTTTTTTATCAATCACAAGTGGTATATGACGATACATCATTCTCGTCAGAACAGAAACAAGATAACGATTACTACATGATCGGTCATTATCACAAGAGGAGGGATTTTAAATTAATATGGAAAAACAAAAACAATTTACGTACATCTGTTGTTCAAAGTTTTAAGAGTACAAAAATTATCTTGAAATACTAACCTTCATTCAATAAAAGCAACATGATTGTTTATTTTCCCTGATACAAAATTTATCCAAAATGAGATAATAAAGCACTTAAAAATGTATAAAATTTAACTATGAAGATATGATTCCTGAATTATCATAGGTATAACAATATTCCATTCAACTGCAAGAGATAAAAAATGACACAAGTACGGGAATGTCCATGGTCACATTTCCTGAAGTTCCTATTATACACATGTTTAAATAAACTCCCGTGGAGTAGGATTCCTGTATAAGTAATGGAAGAGAATCGTAACACAGTAACATAAGTATTAACTACACACCTGAGTAACTTTATGTAAATAACTTGGGTCTAATGACATGGAGGTGGTACAGTTTTAACCAATCAGAATTCACCTTACTAAACCTCAAGTGTTTATATTCACTGTGGCATATTATAAAGTTTTTCAGGTAAATAACATACCTGTGTGTAGGTAGGTAGGTCTTTGATTAAGACAATCATTCTTATCATGTCATTGTCAGATATTTTTAAATGACATGATCTCAATACTTATTTCACAATCTTTCCAAATCTTTTTGTTTTTACATTGCAATCTCAACATGATCCATATACTATTTGGTTTTTTTAATTCATATTTCAAATGAACTGATTTAAAATATCATTAATGGGCCTATATAATTATCTTTTTCTATAATTTATAGACTAGCCCTTTTTCCCCCACAAGTGACCAAAAGTTCAGTACAAACCAGTTCAACTTCGTACATACAATGATCAGACCATCCTGGCAATTTGATTCCTCTTTCATATTTTAATTAATTAATTTCATGGTTAATTTTACGATTTTGAAACAGAGGAAAATTGTCAGAAATGGATTTTCAAAATACCAATAAACCCATTAGGAAACAAAAACTTCCTGATGATACAATATGACCAATCTTTAAAAGCAATAAAAAGTTCATGCTCAGTATGGCATTGAGAAAAGATAAAGCTTGATTTGGAATGGTCAATGGTAATGGACAATGATTGAATAGAGTTTGTGAGCATAAAGAGGGAGCCATTGGTTTCAAATGAAACATCATTTACCCCTCTCTCTTACTAGAGTCAAAATTTTCTTTACATAAACTTAATTTATCAAATAAAATAATCACTAAATGAATGCCTGAATCATTAAAAGTTAAATAAATAAATAAATAATAGCATTCTAATTGAATTTGAAAAAGAAAATACTCCAGTAATAAAAATAAACATGTATGAACAAAAGTAAAAAGAAAAACAAAAATAAGAGAAAAGAAAAATTAACAAATTCTTTGCACTCCCACACTTCTCACCTAATGAAAACAAGATTAACCCACACTTATAGGACGACCTTATGTAACTATAAATACCACTGTCCATTCAACATTAAAAAACACCTTTACAGGGTCTTTAATTAAAGCCTTATTACACAGGTAAAGTCTACAGGTACTTGCCATACCTGTGTGGTTTTAATCTAGGTTAAAGTGACTTTAATTTTTGTGAATGAACTTGTTTTGGATTTTATGAGCTGAATGAATGTGGGTTTGGAACTTCAAGTATAGATTACATGTCAGATAACATATTTTAAACCCTTCATCTTATTATAAATTAGATGAAGAAAGAAGATTGTTGGTCACAATATGGTTTTATTTTTCATAATTTTACAAAATATTTCAAAATAATTTTAATGATATTAAACACCTTCTTCAAGTCCACACCTACCCAGTACTTAACAATATACAGTATTTCATAAAAAATGTTTTCAAGGTTTTAGTAAATTGATTCTAAAAATAAATTAATCTAAGCTAAATTTCTCCTAAATATGCCACGATCATTTTAGAAGAGCACTTCCAACTAAATCAGAGATTATTTGTGAATCTTAACAATTGTCTAGTTTGTACAGTACTACAGGACATAGAATCATTCAGCTTGAGCTATGACCACCTTTGTACTTTGTGAACCCTAGAAGTGTTTTTAATTTTGATTTCAATTAAATCAGGATGTCAGTTTAGGGATAAAAAATAAATAATAATTATAATACCCTAAAATGTCATAATATACCCTTTATAACACCTGTAAAGAAGGTCTTAACGAATCCAGGACATATGGGAGGTAATGGTCATTCCCTGTTGTACTGGTTTAACCCTAAACCCCATGGATAATTATTCAATACCAAAAGCAAAACATTGTTGATGTAACACCTAACCATATTCAGTATGACAATATTCTTTATTCATGGATAATAATCAAATCAAAACAAATCCAGGACAACTAGATATTGTATAGGTCATTTATTATTGTACTCCCCTCAAATAATTGCTAGAGACATCAAAAATAATCATGTACTCTGTAACCACAAAATGACCCATCAAATTTGGGACACAACGATTAAAAGGTCATTTGCCATTGTACCACTCTGAACTCCAACATTCAGGATAGTTGCCATTTATTGCCTTTCAATACCAATAGCAAAATGCTATTGATGTAATGTGTAGCCATGTAATATGTCACATATACATTTATATGTTCCAGTATGCAAAATTTAAATTGGGTAAAAAGAACCATACATGCTTGAACCACCAAACACATTATCAAATTCAGGACATACAGAAACTCAATATGGATACAGAAAGGTCAATTGCCGTTGTACTGCTATGAACTGAAATACCCCACCAGGGTACAGGATGTAGTGAAATCTACATCAGGTATTTGATAAGTCAGTGACGTTTTTCTGTCTTAAGTGAGGTAATCGTAACTTTCCCTGTTAAATTGTTCATTTCCAGGTGAAGTTGAAAGATTCTTAAGATGTAAATTACAAGATACAAACAGCAATTTAAAATGCATTATTATATTACCCGTAATGGAAGAAGGGTAATGTACTAATGGCCAGTCAACTAAAACAAACTTATTAAATTTTGACAACAAGCAGTGTAAAAGGAACGTCAAAGCTCACCTGTGCATCTAGTTTATAAAAGGAAAGGTATCAACTTGATCTTTAATTAAAAATTTTAATATAAATTCTAGATGCCAACATTGACACTGGCATTCCTGTAGGGATGCAACTTAAGCTCTTGTAGCAGCCTGGGTAGCTCAGTTGGCCTATAGTGTAAGAGGTCTTGGGATTGATCCCTGGTCTCACCCTGTGTTGTTTATTCATTATGTTATGGTTTCGTAGCTAGTGTAGCCCTCAGAAGTGGTGGACAGGCAATTTTGATGAGAAATCTGGCATGAGGCACCATGTCAAACTAAGCATAACAGGGGAAGAAATGTATCAGTCTTAAATAGGAGGTCCCTGGTTTGATCCCTAGTCTGACTCTGCATCTTCTGTTCTTTACACAGGTATAAGTCTCAGCAGATATAGATCTTTATGGTATATAAAAACAAGATACACCAACAAGCTTACCAGTAATTTATATTCAAAACTTATCACATTGTTGTACATATACTTCGTAGCCATGGTATAAATGTTACCAAAATATCTACCGGTAATATGAATTTAGTGTATGAAGATTTTACCGACACAAAACATTATAAATTGGAAATATTTAAATACCTACATCCTGGAATGTAACAAAGCGATCCTACTTCATTTTTAAAGACTTAATGGACACACATAGACTTTTGCACTCCCTCCCCACCATAATAGGGTATTTTGGCTAAGTCGGTAATGTTTATTTTGATTATAAATGTACCGGACACAAGTACACAGGGGGTATCTATCTATACAAGGACATCCTATTTATTAATTTTTGATCTCAGTGAAAGGGTGCATTAATGATAAATCAGTACAAATCTATTTACATATGATAATTAATGTTGTAATGTCTATATACAAATAAAGATTATAGCTAAATTAGTTTAGTAAACTGGACATCTAAACACAGTGACCTCATATGGTCAACAACGTTTGTACTACAGTATAAATAGAGTACATGGAACTCCCCCAGAACACGCAGTATTAGAATGATCAGATATTAGGTCAAATATATCACTGGTATAGACCACCATTCAGCAGTATGCTGAAACAATATCATTGGCAACCATTGACCGACTTGAGAACTTTTACAGAAAACAAAGCATTTGTTTGAAGCAGGCGAGATAACCATGTCAAAAAGATTTCTAATAATGTCCAAATAAGAAAAAAAAACCTATAACATCTTATATTAGAATTTCTTATCAGTATTACTTTTAGGGGTTTCTTTAGGTTATTAAATTATTTTTCTAAAAATATGCATGTACTTTGCCAACATTCTAAACTGGAAACTTCTACTGGCATTTGTTTTCTCAACCATTGCAAAAAAGAAAGAACCCTTCTATTTATGAAAACTACTAGTAAAACACTATCTTCTACACAGCCTGTTTTACAATACTCTATTTTAAATTAATTTTTATACTTACCAATTAATGAGCATGGAATTTCATCTTTACCCGATCTGACCCATATTTTGTAGTCTTTAGCATCGGAGCTCTGTAAGTGATTAAAACATGGATTAAGGTGAGTATGACTTGACCTCATATCTTAGCCATTAACTTAGACAAAATGGAGAGAAAAAGTCAAATACCAGTATCACAAAGTCAAATATAACAAAACCTCCAAGATCAATGTCCTCTTTACTACCTCTGTATTAAGTATTTCAAAGAAAAAAACATCATATATAAACTGTAGTCATGCAAGGAGCAATGTTGGCTCTGTCTTTATTCATCTATTTTCTATTGGTAACATAATCCTCAGTCTGTTATTACTTCTGTCATCTGAATATTGTAATTACATTTTTGATGAGTTTACTATCAATATTTTTGTTGTACAGAAATGTTTTAAATCCTAAAATGAACTGTCAAATTTAAACAAAAAATCCTGATTTTGAAAATGATACTAAAATATGTATACATACATAGTCTTTGAACCTTCGCACTTAATAACAACTATCACTCTAATGACCTGATTATTATTTCATCATCACAATAAATATTTACATGTAAATATGCATTATCAGCTGTCTTTTTTAGAAAATTAAATTTTTTGATAATAAATTTCCAGTGAAATTTTAAAATAAGTTGTTGCGTAATTTCATGTCAACAATCACCTCATAGTTAATATATAACTGTTATCATGACCGTTGATAAACATGGGGGACATGCTCCAATATTTATATACATATATATAGATCTGAGTTATCACCCAGTGATTAGATTGATAATAATTACTGAGGATGATAATGATAATTTTAGTGACGGTAATATCACTATTTATGTTAGATAAAGATAACGATTATACCTAATTACATGACCAATTTTGTTGTACAAAAATATTTATCATGTAATCTATATTATTATGTCTGAAAATGATGAAAAAGATCATGATTTTTTTCAGTCACGATAAAACAATTTGTACGAAAGTTTAGCAAATAAATACAAGATACTGTAAACCAAAATATTTAAATTCAGACACAATACTAAAACCAGATTTAAGTAATAGTAGCAATGGAGTTATCCAAAATTGTTCCAACATTATACTGTTCAGATGATACTGGGTGATATATATATATATAAAGATGTGTATTCATTAAGTAAAGTTAGTGTTTCCTTTTCTCTTTAAATTTCTCAATCAAAAACCTCATTGTCCATGATTTTCCCAATATGCAGGACAAAATACACTATTTTCTTTATATAATTTTATAAGAAAAATGAAGTTTCTTGCAGCAAAATCAATCAAAATGTGTGTGATGAACGACCTTTATGTACTAAAATAATGAAATATACAGTAATTAATTACCTGAAAGTTGAACTGGTTCATACATTTTTTCACTAATTCCTCTGCTGTTACTCTGTTATCAACTTCAACTGTGCATGTCTGAAATTTAAGTGATGTCAAAATTATTATTTTTTCTTAATGACAATTTCTTGCTTTGTTTTTAAATGTGGCAATATTTTTGAAAGATCACAAATATCTGATTAAAATAAGCTGGAGACAAGACTGCAAAAACATAAGTACCTAAAGTTATTATCATGTTTCATACCCATAATATAAAAGTTATCAAAATAAATACATCTAACCAAGTTCCTTTTAGACAAAATTGTAAAACCAAAAATAATCATAATTTTATCAAACTACTCATTTTCTAAATTTATAAGGTAAAAGATGTCTAAATGAATCATCTTACCGAGTTTCTTTTAGAATATATTGAAATCCAGTGAAATAGTCCAAAAGTAATCATAATTTGACCAAAATACACAATAAAAATAAAAGAGCATCACATCAGCAAAATGTCACTGATCACATACTAACAAGTAAACCATTCCTATGCTGTAGCACTAATGAAGAAAATTTGAGAAATACTACACTGATGTAGGTTCTATAAAACTTAAATCATTAAAATCATAAAGTTTGATGTCCTGGTGGGTTCAAAGTGAACAAATATTCAGAAACGGGCCAAAAACTTTAATAATTTAATTAACAAGTCTGAAAGGTATACCCTGTGAGGTGTTGAGTAATTAAGTTTTTACAGGTAGACTGAGCCTATCTCCTAATTAATTGGCTTGGTAGGTGTGAAGTAGCTCATTACCTTGTCTAGGTCTCGATTCTTGACTTTTATTTTCACAGTTTCTGGGATATCCTTGGCCTTTTCTTCCTCAATTTGGCTGTATAAACAAATATTGTAAAAATTAGTAGAAGTTTGACCTGTGACAGGAGATGACATTTATTACCTGGTCGTAATCTTATTATGTAGACACAGATTAATTAATTACACCTGACACAGGTAGTATAGATGGTGATAGATATACCTGGTAATAACAAAATCTGTTGTTTTAATCATTTATCAATAGTCAAAATTTATATAATGTATAATTTTAAATCTGTTGTGAAATTAATGTTGAAAATGTTGTAAGTGAATGGAGTTTCAACAAACTGAAGCACATGGCTATAATTCTATGGATTTTACGATGACATGATGATTTTAATTGATATTTTAAATCTGTGTTAATCACTGATTGAGCTAATCAAGCTTCGAATAACTTGGTCCAGTTCTTTATCTTGAAATTTTTATCTTTTATCAACAGGCTCCAGTTTCACAATCATTCCTTAGCTAAGATTTTCCTAAACTTAAATCTGCCAAATTTTGTAGATCTTTTATCTTACTAAAACTAAAAAGTTTTAATAAAATATCGATGATATAAGCTCATAACGATCTACAAAATGACACCTTAAATTCATGAATATTTTAAAAATAAACAAAATTATTCTGATTTTAAATTTACCAAGTTAAGGAAAATCTTAGCTAAGAAATGATTGTGAAACCGGGGCCAGATATATGTTATACATATTCTAAATGTGAAAAATTCTTTTCTTTAAATATGGAATTTAAGAAAACCTTCATATTTTATAAAATTATTTAAATACTTTAAAGAAAGAACTGATAAAGGGAGGTAACCATGAATGACTTAAAAATACCAGTATCCAATACTTACTCATTCAGTTTGTTAAGCCATTCATCTTTTAATTCAGCAGTTTTGAAAGTTGCAACTGCATTGCTAGTGGGCCAACCAATAACAAATGATCTTTCAGGGGGTCTTGTAAGCTCGGTAACATCATATATACATGTTGCCAACCATATTTCACAAACTCTTATGCGATGCTTCAGTTTAAAAGTTGTACTGGATCTAGCAAGGAAATAAAAAAGAAATTAAATGGAGATGATTTTGGAGTTTTTAATTTTATAATGTCTTTGTTCAAAGTTAAATTGAATAAAAAGTTGTACATTCCTTAATTTGGTTACCGTAATTTATCAAAAACAATATTTCACAGCTGTTAAATCTATTGTCACTGTAACATGTGTTTTATACTTAAATATTCAGAAAAATAAGAATTACACCAAAAAGATTTATAAAACATCTTCAGAGTCAATGAACTTAAAAACCAGTTTTCCACTTTTTTTCATTTTTATAAGACATAAAACATGTAATGTTCTTAGATTGCACTAAAACAGAACAGACTAGCTTGTCTGCTTAAACTGAAACAGCCAATCATGTCTGATTAAACTGAAACAGTCCAATGTGTCTGACTTAAAATGAAATAGCCTAATTACTTGTCTGCTTAACCAGGAATGGCCTAGTTTTTCTACCACAACAGCAACAGTCCAGCTTGTATGTCTGTTTATCTAGTTTATCTAGTCCATCAAAAAACTTTATACATGTACTGATATGCAAGGACTTTAGTACTGGAAGCAGACATTACCTGCTCTACTGTACATCATACATAATATTGTTACACATTTACTGCACATATAAGTTTGGATGAAACAAGTAAAAACAAAAATTAGTACTTTTTTATAAACAGGCGATCTGCCTAAGTGCTTAGTCCAAATAAGCAGAAGGTTACTGATGCCTCTTTCACAGAGGTGGATGGTGGCCATGAAATCAAGTTTAATTCTGTATTCTAAATATCTTACATATTGTATATATATAGATATAATTTATTATTTTTTGTTACCATGGTAACCAATATATACTTACTTCTGTTTTGCTACAAGCAGAAGATCATTAAACAGGAAGAGATATCTCTCTTGTGTATGCATGCCCTGAAAACAAATAATAAATTATTTTAGTAACATACATGCTTATTATAGTAACTTTTAATAGGTCTATCTCTAAATAGACAAACAACAGATCAACAAATTTCAAGGACTTTTTTTGTACTCACATCCATTGATTCTTAGTAAACAGATTTTGTTTTTTAAAGAAATGTTCATATTTGCTTGATTCTGTCATTTTTAGGCTTTTCTATCAAAATTTCTTTTTACCGACAGATACAAATTGAAGTCCTTCATGCAAGTGTTGTCTGAAAGGTACCGGTACTGCATTCAACAATGCTAGCTGTTGTAGCTAAGGTATATTACTACACAAATGAGGAATAAAATGTCTAGATTAATATACAGATTGGAAATATAAATTTTGGCACTATTAAAAATTAATGGTGTGGTCCTTGTTGTGAAGAAATAAAGCCACAAATATTTGACAATCAAAGATAAATATAGAGATTGGAAAACTTTAATGATCTATCAGAATTTGACTCTACCAAAAAATATGGCGTGTGGCCTGTATTACTGGTATATAACATAATATAATACTAAAATACTAAAATTGATAATAGCATCAATCAAATATTTACCACAATGAGGACGATAAGAAATGTTGGATACACAGATTAGATAGTTTTTATATCAATACACAAATCTCTCCTTATAATGTCTTAATCGGACACCCCAGGTATAAAACGTACATGTTTAAATCATGAAATATCATATATAGGTATAACAAAAGGTCATTCATTCAAACATTTTGCTGAATCACATCTTTTTTATATAGACACTTAAATGAGTCTCTTTTTATAAAAAGGTTTTTGACAATGAATAGATTATATATTAATACAGTCAGTCATACAGTTTTTATACAAGGTTTTAAAATTTATTGACAAGGGGAATAACTTTTAAGATACCAAAGTGATAATGTTTTTACTGTGTCCTTTAGAAATAAAATTACTGTTTACTTTGATTAACCACCATCCCCCTCATACTAAAAATAGAAGTTTCTTGTACAATTTTTTACAGTTAAGGTAAATTTCTCCATACTGTATCCATTTTTTCCTCAGAATTCTTAGGGTTTTTTATTTTTGCAAATGAGAAAAAAGAGATAATTTTGAGTTTTCAAAAGTATTAATTAAACATCATCATCATCTAGTTTAGGCAATATCTTGATCCATACCCTATTTATTTTTCTGAGAAATCTTTTGGTTTTGATTTTTTGCAAATTGAAAAAATATTATTTTAAAATTTTAATCATCATCATCATCATCATCATCATCATCATCATCATCATCTATAAGCAGCCTGTGAGGTAACCCTTGTTTAGATGACCTATCAGTACCTCAATAAGAACAACAAACAAACAAGAGTCTATTCTATTCTAGTTGTAAGAAGTAACAAGGAAATCACTGACGATTTGATGAGAAGTCGGTAAACAAAACAAACTGCAAGTCATGAATACAAGATGATTTTGTAAAACTTTCATCGTAAAGAAAATGATGTAAGCCGTTTATGATCAGTGTATAGATAAGAAATAAACAGTCTATTGTTAGTGCCGTCAGTTGTAAGGCGAGATTTTATTTACAATATGTGCATAAATTTTGTGCTTCGTGACTGTGTCAAACAGGTAGCTTCACAATTTTTAACTAGCAGCTTGTTGAAGGAAATAAAGATTTCAGGAAATATGTGCCATAAGGAAAGCTCCTATTCAATACAGTTTGACTTGTGCCTGAGTATCGCCACTATTTGGTACCATAATTCATTTCATTATCCACTTCCTTATATCACAACTGACTGATTGATTTGGATCATGATTATTTCACTTATATCAAGACATTACCACCAAAGTGAAGATGCACAAACTTATACCTGCAAAACAAGCTTTTTCCGACAAGCAGTAAATACTCAATATTATTATTAAGCAAAGGGGTTTTTGTCTTGTGGTGTTAGAGGTGAAACTCTTGGAATGCTGTAAGACAAATAACTGCAAAAGCATTTGACAAAAATGTTGTCATTAATCAAGAACTAAAGTCAGAGGTTTAAGGACAATCGGTAATAGTGGCCATAAACTATGCTAGCTAGCGATCTGCTCACATTTATGTGACATACTGCTGAATTATTTTGTAAAAGTCTCATCATCTTTAAATCAAGAATTTTACTTTGTGTAAAAAAAAGTCACTACTACTGTAACTATTCTCATTTTAAAAATAGACCAAGCCAGGACTCCAGTCCGGACCTTGTACTTTTGACCATTTAAAAAAATCCATTTTTTTTTTCAAAACAAAAATTAATAACTTACTGTAGAGAATTCCACACAGCCTTCCATAACATAATGTCGGTCGATATTATTTTGTATGCTCCGACTTGGATGATGGAAATTGTCCAATTCTTTCTTTCCCATGTTAACGTTTGATCTAAAAATAAATAAAATGTAGTTTGATAAAAATTTGATTTTTATAATTTTCTAAAATTCTTCCTTCATTTAAGTGATATCAAAACATTAATCTATTGGTTAAATAAAGAGGTCTATGTCTAATCAAAGGTCTGGAAATGTGACTTAATATCATGAGGAAGTTGGTATAGGGAAGAATTACTATGTAATGATATCTGTTAAATATTCAAACAAATTTCCAATTTGAGTATCGAAAGTAACACAGAGAAAAAGAGAGAGAGAGAGATTACCGTCCTTGTTCAATGTCATAAGATTTATTAAGTATTCACAAACATATAATGTCCCTACACCTAAAAAAACCCATCAATTTACTACCCTGAATTCGTTTGGGCACAAAATTGTCATAATATAGCCATATGATAAAACATTTATTTTCAAATTAGAGAGAATTCATACATTATATATTGGTAAATTAAGTTGGAATATAACTATTTATAGGTATAGATTTTTCACTGGTATATCTTATATTTTTTTCAAATTTAAACCTACCAATTTTTCAAAGAGAGAGAGAGAAAGAGAAAGTTTTCATGTTTTTATTCGATAGTTAGTTGGAAAATTCAAACTATTTTAAGGACAATGTTCGGGGCATATATTTTACAATTCATATTTCACATATATGACCCCATTACAATTGTTTTGATAAAAAAATATTCATTAATACAAATTATCATGCATGGTTATAATCCTGAATAGATTGTTGATTTAAAGTTAAAATTTCAATTATGATAATATTTTGTCCATTATGACAGAAATATTTCAACACTTTAATGAATGTTACAATACTGCCAAAACAATGGGTTCAATACACATTCAAGTAGGTGTGTGGGTGTGTTAGGAATGAAGTAATGTCCCAATCGTACTATACCCCCAAACTCAACTTAGATGAGGTCAAATAAGTTTGTTGAAGAATAGAAATAATGGTGAAATATATCAGATTGGTTGTAAGTAATGGTGTTTTACATCGCTGTCGATATTATTTCTAAAATAGAGCAGATCAGTTAAAGAATGGTGGAAGAAACAGGAGTACCCAATGAAAACTGCTGACCAACAGCGAGGCCAAGCAAACATTCTCTCACCGAGATCTGCCTTACTGATGTACTCAGTAGACCAACTGGCTACTAAGGTTCCAAAGATAACTAGATAGGTCTGTAAAATACAGATGTACTACATGCAGTTACTAAAAAGTAGTAATTGTATGCTTTTGTTTTTTTTTTCTGAATCTGGATAAACCATTTTTGAAATGCAAGTCCATAGAATTATATAATACTGGTAGCACACATATCGACACAATCTTGAAAGAACCAACAAAAACTGTTAGAATTAGATTGTTACTGTGTTTTGATAATTTATACATTCTGTGATTGAAATATCTGTAATTTTATAATTTAACCACACCATCTTACTAAGATGTAGATAAACAAATATATGGATCTAGTGAAAAACAATATGTTATCTGCACATTTAGTTACATAGATATAAAAAACAAATCATGATAAAAACAAATATCTCAATGCAATTTACATCAATAGTAACGTAATCTACATCAGAACATATTGGGAAAAACTGAGGTTGTGTGAAGATTTTCAAGTACCAATGATCATGCAATCCCTATTGCAATTAAATTTCTGTCAAAATTGATCCAGTTGTTTTTTCACCATAACTTCTTTCATGACAACAATATTAGAACTTTTTACATAAAAATAATGACAAAATAATCAAAAATGCAATAATAAAAATAATAAAACACCTACCATTATCACAGCAATATTTCCACTCGATTATCCAAAACTTCCAAATAATTATAAAATAATTTCTTTGATCTCAATAAGTGTTTCCACTTAATTTACTTTATCGCAAATAAATATCACAAATTTACACAAATTTTGTATGTCCTTACAGGTTTTTATTCTGCCATGCTGGGATTATATACAATTTATATACTATGTCCTTAATTCTTACAAAAATGTTGGCAATGTCTGATTCATGTAAAACAAAAACACAACAGGACAGGTAAAAGTAAGTGTATATAAAAATCCAGGTATGATAATCATACTACCGTATAGTACTTACTAAAGATTATAATATTCCATGGTTAGTTTCCCTAACCCACCTGTTGTCATACCTGTCGCAGGTACATTCCTTAAGATGCCAGGGGCATAATGAATTACTATGATACTAATTACTGATTGTGAAGGTGTACCAATAGGCGCATTGTAAAACAAACACTGGTATCATAGATAAATGGTGCATCATAATGTTGCCAAGTGTTTTACAAAATGTATTCAAACACTTTCAAAATTTGTTGGTTACTTCTTTTTTGATTTAGAATAAGAGGCTTAACAAACTCGAAGGTGGCATATACTGGATGCATCGTTTTATTAAGGTTGTCCAATGAGCTTGACAATGGACCCTTATGCTAACACTGATGCCAGGGGGTTATGGGTAGCTCATTTGATTTTTGTGCAAGTGAGCTAAATATTTGGTCTTTTTGTGAAAAGTTTTTACAAAATATTGGACAGTATCTTAAATTTATCTTACATGAAATGGCAAAGTTTTAATAATAAGAAATGCAAGATTTCAGGAAACGTCGAGATTACTGTAATACATATTAGCCATAGGGAATTCTACATTTTACACTATGCCCCAAAATATAATTAATGACCTAAGGAAATATTTTATAATGAGCCTGTATAAGGAATCTTTTCTTTGATCATGTAAAGTGTCAATAACATTGTTATTTCATCACAGAAAAGACTGACGTGCATGTATTGACACCTTTATTATCTGCTGTGTGTACAACTTAGCATTCTGGTATGCCTCTGTCGAAATTACCTCGTCTCTTTATTATTGTACTGGATGCATGGCTGGTTTACCGCTTGTGTAGGAAAACGTCTCACATTCAATGTTATAAAATGAGCAGAAATATACAAATAATGGGTGTTTTTATTGTGTAAAAACTACCACTAATGTTGTATATTTATCTTTTTGTTCGGTGCATTGCGTCATGAAAATGGACACTAGATGGTAGATATTATTACCAGTTTGTGTTGGTGGATAGAAACTAGACGTAAATCATTGATGATTATGTATTAGTATGGTAATATACCCACTGCCCACACCTTACAGAATGCATGCTCTGTCTTTGTTTTCAAATTTGGAGAAAGTGACAATAAAGTAAAGAGCGGAATGGAGTGGTAATGGAGATTTAATGCTCCGGTCAAGATTGTTTTACCATGGGTACTTATCTTATTGAGGTCAGTTCATGGATAGTGAAGAAAACTGGAGTGCCCCAAGAAAACTGCCAACTTTCAGCAAGTGAATTGACAAATTTTCTTACGCTAGGATTTGTCCCAAGGGGAATTCATAGGTTATGTGAAACGCTGTGGTCCAAAAGCACACATTTAAGACCACTCTGCCGCGGAAGCCCCTCTAAAGTTAAGTCCGTTGACCT
Source organism: Anadara kagoshimensis (assembly GCA_021292105.1). Classification (NCBI taxonomy): domain Eukaryota; kingdom Metazoa; phylum Mollusca; class Bivalvia; order Arcoida; family Arcidae; genus Anadara; species Anadara kagoshimensis. The sequence goes on along the minus strand of CM037865.1, from coordinate 64,874,845 downwards.
CAATGTTACAGAGGATAACAGAGTACAGCAAATCATCCCAGGAAATTTGTAAAGGGGTGTATGTTATAAAATGTGTGAAACTGATATCAAACTCAAATTTAGGAGAAAATTGGAAGCAGGTTACTGGGTTTATTGGAAATAAAAATTCTGAATTGTAAAGAAATTTACTAGACAAATCAATAATATAAACCTAAAAAAGAGTGTTGACCCAAATATATGTAGCGATAAAAATCAGTCAGTCATCTTCTCATCTATAAATATAGTTTTTATTGTGACAAATTTGTTTTATTTACAAATTTTATTGACTGCAACAGACTAGACAATAATATTTTAGCTTTTCACATGAATGATAACTATCTTTTTCTGAGCTACACATGAAAATCAATGAATCAATGAATTCTTAACAATGTCTTTTACATTGACATTCATTCTCAAACTAGACATGAGAAAATTTTAATTTACTTTAGGGCTGAAATTAAACACACCTATATATCAGGTAATAGTTTATCAATTGATCCAATTTCTTTAAAACATATGTACTCAGTTCAGTTTTTTTTCATTTAAAAAAACCCCAACAATACTGTTCCCCCCCCCCCCCCACACACACACACATTTGTAAAGTATCAGTGTATGCCTATATACTCACGATTACTATTGTTTCAATTTAATATAAGTTTAAATCCAATTTATCTGGAGTTGTATTCAACAAGGTGTGTAAAAGGGCATTGTGAAATTACCCTTTATAAAGTTTTCTTATGAGTGAAATATATAAAGTAACAGAATTATACTCCTTGACCCCATTTTAAAATGTGTAATTTTTGGGTTGGAAAAACTTCTGCGTAATAAAAATCGTGAGAACTTTGTAATTTGTCAATGAGTTCTAAGTCTCATGTTACTAGGACTCGTGTTAACATTAACAAGACCCCTCGGAAGTAAAGCTCCAACAATACACCAGTATTAGTATACTGCTTCAATGAGTTGTATTGCAGTCAATACGATGGAAAAAATTTTGTGCATCATTATGAAGAAAATCCTGTAAATATGCATTACGTATATTTTCTAATTTGATAGTATCATTCTCTGTCAATGATATGTTTGCCGGTTGTATATTGAGGTGATGTGTTCTATCAAACTTCTATGTAACGCAAATACATAAACAACGTGGCATTGCCGTTAATGTTTAGAGTTGGTTACAGAATCTTTATTTGACGGAACATACATCTATACTATTGTCAAGTTTCATGAACTACTTTTTTTAACTGTTATGTAAATGGTTATGGTAGAAATATTCGTAAGAAGCAACTTTTCTCTCTCTTTTTTATTTGTGAAATACCATGCTGATGCTAGGTTGGTAAGATGCTGATCTTGTTATGTGCCAGATGCTAATGCTGAGGTATATTGGATGCCGATACCAGGTGGGCAAGATGCTTATGTGAGGGTATGTCATAGCATTACTGTATATTGTAAATCAGTATTTGAAATACTGTGAACGTAAATGCCGATATTCAAGGGTGAAACCAAACCGAAAAGTGAATACTGGGTGTGATACACATTACCAATCCTTTTAATCCAGAAAAAATAAATTTATTTAATAAAATCATATTTAGTTAATCCCTTTCAACATATAATCTATTCATCTAAAAGCATGAGGCCAATTCATAATTACGTCAACATTGCTCCAGTGAATGTTTTACCTACGTAATAATTATTTACATAGACACTTCACCCCCAAAAACCTTAACAAACCTTGGGGTACATAACACTTTCACTACATATGGAACATCTTAAAATATCCATCTTAATGCTGTGAATTTTTGACAACTGTTTAAGACATATAAATTATTTCACAAACATTAGAAGATATCAATTCCTTCATCTCAATGAAACCACTGAATGTACAAAGGTATTTGTATAGAACATACATCAGAAAAAAAGCCAGCTACACTTAATTTTCAATGTTTGTATTGTGGGTGGAGGGTATATCTAAAGTGCTTGTACTTTTTATCTAGTTTTTAGCTCATCATTGGTATTTAAACATTCCATGTTAAATCTTCAAGTGTTAATATTTTCAAGTCATTCATTCAGGAACCATTCACCATTGCCCTCATTGTACAGGCAGAGAGAGCTCTGAATGCAATGTCACAGTAAATCAGTTTGCTTACTTAAATCACAATTCATGAATTGAACATTTCTTCAGAACAAACACTGACTTTTCCAGTTCCCTGACAACTTGTGTATATGTATGACCCATATTTAATTACAGTAGTATATCTATGTCTTGATTTATTTTTCTTTTTTGAAACATTTTGAATTTTAATATTTCTTAAGTCTTATTGTCACCTTTTTTTCAAGTAATTCAATACTTTTAATCAATAAAAAATTCTACTTTACCAACATAATGAGTTTACTGTGATGGAAAATTTTCTAGATAATTTTAAATGTAAGGCATTAATGTAACTTCATATGTTTGCTATTTAATGCTTTCTGATTCTTATATAAACCATACATATGTCAGAGATGTCAGAGAATTACAAACTTCACATATCGTATTACATTGTTCAATTAAGAGAGATTCAAGGGCAATAACTCTTGAAACAAAACTTGATTTACATATTTATATACAACTTATTTTCAATTTTACACTTATATAACTTTTATTTTAACAAATTAAATTATTTAAGCCACACAGGTTTCCAGTAAGTCACTAATGATGTCTTTGCCGTCTGTTAACGAGACATGGAATTTGTGGTTAGAATCTTAAATATTTTCTATAAGCCTAATCCTATCTGATCTACAACATCCCAGCAAGTTGCATTTTAACAGTTTCATAACTCGGATCATTATGTTAGTATACCACTACGATGACGAAGACATTTTGTCTTAAGTATGTAAGTACAGGTTAAAACCTTTAACTATATCAAAACCAACCCTAAAACTATTTCATTGATAATTTTTTATTTAAAAAATCTGTTAATAACACCCTGAAGATGTTGATTAAGAAACTTTAAAAAAGCCACACATCTCATGCTTCAATGCCGATTTTAAATTTCGGAACAATCGGTTATATTGGTACCTTTTTCTAAAGATTTTATGACATATCTCTGGGCAAGACTTTTCATTGACGCCACACAATACATAACTTACATTGTGGAAACGCGCTGTCTGTTTTTAATATCAAACCAAATAAAAAAAATTGCACAACTTACAAATTTTAATACCTAGAAATGTCACAAGAGGTCATTACTTACTAGCAGCACTGGGGGGTACAAAATCCCCGGCATGTTTGTATTTTGTATTGATTTCTTTAAGACTTTTTACTCAGACTTAACAAAACATCATGAAGCATAAACCTAGAGATCAATATTAAATACATATTGCTACTAACATACCCGTACGCTTAAATAAATGTACAATGCTAACTTGTTAACGTAACTTGTTTTGTCTACTCCCTCTATTTGTTATGTATCGAGTGAATTGAAGAAAGGTACTAGGAGTTTGACTCGATCAATGCACTGTCAAAATTTAATTGATAAAAATTAATTTCAAAACTTCTTTAACTATTTATTTTGCTCTTAATTGAAAAATTAATCTTTTAATTTAAAACTTTAAAATTTCCTAAAGTAAATAAATATTTGAATTTTAAATTAAATATTTTCAATGTATGGAAATCGACATGCCATAATTACATAACATATTGAATCTAGAATCTGAATACTGGTACTTGGGGTGTTCATTGACATATAAAGAATGTCTACTTAATAGTAACTTTTAGGTGTGGTAGAATAATTTACTGTGAGACTTAAAAAAAAAAAGAAAAATGCTTCAAAGGGGGTATGTTGCTCACGGTACTTTCAATGATGCGAGGACTCAGAGGCAGAGTAGCAAGAAAATGTCACCAAAAGCACCCTCCTCAGTACCCCAGAAACCTGTCACCATTGTAAGAACCTTAACCAGAAAAACACATGGATTATAGTTAACCAATTCATACCATTATGAAAGTTGTACAAGGCTAAAATATTTGGTATATGTACATTATGTAAAATGTGCATGATTAGGATTTGGGAAGGGTACTTGTAATTTTTCAAAATAATATCACATGTGTCAAGCTTACAAGCCTCTAAAGTCCACATTTTTGTAGATTTTATTAGGCACATTTTTTAAAACCTTGTTTATCTCCAAGTTTCTGATATGTTTTTTATTTTATATAACATTCCACAATTCATGTAAAATAAAGCTAATTTAAGCCAAGAAAAGCAATTTCATTGCAAAGTACTTAAATTTAATGTTAGGTAAGTTTAAAACAATCAAAATCCAAGGGGAAAAGATTTCATTTGCATTTCATATCAGTGTCAGCTCATCATACTTTATTTCTTACATCTTATCTTCAAAATAAATAACATATTTTATTATTAACTATTGAATTTCCATTAGAGCGATTGATTTTATGTTTTACTTTTTGTACTGTCCAATGAATTACTCAGATGCTGATATTTCTGGAGTTAATGATGAAGCATGAAGCTCTGTCATAATTTACAAAAACAAACACATCAAAACAAACTCCAATGTGCTGAGTCAATCCGAGTCGTTGAAGGCTCATCATCTTTCCATTCAAAAAACATTTTAAAAAGTTCATCCGTATGGTGACATCCATTGAGTATAAAACTGAAAGTAAGAAAGTGTAACTTGTACATATTTTGGATACTTACAGCAGGTTTCCAGTACTTTTAGATTTGTGTCCAAGAGTCTTGAAAAGCACAGCGCCTGGAGCTGATCGTCTGCGATGTGACAAGCTCCGAACCGTCTGAAATATAGAAAGACTTTATGTAACACCTTGCCATCTGTGAAGTTCAACTTAAGATGAGATCTACTTTGAACTTTTTATGATCAGGTTATTAAATAAACTCAACCTTACATATCAATAGATATATTTTTTTCTCACCCGAACTACCAGCCAAGAAAATTAACACTGTTTAACTATTGTAAGTTTTGATGGAAGGGGTGTTAAAATCTTTATGATAATCAGTTATGCCTGGTCACATTTCATTTACTGTAAAAACTTACATTAGATTTCCGTGAATGATATCGCGTCTTCCGTTGTCGTTCTTTTTTCCAATACATATTTCGTTGAGAAAAATGCCTCAAAGTTCCTTATAAGAAATACTCAAAAACTTATCAATGTCATTAATTAGCGTTATAATGTGCTAAATTTGAAAAGGTGAGCAATTAAAAAATACATTCACCAAACAAATCCTGACAAATTTAAACTATAAATAGTAACAGCGATCACTGTTCATCTTCATTCACCATCAAGAATTTTAAACAAAACCCCTTAATGCTCTGAATATTCTTGGGGCATTATATTTAATATCTCCATGATCTCCACACCTTCAGGGTCTTTGAAATGTTTCGTATTTATATCTATAGCTAAGCTTCTAAGCAGCTCATGTAACACATTCAGATGAAGTGGAGCTTACACAATAGAATACAAAATCAAATTTCTTTGACCTTAAATTTCAGTGGACCAATTACATTGTAATGACTGAATAACAAGGATGTTTGAATCACAAATCTACATCTCCATTATCTCACAATTCTGACAAAATTTCAACCTTTTTTAGATTTTACTCTGTTTGTTAAGATATTTTGATGTCAAAAGATTAAGAAGGTCATTCCACTTATTTGAGCACCAACTATTGAAAGCTCTTAATTCCATAAGTTACTATTGTGATTAAATATCACAAAATGGTTTAAAACTGAAAACAAAATGTTTACTTTAGTTTCAAGGACTAAAAATATATTTGTGTACAAAAAATGCTAAAAATATTCCATAATGAAACTGGATCTTTTTACTTGAATTTGAAACTTTGTTATTGCATATTTATCATCTCGGGCACAACAGCATCACAGGTAGGTCAAGGTCAATTTTCATTGACTTTTGACCTAAAAGGATGACTTTGAAATGACAGAAAAATTCACAGAAACTACTGTAATTAATATAAAGTTGTTGTGTTAGTTAAAACAAAGTTTAAATGATTTGATAGCATTCAGTGACAAAGATATACCAAAAGCAAAACATTTTCCAAATTGTGATCCCTTATAGATGGGGTGCAATATTTATGCTTCCCTGGAGTTGAGGTAGGCATACCAAACCTCAGACCTCTTTGATATTAAAAATTCATAAATTTGACATCATGAATTTTTGACCTTTTAAGGGCATAAATTAATAATTTCCAATAAATACAAAGACCTAATGCCTCTCTATATGCCTCTCTATCCACCTTTATCCTCCAGTGAATTGACCAGATAGCAAATTTTGATCAACTATGGAGACATAACAAGAAGCAGCAGATCTAATGGGGACACATACATAGCAGCAGATCTATCGGGACACATATACATGTTTAATGTTTCAGTAAGGTATGAGAATTTGTCTGCTTGGGGGAATTTGTTAAATATCCATGTGGCAGATATTTATTGTTCTATTCGTCTCTTTATAAATAATTATAGAAACAATTGTGTTAACTATATAAAGGTATAGAGGCTTCATTAGGTACCCGACTAATGGTGATCCGAGCTGAGCGGAGCTGGGTAGCTGACAGAGATTTATTGATCAAATCAATGAGCATATTAATATATTATTATTAATTCAATAAGGACTTCTTATCAACATAAATGTACCAGGACAGTTTATTGTAGTGAAGAGTTAATGTACTGATAGTATCAGGTCAAATTGATATTATATTTGCAAATTACTGAATTTAAACAAACTGAAAATATCGGTGGATATTTTAAACTTATTTTGATTAAATTTACATCAGAATAAACACTTCCAGTTTCATCATCATTTCAAAGACCAAAGTTTTTACTGCATAAGGAAAGAGTACTTTTAACTTCAGGTCCAATGAAATGAGTCAAATTTTTCCTATTTGAGACAATGACCTATCATTTTATTTTAAATGCCTTTTTTAAAATAATGTATATTCAATTTTATTATAGTAACCATAAAATCAATTGGTTGTCCCGATAAAACAAGGAAACAGAGAAAATAATATAATAAAGGGGCATAACTCTGGTAAATACTGCAAAATATGACAAAAGTAAACTTGATCTGTAAGATTCAGTAAATGTCATGTGCTAGTTTTATATCATATAATTTTATAAAAAAAAGTAAGACAACTATAAAGGCAGTTTATAGTCCTACATTATTATGGAACAATGCATGTCTTGGATAAATTAACACAAACCCCCTCCCTACCCTAGGTCACCGTCAAAGGTCAGAAGGCTAACTTGTATTAGTTATCAAATAATATGAACAAATTTATCAAAGGCTATTTAAAACCTTCTTGTGTAATAAAACTGATAGAAATAAGTCATTTTATATTGATAAAACTTATTTTGTGTAATCTTAGATACAAAAATCTGATCAAATATTTGTTAGAACTTAAAGTTTCTGAAACTATAAATAGACCCATATCCTGCCAGTAAGATATCCAAATAAAACGTTAAATAAATAAGAGTCATATTTAGTATTACAATTAGCCATAACTTACCTGTCAAAATCAATTATCACAAATATACAAAGGTCAAAGATACATGACCTTACTTAGTAGTCTTTCTGTTTCCATAATTTCTCATTTTTTTAGTATAATTTCCGATCAGAATAAAAAATCCATTTTGAAAACCACCATGATGAGTGTAGTAAGAATATGTCCATGGTTAACGAGATACTATTTTTATACCTGTATACGTCCCAATAAAGGCATGTGTAAATGTTTTTACCGTTTAATGAATTCTGTCACTTTTAACCTAGATTTCTCGGAATAAGTCTATGCAAAATTAAATATTGGAGAAAGTTAAATTTCCAAGCTTGTTATTTTTTAATGATAAAACACAGGTATGGAAGTCTAGCATGTGATATTTTGATATTAAAAACACTAATATACTACAAGTTTGTAGTGACCATGATAATTATGTCCCATTGAGAAAACGTCAAACACACCACATTTAATCATGTTTGATAATACTTCAATAACACCTCAAATACCTATACAGGTATATATACAACAACACAGCACTTTTAATACCCGCTCTGTTAATAATACAACTACAAATCGTTAATAAGATCAGTTAATTATTTTCCCTTTGTCCATTTTTATCACATACACTGTCCCATACTAGTGTTTCTAATAAGTCCCGAGAAATATATAAAAAAAATCCATATAGAGATATACAAATTTTGAGTAAATCCTTCAATGTAAGGTACTTAAATCTACCTGTTTGTAGGCTTATATTGATTGTGATTTCACGGTCATTCTCCCAGGATAAGCATTCCGATTATTAAGCCAATGAATTAATACAATCCACAGATTAAACTGTATAATCCCTTATGTCATTATATGTGAACTTAATTAGGATATACACGTATCACTTTTTTTTCTCGCTGGCCCTTCCTTGGCCCGATACCTGTCCTGGGTTATACAGGGTATAAAGGCTTGTATTTTATCTCGACCAATAAGATATGGATCCAGGAATCTATACACCAAGCAGCTAAGCTCGGTTTGTCTCGAATAATAATTTAACAAAGTTTAATGTCAACAATCTTCTTATGACAAGGCTCATCTTAAAACATCTAGACCCGGTTATAATAATGTATGTTTGCTGGGTATTAAAACTCAGGGATATGTGCAAATATATATACATGTATATATTTTAACGAACATTAAGATTTAAAAATAAAGATTGTATTTATGGCCAGCGTTTAAATCAAAATGTTTACCAGTATATTTATGGTCTGTTTGTCCTCTGGTGGATTTGTGTGTGAATTTTGATTCTGCATATATGTGCTATACAATTTAATTTTAATAGTGATTTTCCACAATAAGATAAAAATGCACCATATATGATAAACCAGTACTAAAATTTTCATAATTTTCATACTTGAAATGGTGTAATCTAATATTGTAATTTTAGAGAGAGAAAAAAACCCACCAAAAATCAAGAATTAAGCTTTAAACTGTTCAAGAACATTATACTACAAGCAATTTGTTTAATTCATTTTTTTTCTGATAAGTTAATAATTTATAAGCTGTCTATAAAGTCTTCTAAGTTGATATCACCTCTTTAGTAAATTTTTTGTATCCACATATTCAGGAGTAAAATGTCATAATTTTATATTGAAGTGTTTAAATAAAATTTCAAGGTGTGATAGGATTTTGATATAAAAGGAAATAAAAGTTATTCAAGAAATCATACAGTAAAGTTGTAAAAACACCTGTATTTATGATTATTTATGTGAACCAGAAAATACAGAAATACAGACCCTAGTTCTTGTACTTCACATTCAATTATAACTATTACTATAAACATATTTCTACCAATTCATTATTAAAATATAACACCATTATGTTATCAATGTTAATAAATACCAATAGACCAATTTAGCTTTCACTCTAAAAGTCGGTCAAATTATATATTTTTATGGATATTAAAGGACAGAAGAAACAGAACTTAGTTTCAAAATTTATTCTCTTGTTTGAATTTTTATCTTGTTTTGCATCTTGTATTTGCCTTTATAAGTTTTCAGACCTCCTAGTAGAGACCATCTTATATAACCTTACAAGCACAAGTGTTTCAAATCAGAAATTACCACAAGCCTGATCATAAGCGATGGACACCATTGGTTACACGTCATTGCAATATTTGTCTGGCAAACACAATACCGGCCAGTATGTGTACAGTGAAAGGTAGAAACCATAAAATTATAATTCTAAAATATCGCAATCTATTTTAACATTCCATAACGGAACCACCCAAGAAAGTAAAATCATACATATTTTTTTAGGGATGGTACCAGTTACCTCCAAAACACTGTCTGATAGAGACTCGTGTGGCTGATAATTTTCATTTACTTAGCCAGCTTTTTTATCAAAAATATACAGACATAGTTAAAGCATTTATATTTGCCAGATTTGGATGAAATTCATACTTTGGTTTATTGGGTCACAGTTTTAAAAAATATAAATATTACTTTGATGAAACATTTGACCTATATTTACAAAATTACTTGTTTATAAGATTATCTATGTCCATTAATCTTAATAACTAAGACTTCGTTTCTAGTTTTTGGTATAAATATGAAAATGTTTTCATTTTATCAACCTGTTTAGTTGAAATCTGGAGATATTTGTGTTGACAGGAAAAAATGCAATCATAATGAATAGGCTCTGAGCCGGCTTAGTATATTTGACTATGAATTCTCAAACACTAACCATTTGGTAAAAGACTAATGTTGCACCAGTTTCATACCAAAATAAGTGAATTAGGGCACAATTTCTGTCATTTGACTTACCTGTGATGTTGCGTCCCCGAGTTGGAGATCATCATTTGGAAATTTTTTCTGTATTCGATCCATTTCAATTTGATTTTCATTTGTTCCAAATTCATCTTCATGCTCTCTCACCATCTGAAATGAAATTAGAATAATATTTTGATTGGATTCTTGATAAATAAGACTGTCCATCTGAATTTGGTTCTAGATTCAGAATTAACCAGGAAATATGTGTGTGTATACGGTATGAGACATAGAACACAAAAAATGTACCAATATCATATCTATATACATACAGAAAAAACAATATTATGATCAGAAACCAGTATTTACTTAATACATCACATGTTGACATATATAGCTAATTGTGTATCAAATATTTATTCTCATGCTCAAACACATGCCTGATCAAAAATGATATAAAATACACCTATAGGAATAAAAATACTCATAGATACCAGATAATATACATGTATTACTGAACATGTCAATAAATCATAGCATTGCATGGTTTACTATACAGGACATACTTTATCACAAGGGGAGGAGAGTGTGGCAAATGTAAATACAAATTTGATTAATAAAATGAAAATTATTATGTGAGATTTGTTATGCAATTATGTCATAACAAATAATGAATTTTATAAACATGTTCATTTTCTTCTGATCTTTTGACTTATTATAATTAGAAACAAACTTTTTAAATGGTGGAATGGGTAAAAAACATCGTAAAAATTAATGAATAGATGATAACTATATTCAAATTCTAAAAAATAATCTGCTCAAAGAATTAAATCATCATGTGTAAATTTATTGATGGTAAGTTTTAATTTAAACATGTACCAATGCATATTAATATATAATATATGATAAATATCTATTCAAAACATACCAAAAGTATCAATACTTCGTGTCAAAGGAAAAAATTTAAAACGTGAAAAATCACCGAAAAAAGTTGAGCTGAACATGAAAAAATCAACTAAAGGTGATGAAGGGTGAAAACTGATGATAAATTACATTTATAAAATTTAAAATATGTAATTCATACAGTTTTATGGTGATTTTGTCAATAAAAAGAAAACATATCGCCAGTAGGGGGTTGTTTTATGGTGTAACATCTTGAAAGGTAACTGAAGCAAAATGGGTCACTAGAACAAAAATAATCTATCTATATACAGTAACACATTTTGTACAGATTTATTTACACACCTGTATGACTGCATGTAGTCAGGTGTATTCACCTTGTCTGCACATTTTCAGAACAGTTAATTACAATAAGGTTAAAAGTGCTTCCAAAATTTTAATTTTAATCTAGAAGACGGCACGGCACAGCACCGTACTTGGTAATAACCAAACAAACCAAAGCCATAACAAATTAAAGTGGACTAATTGAGGGAGTTTCATGCCCAAGTCGAGGTCGTTTCACTTATATTAAGGTAGTCAATTTAGGATAATGAAGGAATCAAGAGTGCTTGGAAAACCGCAGACCTTTGGCAAAGAAACCAACCACACTAGGATCTGCCAAGGTTAGATCAAACCTAGGATGTGAGAGGCAAAAGAAAACAAGAAACAGGACACAAGATAAACACATGCATGTATTAAGACCAAGGGTCAAAAGTAAATGTTAAAACTTAACATCCACCTGATCAGACCTGGTAAATTAACCCAAACATGCATTGTAAAAACTTTAGTTGTCCTTAGATTTTAAAATCAAAACACGGTCAAAAGAACCCAAGAAAATAATCATTTTGACCTTGTCTTTGGTTCCCTGTAACTCCACCCCCCTTCATCATCAAAGAAAATGGCCAAAATAACCCACAGAAATGACTGTTTTAACCTTAGTTCTCAAGGACTAAACCCTTTATTATCAAAGAGATATCCTGATAAATATAGCACCAACTTAAAAGAAACTTAAAATACCAGTACTATATACTTATTTTATGTCCTCATTAGTTTGGGTCAGTTCTTATCTATTAATTGTCACAGAATATAATCACATTTGTTTTATTGTGTTGTGTTCAACAAGGTGACTTCATTAGTCCACTATGTTTTTGTTTGGGAGGAGATTTGTTGATTGACAGATAAACAGGCCCAACTTTGATGTCATTCATGATCTACTGATGTAAAACTTCCACATATTCTTGATACACATCATCATATATGTCCAGAATTATTATTCTCCACATATCATTACTTCAAATACACATTAAACCATATCAAAAACTCTACCTTGCAATCATGTCCGAGGAGATATATATGAACAATAACATCAAACACAGGTATCATATCAGGATATAAAAACGTGAATAAAAACATGCAATATGAAACATTTTTAATGTAAAAACCACATTTAAGATAATTTGGAGCCATTTGGGTCTATAAAACTGTGCTTTTTTGTAAATTTTGCGGCTTTTTGAAAGTAGGTCAACTGTAAATATTATGCCAACAAAATTATAAAGTGTGGAGATGTCACAGATGAGTGATCTGAAGACGCAAGTACTTGTGAATACTGGTAGTCATAAATCACTGTCATAAAACATGTCACCAGGCTCAATATTCACAAACTTCGTAACTTTTAAATTCTTAACATAATATAACTGGATCACATCACTTTGAAATATTATAATTTGTTTGGGATCTTTTTAAGTTTACTGGTACTTTTTTTTTTTTTTTTTTTCATTTTACTGGAAATAAAACATTTCATAAATGATGCCTATACATCAAACTTGTTTATATGGGGAATAAGATTATAAAATTTGAAATGAAGGTCAAGGTTAACACATTATGTAAGCTTTAAACTGTAGTTCAAATCCCACCAAAACTAATTCTTTCATTCCAGAAATTCAATTATTTTGTCACCAATTATTCCTAAAGCTTCAAAAATCTAAACTATAAACCTTTTAATTAATTTCTTCTACCTTGATTTACAATGGAACAACCCATTTTCTTTTTTTGGACCATGCTACAGATTAACAGGGATGAGAAGGGATATTGAAGGTGACCACAGAATGATGCTGCAATTTCTACTAATTAGGTTAAGCTTTGGCTAAGCCTTAATCAATCAGACGCATACTCCACAGTGGCCCAGTCAGATCTATGCTGGAAACTCTCCAAGATCATCAAGGAGGGATTTATGAGGCTATTGTTAGTAAAACACTTCTAACATACAACCTAGTACTAGGGTTTTAAATCATATTTGACATTATTTGATATACACACAGATCTATACAGTTGTCCTAATATCATTTATTACTACTGTAAAAACAGACTTGGATAAGGATTTTTCTCTCTCCATTCACAGAGGTCTAGATTTACCACCTTTTGTGTAAAGACCTTGTCAAAACTCTGTCCCACATAAAGGGTTTTATTATTTCTATTCTTACAATTACTTTTAAATTTCAAAGTTGACTTTAATTTTTTGGAAACAGTTTAAATTTAATTGAAAAAAGAGGTTTCGTTTATTAACTTAAATAAATGTTTACATCTTAACAAAATTTAAACTAACTGGAGATTCAAAGTCATATTTGTACATGATGGAGTCTTCATGGAAGGACTTCCATTTGTATCATCCCATTGAAATTTGGACTTTGACTAAAAAGGTCATTTTGACCTTTTCTGTGAAAGATAATTTTTCTTTAGAATTAAATGGGTGTTGGGCATATGTTTGCAATTATAAAACAAAACCAACTTGTTCATAAAGCAGGCAGAAAGGGTAGGGTGGGTGGGTACAATGGGGTTTAACATCCCAGTCAGGATCTTTTTAACTGAGGTGATCAGTTTGGTGGAGAAAACCAGAGTATTCAAAGAAATTTGCTGACCTTTTACCAAAAATTACAAGCTGTAGGACGATACTTTAAACCAGGTCACTGAGACCCCATAACAGTGAGTGATTCTGTATTATTTATCTAGGTACTTCAAACCAGGTCACTGAGACCCCATAACAGCGAGGGAGGGATACCATATTATTATTCTATTTACTTGTCTGTGTCCTCTACTCATATTTTGCAATATTAAGCGCGATCGAGTGTCCTATAACAGGTAAGTGGACCATCTAACAATACAAACCATACCTACACCCTTCATAATTTATTTGAAGTTTGAGCAACATGGGTAGATAGATCTTAAATGACTCTTAATTATATATAAACAAGAATACACATTAAAATTTCTGATAAAAAGAACCAATTTAGCCTCATATTACTCAAAATACTCATCATTAAAATCTTTTGTGAAAAATAATTTGCCTAAAGTAAAGCACTGAAAAATAAGATTTAACAAATATAAACTAGGGGGTCAGAAAAAAGTACCTTTATTCAAGGTTGTCATATATGTATTTAGAGAAATGTTCTTGTCAAATTTTTGAAGGTGTGTCTGGGGTAAATATTTAAACTGACACCAATATTAAATTTTAAGTATTATTTAGTGATCCTAAGTTTGTATATAAAACTATTTGATACATGTCAAGATGGAAGGTCAAAAAAGGCAAAAACGTATGTAATATTACGCCCTTCATAATAAAAGAGTTGCTAATAAATGCTAGTTCTGGTGTTGCTGTAGTTTCTTACAAGGCATGCTGTAAATTCTTATAAACCCCTCCCTAGCCAAATTCTCAAAAAGACTGCAAGACCTGCATTAATTGGCTGCAAGCATCATTGTTGTAATGTTGTTAACCATTGCATCGGCAATGTTTCAGATACTTGTGACAAAAGCAAGTTTATCAATCTCTAAGAATTAATCTGAGAACATTAGATGTGCAAGTGTGTTTAATGGTCTACCTTGTACTACAACACACATGGGACAACTCCAAGATCTGGGTTCTCTAAGGCTGCAAGTTAATTTTGCTATTATATGAAAATAAGCTACAGGAAATTTGTTATCAAACAGTGATCAACATTCTTTTAGACATGCATGAATATGTGAATTAATTAAATTAATGAGTGTGGTGAAGTGACCAAATTAATGAGTGTGGTGAATTGACCAAATTCATGAGTGTGGTGAATGTACTGAATTTGTAACTGTGGTGAATTGACTGCATTTGTAATTGTGGTGAGTTCAACAACTTTCTGTTGGTTGAGTGATGCCAGAATTTCCGATCATGGTGAACTGATTAACTTTTTGATGGTTGTAATAATACACTTTTTGTAGACAAACAAAAATAAATACTTCATTATCTAGATGAGCCATGTCATGACTATGCAGGAAAATTTTCACAAGCATCCTACAGATCGGTGCATAGCTATCCATCTCTCAAAATTCACACCAGGTCTATTGACAAGCAGACTATATTTCAATTAATGCCTCAATTTGATTTTTTCAAATTATTCAGGGCTTTCCAGGCAGACAGTTGACAAAGTAAACAGAGGTACCTACATTTTCTTTAATTAGGACTAAATTAACCTTATCCAAGCAATAAATCTTTAATGTATAACTTTTAAGTCTCAACCTTTTCATTACTTTTTTAGATTTGTAAACGGATAAAAGGTCAAAGGTCGTTCTTCATTCATAAAATTTGATGCACTACAATTACCATTTTTTATTGACAATGAAAAATCTGACTTCTGATGTATGTATGTCAAAATTTAAATGTGGCATCTGGTACACTTCAAAATTTGAAAATGAAAGATTAAATTGTACTTTTTTTCAATTATTATAGTCTTTTTTTCCTATACCTTATCTACAACTGCCATCAAATTGATGCTTTATTGCTTTTTTTTGTCACCCTCTTAACAAAAAGTCAAAATGTCATCTAGGTCTGATATATTATTTATTGAAGGAGATCAAATTAAAATTGTTTAGGTATATCAGCTTATTGAAAGACAGAGATAATGCATAAAGCTAGTATATTAGTGCATTAGGTGTTTTCTCAGGTGTTCACAGCAGCCATGATTGAAAACAAAATGAAAAAAAAGAAACCTAATATGTTAGCTAATTATTACTTTAAAACACATTAAAGAATAAGAGAAGAAAAATAAGGGGACATGCAACAGGTCAAGAATTTTTTATTTCCACCTGCAAAATGAACCGAACACCAAAGTTAATGGTGAAATATGTTTTGTGCCGTTCGACATTTGAGCTTAAATATGACCTTGACATAATACAAATTGAAGTTCAACTAAAAATGGCGACTCCTGGTATCAAAGGTGCATCTTAATACCATGTTTAAAGTGGAAAGATGCAGCTGAAAGACCAGTTACAGTTCTCGTTTGCCTATTTATTATGAGCATACAATCCACAACCTCCCAGATCTTTATATATACAATACCCGTTGTAGTACATAAAGGTCAAGGTCAAACTCAATGTTTTACTTACGTTTCTGACCCTGGTTGCAGCACGGGTAAGATCATCGTAATCCGGATGACTGGAATCTGTCTCTTCCAAAAGATCATTTAGGTATTTGTCGTATTCCGGTATCCGTTGAACCTGTTGAAGATAATTAAAAGGTATGCTGTTATTTTTATGACTTGAAGAAAGAACACTTTCATATATCCAAAATACACAAGAATATCAACAGATGGCTGACTTAATCTGAAATGAATATGGAAACAACAGAAATTATCTGAAAGGACAGAGTATACAGATCCCTCCTGTAAAATGAATTCTATTTTGTATATATTTCAGATTCGTTCTGAATTCTGCAATGTCAAAAGGGTTGTTCCAATAAATATGACCTCAACCATTTAAAAGCAAGCATACTAAACCAACAGCCAGCATTCTCTAAAACATCATCTTAGAATTAAACTAACAAACTGAATACCGGAATCTAAAGCTTACATCAATAAGTTTCATTTAGTGACAAGAACAAAGATATAGTCCAAAAATAATTCTCAACAAAAAATGATGACGACCTTGTGTTCTATACCTTAAAACCACCTCATTATAAGAAATAACAAGATTTAGGGAAAAAAATTCAAACAAAAACTAATAAATGTCATATATAATTTTGAGAGTACAAGTTGTATAATGGAGAGTTGTCAGAAGACATTCCATCAGACATCAAGCTGTTACAGTACATTTAAATAAAGTTTAACACATCTTTTTGTTCTTAGACCTAACAAAACAATGTAATTATAACAGTGTGTAGTAAATGTATCATCATTAGCACTAGATAAAGTCTTCAGTGAACTCTGGATTGAAATAGTTTTTGTCGGACTCTTATGTCACAAGTACTAATCTTTTATGGAATTACATGCTATTTTTAAGTTTTTATGACAGATGTGCTGCACGGCAGAACTATGATGATGTATAATGTAATGAAATGCTTCATACTCCCACAAAGACAGTCCATCAAAACCACACACCAGACAACTTAAATTTAAGGACAGTTTGAACTAAACACTAATTCCTGAACCATAATTTCCAAAAAAGTGTGGCAAATTTGAAACAAAATGCTTCAGAAAGTACTAACAATCTAAAACACAGTGTGAACACTTACTTATAGAACGTGTTGGAACAGTACAGGAACATTTAAAGAACAGTTTTCACAAAAGAGTACTCAAATATTCTAAGTATGGAAACCAAATATTGCTGAAGAATGCATGTACTGAATAACAAAAATATGTTAATTGTTATCATACTTAAGACATTTTGTGCATGTGATTGTTGAAGAAATGAAAATTGTAAACAGTTTCCATGTTGATTAGTGAGACAAAAGCAGTCAATAAATTTCTTCTGAAAAACTTTGGCTTTTCAATTTTTCTATTTCTAAAAAGTTACCAGTAATTCATTGTAAAACACAAGTGTATTTGTATAAAATATGTTAACATAAAATGTATTCTCAAGTAAAGCTACAGGAATTAAGTGATACATGTTGTTTTACAAGATCCATCCCAGTCTCTACAAAACACTGAACAAGCATTTGCTAATCATATTGATCTGAGTACTGTAAGCTGTCAATATAACATGGCTGAACAATGTGACCGAGTGCAAGGTGATCTGATGAAACAATAATCTTATTTATAAAACAAATCCGTCAAACAATTCATTTTTGTTTTGGATAAAAATGCTAAATTGAAATTCTGACAAATCTGGGTCAATTTGAACAAACAGCTGATCCACTGAGCTGGATTTAGATAAAACCACACAAGATGTTGTTTAGAAAAAACAATAGAACCCAGAAATGTTGCCAAAAAAATATATCTGGCATTCAGAGGAAACAATTCTTCTGAGATAATGCTAATTAATCAAGTCAAAAAAATTATGAATGAAATAATGAAATATCGTATGTAAAACTAGTTAAGTGTGCGTCATGACATTCTGTAGATGGGGAATGGGTAGGGGGCAGAAATCTGATAAAAATGAATTCAAAAACATAACACAAAATTGAAATTTCAAAAGCAAAAATTTCATTAAAGTTGAAAATTTTAATTAAATTTGAATGTTAATTCAGAAAATGGAAAATATTAAGTTCAGCTGGAAAATAAGGCACACTGATATATATGTACCAGTAATGTCCTATGTGCCATTGTTTGGGAAAATATTACCGGTATATTCCCCAACAATCTGAATTTCAGACCTGAATAAACCCTTTAATGGTCTCTGTTGACCTTAAAATCAACCAAAATGACCAAAACAATACCTTGTATAAAACCCATTACAATCTACGCAGAAAAATAGGTTAAATTTATAATTGTGTAAAATGACTCCAAATATTTAGGATGGGTAAAAATTCATATAATATGACATGTCACATTGTAGCTTGTGACTTTAAATACCTATGTTTAACCACTCTGCATAACTGTGGTCTAAAAAGGTGATCAGATTTAAAACTCAGGTACAAGTATAAAATACTTTATACTCAGGTGTCACAAATTTATCTGGGAATCATCTTGCCCCTTGAAAAGTCCATTATTACAAAACTTACCTCAAAATTTAATATTCATCTCTAATTTCAATTTTTCAATAAATACAAGTATTATTTTTAATTATTATAGAAACCAAGTTTGTATCATGTAATTACAAACTCTTGTATTTCATATTTTACATTAACAGGTGAGATAAGAATAAACTGAGTACAGGTACCTAAAACATTTTTCATCACCTACAACTTACTTTATATACCATCTCCAGTTTTACTGGATATGTCCAACTTGTAATTTTCACAAAATGGGTACATGTACTGGTAAGACTTCTTTTTGTAACCCCCACCCATTATAGTGTATGTAAAATTTTTAAAAAATCATTTTTCACAAAATTGAAAAATGTTTAACATAGCTTGAATCTGTCATTTTTTAGACTTTTTTTTCAGTCAAAATAAAAATTTTTAGTGGAAGGTACCAATTTAAAACATAATAGAATAGAGAGGACAGAGTAATGGTGTTTTATACCCCAATCAAGACTGTTATGCTAATGTTGCGGTCATCAGTTCAGGGATGGTGGAGAAAACCAGAGTACCTAAAGAAAACTACCAATTTTTATCAAGCAAACTGACACACATTTTACAGACTTGTATGTTACTGATTCAATCTACAAACATCTTGTTATCACCACCATCTTGTGTAACAAATCTATTTTCTTTGAGTCTCTGACATTTTATTGTTTAACAAGCTGTTGTTCTACCTACGATAAATTGATCATATAACTTAAAAATGCATTGAATATTTCATTACCAAATAGTTAAAATAAATCACTAGATACTAAAAAAGGATTTCCAGTTGTATATCAATTTTAACTGTATTAAAATATAACTGTTATCATTAGTAACAGGTACTGCAGTATTGTGAAAAAGTCCCTAGGAAATGGCTGCATGAATAACAGCATTGTTACTGCTACAATTAGCGGTAAATTTTTAAAAATAAAGCATTCATTAGACTCATATTAATAAGAGACAAAAATATCAGTTTTATCTTTGTTGAGAAATCAAAGTTAATAAAGTAAACATTGTATTGTTGTATGTGCTGCTGGATGCAATACCAAATGATCAGGTGGAGCAGCAACCTCTATTGCTGTTATATACAATATCATAAACTTTAGTACAACATGACACTGTTACAATGTAAGAACTTCAGAGACATTTAGTTACATGTTCTAATTTGAATGTAAATGTTTAATTGGATATTTTACTTGCTAATTCTACTTTGACAGCAAGTTACTTTTCAAAGCATTTAAGTCTGCATGGTTTTTGAAGTTTCAATTTTCTAACCCAAGTACATCCATTACAGAGCATCTCGTGTATAGGGTTGTACAACTGCAAAAACTTTATTGAATTTTTGAATTTATATACTATTTGAATGAATAATCGATACAAATGGTTATCATCCCATCCAAAAGAAATACTTTATACAGAATTCAATCAAAAAAGCAACTTGTACAATTTTCAGAGAATGTTTGGGGTAAGATTTCCTTTTGTACCCTCTTCTTAAAGTCTATGTAAAAACTTTGAAAATTATTTTCACAATGGCTTGCTCTGTCATTTTTAAGCTTTTCAATCAAAATTAAAATTTCAGTGAAGTCCTTCTGAATGCTTAAACTGAAGAAGTCCTTTTCTAGGAAAACTGATAAAGTTCAAATTTACTGGGCCAAATTAAGGTGAGTCACTAGTGTTATCTAAATTTGACATCAATTGTTGTTGGCTACGTGGTTCATTATGATTTATAAAGTGTAACAGTACAGCAGTTTCACTTGACAAACCCTAAAGTCAAATTTACACACTAAAAGGTCAATTAAAAACTAGAAAGAGAGGTCAAACTTGTAACAGGTACATGATAACTATGTAGTGGACATCCACATGGACATAACCCACTGGTAACTTATCATTAAGCCTGGTCATTTATAATGAATGTTACAAGACAATAAGATCTGTGCATGATGACTGGACAGTCCAACAGGTCATTACAAAATCACTTGACCACAAAGTAATATATCCCACACAATGGTCACTTAAGCCTAACATAATAATGGTCATGAACTGTCAAATAAATAGACATGAAGAATAAATCAAACTTATGTCTTTCATTTCAAAGAAAGACTATGATATCAATCACGGCAAAATTATTGCTAAATAAAACCATGTGAAAATTACAAAAATTAAAACCAACAAATTTTACTACAACTGTAATTAATGACTGGTCAGTTTAATAATATGTTTGTAAATAGGTCAGAAAATAAAAATGTAAATAAAACATTTGAATGTGTAGTTTAGTCATAAAACAGTTCTAAAACTAGATAACCATTAATTTTTTTTGAGTTGGGGATAAGTCAAGGTGACATTTTTAAGCTTGATCTTTTCTGCTAAATTAAACATATACCATAAAATACTTCATTAAGATGTTCAAAGGTGTCACTGAAATAGGTCATCCAAACTGGATCAAACAATATCTAAATATTTCAAAAGTGACCCATATTTTTTCTAAGAAAAACCAAAAATCAATCGGGTGAATAAAAAAATGTCTTCATTAATCTGTCACTGACAGTCTTGTATGACGACATTTACATATCTGTGGCACTTCAAAGCTAACAGTGTTTAATATTTGTTATATATAACCCTACACATAAGCATGTTCAAAACTTTAAAATTCCAATGGTACACCATGACATTACTTGATCTTTTTTCTTTAGACATTTGCCAAAGATCCATGTAAATGAAATGGTTTTGGGTAACAAACTAGCAAAATACAAAAGAAAGGAATTGTATGACCATGACTGGTTGACCGTTGAAAATAAAATTGTATATTGTTTCACACTTTACCTCATAAAATGATTCCCCTACCAGATGTAGGTGGGTCTCAACCATCATATGTAAATCGAAAAACATATTTATCCAACTTTCAGTTCACATAATTTTGATAACAATCGGTATTTATGTACCATACATGAGCAAAACAGTGGTTATCTTAGCTAATTTGTAAAAAACAAAATAAAAGCCTTGACTGTTACAAGTAGCGTCACTATTTGTCGCGATATTTTAATTTTCGCATGTATATATGATGTTTAGTATTTTCTTTTACCGATCACTTTATGAGCCAATTTTAAACAATAGTAAACAGGTTTATAGTGAATTGAATAGTCATAAACATTATCATTTCATATCTAAAATTTCACGAGGTTACCATTTCTCGTTCAAGGTGACGTCTTAATTTTACCATAAACATATACGAAATATCAATATGGACGTACTTGAAAATGTCCGTAAATTGTTTTATAATATTTACCTTGTTCTAAAACAAAAGTAGATGGCCGTATTCCCAATAATAAAATGTAGGGTGAGTGGATTATCTGCAGACCTAGTGATAGGTTATATAATGGGCCTAATATAATATCTGTTTCTTGTCCCCTCTGTACAGATATCTGTTTGTGTAATGTATTGTTTTCCGTCTGAATCAAGATATAGGTGATCATGGTACATGATAACTTTGAGGAGGTGATCAATATAGATGGTTATTTGATGATTAATTATTACACAAACATCTGTTGGTTATGTCTCAAGTCAATGACCAGAGATTCATTTCCCTTATCCTAACAAGTAGAAGATGGCTTCAAGATGCAAGAATTCTGTGGCCATTGTCCATCATTTACAACATGGGTGCACAATGGAGTGGAGTAATGGAGTTTTACACCCCAGTCAAGATTCTTTCACTTATATCAAGGCAGTTAGTTCAAGGATGGTGGAGGAAATTGGAGTGCTCAACATTCTGCAAGTGACAATCTTTCTCACATAAGAGTGCAGAGTTCTTCAAATAACTGATTTTAGTTCAAGTTTCACTTACAGCAGCTCTTGTCTGTAGATCAACTTTTTTAACAATTCACATAGACCTTTGCACCATTACAAATATCTAGATTGTAAAGCTCTTGTTTAATTTCATTCTGGTATTTAGCAGTCACATGTAAATTTGGTTCATTCATTCTATGTAAGAATGCACAGTTACAACTCTATATACAGCAGAGTGTCAGGCTCTAACTATCAAAATATTAAAACATTATGGAGAAAACAAAGAATTAAATGGTTTTGGCCTAAATTCTGTGTAATATAAAATTGATAAAGATATAAACGTAATCACAAAATCAACATATAACAAGTAAAGTACAACAAGTAAACAATCCCTCATAATCCTAAAACAAGTCAGATACGTGTCTACCGGCTAAAACTGCTGATCCAGAGAGAGCTAACCCAACTGATCTGGAGAGAGCTAACCCAGCTGGTCTAGAGAGCCAAAACCAGCTGATCCAGAGAGCTAACCCAACTGATCTGGAGAGAGCTAACCCAGCTGGTCTAGAGAGCCAAAACCAGCTGATCCAGAGAGCTAACCCAACTGATCTGGAGAGAGCTAACCCAGCTGGTCTAGAGAGCCAAAACCAGCTGATCCAGAGAGCTAACCCAACTGATCTGGAGAGAGCTAACCCAGCTGGTCTAGAGAGCCAAAACCAGCTAATCCAGAGAGCTAACCCAACTGATCTGGAGAGAGCTAACCCAGCTGGTCTAGAGAGCCAAAACCAGCTGATCCAGAGAGCTAACCCAACTGATCTGGAGAGAGCTAACCCAGCTGGTCTAGAGAGCCAAAACCAGCTGATCCAGAGAGCTAACCCAACTGATCTGGAGAGAGCTAACCCAGCTGGTCTAGAGAGCCAAAACCAGCTGATCCAGAGAGCTAACCCAACTGATCTGGAGAGAGCTAACCCAGCTGGTCTAGAGAGCCAAAACCAGCTGATCCAGAGAGCTAACCCAACTGATCTGGAGAGAGCTAACCCAGCTGGTCTAGAGAGCCAAAACCAGCTGATCCAGAGAGCTAACTCAGCTGATCTGGAGAGAGCTAACCCAGCTGGTCTAGAGAGCCAAAACCAGCTGATCCAGAGAGCTAACCCAACTGATCTGGAGAGAGCTAACCCAGCTGGTCTAGAGAGCCAAAACCAGCTAATCCAGAGAGCTAACCCAGCTGGTCTAGAGAGCCAAAACCAGCTGATCCAGAGAGCTAACCCAACTCGTCCAGAGAGCTAACCCAGCTGATCCACCAATCAAGAGTGCTAACCCAGCTAATCCAGAGAGCTAACACAGCTGGTCTAGAGAGCCAAAACCAGCTGATCCAGAGAGCTAACCCAACTCGTCCAGAGAGCTAACCCAGCTGATCCACCAATCAAGAGTGCTAACCCAGCTAACCCTGAGAGCCTACCCAGCTGGTCTAGAGAGCCAAAACCAGCTAATCCAGAGAGCTAACCCAACTCGTCCAGAGAGCTAACCCAGCTGATCCACAGATCCAGAGTGCTAACTCAGCTAATCCAGAGAGCTTACCCAGCTGGTCTAGAGAGCCAAAACCAGCTAATCCAATAAGCTAACCCAGCTGATCAAGAGACCTAACCTAATTGATCCAAAGAGCTAACCCAGAAAGGAGGCAGACCATCACTAAAGAATAATGTTATCACAGTTGGGAACAGGTCATGACTGGAATAAAGGGGCCTGAGCTAATTGAAACAAGTTGTCTGACTGAATGAATTTCTTCAAATACCATACAGAATCTCAACTGATAATTCAACAAAAGATATTTGAAAATACTGGACAGAGTGTTTAATAAATTAAGATGACAGGGGAATTTAAAGAATTTGAAAATGGGTGGATGTCAATTAAAATTGGAAGAAATCCGATACCTAAATTTTGCAGTAAATGCACATTTCAATTAAACCCATGCTGCATATGCACATTCCAAATGTGCAGGGTGTCAGGGGTCATGACTAACAAACAATATAGGAAAATACATGTACATCTTAATTGTATAAAAAAGATCCACCTAATTGTGTGTGTGTGTGTGTGTGTGTGTGTGTGT
The DNA here is from genome assembly GCA_021292105.1 of Anadara kagoshimensis. Taxonomy (NCBI): domain Eukaryota; kingdom Metazoa; phylum Mollusca; class Bivalvia; order Arcoida; family Arcidae; genus Anadara; species Anadara kagoshimensis. The sequence goes on along the minus strand of CM037865.1, from coordinate 64,849,771 downwards.
GTGTGTGTGTGTGTGTGAGAGAGCGAGAGAGAGCAATAACCGCATTATACATGTATGTTGGGCTAATTAGTAAACTGATAAATCTATCACTTCAGGGACAAATCAATCTTCTGGGTGGGATAAAATCTATACTATTCCTTATTAAATTACAGGTATGTGTCAGGTTAGGTATATCATACACAGAACGAGTGATACAATATGCATGTGCATACTTAAACAACAAAGATACGGACACACGATCCGGAAATCTATCTGATATAAATATCCGAACACGACAAAACAGCGGTAAGGTGATATCAAAACATGACTTGTTGAAATATAGGCCGTATTGATAAGATTAAAAGATAAACATTTACATGATCCAGATTATTTAAAAATACGGAAATTGTTTCCGTTTAAGTTATTTGGTTTTTTAAATTCACTCCATATCTAAATATAGAATTAATTCTATTGTTACAAAAAATACAGGTGAGACAATTATTTCTGTCTTACTTCACATACAGGAAGAACTGCAATGTCTCAGAACCCAACGATGCACAGGTGGTCAAATCATTTTCTGTCATGAAAGTATGAGTGGTAAAATCAATTTCTGTTTTTGTTTACCAACATACATGTGTACAATAATTTTTACAAAATTTTAACTAACACCTAATTTAAATATTATTAATATATAAATATCAACCATTTATATCAAATTCCAAGTTCTTTTGTTCTGGCCACACAAAAAATGCATTATAATTAAATTTTAGTACATGTATTTCAGAAACAATATTTTACTGCAGATCAAGTTTTATAAATTTGACTTACCGCAGCTTTTTGGATGACATGTCCCATGTTAAAACTACGACCATTTCATGTTAAATCTTAAACCATTTCAAGGCTGTATACGATATATTCCATCATTAAAATTTTTATAAGTTGGTGAAAATTAATTTTTCAACAGAAAAGTAAAATTAATGTAGGCATATTGTTCAGGTAATCTCCATTTTCATCATCATACAATATTGATGTTAACCTGCGGCCATGTTTGTAATATCAACGCTTTAGAGTTCCGTATTTCATTGACGACGGTGTTATAGAGAAATGGTTCAATCAAATATTACCAGGCAATGAGTGTTATGACATTGTGTATTGGCGTTTTATTTTTGATATATATGCTTATATCGTGTAAATATCATTGATACTTTTATTTGTCCAATAAATCTCAAATTACGTAAAAAGTGATTTTTTGCTATCAGGCTAAGGAATTGATTGAAAACTTATCATTTATGTATAGAATTTAAATAAAATTATATAACGAAAACGTGTCTCCTGTGTGGACGAGGATGTTGACATGATACTATGGTAATGATGTGATAAATTATTTATATAAATACCTATATATAAATAAAACCGAGATCAATAAACACAGGTATATATATACACACCAGGTATGTAAGTTGTAAGGGGAAACCCACTGTACTCCTAATACACTTTTGATATAATTTGATTGCAGGACAATTATATTGACATAAGTTACAGTGATCAGTTCGGTACACAGGTACCATTTAGTTGTCTTAATAAGATACATATTTGTAATAATAATAGAAATTTAACACAAATATCCTGACATATCATTTACAGTATTTCTCTAAATATCAGGTAAAAGGCCTACTTACTAAATGACGTCAAAGACAGTGAAAACAGAATTACGATCAGAACACAGAACACGGGCAATATAGAATTTTAATCTAATTCTGTAAAATTTTAAATTCCCCTGAGGTTGTTTACAAACTACTTCAATTTTGTCCATGAGGTGGGCATCAGATCTGAAAGCAAGTATCTGGTCCAAGGTAGTAATGTGACATGATCACCTCCTCCTTCCCATTAAATTAATTCTTTGCAAATTTTATGAAAAATTTATTGAAAATGAAAATGGCATCATTTTATCATTTTTCACGTTTTTCCAGTCAAAATCATACAATTTTAACGAAGGATTCAAATTGATGTCCCTCTTAAAACACCTGTGTTACATATGGCATGAACATTATGACCAAATAAGTGTGGTCTGAGACCCTCCAACCCAAAACATGTGGTCAGACCCTCCAACCCAATAATACATGTAGTTAGACAATCCAACCTAATTCATGTGGCCAGACCCTCCAAACCAAATACATGTAGTGGGACCCTCCTCCTGAATACATGTAGTCCCCCCCTCCAACCAAATACATGTAGTGGCCCCCTCCAACCCAATACATGTAGTCAGCCTCTCCAACCCAATACAGGTAGTCAGCCTCTCCAACCGAATATATAATCTGACCCTCCAACCCCATACATGTACTCAGACCCTCCAACCCAAGTTGGAGCCTACCCTCCAACCCAATAAATGTGGCTGTACCCTCCAACCCAATACATGTACATGTAACATTCCCACCGAATATTATACCTACACAGTTTGTTTGATCTTTTGTGTATAAATATTTACCAGTGAACTTGTACCTTATCTAGGGGACATTTTCTACACATTTTAATTCACTAATATCAAAATGAAATCTGTTGAAATATCTATTTTTAATTTAGCCCATCCATGTGAATTGATTTGAATTGTCCAACATTCTCTTACAAATACAGGTGGCTGATTTTAATCTAAAACTAATTTTGTTCATTCATAAAACTCCACTCCTCTAGACAGTACAAAATTTCTCAGAGTGAGTCTATCTTCTTTAAAGCCACCACATAAAACAATTTTTGTGTTGATTTGACCTTTTGTAGTGTATGGTAATACCATACAGGTATGAAAAATTAGCAGCTATGAATTATCTGATTATATGAGCCTTACAAATTACAGTGCCTCTCACCACTCAAGTTGGAATTCCAATCAGGATGAATATGTGTGCAAAAATTTGTTAGTTTGCTTGCCAAAGGTTGATGGTTTTCTCTGGGCACTCAAGTTCCCTCCACCATACCTGAACTGACAACCTTAAACCAAAGAATACCTAAGGATAATAGTTGGAAACCATGGCTTTCAAGAGCACCTGATCTCACTTCCATCATTGGGTAAACTGTTGTAATATACTAAACAGTTTCAAATACCAGTAGTTGGAATGGTCACTTTGCCCATTCATGTCTATGAATTGGTCAAATATTTCAGTAAATTCAGTCAGTGTGTGATGTTCAAATTGTCATCAAAGTATGAAACATAAAATTAAACAAGCCTGGCCTGACACTAGGTAAAAGTGATAATGACTTTTTTCCAATAAAGGTTTGCATGATGAATTTAATTTAAGAAAGTTTACCTATCCAGGTCTGTTTGTTTCAGTTTAAATTATTTCTTGTACACTGTACTTTAAAGGTACATCCTTATTCAAATATTTTTAAAATTATTGGTATATAACAAAAAAAGTTTTTAACATGTATGAACTTTGTATAAAAAGGAGCACCATAATAAGTTGACATTGTACTTTAAACATGTCAAGTATTAAACTTTCCTATACAAACTAAAGAAAATTACATGTTCATAATTGACATCTATTGCTGAAAAGTCAATTCAAGAGTGTAGGTGGAGGTCTTTTTAAATGCATATTGAACTGTAGCAATCGTTGATAGAGCACTTGTTTACAGTCTGGGAGGTCCTGGGTATAATTCTTGGTCCGACCTTGCATTTTTCCCTTTCATGTTACATTTGGTGAGTTTGAAAACTGTAAGGAGTGGCTGGCTATGTATTGGTCTGGGGGTTGAACATGATGTTGTTTCAATACAAAGTGGATAGATAGAAAAGATTTGCAAAAAGTAATGTAGCTCAGGTGCTGGATTTGATCCTCAGTCCGGCCCTGCATTTTGTCTTTTACCAATCAGATTTACTAAGATGTAAATTTAGGTACACTAAAAAAATCAGGAAATGCAATTGCCCTTTACTTTATTATTAATTTCTTCAGTTAAATTAAGTTTGTGTAAATGGTTTATCATCCCACATTATGATAAAGCAATCCTGAATTCTTACCATTGTCATATGAGGTAATTTTTGAAATTTTTGTGGAATAAAGTAACTGCATTCAAACCTTTTCATATAAAAAAAATTAAGTTAACCAAGAGTTACCATATAAATGAAATTCTAATTTAAAAAAATCAATTAAAATCATCAAAAGTTTATTGAGCTTCATCAATATCTAACAAGAAAAAAAGTTAGAGAAAAAAACCCAAAAGGTATCCCAAGATCTGATACATTTCTAAACAAAGGATTTCAGTTTATGAAGGAAACATGCCATTTTTTTTAAAACAAGTTTTTTTGCTCACTTGTGTTCAGAATTAAATTAAAATTTCACTTGACCAAAATGAAGTAAATACTCAAATATGTTGAAAACTGAAAAATATTACTTACAGGTGATGCGAGATATACGTAATCTCCATACGCTGACAATTTACTCATTGTTTAAAATCTAATCCATCCATATGAAAAATTAATCCATCCAGAATAATAAAGCACACAATATTTTAAATGTTACAGTATTACAACACAGAAAAAACAAATTAAAATTCAAATTAATCAGAAATTAGAATCCAGTGACACACTATATATATACACTAACTGACACTATTACAGGGGGATAGACCAGTTAAAAATCCCAGGTATTAAAACATCCACCTAAAATATGTTTATAAAATGTGTGATAAATATATCCAATTACACTGCAATTACTCTCTATACACAAAGATTGCACTTTGAGGTATTCTGCATTACATACTGTGTGATGTGGTTTAACAGATGTATAATAATTGACAATTTTCACAGGTAAAAAAAAATCCAGGTAGATGGTAAAAAATACTTCAAAATAGCCTAAACATTAATCACAAAATTTTCCAGTGAACTACTCAGAAAGTTATTTGACAGTTTGTGTGATTGATGTGTGATGTGACATTTTTACCTGAACTCTATTACACCACCATTATTAAACTACTAACCATCCCCCAGGTCACAGGTCATGGTCTGCAGTCCCTCCCACCTTAATTAGAATCACTGAAGAATTATCTTCTTCAATGTGCCCGTCTTACAACTTAATTTATCCCCATACATTGACATGACCTTAGAAACAACTTTCTCATGCATAATGTGCATCCCCTTATAACATAATGTTCATGTCCAAAAACATTAAAACACCTCTTTTGATTTAGTTCAATAGATTTTTTGATTTTACAGATAACTGTTCACACCCAAAACTTTTGATGGTCTAAAGCAAAAAAATAAAATTGAAAACAAAAGTTTGACAACAAAATCTAAAGGCAACAAAGATTAATATAATGAAGACATTTTAAAGTTTCCTTTAATGTTTTACTTCCTGTAGAATTAAATTGTGGTTAATGTAACATTAAAACCACAGGAACAATCCCATCGTTCCAAACCACACATAAATAACTGTAAATAAATAAATAAAACTTTTTCCTGGTATAATTTTTTGCCACACAATGATGTCATATGATGCAAACGGCTCAAAAAATTAAAGATATCCACTAGCGCATTAGATTTTTTGTGGTCCAATTATATACAAGCTGAATTTTTAAATGAAATTTGAATTTAAATGTTTACAATAAAATGATGTCAAATGTTTTTAACAGCTTAAAAAGTTGACCATAATCCTCCAAGACGCAAAATTTGCAATTTTGTGTCCAGCTAAAACAATGGCTGAATTTTTAACAAATAAAACTTGTACTTCTGCATTTATTGTACAATATCCCATGATGCTGTGTTAAAAATGGATGTAAGATTCTCACAGTATGTGTGGTGTCTGGCCAGAGTTTACTGGACATGGCTTAAGGGTTTGTAAACTGACCAAATACAGTAATAAATCCGTAGAGGTTTTTAGCCTAGAAGAATTTATCATTGTATTACTGTTTTTTATCATAACTGTGATCTATCATGTCTGTGTTATGATAAGAATATAAAAACACTATAAGTAATATCTTGTATACATTCAATTTTCATCATTGTCCAAATTAATTCCAAATTAATAATAGATATAACAAACCTCGGGCGATTTTAAAGATTTCGGCCAGGAAAAACACGAAAAATATTTATCTTATATATAGGTATCTACTTACAGGAATAAAAAAGGATGGCTGCTCGTCTTATCTTGGCGACATTATAGAAATTTAGATTAAAACCTGGTTTTAATGAACCAAGGTTTACTTTACTATTCCTATTCCGTACAATGCCAATTTTTTTTAAAGTCCCTTAATTCTGTTTTTCATTGTAGTTTTTAAATTTTCTCATGACATCTTGCCAAACCCTTTTATAACCCTTTGCTAAAACAAAACTGAACAAATGTTGTCATCCTAACCAGGCTTTCATCATTGAAAACAAAACTCAGCTGTAACAAGAGCCATTACATGGCGATATGGCCTATCACCAAAATATATTTCATATGATGCTGAAACCAGATGACCTTAACTTTTTAATACAGTTCAAGGTCAATTTAAATGACCTTTACCTTTGACATTTAACCTCAACTTTATATACCTTATGTAATTTATATTAATAACTACATTGAACAAAGTATATATTTCAGTATTGTCTCAATAACAAATACATAAACTTCAACTAAAATTTTAGCCTTTTGATCCAGATGACCTTAACTTACCTTAATGTCTTCAACTTGATACTACTTTGAAATTCCAAATTTCTCTTGATCAAAATGTTTTCAATAATAAAAGTTCCACAGTTAGAAATATCATATCTTTATAATGCTCAAGTTAACATATGTTAATCGTACATATTGATGACAATAATGTAAACAATTCTAGAATCAAAGAGACTAACATTTCATGTCACAGATTCCAAACACTGCTGCAAAAGGAAGCCACAAACTGACCTGTACAACTCCGGGAAGACCTTGTCCTTGGACAATCACTTACACAAGCTCAGCTTTGTACTTCTATCATCACTGGAAGGAGAACTTGTGGAGACATTAGGAGTAATCAAAAGTCATTACGTGACTGATTTGATCTTGTCAAACATTGACTGATTAACCAATTGAAATAAACAAATGAACCAATAATAAATAATTACAGTCTGTTGTTGTTGTTTATCCCTCAGGTTATTTGGGACCCCTTGTACAGATACCTGTCAGGTATAAATTCTGGACCTTTGTCGACAGCCAAAGGATGTTAGGTCTGATTTATACCCTGCCATGTACCAAATTTGTTGGTCAAAAAGACATATTTAATTTGATTTAATGATGATCTATATTCAAGTCATAAGTAGATATATAGCCAAATATGTAGCACTAAAAAAAATTTGACTTGTGTGTAACTCATGGAGTGTAACATAAATCGTGTCTTTTTAATCACACCATTCAATTACCATTAAGTATCATCGAAAAACACTTTCACTTCGGCATGTTAAATATTTGCTGAATATTAAAAATGGTCCCATAATCTAGCCCAAAACCTCTCAATGAAAAAAGATGTTTTTGATAATAAAGCACTTACCTACTGAAAGTACCAGTTTTGAGATGTAGAGAATACTAGAGTGTCATCTCTGCCATATAGAGACTTAGATGTTTGATTAGAGCCAGGTGTGTTAGGTAGGCTATATTGGTTAGGGTAAACATTATAACAAGTGCTCTTAGATCATGAAGCCACAATACAGAGTAAGAGGATAACTGGCACCAAGTTGATATTGAAATCCATCAGATGTCTAAAATACACATACTATCTATAAGAGTTAAATACGACAGACCTTAATAAGGTATTAATGTAAACAGAAGATAAACTACATTTATCATAATTTCATGTAATGAGAGACCCTTAAATACAACCAAATTCTTTTAATAAATATGTTTTTTAAAAACGTATTTGGAAATAAGACTCCTCCAGAATTGGCTATGTCAAGAAAGTTAATACAAAGATAAGATTGTTATTGGTGGTATGTCAAGGTGTAATATTATAACAGGTCTCATTAAGGTAAGTGATGGTAACCTGGCATCATATAACCCAGGTCAGATCATACAGACACATATATAGACACAGTGTGGGGGGATTTAGGTCTTCTATACAACAGGTGTTATGTATTACCCAAATATCACACAAATATTGGCAGTTATACTGTCAATTTTAACACAAAAAGTTACAATATCAGGAACTTTATCGAAATGGTATTATACATAAATCTAGGTAACACAATTTCTGTATACACATAGATTTTGAAAAATGACTTATGAAGCATCAAGCAACCGTACTGATTCCTAGGCACAAAATATATGCCCTGTACAAAGTAATGCAAACAAAACTAAATCCATCTTTATGGCAAGAACCCAAGACTGAGCAAAATCAATGCCAAAGCTTTAATTTCTTGGACTAGAATCAATACCAAAAAGTCTTTTAAAGCAAATGCATGAATCTCTTATGCTAGCAATTTGATGAGAACAAGTGCTAGTTGCTAAAGCAAACTTTATTGCCATGGTGGCCCAAACAATGAGCTTTATCCATGAGGTTCTTAACTCTCTAAATCAAGGCACATATACAGAACATATTCTGGTGTGTATTGTGTGTTATATGGTAATATTATATTACCTTTTTCTTTCTTCTTCTCCTCAATAAGACCTCTATCCTTTCCTCATCAGTCATTATGAATGTGCACTACCAGTACTACTATTCCTTTGATTCGTGTATTTGTTTTAGCCCATGTGTGTTTACTTTTTACTTTTTAATATCCTTTTGAAGTTTTAAAAATATGAAGTGATATTTATATACCAGTGTCTAATCCATTTATAATTTAATCATCACCACACAGATCTTAAGATGCTGGAATGTGAACATGATCCAATATATCTTTGTTGAATCAACACCACCATACCCATCACCTTAAACAAATTTTTGTTATCTAAATAAACCAGAATTTTTATTAAACTTATTGAGAATTTTTGTGTCTTGGAATCTTTCATGTGGTAAATTACTCTCATGTTTCCCCTACTAATGATAACACAACCTTGTCACATACGCAGAAATCGAGGCCCGATCTGAAGGGTTATCTGCCCCTACATTAGAAGTCGTCCTATACTGACCATCTCAGGTGTGATATACTTTACAGTTATAAAGGTAGTTCAGTCGAGCGTGACCCGTTAGGTAATTCCAATTTGGGAGAGCAATAAGTGATTATTCCAATCGGGGATTTATATGTCTCTGGCTAAACTTCAGTATTTAGACACTAATGACCTGAATGCATCTCGTAATGAAATGAGAAAAAAAAATTAACATGCATAAGTACTAGCTTATTGAAAATTTGCACAAAATCATAATTTTATAAATGTTTCAAGTATTTGTTTTAAATAGGTTTGTCGGGGTCTTATATGCTTACTCCAAGTTTAAATAAAAATTAAATCAGCGTTTTTAAATATTCTATTCTAGCTATATTGATGTTTTACATAATAAATAAATAAATAAATAAATAAATAAATAAATAAATAAATAAATAAATAAATAAAAACTGATAAGATATTTTCTCAGCACCAACAATGCAATCTAGCAGAGATTTAAATAATAAATCTTCGTTTTTTTAAACATTTCATTTTAGCTTGATTATAAATAAATAAATAACTACATAAATAAATAAATAAATAAATAAAATTTATTTAATAAAAATATAAATACTATGATTTTTCTTATGTTTATTTTTATAACTAGATGATTTGATATTCATCTAATTGAACCGACAAATCCAATGCTGAATAGTTAACTGCAATATTTTATTTTATTTTATTTATTTTATTTTATTTTATTTTATTTTATTTTATTTTATTTTATTTTATTTTATTTTATTTTATTTTATTTTATTTTATTTTATTTTATTTTATTTATTTTATTTTATTTTATTTTATTTTATTCATCGACCTGAACTGTGAAAAGAATGCAACATAAACCTGGCACTGGTAAGGACAAAGCCATGTGTAACGTTTTGGAGAGAGAGAGAGAGAGAGTTATCACTCTCAAGTCACAAATATGATCAATATACAATAATATTATTTTTTATTTTAACAATCAGGACATGATCGGGACATGGTCAAAATGCGATATAATAATCTAAAAGTTCATGAGAACTTAAACAAATCCAGTGGCGGATCCAGCGGGGGCCACACAGGGGCCCGTGCCCCCCCCCCCCCAGTTGCGGCCCGACTTTCCCCTCTCTCTCTCTCTCTCTCTCTCTCTCTCTCTCACAGCTAATTGTCAATAAACTTCCGTAATGTCCAGTTAATTAGTGGTACTGATTACTTAATCCCTGTACATAGGTAGGAAATTGCAATCAGGTGATGATGTAATTTACCAGTTCGCTGAAGCATGAAAGAATCCAGGTAGTACTGACCAGTCTTAGGTGATAATGTTATTTACCTGATCGCTGAGGCGTGAAAGAAGTAGATAACGTTAATTAGTAATCCTAATTAAGAGACTTCCATGAAGAGTGATTTCATTAATCATACATGAATTCATTTAATTTACCTTTTTAACCAAGGGACATGGCCAAAGAGAGAGAGAGAGAGAGAGAGAGAGAGAGAGAGAGAGAGAGAGAACTAATTTTTGACACACAAGATTATCTTTTTTGTATATTTTTGCACGATGTTCAGTCCAAATGTTGTACATTTTTATTTTTTAATTGGTTTTGATGGGAAAAAATCTGTCTCATTTGACTTTTTATTCTATTCGTCCTTTTATCGGCTTTACGGAACAAATCCGTCTAAAATAATCAGTGGTTGTTGGTTTTTTTTCCTAGTGACAAGATTCCTGTGTTCGGTTGCACCTTTAATGCGCATTATACAATGATGAAACTGACTACTAGTCATTTTAAAACTAATAATATATTAAAATTAACTTGAAAGTTCAGATGGATGTCATGCAGTTCATTTAAAACAAGTGTCGAAAAGGGGTGGGTGTAGTGGGAGACCTACCCCTTCGGTATATGGGTATATGTAGCAGGCAGGTCAGTTGGTAGCGGTTGGTCCGTAAGTCAAGGAGGTCGAGGGTTTCGTCTCTGGTCAGGTCTGACCCAAGAATTGAAAAGTGCAATGACTGTAATTTTATCACGAACCGTTTGAAAATCTAATAAATATTAGTTATAAATTTATTTTTCGTCACTCTGTTTTGTTTATTTGAGTATAATTAAACAATTTTAAATCCGTTCAATAGACAATTATTTAATAGGAAATGTTAATTTTAATTAAGTCATCTTCAATGTTGTTTCCTAAGAATAATAACATGGCTGGGAATAATCATGTTGTATTTCATTTAGGGTTAAATGTTTTATGGCATTGATTACTTTTGAAACTTGAATAAAATAGATATTATTATTATTATTATTATTATTAGTTAAATGAAATATAATAAATAAAAATGTGCATATTTTTTTCTGAACTTTTGTTATTTTAACGTCTCATACTCTATTAGTTAAATAAATAAGAATTACAATAAAATGGAAAATAAAAATGTGCACGTTTCATTACTTCCTATTTTTTCTTACTTTAATAATATTTTAAATAGAAAAGGGCACAATGTTGTATTAGATCCAGTAGGCTAGTATTTGACCACATATCCATAGTATACATACCGGAGGTCTATCATATTGGCCCTTATCCACTGACTGAAATATTGATACAAATATTGTACCACCTAAATTTCAAATTAAAAGTGGAATGGATTTTTTTAAAGGTACCACAAAGATTTTTATAACTGAATTTTCATCACGATGTGAACTTTATCATGAAAACCAGACATTTTCACTTTTCTATGTCTTTAATAAGAAAAAAGCTGTTTATAAAAACAGTGCTGTGCACTTTCTAATGAGTTTCATAGGGAAATTAAGTAAAATGTCACCATATTTTAAATCAAAAAGTGGAATGGATTTTTTTCAAGATATTTTAATCATTTTTATATTTGAATATTCGTGACAATATGTACTTTTCACTGAGAACTAGACATTTTCAGAAAAGAAAATTGTTATTGGTGAAATTTAAATTTGAAAATCGGGTATATCTAGTTCCCATTGTAACTTAACGGGCTGGCGATCGCACAGGTGACTTAATACAGGTGATGAGACCACCGTCTTAAACGCATCAATGGTTTACGGTCGGACCTCGATTTCTGTACATGAATAAATATACCCTAGAGGAACATTTAGGAACATGGCACCAAACAATAAGATCTTGTTTCCACTAAGAGATAAGGCCACAACTTGTCACCTTGTCACATCCCTAGTTTGATTTGATGCCTGTCAAATTCATTTCTGCACAATTAGGTTTTCAATGAGCAGTATATCTACTCTTTCAATGGAAATAATATTTCACTGGTCAGCTGACTGGAAAATCAAAATGGGGTTATTTGGTTATGGAACAACATAAACACACTGACCATTGACCAGTTCAGGACATTTATTTATAGATTTGTTATATCACTAAAATTATAATAACATTTTGAAATCTATGTTAAAGAGAGTATGTTATTGTTTTGGTAGAGACCATATATACCATATACATGTATACAACAACAACAACCACATTGCTGGTTTGGTCAATATATGGAGTGCAGCAAGGTCACACCAATATGGAAGTTTGGGAAGAAATTTACTCAATTGCACAAAAATCTCTCTGTTTTGAGCACTGTACTGAGTGCAGCAAGGTCACATCAATTATATGCTGTTCTGATCCAGATCTGGATGTAATCAAACAGTAACCATAATTCAGCCAATGTTTATTTGGTTTATGAATATAGGTATATTGTAATTCACATGTTTTCACATTATATATAAAATATGAACTTGGCAGTCATCTCTTAGCAAAGAGTGCCTTGGAACATGGACCAACACAGTTTTTGTGGGTGCAGTTGTTAACAATAGCATTAGCTAGCATTAGGAGGACCACCTAGTATCATAAGTAATGACCAAGGGTATTCCAGAAAAACAGCCTGTTTTGTAGTTGTACTTCTTGAGACCAAGCTTTCTGCATGTACCATATCAAAATAGAATTAAAATCATGGCATAAAAATATCTATGAACCAGTAAATAGCCCATCGACCTACTGGACATATATCCTGTTTGTGTAAATCTGTTAATTGTATGAAACAATATTTTTGTGTATTCTATAAGCAATCAAAAGCAAAGTAAAGCTGGACCATGGTCAAATGTGAGTGACCAGGTATAAATAAGTATTATTATTAATGGTAATATAAAGGTCAACACATATATATTTCAGTTATGGTAGATATATATTTAATCTACTTGTGCCCAGTTTTTATAGAATGGCTTCAAATAAGTAAATATTTATCAAAACACAATTAGCGGACTTCAATCTTTTTTATATTGTTAGAGTAAATATCTTCTTTTTTTACTTAAACTTAAGTACTCTTTAATTAACTTTAAATTGTTATAGTTACAAAATATCCAAAATATCCACTGCTGTACATGACCAACTGTTGTCGTAAAAATACTTCTAGTAACCATAAAATATTTGTTACATATATATATATATATATATATATATATATATATATAATCTCCTGACTTTGGATGGGCATTGTAGTAAAATATTTCTTGTAACATTCTTTTGAATTTTATATCAAAACATAAAAATAAATTGTAACTGAGAAATGTGTATTGGGTTATTAAAGCCAATGTATCCAAGTACAACAAACAACAAACAAATGATGCAAGGAAGTACTGGTACATGTATATAGGGACTCCCGACTTTGGACTGGCACTGGATATAACGACAAAATACAAATAACATCAAACCAATGAAGTAAGACAAAGTGTACAGGGACTTTGTAAAAAAACCCTACATACTTTAGAAATTAAGGCACTGGCAAATGGCCATGGACACTGGCAAAAAACCAACACAACGTCGAAGAAATAAAGCAAGGAAATAAGACATGTATGTAACTCCCAACTTTGAATGGACACTAGATGACAAAATACAAACACAACAATAGTTATTGCATTAAGATTATGGATATAACCAGTTTGAGATTTGAAACTTTTAATATTATAAGTTTGAATGTCCTAAACATATGAATTATTATTGACCTAAAAACTAAAACATACAGATTAATCATGAGATCAGAATGAACAATATTATGATATATCTAGTTTGTTTATAAAAGATATGTTTGAAATATTATAACTATTCTGAGTGAAATATTATAACTATTCTGAGATGTATATACAATTCCAATAGTAACCTTTATTCCATATAGTTTGTGTTTCAATACACATAAAACTTGTCCATTTCACCTGGAGATTTCATTTATGATCCTATAAACTTGTATCTATTTACTTAGATCGGCCAATTTAAAATTTCAGTAGTTTTATATACAATACCAAAACTGATTTTTTTATCTACAGAATTTACTAACAATAGTAGAAGGTAAATAATACTGTAATTTGACCTAATTTTCAGAACTTGGCATTTAGTCAAAGAAGATAAAACGGACAAGATATACTGTCTTCCTTTATATATATAGGGTATTATCTACCCATGTACATGTATATAGGTTTCTCAAATTCATCAATCTTTAAAATTATTGCAATATAAACACTAAAATGTACTTGGAAGTTAAGGAGCGGGGTACAGGACAGACTTGGGTGTAACAGCCGATATAAAAAGTGTTTCTGTTGCATAAATTCAAAATTCTTCAATTCAATAAACACTTGGGTGTTACGGCTTTTACAAGGCTGAATGACAGTATGTGTTAATGTTTTGTCCACTGTGCAATGCAGACATTAAAAGTTTTGATGTTGGAAATATGAAAACATTCATTCTCACACAACTGAAGTCAACCCCCAAAGAAATGGAAGCATTAACTGAAGGCAATACCTAAAGAACTGGAGGCAACAAATGAAGGCAGTACCTAAAGAACTGAAGTCGATAACTAAAGGCAATACCTAAAGAGCTAAAGGCAGCAACTGAAGGCAATACCTAAAGAACTGGAGGCAACAAATGAAGGCAGTACCTAAAGAACTGAAGTCGATAACTAAAGGCAATACCTAAAGAGCTAAAGGCAGCAACTGAAGGCAATACCTAGAGAACTTAAGTCAAAACCTAAAGACCTGAAGGCAGTACCTAAAGAACTGAAGGCAATAACTGAAGGCAATACCTAAAGTACTGAAGACAACAACTGAAGACAATACCTAAAGAACTGAAGGCAATACCTAAAGAACTGGAGGCAATAACTGAAGGCACTACCTAAATAACAGGAGGCAATACCTAAATAACTAAGACATGTCATCACCTACAGATGATTTGCTGCAAAGACTATCATACTTTCAATGTTTAATACAAAGTGTTCTTTTTGCCTTTTACCCTTTTATTTTCAGTAAACAAAAACCTTACTGTTTAAAATCATTAATCACTATTAGACAGTGTAGTAGTATACATAGATTAATAAATCCAAATAATAAGATAAGACACATGCCTTATAAAATTATAATACAAGTCTTCATTTGTACGACTTTAATGTTGAAATATGATTGTCCTTCAATATAATAGAACCGTTTTTTTTCCTTAAAAATGTTGAAAATATCAGGTAACATTTGAAATGTTTTGAAAAGTTTTAAGAGACATAAATAGTCTTTTCTTATTGAAATACAATTCTTATTGTAATCAAATCTATTTTTGTAATGGAATCACATTTAAATGTCTAGTATTACTTTTATTGTATTGTTCTTTAGTGTCCCAGTTACTCTATCTATAGGTATAATGTAATAATGGTGTCATGAAATTTGACTTGCCACTTGCTTTGAAGTTTGGACAATTTTTTTATATTTGTCTTATACAAATGGTCTTATTTCTGCAAGCATGCTCTCAAATTGAATTCACGACACTGACTTAAAACACTGAAATATTATCTTATCTGGCAACTGTACAAGCATCTGAAGCCATACATGACAGTAAGCATGATGCAGACCTATATTATTTGGCCTGGTCAAATTGCACAACAACTTGACTATTGCATTACAACCAACAAGACCTCACAAAATCAGAACGAAATTGTAATTGATACAGTTAGAAGATATCTTATATTAGAAACAAAAACAGATTTAATTGCATTTAGAAGTAAAAGATTGTTTTATATGTTGAAATATTTAAAGATTTCCAATTTTACACGACGCTTTTCACATATATCATTTTTGACATTTTGTCAAGTCAACTAAAGGACAGTCTAATTTTTTCAAATTTTGAACACACACTATTGTATTTGATTAATTAAACTGAAAATATTACTCTATATCAGTTTCAATTTTAATTTGGTACATCCTTTACAGCAATGTACACCCTCTGTAGCAATCACAGGTGGTATATTCGTTTTCAAACCCATACAGAGGTGTCATATGACCATGCAACGAGACACAGAACATCCGTTTTGAGTGCCTTTTTGGCATCAATTTTCATTAACCTTCAAATCTAGATATTTTTTAAGCTCTATGCTGTATAACACATAAGATGACTAAAACCATTAAAATGTTAAGATGTTACAAACATGGGGACATCTCAGTATGTTTATAAGAACATGAATAATCCACAATAAGGTGTGATGTTTAACTTGAAGTATATTTAACACATAATTGTAGAACAGACAATGAGGTATTTTCATAATTACCTCTAGCTCAGTAAAGGTGTGAAATGCACCTTTTTTACCTGGGTGCACTTTTAAGTAGACCCTTATCAAAATATCCGCAGATTAAAGTTACAATGATGTTATTGTTGTTATTACTTAACAATGAAACAGCATGAAAATGTAACTAAATGACAACAAAACAAGAGGTCAGGTCAAACTTAAGATTCCAAGGTACAAGCTGTAAACTGCAACATAAGAAAACACTTCATGACAAAACCGAATGTTTAACTGTTTTTCTAGACTTATGGATCATCCCAGATACTAAAGTGCACATAGTAGTGAAGTTGTTTTGTAAAGAGGTCCGTTATATCAGGTATTTTGTCTCGGACTGGTTTAGCTGCATGTGTACCTTTTTGGGAGGGAGCAATTGATCAGTGGAGTCTTTCACAGCAAATTTAGATTTAAAAAAAATTTAAAGTTTAAATTCACTTTTCATTATTAGAACAGAAATAAATTATCATAAAAAATATTCAATGCCACAAGCAAACAACACCTACAGATACCAGCAATAAGACAGACAACTAAATATACCTATCTGAGTCTATATCCGTGGTAACAAATATAGATCATTTATAAATGCATGCTTTTAGCAATTTCTAACACCAATATGCTTCATCCCACAGACAGAACAAACCCAGGCTTTCAGCAAAATTTAACACCAGTATGCTTCAAATGTCAACTTGTCCCACAGGTGTAATAAGAATAATTCCAGGTATCATTTAAAACAAATTAAACATTGCAGTGATAGTGTTATCTAGTTTATCTGTCTCTTCTGTCTCTTCCGCAGGGAGACTTGTAAATGAAGAATTAAAATTTTATTTTGATTTTTAAAACTGATAACATTTTCACGAAAGTGCTGATGTTAGAATATTTTATTGCAGAATATTACATAATCACAATAAAATCACCATGGCGACAATTATCAAATTTATCCTGATTAACAACTGCATATTAATTAATTAGGACACCTATTTAACACTGTCATTTTGTTAACAGAATTAAATCTATCACCAGGTCCCCGGTAATCAGGCTTCCGGGCAATACATTAATCTTTGAGAGTAATGAAATTATAATGATGAACATCATTAACCTGATAGTAAAGTACCTGTCAGAAATGGAAGCCATTAATTAACCGATAAAGCAAGGTGCTTGTTTAATTGTTGTTAGGTTAATGAGGAGGCAACTAAAGTGTCTAGTTACTAAAGAAAGTGACAACCAAAGTTCAGCATATAAATCAAACATGATCAAACTATAAGCTTGCAAAAAATGTGATACAAAACATTTGCAATCAAGTTTTATTTATGTGGTCCTGTAGCAAAATTTTAATAATGATGGTAATAGTGGAGGGAGGGACACCTAGGTCCAGAACCACTAACATATGACAGACTAACTTGTACCCAAATTTCTCCATCTCTTTAAAACAAGTACCGGTACATATGCACCTGGAATTTACAACTGATCAGACCAGACTTACGCCAACACAAGGTGAACATTCCGACACAGAATGCTCGATAAGATGCGTCCCTCGATAAGAAGCATCCCACGTCATTTCAAACCCTTAGTCAAACACTGAATCAGCATTTTAATCCATTAAAGACTTATTTGCTCACATCCCACTCTCTAGCCGAGATCCAAGATGCCATTAAAGGCAAGAAAACAGACACAACTAACTGATGATCTAAACTATTTCTAGAGCAAGTTACTAATCCTAAGTGACTCTTATCAATCTTGATTCAGTCAAATGTATATATATTTTCCCTTTCATCCTAAGACACCTTAATTACAGGTAATTACAGGTATGTAATCTACATTACTTTATATACCTATCTCACCTGGTATTAATGAAATGTTACTACATACAAGTAAATAAAGACAAGATACCCTAAGCTCGTCATAGTTACTAATTTCATTACTAATGATGATCTATATGGTAGTTTGCGGTCCTGTGGTACCCTGGTGTCATTGATACCCTGATGTCACCATTACTAATGTTGATGTATGTCCCACGTAATCGTTAGATGTGGTCAATGTTTACCCTCCAAGCCTTCTAGGGTAGATACTCATAAGTAAATACACACAAGATACCATGATCTCACCGTTGTGACTTGATCTATGCCGTAAACCATTAGATGTGGTCAACGCTTCTAGGGTAGATACTTGGAAGTAAATACACACAAGATACCATGATCTCACCATTGTAACTTGATGTATGCTGTAAACCATCAGATGTGGTCAACGCTACCAGGGTAGATAGATACTTAGTCATAAACACTGCAACAGGAGTGCTGGGAAGGTATGTCCATCCTCCTGGTCAATCTTGGAGGTAATGGTCAGCCTTAGACGACATCCTGCAGGTTAATCTGGGAAGTAAGAGTTAAATCTAGCTTCCTAGTTGCCGATTTGTCCCAGAAGTCATTTGGTTTACACATATTTTCTAATTTTTAATCTTTAGTCATATTTCAAATTAAATCAGTTGTCACCAATTTAGAAATTTCCACAAAGAACTTTTCAACATCATATACCATAAAGTCAAAAGCTCCAACCAACTCTACATTGTTGCAAATAACATAAACACTGGTGATGATACATTGTATATTTTACAAATAAGAAAAGACATGGAGCAGTTGTATTAAAATAGAACAAAGAAATTAATATTTCTTATTTTTAGATTATGTGTTGCTATGACAAATAATAAAGGATAAGAGTTCTAGTGCACTTGCATTCAATGCCACATATAAACATAGACATTATCAAGACAAACCAGTAGACAAGATGAGAACCTTCTGCACCTGAAGCTCAAGTCAATCAGGGGTAAACCCACAGTCAAGACACACTTTTGGGTTTGAAGGCTAACACCGTTACCACTCGGCCCTTTACTTAAGAAGGGATGTTTAAGCAAATGACCTACAAAAGTTGTGACAGAAACAATGATGAAAGGACTGCAAATGTTAATTTTTCATGTGGAGCAAAATTAAACAAATTTTACATCAGAATTCAACATACAGTAATTAGTTAGTACAGATAGATTAAAAATGGCTAAAATGTGTGTCAAATAAAAATCATAAAGTGTATGCATCAACAATTATACAATCACTACTTTACCTTATGAGAAGAGCCACATGACTCTAAGACATGAATGATAAATTTGATGCCTGGATTACCGTAATACAATGTATATATTAAAATTCATGTATTTTAATGTAAATATATACACATTTATATTAAACAGACTTTCTATTTACATACCTTATACAAAGACTTTTTGAAATATATACCACGAAATGTTATTGTCAATTATACTAAACAGGTGCTTGTTTATAATGTATCCCACCGCTGCCGCCACACAAAACTGATATATGACACAACCCACAGGTAAGAAGAATCATCAAAGTCTTCATTCAACTAACTCTTTCACTGTTATGCTACATAAATTCTGTCTGCCTCAAAAAATTGTTCCTTCTTATAATTTTAAATTTTCTGGTAACTCATGCAAATTATGTTGCCATGAAACCTAATCTATTGTACAAAACTGGGTAACAGATGATGGGTAACAATTGAGAAGTGTTAGGTTTATCTTAATAAGTAAAGAAGGTGATAAAATTACCCAATATCAAGCTTCTTAAAACATAGCTCATTATCACTCTGAAGCTTATACAGATACTTGTTTGTTTATGTAATTTAGGAGACTTATATAAGACTGATTATTGCACAAAATTATAAAAATGATCTAATACTTCAAACTAAAGTTAAAGGTTTTCCTTTGATGTATGTGATTTCTATGATAAAATATGTGTGGTCTGTGATCTATGTGTAAAAATAAAGATGATCACAAATCTAATGTGAGTAATACCAAGATAGGTTTAATACTTCAACTAAAACTGTAAAACCATCAATGAAGGTGAATAATACCCTTCTGTCATGGGTATGTGAAAGGTTGCAAGTTCAAACCTAGATTAGACTGAACATGGTTGGTATTTTTTGGATTGTTACCCATTTGGCATTGGAAATCAAACACAAGCACGCTGGTCCATGATCAAATCACAATCCAAAAAGCAATGTAAATGCTGAAAACTGGCTAATTTCCATCACGGAAGTAAGACTGGGTGCTAAGGGTAAGCACCTTCTGTTTAGCTAGCTACATCTGCCACTTGTGAAATCAAAATACATGTAGACAATGGAAAGGAACTCAGCATGTTCTTCAAAACCTTACTTTACTATTTCTTGAAAACCTTTAACTCACAAATAAATTTTCAATTTCCCAAAAGATTTCAGTTGTTTCCATTATTCATTTCAATATTGCATGTATGACATAATTCAATACTACACCTCTAAATTAAACATTTTAATGATTTTTAAAATTTATTTTTATTTCAAAGTACAAGTCACTTAGAATAAAACTCATTATGCTAGTGACATATATATTTTTAAACAAATAAATCATTGAAGTTACCAATTTTGTCACAAAAATAAAACAATTACAATATTGATTTATATAGGGCAGATTTTATTTGAATTAATTCAGATTTTTAATGGTGAAAAAAGGTAATTTTAGCTCAAATTTATTTTTTGATTTATTGTAAGTTTCATTTAATTTGCATTTAGATAATTCACTATTAACTTTAAAAGTTCAAACTGTCAATATGAATTAAGATATCTTTGTTTCTAATTATTTTCATGAAGTTTAACATTCCAATTAAAATCATATCAAAACTTGACCATACAGTATCTCTATTTATAGAGGCACCACTGCGGTAGCTCAGTTGATATAGTGCTCGCTCTGAAAGTGGGAGTCGTGGGTTTGAAGCCTGACCGGGTCCGACTTAAGACTTGAAAGTGGGTAGTGACTGTTCTTTTGCGATTATGATATGAAAGTCACACTTCTTTAGGATGGGAACTAAAAAATAAACAAATCCTGTGTCATGGTAGGCTTGGCATGCTAAAGAACCCTGCTGTATAATGCCATCAGGGCAATGCACAGGCAAGATTTCTGCACCTTCGCCTATAGCTGGCAACATCTTGATATATGTGAAATATTCTTGACAGGGACATTAAACACCATTACTCAACTCTATTTATAGAGGGGTACTTTTTGCCGAGTTGTCTAAAGAGCACAATTATGGATCACAGCATCTCACTGCCGATGTTAAAATCCCATTCTGGACAGATTGTAGTGTGAGAATTTTGTCAGTGCGCTTGCTAAAGCTCAGTGGTATTCTCCAGGCATTACAGTTCCTTCCATCTGAACTGACCACCTCAATACAAATGAAAAAAATCTTGATTGGGGTGTAAAACTCCATTACTCCTCTCCATACTCTATTTATAGGATAAATTCACACCAAGCTTCATCTATTAACATAGTTTTTAGAGATATAACATTAATTTTCACACACCATGTATATATAGTGCTACCAGATATAAATATGTATATTACTTGAAGGGACAAGATGAAGACAGAACAACACTTGACATGACCCATAGAAAAACACAAATCTTATTTATCAAAAGGTTTGGCAAGATGTAAGTGTAAGGGAGGTAACTCCATTGGAACTCTGAAACTTTATGATGGAATAACTTAAAATGTATCAATTTTTACATTTATAAAAAAATTATAAACTAAGCACATAAATCTCATCATATCTGAAATGCACAAGATGGTACACACACAAATAAATATATATATATATATATATATATATATATATATATATATATATATATATACATATATATATATTTCTGGAATCATTAATCATGCAGTTAATTGCTGCATTTATTTCCTTATAAAATGATATATCACATTAAAATTTTTAAAAAGTTAATTGTGACTTAAGGGGTTTAAATGGAGACATGGGTTTTGTAAATTATAAATGATAGTCATGTAACTTTTAAAAACTAGTACTTTTAATATAATGAGCAATTAATTTATTGATAATACACATTTTAACTAATTATGAATCAAGTAATCAAGCATCTAGTACAAGTGTACCCCCACCCCCTCTCTCTCTAATGATAATTTTTTTTTAATGATTTTCATTTGTAACCTCTAATAAAATCTTAATTTTATTTAAATGATAAAATCAAACAATATGATCATTTCAAATGTTTTAAATATAATTTAGTGTGTGTGCCTAGGAGGTGGGGGTTAGGGTGGGGTTGTTACAATAGGAAGTCCTACCGCTATTCTGTTTTATCATAATATACAGGTAATGTGTTTGTCTGATATAATCCAGTTACATAGTGATAGCATACTTAAGTAACATACTTCACATAGAATATGGTAAACCATTGAATGAATGAAATAACCCAGTCATTCTTTAGTACAAGCACCTGCCAAGACCTTACTATGCTACTAAGATTTAACCATTATTACACCAGACACAACCTTAGGTGGTAGAGTAGGATCGTTGACATGGACAAATACAAGCCACCTAACAGAGCGAAATGTTGTCAAATATGTGGGGAGATATATCAGATTTGTATACTTATCTGCGAGTGTTATATGGAGGAGTTATGATTTATAAGGAGAGACATCTTTTTTAAGATGGTGTCTATACTGACAGACACAAGTAACACAAAGTGTGCCCATAAATTCTGGCTTTTATGTTTCTTTTTTTAAAAACAACAGAAGGTATAAACTCAAACAGGGTGAGTTTGGGAGTAAGTACGGGAATGAAATAAGGTTTATATCCAAGTTTATGTATTTTTTTAACTTATATTGAGACAACACTGGATACTATGCAAAGATATGGACATCTTTATCTTCCAGGATGGCAATGAAGAATGGGAGATCTTTTTGTGACAAAACAGCAAAGACACATGATACCAGTATTGAAGGTTTAGAGTAATTGGAAACTGGTGTATTCAAGTGATGCAGAGGTACAACTGCCATTGTCTATAATGCAAGTTGCTGAAACCCATATTCTATTTTCTGCATCTTGCATCAGTTAATAAAGATTTATCAAATTATGATCTTGAGGTTATTGGCATCCCAAAAGTTGAAATCTCTTAGTCAAAAATAAAAATACAATGAAATAATATTTTACATAGTAAAGTTTTCACACTATTGCACAGTTTTATGCTGGTTAAGATCCGAAAATCTAATCCAACACATTTGAGTGTTTCAGTCTATTAAGTACTGTCAGGTGTCGTCAAAGTCAAAAAAGATTTTTTCAAACTATTTCGGTTACTCCTATAAGGACAGGTATTTAAAATAAATCTTTATATTATCTTTAATAATTTAATTTGGACGACCTATGAGACCCATCTCGACACCCACACACGGATACACATAACATATACCCTGTATATACACCAAAACAAAGTCAGATTGGTTTCATTGAGAAATCCCTGGGTTTACAGAACAGATCACGAGTATTTGTATACTAAATAACAAGTTCAATAACTTTATCACATTAAAGGTTAGATGACAGTCAAAAGGTTAAAATCTAAATTCTTATTCAAATATTTGAAAATTTAACTCCCATATTTTTTATAACCCCCAAGACTACATCAGTATGTCAAAATGTCTAAATATTTCAGTTGCATATGACCTTGTAAACTTGAAAATAACCCTTGAATATCATCTTTTTCACCACGTTATTCTCGTAATTTTTATTTCTTAGCACAGCACAAGGGAGATAACTTCATTTGTTAGAGTGATAGACTTCACATTTATATTCTTTATCTTTACTTTTTATTTCTTGAACTTTAATTTTTTCATGTTCTTGGTTGCATTGGTTGTTTCCAGGCTGACCAATCAATTCTATTAATTTATCTAGAATGGTACATTTTTAACGAACAAAGCCATAATTTTGGTACATTTTTAATGTGGGATGTTATAATGTTGGTACATTAAAAAATGGACAAATCTGTTGAATTGGTCAGCCTGTGTTTCTAAGAACATATTTTTCAAATTTCCACTAATTATTTAGGTTAAAAGCAAAATAATCCCAAGTGCTACATGAATTCTAGTAGTTGTTGTACGTGGGACCTGTGTAAACTACACATCCTTCAAACTTTAGATTTTGTTTGAATAGACAGACAACATAGGTCAACAAATATTACTGGTATGTCCAGTACAATAAGTTCAGTTTAGACAAGTGTTCAGTTTTAACAGGTTTTACTATATTTAAATTCCTTCAAGACATATATGTTTTAGAAACAGATAGAAAATTATTCTAATATTTCAAATATCTGATCTTTTCTATTCAAAACCATACACCATCAAATTAGTTTGCCATCCCACTCCTATTCAACAATAAGGATTTTTAAAAAGACATTTTACTTGATTCACTTCAGGGTTTTTCAGGAGGATTTAGCTCTTGGCCATTTAATATTCAATTTAATTCATCAGTCACAAATGTTCTAACACATATAAACAATTACAAAACACCACATACAATACACCAGACAGACAAATACACAAAACAACATCTCCATTCATCTCCATCGACCCTGTAGACATCATTCATTTAAATCAGACACAACAAAACTTAATTCAATTTTTTTCACCTGTTTAAATTTCAGTTTAATTCACAAATAAATTGGAGAAATACTGTCGCCATAGTATTTTTCCATCTTTTCAAATATGGTGTATTCAATTTTTCTCCATGTAAATTAAAAGTCTGTTCAAATCTGACAGTGTCAATAGAATACCGATACAATTTGGGTAGGATTTACTTTTGTACCCCTACCAACTGAATTTTATGTAAATTTTGAAACACTATTTTTCAAAGAAACTTTCAAAGACTGATGTTGAAAGATCCACTCAATATTTTTATACATAATTGTACTTTTTTATCATAAGTATGTGCCAATATAAACAGGTTTACAGTATATAAATACTGACTACAATTAGGCTATTTCCAACTATCCAATATTCATTTCCTGAAAAAAACTGAAATTATTGATTTTTAAATAAATCTATAAACTTACCCAAAGAGGGAACAAAGATGATACTCGAAAAACCATAGCAACTTGTCAAAAATCACCAATTTTTTTTCATGATAAAAAGTGTTAACTTGAGACAGTAGGAACAGTAATTGTCCTTATAATTTCCTTATTTCATGTCACAAAACAAGGATTGTAGTTGTTTTATGAGAAAGTAAACAAACAGGTTGTTGACATGTCCCCACAGTGTGGTCAATTTTGTTTTTTGTTTTGGGGGTCACAAAACAGTGGGGGTTACTGTCTGATGATAGTTTGCTTTAGACCAATTTAGATGTAGAAATTTTTTAAAATAAAACTAATGATAGTGAGATGATAAAATAAATGTCAATAGTATCATAATTAATAATAAAAACATTTAAATTCATTTAAATATTATAAAATTAAAAAAATTCCCCAATTTTGCCCCTCATAAAGGTGACCTGTGTTGAGTTAATTATTACATAGTTCTGACACAATATTAGCCAATGGTTAAGTCATTATTAGGTAAGGTAAGGGGGATATAAATGCCCCCAGACAGGGGGATTATTGATTGTTGCATAAGGTACAAAGTGATCATTCAATTTTACAACTTAACATAGTAACAATAAAAATATAAACCATCTGATTGGTCACAACATCAAAGAGTGGACAAAAGAAAAAAACTAAAATAACCTTCAAAAATAAACAATACATAATGTACATGACCTCAAGGACAAATGGGTTTTAGGACACACAGACTAAATACATAAATCTTTGCTCTTCAGTAAAAGCACACATTTTTTCCATCAATATTATGAACTGCATGCAGTGTTTAAAACCCCTTTTCGTATGTGAGGCAATTCATTTCAGACTAAGTTGATAACTCAAAAACATGCATCAAAGCTTCTTTGCAATCATCTTTACCTTCTTTAATTGAACTAAATGAGGATAATTGTATTCTGCCACTATCTTTATTCTATATATATTTTTGTAATATTGCTACAAGTTGTTAATACTTTATGCAAATAAACTATTATTATTAAATGGGGTTGTTAAAAAATTTGATATGAAAGGCAGCAAAATCCTTTACTGTTTTTATTATTCCTATGGTTTCACTCTGGTTTTCTCTGCAATACTACTATATCAAATTTTTTGAAAAACAACAGCTGATAAAACAATGTCTGATATATTATAGACTATTTATTTTAATAAATGTAAGTTTATTTTACAACTGCTATTGTTAAGAAAAAGTTGTATGAAGACATTGCTTCCTTTGTGTTCAGCCTCTGTAGCTTATAGCTTAACCAAATTTTTAATACATGAACAAAAATAAACTACCAAATAGAGGACTGGAAAAAAGGTTTGCTCGAGTTTTAAGCTGCAACAGCTTTTGAACATCAGGATGTCATTGTCGTGTCATGTGTAATTAATAATTTTATAAAAACAATTATATTGATTTAAATTGAAGATGAGGCATCCAGTAAGTTTTATAGCAAACTAGATGATATAGACACCTCCACTTTCTACTTTTTTAAAATACTTCTTAAAACAAATAAGCTTATTCTGTCACTGGACCAGTTATAAATCCACTGTCACTGACCATGGTCAGGTAAATGTTTTTTAAATATTTGATCCATCAAACAACTGATTGTCCAGAATGGGTGGACACTAGAATGATTGTTTCTTTGGGCTTCTGTTTGAAATATCTCAAATGACCACACAAAGCAACAGTGTTTTTTGTGTTAAAATATTTTAAAACACAATATAAATACATGTATATTAATAAACAAAACGTGACATATGTACTTATCTATTTGTAAGGTCACTTTCCTATTTGTTCAAATTATTTAAAAAAAGGTGATAAGTTCAAACTTTTTGTTTGATTATAATTATCAACACAAAAAACAAGTAACACCCAAAAAGTCTACTTAAAACTCCAGGGATGAGGTTGGACATTGACAGGAGATATAACTGATAACCAATCTATATATATCAGATTAATTATGCCATTATGGATCACAAAGCACCTCTCACCTATTCAGAACACATCCTAGTGTGAGAGTTTTTCAGTTCGCTTGTAGAAGGCATGTGGTTTTCTCAAGACATTCTCCTCGACTATTACAGAACTGATTGCCTCAATATAAGATGAATTCTGGCCAAGGCAATATTACAATATTACTCCACTCCATCTTTTCAGTAGATTTGTATTAGAAAGATGATCTAGATCCACCAAAATCAACATATTGACATCTTATGAGTAAGCAAGGCAGCTAGTCAACATGCCAGTTTTTCTCAGGGGTCATAATGGTTGTGCCAGCCCGCTAGTCAACAAGCAAGCTCTTCCCAGGTGATAATGGTAATACTTCTAACTATAATTTGTCATTTTGGATCCATAATACTTTCCTTCTTCCTTTTGAAGTAGATTGTTTTACAAAAACATTTAAGTAAATACTGTAATTATTTGACATCAATAACCATGATACTGTGTATCTGGTATGACCATATACTGTGTATACCAAACTGACACTTGTTGACTTAAATCTCCAAACAAATGATAAAACTAAGAATGACCAACAGTCTAAACTCAGCACTGGGAAACATCACAGACTGGACACAAGCTGTAGTTGTATATTATTGCAGCTCTCATGTTATATTTTTCATTGTTTTCTCTTTTCCAAATCACATTAAAACCCTTTTTTTCAGACAAAAAGAAAAATGAAATGGAAATCAAACTAGTGAAAGTTTCAGTCAAGATAACACACCAAGTCTACATATTTACATTGGTGGAGAAAACTAGAGTGACCAAAGACCTATAAGTTCCCTAACAAGTTTTATCTCCTTAGATAAAGTTGATAAGGGGAGACAACTGAAACTTGGGAGACTATTAATTAATTACCTCCCTTTGGAAAAAAGTCGAGATGAAAAGCAATATATGATGTTTATATCTTGCTAATAACAAAGTCATTAAATATAAATCAACATAATGTTTAATATAAAATTGAATAATAAATGACAAATGTCAATGTCAAACTGCATTACCACAAATTGTCAGAATAACAGATGCAAACGTCACATACGTATGCAAAAGTCACATGTATTGTGTGATGTGATTACAAGCTGCACAGAGCCTGCTGTATCAATACCAACAAGCCATAAAATGTTGAATATTTATCATAAAATCCTGATCTTATAATCCAATTTTAATTCAATCAAATGTATTTACAAGATATTTTATGGAATTAAATGGAATTAAATAGAATTAAAAACTTTAAAATCACATTACATAGCAAAAATGTAGTAGAAACGCAAACCAGATGGCATTTTGATCTCAGAGTTTAAATCCTTTTTTCTATTTAGTCTTTTGATCTTTAAAATTTTATATTCATGGATAAATCCATTTAAATTGTTATGTAACATGTACAAAAAATTTTAAGAATGTGCAATTGAAAACAAATTAATAATCAACAGAGCATGATAGAGAGTTTGTTGACTTTACAAATGTACTATAAGTGAGTTCCTTACTAGCTAGAAAATACTTATTATTTTCAATAAATACATATATGCGCTTGCGCGACTCGTAGTTATACGGCTACTAAAATAAGGACTCGACCTGATACGAAGGGTTGTACATACACACTGTGTTTATGATATTTTTATCTAACATTTCCAACTAAGTTATTCAAACTAATAAAAAACAACACTTAATATGAATAAGTTATATTTTACCACAGAAAAACATTGAACTATGTTATGACATATGTTCTGTAGTAATGACGTCATTATTTACATTTGACAAATCGGAGATTCCCAAATTATGTCACAATGAGAAAGTGCACATGTACTTTACCGCCAATGTTGTATCACCACAGTGTGGTGATACAAAATTCTGTATCATGCGTGTTCTATAAAACATGAATTTTACCAAATCAGACAGAAAAACTAGTCTAATGTTAGATAAAAGTCTAAATCTGCACAGTTCTAAATATCTATTTCAAGAAAGTATCAATAATAATTTGCCACTTGAAGTTGAACAGAAGTATATGAAATAATATTCCCAAACAAAAGTTGTTATACAAGTAGCCTTTCACATGAAACAAGTCTTGTATATAAGGTTAAAAGAATCACACAAGAAATAATGAAGGCGTCTAATCTTGGAATCAGATACTTGAAAATTAGAGTGTTTACCGAGCAAAAATTATGTAATTCTGTTACTAATGGATATTGTTTTACTAATATTTAATAACATTTTGTAAATTCCTTTTAAAACCAAGACAGTCTAATATATACACAGGGAAAATGTGTATACCCTTATTTAGTTACATATATACAAAATAAGTATGCAAAGTCACAAGTTATTTATGTGTGTTTATATTTTAAAATTCAAGTCACAAGGAAATTGCAAGTCGTAATTGTCAATGCCTGAATGGAGTATAAATATACCCGTATGACCCGCTTTGATCCTAACCCAGATATATGAAAGGTAATACACAATTTGTTATCCTTCTTATTGTTAATAAGATACATAAATAGGTTTTTTAGCCTTTTATGTTTAGAATTACTTATGTCCCTGCTTTATAGATCCTGATAAGCATGTGGCTGATTTATCTTTATGAAAACTCCAAGATTATGTAATGGAGTTGAACAGTTTCCAAATGAGTTTTATGTCACTGACTAACAAAGGGAGATAATTTGCTGGAGCAACTGGCTTCAATTCCATCATTGTGATAAGCCCAAGCTACATTGAAGCTGCACCCTTTTCCAGTTTTCAGACAAATTGTAAAAATTCTTTTATGTAATGGAGTTGAACAGTTTCCAAATGATCTTTATAATGTCACTATAGTCACTTGACTAGGGTATGCAACAAAGGGAGATAATATGCTGGAGCAACTAGTTACATGCCAAAACCACTTGCTATCTGCATTCCTTACAAGTTTTTTCAGACAGAATTTTTAAACTTCCATTTTCTAGACGAAATTTGAAAATCTCATATTTAAAAGTCAATTTCTGTTATGACGACAACTCTAAACAAAACCAAGCCTTGACACGAAAACCATTTTTCATGTTACAAATCAGGATTTTCCGTGAAGATAAGATAATATGTTGTATTTCCTTCAAATGACTAAAAACATCATAAATTTTCAATGACTAATGACTAATGTTATTGGTTTTTATGATTAAAACTTATCATTGTGGTATATAAGTGTGTATCTTAATTATGAAGACACTTGTAAACTTACATATCTTTTTATAACTTACACACTTTTAATTAGGTTTTTATTTTCCATTTCTGATTAAAACTTATCAGTATTGTTAATTATGAAGATATTTACATTTCTTTTTTGTATTTTTATCAAGAAATAAGATAAAATGGTGGAAAGATTATATGGCAGAGAAACGCCTTGGCGACAGTTTTTAATCATAAAAACAAGCATACCTGGTTGTGGGCAACACTAAATAACCGCACCAAAATTTACAAGGGCACAAAATAATGCTCTTACAAAGCAGTTTTAAAAAACAAAACTATTGATAACACAACATTTTTTAGTGTTATCCTAAAATCATGATCTCAAATTTTATTGGATATATTCATCTAGCAAAAATAGCAAGATTTTTAAGTAGATTCAGATTTACACCTCATCACACTTCACAATTAACTACACACTCCTTAGCCTAAAACAAACATCAATACTGTTTTTTAGCCATAATATAAATCATGTGTTGACCCACAGATGCCAATAAGATGTGTAATCAGCAATGTCTAATGTTTATTTTACAAACTGCAATAGGTATAAAACAAAACTCGGAAAAAGGCAAATGAAGGAAGCATGTTAAATTTTCTGTTATCAGAGGGAGGTTACCAGAATAGATCTGTTAGAGGGAGTTAAACAGAATGTATAATAGTTGTTCATTTTTTCATATAATATACATATCAGATAATTATATATTTGGTCAATTCTCTTCAGTCACAATTAAAAAGCTATTAAGGGTTTAAAGCCATCTTTTATATGTTAAATACAATGTTATTTGTAAATACTCCAAAATCACACCAACACTGCATGGCAATAACAGTCAAACATGTCCATTATAACATTCCAGTATCATTAATTTTAGCCTTGTATTTGTGAGTTACAATGGGTGTTAATGACACTATCATATATAAAACATGTATACACTGTCAACAGGACATTTAAACAGATAATCTACCCAGCTGATTTCCACAATACCCCAATTCTTCACTATAGATTTCAATATAAGATTACATATATATGCTTTACCTAATTGAATTCTGTCAAACTGGCATAGTGTAAAACAACCCTAACACTAATCACTTTTTTATCCTATATATCCTAAAGTTCAACATTATGAGCACACATTTGGCAAAGCCCTGGCCTGAGCATTACTATCAGCAGAAGCATGATCAGATAGCCTTTGATATGCCATTGAAGTATGGTGATCTTCTGACAGTAGAAATCAACATACATGTGCTTGTTATTACTTTGGTTGTCTGTTACAAAAAACTGAGTTTTGGTGTAAAGAGTTGTGGGTTATACTTTGGATTGGTGCCCCAGTAACTTGTACCATCCTTGCAATACTACGCTGTTATTTCAGGTCTAGAATAGACATGGGAAAGCATAGTCAAAAGAAACTGCACATGCTTGGTAACATAAGGTTTACTTTTTCTAACTGTAAGTTACTGCTGGTTACCAAAAGCTTCATTTTTGCTTATTGTAAGTTCTAGAATCCACAAAATTTTCCACATTTTTGTCATATTTGTTACAGGAGAACCTTGTATAACTAAGTCCATAAAAAACCTGTCATCATTGGTTGCCAACTGTGTTGCAGTTTGTATTAGTGGCATAAAAGCTAAACATTACATTAAATCAGCTAGGTCCACATTTTACACTATATCATTTAAGCATTGGATGCATTTCACAGACCATAAAAGAAAAAAATGTGTCTGTGAAATATGATACCAACATCTGAAATGAACATTAGTAGAGATCCAAATCCAGGTGTATGGACATTATAGAAAACATATCCAATAGAAAAAAAAAACTGATTGATAAAGAGTCCTCACCTACTGATGGTCAGTTAGAGGTCACCAAACATGATACCCTAGCAGCTGGGGAGGGGTACCACTGGTACTCAAGTCATAAAATATGTAAATGATCTGGGGATAGAGGACTAGATGTTAATGACCATAACAATTCAACTATTTATAAAAATCATCATGTCATTTTTAGGTACAAAAGGTGTGTAAATGGCACCTGATATTAATTAAATGTATACCATAAAATGTTTGTTTTGTTGAATTAGTCAGCCTGGATGGTATTGTGTTTTGTTGGATTAGTCACCTTGGATGATATAGATCTTAACAGTGAGGGTGTCCATTCAAGGTTGTTTGAAACTGAAGAAGTTGATTGCATGTAAAACTGTCAAATCTACAAACTCTTTTGTAACAAAAGATTTAAGCATCCATCTGTTCTTTGCTAACCTCCCATATATTATCTTCTCATTTTGCAATGAACCAAGAAAATAGAGAAAAACAAAATGCCTAAAAATTCAATCATTTTCCAATATATTGTTAAAAAAGGTAATTGTTTTGTTGTTTTATTATTTATAAAGCCCTTCTATATTTCTGTCATTAAAAGTAGAGTGTAGCAATTACATTTCATGTCCTAGTCAAGATTCTCTCACTGGAATGAAAATGGCCAGACAATTGTTGGTGGTGGTGGTGGAAACTAGAGTACCTGAAGAAAGTCACTGACCTTAGCAAGTGAATTCACAAACTTTTTATATTAGGATAGGCAAATGTTGAATTCAAACCTAGTTTAAGAGAGAAGATATGGCCCGCAAGCTGGTTCTTCAGGTTCTCTAACCATCCAGGCCTCGGTTTCACAATAATTCCTTAGCTAAGATTTTCCTTAACTTAAATTTAGCAAATTTTTGTAATCTCTTTTTGGAACTACTGATAAATACTTTTTTCAAAACTAAATGCAAATGTTTTAATCTAGAAATTATCTTAAAATTGACACCTTAAATTCCTGAATATCCTCAAAATTAACAAAAGATTAAAAATTTTGTAAGATTTAAGTTAAGGAAAATCTTAGCTAAGGAATGATTGTGAAACCGGGCCCAGACCCTTAATGCTTATATGTATATGTATGTGTATATATTTTTGGGTACAACTGTAAAATAAAGTTTTTTAAGTTCTCTGTTGTTATATGTACTTTGTTTAAAGATAGGAGTGTAATTGACAATGATGTATTTTTCTTTTATATTTGATGATTCATCTTCAAACATTTTCATATTGGATATTGCTATCGTCCAAGTGTTTATAAAACATAAGATTTTGAAACATTTTATTCCCTTTAATTAATACCTACATATATTTAATGATAGTATAAAATATAAAATTAGTCAACCTACAACTTATTAATCAAATAAAATATCTCATGCAGAAAGTAAAATAATACTGGATTAAAATGATCACCTTGTCACACCCCTATATTCAACAAGTATTGGAGATGATTTAAATGACATTATGATGTATCAACCTGCTTCATCTTCAAACAAATGATAATTATAAATAGTAATAAAATCTAAATAAATCACATCATATACATTAAAATAAACATAAATAAATAATATTAAACTCTTTACAGTGATTCTTCTAAATCAAAAAGACAAATGGTTTGAAAGTTTGTAGTTATATTAAAATAGACTTTTGTTTTCTTTTGTATTTTAAACTATATGTATTACAATGCCAGTAGGACAAATAATTTTTGATTCTTACTTTTCAAGGATCAATTTTCAATGTCCAGCAATAAATTAAGACCTCCAACCTTGCTCAGCTAAACACTGTAAACTATAGTTTTCTTATGTGTATTACAATGCCAGTAAGACAAATAATTTTTAATTCTTACTTTTTCAATTTTCAATGTCCAGCAATAAATTAAGACCCCCAAACCTTGCTCAGCTAAACTATCATCCAGGCTATCATCTCAGTATGCTGACTTTTTGTCTAAGGGACACATTAATGCATTGTTTAATTATTGAATAAATAATGACTTTTCTATCACCTCTGAAGCTTAGTAGTGATGTTTGTAGAATAAAGTGGAATATTTTTGTCAACACGCCAATGAAAGAAAGTGGGTGAAAACAAGAAAATCTTTAATAAACAAGTAAGATTTTAAAAACAAACAAATATAATCCAAGTAAATCCTCATCATACAGAGCATGAAGGCATCTCCCAAAACTCCCAAACCACATCAAAATAATGACGTAATCTAGAGTATCTAAAAATACCAAAGAGCAGGTGCTTTTTTGTAACTATGGATACAAGATTATAATTATGTCATTTCTGGAATCTGTTCATTGGGTTTAATGTTTGGATAACCTAGTAGAACTAGAATGTCATGACAGAAGGGCACCTAACAGATTATCTATGTCACATCAGCTTAGCCACAAGTCACTTATACCAAACATTTTTTATTTTCTGTTACGATAATTTCCTCTCTTAAACACGGTTCTTTTTTCTTGATTATCTCCCTTTACTCTTCCCATGACTACAGGTTTTAATCATGGAAAAATGAAGGTTCATCTACACCTATGTAATCTTATGTGAGCAAACCCCTTGTGAATGTAGGTGAGAGACACAACAACATCATCATCATCATCATCATCATTAACAATGATACAAATTTTGTTAGGTCATTATGCTTGCTCTGTTTTTTTAGGTGAGATTAAAAATAGGTCAGGTAAACCTGATATAAAGACATATAACCATTCCCTGGATTAATTTTTTTGATTTATTAAAATTGGTTATCTTTTTTAAGATCTGAACTGTAAATAACATATTATTATGTACTAGTTAAATTTCATCTTAAAATAGTTAACAATTCTTTTCTTAGTTATTCGTTGCATCACTCACTCTGTCAAAATAACAATTTCATTATTAAATTAAAACTGATGCCTTAAACACGTCTATTGTTACAATTACTAAAGCAGAGACATATTTCATCTAAAACTTAATCTCATCAAAATCTCTTAATAACAATAAAATATTAAATTAAGCATGACAAGAAAAATGCGAGATGTCAAAATTCGGTCCATAAACAAATAAAATATAAAAGTCCTGGAATGAATTAAAAAACTCTGAAAATGACACAGGTTGTATAATATCACACTGCTTTTAACTTCATCTTAAGTTACGCACAGAAAACATGACAAAAGAATAAAACACATAATATCAAAATAATGTTTTTATACAAAACTGCTTTCCATGAACAGAGATGTATCCTGTGTACAAGTCACCTAAATGTGGACAAAACATGTATTGTATCTCGGTAGATGATGCATAATATATATATATATATATATACATGTATTATTTTAATGTCTAATGTATCAAACAACATTCTTGAAAGAATGTTTCATCAACATGTAAATATTCATAAATAGCATAAAAACTAAAATTAGATTATTATCAGGTATGCAATATGGATAGTTTTACATAGAATACAGATTTGGAAGTTTTCACATCTTCTGTCCATAGTAGACATGTAAAGATGTAAAAATCTGTTTTTATAAACAGGACTAAACACTCTGTACCATGTAAATCTGTCAGTGCCTTATTTTTTTAAAGTAAGAAGTTACAATAAATGGTGCTTTGAAAAAGTAGAGCTGACATATATATTTTAAGCAGTGTCATTTTTTGTCAAATTTGTAGTAAAATAGCAGTTTTTTCTCTATAAGCATTGCAGTTTATACGAATTGTGATAATGACATCAGTATGATGTGACTAACAATATGTAATAGCTAAATGAAACCCATTATGTTTTTTCTTTTCTACCACACAAAAAGTACCAATTAGGTCATTGGTTGGTGTGGAGTAACACAGTATAATTCCCAAGTCAAGATTCTTTCATTTATATTGAGGGTGTCATTTCTGATATATACATTTCTGGCAGTGAGAAGCACTGTGAAGTTGATGGAAAGAACATTAAAATTATTATTGGACAATCCTAATCAATGCAACTTAATGTAAGACTCAATAAACCTCAATTAAACACTTTTGAAGTACTGAGTGATAAAGAATCCAACTAGAGAGTCAAGAGTAACAAAATTCTATCCTTAACATTACAGTTAAACCTGTCTATAAAGGTTTAACAAAGGGAACCAGTAAAAGTGGCCTTTTCAGACAGGTGGCATTTTAAGTAGGTGCCCCTTATATAGAGGTGGCCTTTAAGGCAGCTTCGGTAGTATTTTAGAACAAGTTGAAATGACAACACCTATTTTAGTGAGCATTTTTTCAGAGGACTTATTGAGAAAACTTTTATTTCTTATTTTATTCATTTATTGCATTGTATAATATAATCCGAATCCGAGTTGAATACACGTCTGTTTGCACAAGGTCACTGGTTAACACCATAATTACATTGTCACAAATAAAATCAGATTATATACAACAATGTAACAGCTTACATAAACAATGTTGATGTACTTATTTCATAAATATGAATACAACATTACAAAAATATGTTTTTTGCAACAAAAACATGTTTCCATAGAAACATCATGACATTTTTTTCACCTTCATTAGTTGATTGAGTTAAATGCCAATCGGAACTCTGTCATCATTCTGGTGTTGACAAGTCAGTCAATTTATTACAAGATAACTAGATACTTATTGATGTATAAGATTTCCGATATAATTTGGATTATCAGGATTAAAAAAATGTTCCAGTATCTTGAGAGAGATGATTGTCCATTAAAGAGTATGAAATGAACAGAAGACAACAAATCATATAGTTGAACATACAAACTCCATGACATATAGTATAGTTTAACATAGTCACACACTATGACTAATAACATGCATATGCAGCAAAACATATACATATACAAGACTGCTCAACTTGCAATTGCCCACAAACTTCAATTGGAAACTCTAAAGAGAACTTCAATCAAAAATAAGTATTATTTGTCCAAAGACTGAAGAAGACTTTAATTTGAAACCAACACTATTTCTACCCATACATGACCTTGACCTTTGATGTCTAAAGTCATGATTAAAACGGTTGAATATTCTTGTTATAATCATTTATTTTTGAGACACACTTACCTCAAAATCAACCTCCTTGATTAACTCATCTGGTATAAATCCAAAGCCATAATCACTAGGACAAAAGTTGGGTGGCTCAATTGTGCCGTTTTTACGATGCCGTTCATTTCCTTCCTTTGATTTTTTAGAATTTTTTCTTTCCGTTCTTGGTGACTGTAAAGCTAGCTTCATTCTAGCTTTTAGCCTAAGTCTCTTGGCAGTGGAAAGTTTTTGTGTTGGAGGTGAAAAATCAGCACTTTTTGATACATCATCAGAATTTGCTGTCTCTGATGATTTTGATCTTAGTTTTATTGCACTTGAAATGGCACGCATTTGTCTTGAAGGACGTCTGCCAATTTCAGAATCATCTTTAGACACAGAAGGCATACGGTCCCTGTAAACAACTATGGGAGGTGGTGGGGCCATTTTTGTTTTTCCCCATCGACTTCCTTGACTTATCCTGGGCGACACTTCAGATGCGGGTGACAAATCAGACAAACTTTGACTGTCAGTCGAGAACACATGACTAATATCCAGAAACTCCATAGATGATACAGATTCATTGTCACTATACTTGTTGTACATAGTATGACTTCGTACAGGAAGACTCCGGAGTGACAATGTCGGACTCTCCGTATTGGACTCAATAGATCCAGTAGATACATGACGGTAATAATCACTATTTGACAAAGACCACATTTTTGTCAAATATAAAATCAAAAACACAACTTTTTAAATATTTTGTAAAATAACTTTAAAATCATCCATTTCAGGTATACAAACTTCAATTTTAACAACTTGTTTTAAGAATTTAAAATCCCCAATCCCTTCAGTTGTATGTATGTCATCATGATTGTTATTGCTATTTTGTAGTGAGTGAATTCTGTTCACAGGTACTGGACTGTCTCTGGTTGACCAGTTCTTTACTCTTCATGGACAGTGGTCACAGTAATTAAGGTGTTAGATGTTTAAATACATTAAGTCCAGTAAAACATAATGTCCAGCATTATAATCTAGTGGTCATCAGTCCAGGTCATCAGATATAAAGCTAATAATTATAACACAATAAATGAGTTTGTATTTTTACAAAGTTAAGGCAATCCTCATTCATCTTCTTGGGTCATTTTGATAAATATTTATCTCCTTTTAAAGACACAATATTTCCTTCATTCATTCTGATTACTTCCTTCAATGTGTCAGCACTGATATCATTTTTTTTCTATTCATAAAATATTACCAAAATAGACACATAAATATCCATTTAAAATTCATTTTTAAAACAAGTTAAATAAATAACACTACTATTTTTCAAAAAATTTCATCTCCCTTGGCTTGTAACATCCAACCTGAACCAGGTGTTTTTCGTATGTCCGAAGTCACTACGGGATTTTGAACTTGTGTTGGAGTGTATGTATATAAATAAAAAACATCTATCTTGCCAAGAATATATAATACTGACCTGAGAAACTATTCCAGTGATTTGGTGCGAACATTACAGTTTGTTATTTAACCCTTATATTTTCTTTAAGGATCTTAAAACTTAAAGCAGCTTATAAAAAAATCCGGGCCTTTAAAATTAACCACAAGTGGTCTGTCTTTTCTATTGTCCAGTGATATCTAGTGGTCAAGTATGACCAAACCTACAACATTGTTGATCATCTTGTCCAATCCTATTTACTTTTAATGATCTATTTAGAATCCATACCTGTATCATCAAAATTCATACCTTTTATCCCAAAATCACAGGTTTTTAACTTTTTTTCCTCACAAAATTTATCTCCAATTTTTAAAGTTGTGCATTTTCCTGTCACCACCAGGTAAACATAAACCTATTGCACTTTTTTTTAAAATTCCATTCACAACTTTAAAATTGAAAAACATAGGATCTATGTCACTTTTTTGTTGTACTTAGACAAACAAATACCAATAATATCTATGTAATATCCACTTGTTAACTTGCATACAGTCGTAGGTAGGTAGTTATGTTTAAACAATTTACGCTAGTCCTCCGACGACCAACAACGACAAGACACTTACTTGTAAGATCTTCAATAAAATTTAAATTCCATAAATTAAATTTGTATACATAGGTAAAAGTTGATATATATGATTATCAAATAAAGTCGACACATGATTAAGATTCAGAGTGGTTATATGTGTGGGCACTGAGTAGACTTAAAAACTGTGTTCTTCAATCACTGTGCAGTCATCCAAGTAGATGTCTGAATCAAAAACTTCTCAATGAATGTGATATCTTTTATCCTTTTTAAGACAGAGAATTGTATTTTTAGTATATATCTGACAAAATCTTCGAGGTTTTCTCCTTGCCTGCTGAGGTTATCTTTGATGAAATGCCGTATGACATCAAAAACTTGTCTCTAAACATATTTGTCAACCTATCTTCTCTCCTCGGTAAACTTCATACCTGGTATGTGTTGAGAGTTTTAAATTATCTATGTGAACTATATCTCATTTATCTTGTCTTCTTTAAAACTTAAAAACATCCTTTTTACAGAAAACAAAAAACTTTCCACCACTGCTGCCACATTTTACCTACATACATACATATACAGAATGTATTACGTACATCTCTGCTATCTCACTCAGTGTATGAGACTGTTGTTTAACAAATCCATAAAAGGTACATAAAATTTCTGTAACCAACAGGTGTTGTATAACACTTTATAAGCTATTGTTTCCAGATTAACATACCAAACAACATCCCCGACTAGATTTTAATAACAAATTCCAATTTTTCACTATATAATTCTAAAACTGGAAGCACCTGTT
This sequence comes from Anadara kagoshimensis, assembly GCA_021292105.1. Taxonomy (NCBI): domain Eukaryota; kingdom Metazoa; phylum Mollusca; class Bivalvia; order Arcoida; family Arcidae; genus Anadara; species Anadara kagoshimensis. The sequence continues at coordinate 64,809,342 of CM037865.1, read as the reverse complement.
TCTAAGTTAATCATTATCAACAATACACAAACAACTACTTGAAATCAATTTCATATTTAGATAGAAATAAACATCACAACTCTGTTCCTTTTTTAATGGAATTTCCCAGTTTTTTTTTTTTAGGTAATTACCTTATTTTTATAACCATCATTTTTATTAAAATGTAGAGAATAAATGATGTTGGTAATTGTGTTGTAAGTATTCCGGACAATAACCACAACCTAAAACCACTGTATTTTATGAACAGCGTTATAATATAACATTTTTTTGGTTTGACAACATATTCCATCAGCATTACCACCAGGATTGTTGTTTTCGTCATGATTGCCATTTTTTGTGTGTTTTACACAATTATCGTAACAACCATACTAAAAGCTTAATTATAGCGTTTCCTGGTTCACAGTATCAACGACAAGAATTACTCATTCTGATAATTTCCTGAGTAAAAAAACCTGTTTGGTTGTCCTATGTGTACGGGAATCTATATCAGATCTGTATGGCCCGTAGAACATTGTTTTGTTATTATAAAATGTATGTTTGACGGAATAAATATATACAATCGTGTCGATATAATAAATATCAATTATGCAGACTTTCCTAATAGAACAGTGAAAAAAGTGAAAAACTAGCCAGGGGAAAATATCAAAACCAGCAGGAAATTCTTTATGAACATAAATGTAGTTTAATTAAACCCATATAACATATAAACATATAAATACTTAAAAACAGTAGGACAAAGTGCAATTGAACTTTGAATTGAAGAAAAAGACAGGTGTAGAAAAAGTAAGGTCAGGTGTCAAAGAAGTGAGGCTAGGTGTTGGAGAAGTGAGGTAAGGTGTTACAGAAGTGATCGAAGCCAGGTGTTAGAGAAGTGAGGTCAGGTGTTGGAGAAGTGAGGTTAGGTGTTGGAGAAGTGAGGTCAGGTGTTAAAGAAGTGAAGTCAGGTGTTAAAGAAGTGAGGTCAGGTGTTGGAGATGTGAGGTTAGGTGTTAAAGAAGTGAAATCAGGTATTAAGAAGCAAGTTCAGGCATCAAAGAAGTGCAATCAGGTATTAAGAAGAAAGATCAGGCATCAAAAAAGACAGTTCAGATGTTGAAGTGAAGGCAGTTGTTGAAGAAATGAGGTCAAGCTTGGAACAAGGTAGTAATGATTCAGATGGACAAGGTGTGGCCTGAAAATATGTACATCAAAGAAGTTAGCTCAGATTTCAATGGGGTGATATGCTGGTGTTTGATTTCTTAATAGTTATTTTCAGGTTGTTGTTGTTGCTTATTTTATTCAATAGTAAATGGATCAAGATAATGACACACAAAGGAAAAATGATACAAAAGAAGCTAGGGCAATGCTGAACAAAAAGTAAGAGCAGGAAAAAAGTGAAGGTGTATGTTAAAAGTACATAAGATTATTATCACACAACTTAACATAATAAAGTCGCACTCGCTTTGTGATCTTGCCTTGAACCAGCGACAGTCAAGAAATATTTTGTTGTCTCGTTAAATAGATAACTACTTCTTCTTCTATTGTAAAGTTGTGATTTTTTAATCATAAAAAGAAAATAAACCATAAATCAAAGTATGAGTGATAAAATTTTTTTTTTCCTTAAAAAAAAATTACAAGCCAGTGCAGTTACTGTAGCCTGAAGGTGAAGTGTTAGTCATTCTTTGAACCATGGAGTCTTTAATAATTTTATGAGGTAAAAAAAATGTAATATTTCATATAACAAAGTATAGTTTCTTGTTCAATATCTTTAACTGGAGTGAAAATTATAGTTCACCATATTTAAGTTGTTTCACGTTTCATCTCTTAGATTGTTCATTTACAGGTAACTTGCAAGATTGAGGAAGTAGTTCTATGGATATGCCAATCTACCTACCCGGTATACTCAAAATAAACAAGACAGTCTGGGAGCCCAAAGTCTGCTTGTAACTGTACAACCAAACATGTCAAGGTTAAATGTACACAGTGAACTTGACTGAGTAGATCAAACCATTGCCTTGAACATGAAGGATCAGAGGTTAAAGTTCAGTGATCTGAAGGTCAGCAAAGTAGTCACAAAGGTCCCCAAAAATCCACAAAAATCTTACACGGAACTGTTATGATATGATATGATGATTTTTACATGATAAGTAAATGGCCATGACACACTTGACTAAAAATAAATGATTTGTGATAAAACCTAAGAATGTATTTGTTGTAGCCTTATAAGTATGACCTCATTAGGTAACCTAATGGTATAAATTTTAACCTGTTAAAAATTTAATAAAATGTCAAACAAAGTTAAAGTGATATGAATACAGATAAAATATACCTAAATGTAAGTTGTTTATATCAACATACAAACAATATACCTATGAACTACATCATCAATTTTAAACTTTTTTTAAATTTGATTTTTTTTTTGATAATATTTTTTTGTTGGTTTTTGTTTTGCGTCACCATTGTCAATCTTATCTTTTTATATTACTTTTTTTGTTAATTAATTATCATCCATTTTAATTTCTAGGTATGGTAATGTCTATGTGCGAAAACGATGCATACCTGATGAAGAATGATATAACTTGATATGCAGTTAGGTAAATGTAAATTAAGCAATGATATTTCAGTTGTTTTTGGAGATGACAATACTCAATGAACTAGTAAGCACTGATACAAATTAATACAAAATATTTGTAGTTTATTTAACGACAGGAAGGCAAGGGTCAGCAAATATGTTTGCAATGCTTCTGAATTGAATACTAACTAGACTTGTATCTTAGGTACATATTTTTGTCTTATATAAGTCATATGTAAGCGATAAATAGATGGGAATGCTAATCCGTAAAATTTACATTGCTCTAACAACAAACGCACGTTAGGATTATATGTGTATAAGTGTGTGTATGTGAACACCTGTGGCATTGTAATGTGACTAGTTGTGTCTATCACTGTCAAAGGCAATCACAACAGCTGGCATACCCTGTAGTCATAGCAACTGAAATCCTCAAGCACCTAAATCACTGCTGTGATTTGGGTCAACACAGTATCAGTAACTTCATGACTTACCGACTCAAGTTTTGAGTATATTTACAGTTGGCTTTGTCTTCTTTGGCTTCTACTAGAAGCGCCAGGACATCTATTTTGACCATACAAATAATCATGAGAATGTCTATTGTGGTGACCAAAGTGTGACAAAGACTCTGAAAAGTGTCTTAACAGGAACTTGAGAGTTCCAATAATCTGTATATTAAAAGTCATATGAGCTATGAGTATGATGGTGAATGTAGTTCATTTTGACCATCTTGTTTGAGCTAAACACATAAATCAGCATCATGAGTCATATGACTTTGAAACAGCCTTATAAAATGATTTTTAATGATTTTTAACTCAAGATGCTGAGTTGACATAATCCTGACATGACATTCTCCTATATCAACAAGTAAGATCACATTTTTTAAACAAAATCATCAATTTCTAAATGCAAAGGTACTAAAGTTTTGGTTTTGGGTTACTGACCTCAGGGGTAAAACACTTCATACTAATGGTAAAAAAATGTACAACTTATTCTTCTGTAAATGAGGGCAAGATACATGATCACTACAATTTAGTTTACTAAAAATTGCTATAATGAAATAAGTTTAAAATCTCTAATTCAAACTGAAGTTGTTTCATCAGTTTACTCCTATGTATAACATGTATAAAATGGTCAGCCATGCATCCTATTTTAATGTAATTGAGATCACCAGCTCTCATATTTTTCTTTTTGTTTACTTTCAAAAGGTTGAAGTTTCTCATTTAATCAAAATATTTCATATCCTATTAACTAAGATTTCACGGTTTTATGCTCAGGACTACATGTATCACCTCACATTTATCGCGCTTCACCTTACCACAACTATTTAATACAACTACGTATTTACAGTTTTTTATTTTCTGAAAAAATATTTTGTAAAATTCCTAGAAAAGACAATAGTCTAAGTGATACTCCTTGATAGAATCAGGTCTAGATTTTTCACATTTATTATACATTAAAATGTATAAAGAAAAAGAAATTTACATTTTTCAAAATAACAGCTAACATAAGAAAAAACATCATTGGCCAGAATACAGATAAACAACATGTATAGTAAATTCAATATGGTTTGTCAATTTCAACCTAGAATCTGACCTTCAATTTTGACCTTGATATTTGACTCTGAAAACACTGGCAGGGTATCCACAAAACATAGCTGCTGTAGGTCAATTTAAACTATGAATCTCACCTGCAATTTGATCTTGACCTTTGGCTCTCAAAACAATGGCACAGCACCCAAAAAACTTAGCTGCTGTAGGTCAATTTAAACTTAGAACCTGGCTCTCAATTTTGACTTTGACCTTTGACTCCATAATTCTGGTAGAGTACCCACAAAACATCACAGAAGAGTTTTAGTACAATTTTTTTTAAATGTTCAGAAACATGAGATCTAAGGTCAATGATCGAGTGTTAAATATGACTACAACTGACAAGCAGACACAACCGTTTCCAAAACAGGACAATAAAGACCAGTACATGGTGCTAATTTTCTAAATTTCTTTTCTATATCAGACAAGAAAGTATATTAAGTAATTATTTCTATACAATGGTTCTAATCCAAGTTAGATACAAAGTATCTGATACTGTCACTCAAAGTATCTTTAAAGCTAGTATCGAATGGTACATATCTCCAAATCTATATATAATTTATAAAAAGCCTTAATTTTGGAAAAACTCACTTATTTAATTTTTTCAGTCATATTTTATCATTAATCGTCTCTCTTTACAAAGATAATAAATGGTGAAATGTTGTGCTAAAAAGTAACTTAAAGAACATAAAAATGATAATTTCAAAATGACTCAATTATGATGGGTGGTCTAACAATGTACTATAATACCCGTGATTATCCAGCCTGGTACCAAGGCTCAGATAATATTATCACAAAACATGTACTTCTCTCAGCCGTATGTCACAAGGGTATGAAAACAAATATTTTATATATACAGTATTAACCACATTTTGTGTTTGTATACAACACCAGAACAAATGTTAATGCTTGAAAAATTCTGTTTACTATTTCAAACTGATGAATAAATATGTATCATAAACATCACCTGCAGCAGTTCTAGAAATTTGAAATTTGAACTTCACTACAATTACAACCTAGGTGTTAAAGGACCCTCAACCTTTGCATAAATAGTAAGCTTTCAAGCAACAGAACATTTCTACTATAGTTTCAATTCAATCAATTTGGGGATTGACCCTTTTACGTACCATCTTCATTGAGAAAATTTTGAAAAAAAGTATAAAAATAGTCTTTTTACAATTTGTTGAATTAAGACTCTACTTCATTGTTCTTGGTTCTGATTTTTCTAGAAAATACAAACTGGTTTAATTCATGAATTAGTTCTGTGAATTATATTGCAATTGTAACAGTCTCTGGCAGCAGACATATTCTAAAGGATAATTTGATGATGTGGATTCTTTCCAACTGGAATAAAGGCAAAAGTGTCTTCTAGTCTTGGTTCATATGTACTCATGTAAAACTACACAGAAATTTAGTTCTATTATGTTTGCAGTATTGCAACTACTGATTAAGGTCTAGGTTTCATCAAATTTAAAATTATTAGTAGCCAAATTTCCAAATTTTGTGAAAATATGGTCCTTTTTAAAGTATTTTTCACAAAATTGCTAAAATGTTACTTTATTAAAGAATTTATCAGGAATTAGTAGCCAATGGCCATTTGCCTACCAGGAATGGAAATGAACAAGGGGGATAACTCTTCATTTTCACAATAAATATCAGACCTGGAAAAGGGCCAGAATGTTGGTCAGTCTAGATTGTATTATAAACACATCATAAAACTATATATCAATAGAGAGTACAAGAAGTATTCATAAAGTCATCATAAGTACTTAGTATTGTGATTAACAGTACAATAAAAAGACTACATACTGTCTGGTTTTAATAGAACTTAATTTGTAAACATGTTGTCCCTCTTCAAACTTTATAAAAATATTTTTATTTCTACTCCTCAATAAAGTAGTTATTAAAGAAACAAGATTTTATCCATTTTTAGGAGTAAATAAGATTAAATATAGCTAGACCAATGCTTTATGACATATTGACCATACAAACAGGGGTCAGGAACTATAACTGGTCCTGAAGATTAGCAAAGGAGAGTGGTCAGTTTGTATGAAAAATCACAAATATGTAACATACAGTGTTAGAGTGAAATCATGGAAGCTGTTTACATGGGTGTTAGTTATAGTACATGTATGTCAACAAGTTTCTGCCAATAGAATGAACATTAAGGTGCATCAAAGAGCTCCTTAAAATTACCTACACTTGCAACAACTGTCTTACTTTTGTCCAACAAATTGGACATTATAGAAATTTTTAGTTTGGACAACTGGTTTTACATAAGTTTGACTATAAGAAGACTTCCATTTAACCAGTTTATATTTCAACCTACGCCAGAGACATTTGTCTTGCTTTTGGCCAACACATTGGACTATATAGAAATTTTAGTTTTGATAAATGGTTTTAGATAATTTGACTACAGAAGATTTCTATTCAGTCAGTTTAGATTTCAACCTAGACCAGACTTTCTAGCTTCGCTAATTATGCTTTTGGCATCTTGCATTCTTCAACATTTGTTCAAAGAGATCATTGATTTTTGACAATTTATATCTGTAAAAGTCTATGACAAAGGCACCTATAACAAGCTTTAGACAACAAAGTTTAACTCCAAAACAAGCTTAACTGTGAAGGTAATAGCTTTGGCAATCTGCTTTATACAAGGCTTAACTATGAAGGCCATAGCTATTTACAACTTGCTTAAGACAAAGCTTAACTTAACTGAAAAGGGCATAGCTTTGACAATCAACTTGCTATAGACAAAACTTAACCACATGATTCTCAACTACAAATCTCTAGATTCCACTATGTTATATGCTTAGTGGCCTACAACTGGCTTGCAGTATTAAGCCCAGTGTAAATTCCTTAAGTACCGATATTTTATATCATTTCATATCATTTCGTACCTGTGGTGATGAAATGATGTGTGAATGAAGTGTCCATTGTTAAATATAAATAAATAAAACACCCTGTCTATTGTAGTGGTAAAGAATCCCCTGTCATTGTTATAATATCTAAAAATAAATATTGTTATATAATCGTGACCCCAAAACATCTAGATATACCAGGTTACAACAACACTCCATGTCCAGTTTGTCTTACAAGAACAGGTTAACTTATTGTAATTATAGAAATTTGTTAAACCACTTGTAACAACAGCCCATAATCAGTTGCCTTACTTTGAACTAATTACACTATAAGAGATGGGCTTGTTTTATAGTGCTAACTTACCGAGGTACTATACTCTAGATAGCACTGTTATACCTCTGTGAGAATGGTTTAGCAAACAAGTTACTTATATCAAGATGACACCAGCTAAAGCAAATACTATGTACCATCAAGCTTTATCCAGTTAGCGTTTGTTTTGATCAGGTTTTACTGAATATGTGAACTATAAGTAAGATTAAAATCTACGCAGTAAAAGGTCATGTGTGCTGATAAATATGTTTATGTACGAATGAAAACTTTATTCAGAAATGTGTTTTCAAATAACATGTAAAAAGTATGCAAACTCTAAAGTGCAAACGTAGGTAAACAAATAGGCTTTGTACTCTTTATAGAACTTTTTACAAAAATGCTTAAATTAGCATATCTAAAACAAAATCCCAAGTAAAATATGTGTTAATAAATACAAAAACATGTAATAAAAAATATGAAAATGAATGCAAATTTATTATTCAGCGGTTCAAAACCTGTCATATGGAGGTATAAAAGTCGGGTCAATACTGGCAACCACAAAAAACACATCTTCGAGTTGTCTGTCTGACCTTCGTAACTCTATGTGGGCATAGCTGTCCATATGTAATAATTACTGGTCAAAAGTGATCTTATACAGCGAAAAATGCACATTTGTATTACATCATATCAAACAGCTGACATAAGATCATTCATCCATGCGTAATAAGCATACTAATAATTCTATTACTGCATCTAATTAACTAATGAACAAGAAGGTAATTAAATATATATATATCTGATCTTGAACCAAATTTTAATTTTCTAAATATGGTAAAAACTTACCAACATAGATTGAGATCTTCTTATTGTTCGGCCAGTAAAAAGTTTGGAAACCATTTTTGTCTTTTCCAATTGATTTGAATTCATTTTATCCATGAAAAAATTAGTATCTTAAAATTCCCTTTAAAATGCATCCAGAATAACAAAACAATACTGACAGGACTACTGTGTGGAGAGGAAGTGTGATTGAGCTGTGAATTGTGGGAGTCAAAGTTGAAGATTTTTGTGCTTTGTTTCAGTATAATAGGAACATTCATCCCGGGATAAGTAAAGATATAGATATGCCTAGATTTGATTGACAAGTAAAACTTATCAGTATGACAATCTAGTAGAAGATTTTAAAGTTTTTATTTAGTAAAGATGGTTATTTAATGTATATAGCAACAAAAATTCCAAACTAATCCTGACAATATCTTTGACAATATTTAAATGAAACATCAAAATTTATTGCACATATTTAAAAGTTAAATTGCTGAGAGACCTGGATTTTCATGTACGTATAGGTATATATACATACATGTCTATATATTACATGTATATTATGCAGCCAATGTTTAACTGGCTCCATAAAGGTATAATAAAAGGGTTCAGGACATTCTTTAAAAGTGGAGCATTTCTTTGCCTTTTGCAATAGGACATTTGTGCAACTTTTTTCAAAGATTCATGGGACATTGCTATGGCTATATTTATAAACATATATATTGGTTGTTGTGATCTTAATGTCCCAAAAGCAATGTTTTAGCTTTTCATGGTGAGACCAAGTATCAATCTTTAAGGATGAATCAAGAACAGGTTTTAGTATGCACAAGATGCACAAGTGCATTTTATGGTCTACCTTGTGCCAGCACATGCCACACAGTCAATATGCTGCAGACAATGAACAACACCTAGTTGATACCCTCTCCTCTAATACTGAATGCCAGGAGAACATGCAGCATCTTAAATTTTAAAGTCTTATTATGAGTGACCCAGCTTATATTCACACCTACAACAAGGAAGATGCATCTTGAACCACAAAGCAGTCTATAGGGAAAATGGAGAAGTTGAAAGAATTCATCTGTACTTGTGTTCTTGTTTACAGGAGGAAAGAAAATAATACCCAGTCTCTTCAAGATAAATAAGAACTTTTTTAAGCTGATACAACTCTGATCTCTGTGAACTCTGTACATATCATCATACACCCAACTTAAAGGTAGACAGAAAAAAAATTCTTCAACATTTTTGTAAACATAAAGATCATCTGAAACAATTCAAATAAAAACGCAAAGTGACTACAGTACTTGGTTCAAGAAGGAGGTATGTAAACCTTCTGCAGTCATGAAAATATTCATCTAATCAAACACAATGTTTAAATCACAATCCAAAAAGCAAAGTAAAAATGATCAAGATAATGTCCTTTTAGTCATTCATCTTAAAAGACATTAATTGGTGAAGTTGTTGCACTATAAGAGACTGCTATCAGCTTGAATTTTTTCACTTAATCAGCAACAAAGAATAAAAGGAAGACTGAACTTGATGAACTTTACCATACAATTATACATATTACATAACAACTCCTTATTGTGTAATTAATGTCCCATGTAAGGACTACACCTTGATTTTTATCAAATAATAACACCTCATTAAGTTTTAATAATTAAAGAAATAAACAAACAATGTCAATAAAGTACAAATGGTAACATAGTTCAAATGAACTGTTTTTAAGAATGGGTGGGAAGAAACATATTGCAGATTATTGCCTGGCAAAAACTTATAAGAAATTTCATGTTGGCTTTATCGTTTATGCACATGAATTTTAAAAATCAAACAATGCCATTTTGGACTAGTATGATGAAGCCCAGGGTAGGACAAACTCTTTATAGTAAAATGATGACAAATGGACACACATTAATAAGCAATCCCCAAGGCATCTAGTTATTCCCCTCTTGATGGAATTCTCCTGTTTTTGAGATACAAAAGTAAAAGACAGTGGATACAAAGTTGATGATGGTAAGAAGAATTAGACTTTGGTTGGTATTTTTCATGATTTTGCATTAATGGTTTTGTTTAAAGCTAAAATTGAATGGTTTTGTATAAAATCAAGGAGCTGGTACAATAAACCCTGTTTAAAATCAAACCCTACTAGTGCAAAGGTTGGTTCTGATTTCAGTTTTCAGATTACCAGTACACAGTTTTTTAACATACATTATTAAAGGTATCTTGCAACTAATAAATTACAGGTGGTTCAGTTTCGACAGTTTTTTTTGTTTACTCAAGGTTTCTTTCCTTTTTGCAGGTTCTAAAGTAACTTTGAATAAAATTGTGATGGAATGATGTATTTTAAGTATCCATGGTGATCAGAAATACTTATTGATATTCAAGTTTTACTGTATATAATCTCAGTTGCATCGGCATTGTGCGTGTTGATGTAAGAATGTAAACAATATCAAAACCATAACTATTTAAGAGTAATATGGTTTAAAATCTGTAACGTCATTGAAAAATATATAACAGTAAAAAATAAGTTAAGCCAATCTACTTGTTTTGTATTTGTGTAATTATCATAACTCGAACAGACAAATAAATGAAAATTTTAATGTCATAAGCATGTAGAGTTGTACAATACAGTTACGTTGTTAGAATATAAGCCATATGATTTATGAATGAAATGTCGACAGGTAAAAGCGAAAAAAGTCATTTCACTCATGACATGAATATATGAATAATAATAACGTAAAATTGGTTATCCAATGTCAGGATAAACTAAATACAAAGTACATTTTAACATGTATTATATCGCGGACATTCACCGACCAACATTTTACATTTTTGTTTACAAATTTTGTTATATTTAAGTGTTACATTTATGTTTTATGAATTGTAAAGCAGGTAAAGTGTAATTTTTAAAATCTTTTAAGTCACGGATTTTGTTACAGTAGTGTTAATTACGCTTGTCATAATTGTACAGTGTACACGTATACTGCATTCTTGTACCAGAAAAATGACATGTGATGGTAAAACTAGGACAATAATCTTTGACCCTATACAAATCATTCTTAAAACAAAAGTGACCAAAATTGGTGGAATTAGGTTGTGACAGAAAAGTGTTAAAACAGCAGGAAGCAGGACAAGTAAAAAAAACATATTGAATGGCTTACAATCGGAATATGTTGACATCTATGATGTCACATATATAGATGTCATATTTTGCAACCCCTCCAGTCATTGACATCAAATAAACCAATCAGCTTTTACTTCTGGTGAAATTGCAGGAATGTCAAAATATGAACATGGCAATGTTCAACAGTAAAAATATTGACTCTCAACATATGGAACAACAAAAAATAAGACATTATTTTAATTTTTATTCCAATCTAATAGAATTATGATAAACATGAGAAATAATTAAATTCCTATGTCACAGAATGATAAAGATTTATAAAAGACACCATTCAGAATATGGTAATAAAATTTATGACTTAGTGACCAGAATAAATGGAGTTTATCATAATGTATATTTGGCATACAGGTAATTTGTAAAAATATATCCCCGAGTCTGACAAAACTGAAACTTTTACCATTACACACATTTAAAAAATATATGTTAAATTTTTAATGACACCGAGCAATTTTGTTTTTAAATGGACCAAGGTTAGTATACTAAATAATATTGAAATGTAAAAAGCTAAAATATGCAGACCACGATTCGTATACTACAACTCACGGAGCATAACTTTTTCTTCAATAACGGAGACAAGATAAAATGACTTTAATCTTAAATTTTATTATCAAATAGAATTTATATAATTTTTTAAAACCAGTGAATACCTATTTCACAATGACGTATTCCATATATTTATCATTCTTAAATTTCAACATTTGTCAAAATAAAAACAGCATGATCTAATTTCATTTATTGGATAAATGAAAAAATCTGTGGGGAAAATATGTGTGATGTAGATGTGATATATAGGAATAATCTGATTATAATTGTAATTATATACTTGATTAAACACAAAAACATTCCCGATTTTATCAACAAATTGAAGAAAAAATAGTAAACAAAAATATTTGTGTATCTAGATCCTATTTAGATAGATGTTTCATGTTTACAACATTGTTTACATGGTAGAAAATGAAAATGGGTGTTTACACAGACTTATCAGGCAGACATAGAATGGAGTGGAGTAATGGGGTTTTATGTCCAAGTCAAGATTTTTTCACTTATACTATGGTGGTCAGTTATGTGATGGTGGAAGAAACTGGAATACCTAAATAAAACCGCTCAATCTTGGTAACTAACAAAATTTTTCTAACAATATGATTGAAATAAAAACCTAGGTGGTACGAGGAGCTGTGTGATCTGTAAGTGGACATTTCATTCAGACCACTCAGCATTACTCGGGCCCCCTTCATGTAGACATAGCTAATGTTCACTTATATATATGAGTTTATGCTATAAACATTAAATAAGAACAATTTATTGACACTTTTGAAATCAAGTTTGGAATGTTGAAGACCAAGAATTCTTAAATCTTTAAATTCTTATTACATGTATTTGATAAAAGAGGAAAGTAAAAATTTCACACACTCAGTATTATATTAGACAAACACAAGAAAATCATAAAGGAAACATTGTAATACATCTTTCTGAACCAATCCAAATATTAAAAAACATTATTATTTTCTGAACAAGACACAAAAAGAACTGCTTAACAGAATATAGTATTGCTACCTAAATTTCTTGCACAAAGTGTGAAATTCAGAATAAAGGGAAATAACTCTTACAGAATAAGAATTCTTTGATCTTTGTGAATAGAAAAAAACATTGCATGTAAAACTGGGTGTAAACCTAACATTATTCCACTCTATTCACAAAGTAACTGGTTACACCCTTAAACAACTAATAACACTATTACACATTATATTAGCATTGTAAAAGAAACACAAATGAACTGATGAATCAAGTTTTTTTTTTTTAAATTTGATTTTTTAAAATTCCGCTTTAAATAAGAAACATAAAGTATAAGCAGCAGAAAATAAGATGTTGTAAAAATGAAATGACATGATAAGGGCGAAGAATTATTCATGTTTCAGTAATTTTTAACCCTCCAAAAAATTAATGAGCCAAAAATTTTATAGATTTTAAATTAAAATGCACATATGTAATCATATGTATCTAAAATAAATTTTTAAAAAACACATGACATGTTATATGTGTGATGTATCTTTTCTCCAAACAGGATCTAGATAGTTCCGTAAAAAAACTGATTAGTGATACATGTAGATCAATCAAAGACTATCCCACTACACCTGTATATAACACAATAATGCGGACAGGAACTTAGAATGTGTATTGCATTCCAGGAGACTATACACTGTGACATTATTTATTTAAGTGTTTGTTTATTTATATAATTTTGCTATAATTGTCTTTATATTTCCCTTATTATCAATCTGTTTGTCAACTATATCTACATATCTAATTAAACATGTAACTGTTTACAGAGTCACGGAGTAATTAAGTTCCCACTGTAATACACAATTTGTAATTAATTTTAATTTGAATTACACCCATACATCACTGGAATATCTCTACCCATTAATAACATAAGGTGGTGAATCCTGTCATCACCAAACATTTATCAGAATAAACTGTTCATTTAGAAAACAATGGGGTTAGCCACTGTACCATGTGATCAATACCTCTTAAATGTTTGTGTGGAAAGTTTTGGAAAACGTCAACATCACAAATTCCTGGAATGACATCATTTTCGTGGGAAAACGTCATCTCATGCGATTCCATATCCCTTGGAAATATAAGTGTTCTGCATAAACGTTTAAGGGTATCACATGGTACAGCAGCAAACCCCATTGTTTCACACAGGTTGTCATGGTTACGATACTAAGATTGTGTGAAACATGAAATGTAGTTTCATCTATAAAGTCCCAGTGCTTGTGTATGATGTCCCAGTGACAAAATATTAGCCTTCAGTCCCAAGGCGTCTTACTGCTGTGGGTTAAACTCCTACACAAACCTTTACTGACAGTATATGATAAAGGATTATATGGTGTAACAAAATGGTTTAAATATTACCCCAATCTGCATCCGTTCAGCACTGGACGTAAAACCCCATTCAACCAAACAACCAAATATTAACATACAAAAGTACAAACACCGTAAAAAGACATTTACTAAAAAACCTATGCAACACATCAGCTTCATTTAAGATTTATCAAAAGGCACCATGTCTTGAACGGACTTGGAAAAACTGCTGAAACAGCATAATACGATTTACAACATAAATAAGAGGTGTAACTGAAATAAATTACTGGGGTAATGAAAAATCTATATACAACTGCCTTCCCATTCATACTCCAGAATCTGATACTAAAGTAATATGGTCTTGTAAATAATTTTAACATATTTAATTTAATCCACCCATTTTCCATATAAATATCTATCCTAAGGCAATTCTTAACATATATACATAAAATTTGATACTAAAAACAAATAAATCTGTTAAAAAACTATTTATCTCAAAAATTTACACAGTATCAGTCAATTACACAGAAATTCATAAAATTTCAGCCAAGGTGTAAAATTACAGGTGTTATATGAACAGGTAAAAGTTGTGAAATCAACACCAGGTATAGCAGGTATGCAAGACCACACACAAATTATCTGAATCAGTTAATTTCAAATTAAGTCAACTTTTGTCTTCATATCCTGAATCTTGATATCTATAGATAGGGTACTAAAATTTTTAAAATATTTAATTTTCAAGGTTATATGAGGTATAGAATTACATAACAGTCTGGGTAGTAAACTAGCTCTGGACTTTCAATGAATTTTTTCAACCATGCAGTTTGTTCTATTTTCCCTGGTATTCAGACTCACACAAGCAAATTAAGTGAATTAGGATCCCCAACCAGCAGGTTCTTTTTTGTGATTTGCACTTATGTTGAAAGGGCGATAACTCCGAGGAAAATGTTGATGAATTACGGGGGATAAAAATCAAAATATAACATGGAATGTGAGTCACGTTTGTTTCTTCAGTCTGATCATCATCCATTCAGGCCTACTGGATACATTTACACATGTCTGCACACATCCATGTGATCTTATTTCTAATACTAAAACATCATATGGTATATAATATAAAGAAGAAAAATGCTACAATAAGTCAAAAACTGACTTCATTTTGTCTGACAACTGGACACTGTAAATCAGCTTCATTTTTGTTCACTTTATACTCATTATGCCTCTGTGATACTCTTATATTACCGGTACTAATCACAGATAAGTTCATGAAACAATAGGTTAATGGCAAATTACAATTATGGTTTTGATATTGCAAAAATTCCATGTCTCTAAATAGTTTTTGGTATGATTTGGCAAAAACAAAAAGTTATGGAATTAAAATGATACAAATTGCTAATAAGGCATCACAAAAATCACAGCGATTTACAGTTCCAGACAAAAGTGTAAAATAAAACAGTACTCACAGGAAGGTACAGGAGACTGTCTAAAGAATTTCCGGTCTTTCCTTTGCGTAGATTACAAAATTCTATAAATGTTTGATCTGATGAAAACTTAACTTCCAATAACCTGTAAAAATAACCAAATCAATAGGATAAAAAATATACTGATTGTACTGAGTTATTGTCAAACTATAAATAAGCATGCAAAATAATCTTCAAATTTAAACTCGACCTGTAGTTTATCACATTATATATAATAGTATTCCAAACACCATTATAACAGAATGGCGTTTACAAAGTAACTGATTAGAAACTAAAGTATGACCAACAGAAAAATACCAGTATTTTCAGTACAGGACATGAAAAAATGATCTGTAGCGGGCATAAAAACATAGACTTTATAGAAAGCTGCAGTGAAATTAAACTTTATAGGGTAAATGTGTAGTTTTACAACATTGCACATCAAATGAAGTGCTACAATTATCTACCTATAAACCAGACCATTTGTACCAAATTACTGACATTTAATACTTCATTGCATCTTTGTGTAATAAAAAAATTATTCTGATCATTATAACTGCATACATTAGCTTATTTTCTGAATGACTAATTTTTTTCAGGTTTGATATTTCAGGTTCATTTTCAATTTGGTATCCTTGTATAAACAAAACCGGTTATGATGTATTTCTGTCCATCCATTCAACTATCTTGTGTGTTTAACTGTTCTTACAAATCTTTAAAACTTGAAAGTTTATTTTGTGATTGGTGTGCTTCTTATCAGTGTGTTTGTTTCTGCCTTACTTGTAAAACAAATGCAATAGAAGTTATGACACTGATCAATTGATCATCAATATAATCAATCAATCAATCAATCAATCAACACTTACCTTCTAGTTTTGGCAAAGTTCTTGCAATATTCATCAAGATGATTCCAAAATTTACTGGAAAAAAGATTACCTGCAATTAAAAAAGAAATCCATCTTTAAATATCAAATATATGTACAGACTTCTTAGCATCCAACAAAGATCTTTAAACTCTCTGTACTCAAGTTTTGTGTAGTTCCACATATGCCTTTTTGTATGTTATTTGGTATGAACTACATTTTGCATCCCTACCCATAACATTTTGTTTTTCTGCAAATATTATTTATCACAGAAATATTCAAAATGGCATTATTTTGTCATTTTTAATCTTTTCACTCAAAACTTAATTTTCAGTAGAAGGTAGAAATAGAAGTCTTACCCCTTACTTAAAATGTCATTCCCATTATTCACAATAAGCTAAATGATTTTTTTGTTTATCTCTCTCTCTCTCTCTCTCTCTCTCTCTTTTTCTTATGATAGATCTTTCTCTCTCAAAGAGGAAGAGACTGAAGCATACCACATGAAGGCTCATTACATGTTGAAATTGTTGTAATAGTCTCTCTCTCATGTTAAATGTTTCAGGGTTCGTACAGACATTTGGACTTCAAATTTAAGGACTTTTTAGGGTCTTTTCAGGGTCTTATTTGCAAATTTAAGGCCTAATCAAAGGGACAATTTTAGCAAAAAAATATTGGTACAAAGGCAATTAAATCAATAAAACAATTACTTATGTGTCCATATAGTAACGGCACTTGATGTGGAGGTTGAAGTTAGGCATGTGGGAGGGCCAGGTACCTTTAAATTGCTCATTTCAATGCAACTTATTTATTTATTTATTTATTCAGCTTCATTTATTTTTATATATCAGTCTATTCGCAACCACTAAATATCAAAATACAGACACCTAACTGGCCAAATTCAAGGGCTTTTTAGGGACTTCAGGATAAATTCAAGGGCTTTTTAGGGTCAAACTTGTTTTTATGGTCTTTTTAGGGTAAACCTCAAAATTTAAGGATTTTTCCAGGCCTGTACGAACCCTGTTTTCTTCTTTTAAAGTTTTGCCATTTTAAAACCAGAGGAAAATACATAAAACACTATGACTTTGACAACAATCTAAAAGAACTGTTTTTAAAATTTAGAATTTAAAGTTACAGTAGAACCTGTATATAAAAACCATTCAAGGGACTTAAGAAATAATGACGATATAGACAAGTGGTATTTATGTAGAGGTTTTTATAGGTAAAATATGAAGCTTGTACTTTAAAACACTGGTCTTAATGAACAGATGGTCTTCATTTAGAGGTGGTCAATACAGCAGGTTTTACAATATTTGGCAAATTTTATATATTTTGAAAATTATAAACTTTCACCATTGTAACTTTTGTTGTCATTTTAAAATATAGGTGTTATATATAACATTAATAGTGCATTCTGTTACTTCAATATATAAGTCTTACCTTATCAATGAGATTTTGTACAAGATGGAGACAGCCGTAATTAAATATGTAAACCCTTATAAACCCTGCTTATAATCCACTTATATGAATTATCTATCATGATATACCAACCTAATTTGTCCTTAGAATGAACATCTTGTCCTCAAATTGAACTAAACAATCTCTGATCTTTGATGATGGGAAATTATATAAGAAAACTTCCTAACTTAAATTAAATAGTAATTCAATAAGAAATCCAGGTTTGTTTTTAAGACAGGTGCTTCAGGTTTTTATTCACCTGTGAAAATTAGGGGTGTATGATCAGAATAGATTTACCTATATTATTATTAAGTTCTAAGGTTAGAAATTGATCTAATTCAATGAAAACAACACTGGTCAAATTGAAACCTTATTGAGAAACTGCCAACAGCACAAAATACTGGCGGACAAAGTCAAGTGACAAGTATATGGTAATGAAATAGACTTAGATATTCTACAACTGGACACTGGCCGGCCTTGTTAACTGACCTCAATGTTAATGGATAATTATAAATATTTATGCTGGAATAAAATGCAATTAAGACCATGTTAAATTCATTTAATACAATTGATAAGAAATATTTTAAAAGGTGTGTTTAAACATTCTATTTATAACATGTGAGAATTCGGAAATTTTGTCTTTAAATGAAAAAGAAAAAAATTTGAAGTACTTGAACAATATGATATGATTATTATTTATTTTTAGAATAGAATAGATAAAAGTGTGAGAAACACAACTTATCAGTGGGATAAAAATAGAACTTCACATGTAATAATTAAGTAGTTTTCAAAAGCATTTGAATCAGAGGTCATGGGCTCAATCCTGAGTTTGTGCATGGAATAAGACTTTGAAATAGAAAGAAATTTGTATGGTAAGTGAAAAGAAGGTACAGTCGAACTTGCCTTATAGGCCACCTCTATATAAGGGCCACCTGCTTATAAAGGCCAGTAAAGTTGTATCCCAATTGTTTTTTATCCATATTATTTGAACCTGTATATAAAGGCCACCTGCTTATAAAGGCCACTTTTACTGGTTCCCTTGGGTGGCCTTTATATACAGGTTTGACTATACATGTACTTGGTAATGGTCAACATAATCAAGAAATAAAATATTACAAATAAATGATAGAATCAACTGAACAAGAAAAGACAAGAACTGATAAACACATATCTAGACCACTAAAATTCCAGATACAGCTAGATGAGCACTGTTGTAAATCTCTAGTGGTGTGGCTATAGTCCTGCGTTTTTATCGGAGGACTTTTTTCCCCAAGCCCAGAAGTTGGATGATACACAACTAATGAACAACTGTCATATGCACCACACTAATAGAGATTAACCTTTTGTATAAAATAACAAATCATGTCTGCCTTACAGCACATACCGGTAATTTTTTAATCGCAGACTGTTCTATAAATGATCAAAAGCTATTATAATTTGATGGTAGATATGATTTTAATTTTTGTGTAATAGCATTAAATAGATTATATCTCAAGCCTACTTCTTACTATGTTAAAATCCTGAATAACTGGACAGAATTATTTGAAACAAATGACACACCCATTTGCACCCCTTTTAATACAACTTTGACTGAAAAAGTCCAAAAATAACTGAATGAAGTCTGTGAAAAATAATTTTTAATTTTACATAAAATTAAGTGGGTGGGGAAACAAAAAGTAAACCCTACATGCTCTGATAAGTAAACTTAACACAAAATATGATAAATTTGAAAATTTTGAAAAAAATAAATTAAAAATTTGTGTAGGTTGTAGGGTGGAGACTTATCGACATAAATTTATTCAGAAAGATATTTACTCCTAATATTCCTAAATGCCTAAAATTTGACACATCCCATATCTTTCAACTTACCTCCAAAATCTTTTAACATTACCAAAAATGGTTAATATCACCGATTCATTTTTTTTTATTATTCAGAAGTATTTACAAGTGTTTCATAAAAACTGATATTCCCAATTTCTAAATGAAACAAATCACTTCATTCATCTCCTCTAAAACAGTGACATTTATTCTTACAAAACTTTGTATTTTAGTTTATAAATTAACAGATAACGGTATATCAGATGCGAGGTTGATTAATTGTCTCCCCTTCACAAAAACATATCTTCATGGCGATCAGAGATTTAACATCTTCACACCAGCTACCCCTCCCACAAGATTTTGATTTAAAACAATACTCGACTAATGATAAAACTTAACACCAGCTTTAAAGATTTCAACAACTGTTCATTCTTTTATTGTGTCGTCTTCATTAAAGAGACTCGGAAATGAGAAAATACCTGGTGACTGTAACAGTGATACCAACGACGTAACACAATACATTTGTATCATTGATATTAAAACATAACATTACAATGTAAATGGACTCGGACACAGGGGACTCTTGTTTTACTCAATTTATAAAAGTCGTAAAATTGTTTAAAATCTTGGGCAATGATATGCAGTAATTAAGATAGTTTGCAGTAAAACTTTGTGAAAACTGAAAGAGCATCGGGTTGGAGGTTTGGTATGTATGTTCAAGATTACAAACTTCACAAGATGCAAAGAAAATTGTTAGGACAAAACAACATCTTTGTGTTGTCTATGGCATTAAAGATAATAACATATGAATAATCTTATTGCATTGTTTATCAGAAATCAGCAAAGTGTATCGTACATGTACTTCAGAAAAATCAATTTAGAAATGCTTCTGTCATGTCTAAGATTTATAAGTAGGGGGAGTATTTCATAACACATTTTGAAGGTTCTAATGTAGGAAGAGCATGTAAAAATTGTACTTATATTATAGTAAGATCTGCAACATACAAAGATGCATAAATGTACAGAATTAAAATATAGTTTATTACAGCCAGTATTTACTATGTCAGTCACAGGTTACTATGGTAAATCACACACCAGATTGAGTATAGATAATTACTGTAATTACAATTCTACACATTAACATTTCCTTTTTTGATGCAAAGTTTATCATAAGAAACTCCTCACCTTTTTTGGTTTCTAAGATTTCTAAAGTGGATAGCAAATTCCACGAAACAATAATCCGCAGTTCAAACGCTAAACGAGTCGAAACAAAACAATCTTCAGTTAAGTGCTTAGCAAGTGGAAATTGATACACACATATTAATTACGATGATCGATGATCGAGTGTCGATTTCAAACTTATCACATCGAATGTCAACTGATAACAGTTCCACACTATAGATGAATCTTTAAGGAATCTTTTCAACACTCAAAACAATAACTATAAAATTGATCACTTTATAATTAGTCTTATACAAGTTTGTGAAGCAGAAAATACCTCCAACAAACAGACCATCCAGCTAACCGCGATAAAGAACTGGATCCACCTTATATAAAGGTGTTTATATTATATATATATGGTATATATATGTTTTACCTTAACTATTAATGTGTGTATGTGTGGCTCTAAATGGAACAAATTGAAAATCAAAACTGTTTGGAAAATTCGAAATCCCATGTCATCTTTGGTTTTAATGTTTACATTGAGATTTTAAGTATTTCATCTATATAAAAACTTCTCCAGCTAATACATGTTGAGGTTTTAAATATTGATACTTATGTCTAATTCATCAAAAACCCACTGTGATATGAGACATAAATTTTGATGTCTTGTACAATGGACCATAAATGTAGGCTGGTGATGAAAATCAGCTGGGAAAATTTCCAAGCAGTGGTGGGGTTTGAGCCAAAGACTTAAAACAAGGATCTTTTCAAGTTGGATTTGAATCTAGATGGTTAGATGCACTT
The DNA here is from genome assembly GCA_021292105.1 of Anadara kagoshimensis. Taxonomy (NCBI): domain Eukaryota; kingdom Metazoa; phylum Mollusca; class Bivalvia; order Arcoida; family Arcidae; genus Anadara; species Anadara kagoshimensis. The sequence goes on along the minus strand of CM037865.1, from coordinate 64,787,605 downwards.
TGATCTGCAAGTTAGAACCTTCTAAAGCAAGAAAGGCTTAGTTTGTAGAGTGCTTGAATGTAGGAGGTTGTCTGTTTGAACCTGGATCTGAACAAGACTTGAAAAAAGGTAGCAGCTTTTCTTTTGACAAACATTCGGCATTTAGAAGGTTCCTTTGGAAGCCACCTTAAAAACCCATGCCCCATGTCAGGGCAGATGTGACACATTAAAGAATCTTTCCTGCACATTGCACTGCAAAGGTAAAACTTGCTGTCAAATCCCCTGAAGCTGGTAATGTTTCGATATAAGTTATTTGGAGATAAACTCCATTCAATCAATCAATCAATCAATTAATCTGTGTCTCCAAGCCTTAATACATTATATGAAGCCAATGTGTGCAAGTGCTGTCTCTTCGAGACTTAGGTACGCCATATGAAGCCCCAAAATGTGATAATCATGGCCGATCATTAGATATGTGTGAAGCATCTTAAAGTGTTGTTATTAACTGTGTAATTCTCATAAATCATTAAAGAGAAAATAAGGTTGAATTATCTTGGGTAATCTTTATCTCAAATTTCTATTTATAAAAACCAGTTTAGTTTAAATTTATTAATGCTAAAAATTTTGTGAATTAAAAATTGATTTAAAACTTCAATAAAATATCTGTTTCATGGTTTATAAAACTCTACAATGAAGAATTTAATGAGAATATTTGATCAATTTTAAAAAGGAAATTTTTCTCTTTGTAAAGAAATGGTAAATGATGTACAACTATCTTTTTTTTCAAGTAACAGTTTTTGTGTTGTTTATTTAGCATTTTTTTCGACCAATCATTTAAAGCTTTTATATGCTTAATCAACTATTTAGGGCAGATATATTTTTTTGTAAAAATTTACACTTACCACAATATACTGGTATATGACAATTTCCATTTCAATGTGGCAAATATATACAGACTTTATTTGTACAATTCGTGTTCTTGGATTCTAGAAACCTTCACTTGAACAAGACATTAATGATGTTATACCTAATCTCCCTGTGTACCTATTCCTATTCTCACATCTCACATTCATGTGATCATCATTTTACAATTTGGTGGGGTGGTGGTGGTGGAGTTTCATGTTGATACAAAGCAAAAACGTTGGACTAACATGACAGGAAACAACGATTGACTAATTTTATGTATGATGAAGACCTGAGGTTTTGAATTAAATATAGTGGTAAAATGCCAAAAATGTACTCAAATATCATTTTGTTTGCATATTTAGCTGGAGTCTAAGGTTGCTCAATGATTTTCAATAAACATTCCATAAAACCAACATCACCTCAGCATAAAACCATGAAAAAAGCAATGAAAGGACATAGTCATTGGATCACTGTGAAAAAAGTGAAACCTGTACAAATAAGGAATTAAAAGCTTTACTGATAATACTTCACATGTAGCATGAACATCTTTTATTATGAAGAATTTTTGTAAAATTCAAAACTTACCAATTTGTGTACATGAAGTATCCCAACTGTTTAAAGCATCTTCAAGCTGCAAAAATAAACAATATAAATGTATATTAATACCAAATCAAACAAAATAATGTAAGACAAAAAAACTAAATACAGGAACTTCATTTAATTCTAGGACAGGGGATTTGCTGGTCTAGTGGTCTTTTGTGCCAGACCAGAATGCCTCTCAATGCCTACAATCAAATTCCACTCTTTTGTTAATTTGTTGCAGAGGGTCATTGATTTCTAAATACTCTGGTTTCCTCTAATGTACCAGAACTGGAACCTGAATGTAAATGATATAATTCTGATGCAGTGCAAAACAATATTTCAATCAAACAACACCTTGACTGCTCAGGCACGGAAATGCATAAATAAGATTGTACCTGCAAGAGAGACTAAGCCATATGTATCTAAGCCGAATTGTTCAGCGGCTTGTACATCAACCTTTCTAATATAATCACAAGACTTAAAATCAGATAAAACACACTAAACACAGAGTCTTACTTTCAATTTCAAAGAATTTAAAGTAAATTTAAGAATGGTTTAGAAAAAAGGATACCATCAATTGTCATTATGATTGTATAGTTGCAATACTTAGTAACCAAATATTTCAACTGCAGACAGACCACTTCAGAAACAAATATGTGGTTATAATTCCTTTCTAATTTAAGATAAATTTAACAAAAACTTAAATCAGGCAGAAAATTTAACAAACTTAAGTTCCTGACATCTAGCCTATATATTTTTCCAATGTTTTACACAGTGTCACACAATCACCTATTATTAGACATCAGATACTAACATTTGAAAACTTCACACTACAATTTGTTAGAGAATACTGGTACTTTCAACATTACAGTAAGAACTTAAATTCAAACTGATTAAGTTACTAAGTTTTTTGATAATAGTTATTGAATTATTTAAAACTTTGTCGGGTGAGGATAGAAGTTAAACTTTTCCTACTTTTTTGTCTTCAATTTTTAATATTAATTTAAATTTTATTGCCTTTCAAAGAAGGTAATAATTTTTTTGTATCTACAGTTTTTTTTAAATTTATTTGTAAGATAAATGTCTGTTTGGCAGTCAACCAAAGATACTTACATAAATTTATTTTTCTTACATCTGAAACTGTTGAATTATTCATGAAATATAATTTATGTAATACACTACACATACTATGGTTTAATTGACACACTTTTTACAAGTTTTTTATATCTCTGAAAACATACATTATTTCTATGAATGAATCATATATAAACAAACAAGACAAGAATTTCTTATTTTATTGCAAACTATTATATTTATCAATTTTGCAGTGGATATTACCAGTAGATCTTGCTCAAAAACAAGATTACTGGTACTTTGTTTCCAAAGTTTTGTAGTTGATGCATATGCAGAGATTTGTGTTTTTCAAGGATAAGGAAAAGTTCAGGGATAACTTCAAGGTCAATGAAAATCACTTTTGTTGCTTTGTGTAGAGGTTCAAGATCCAGGTCAAAGGTCATCAATTACTAAAATGGTGAAGATCATGTTCCTGTTTCACTTCATCTCTGTCTGACAAGGTCAAGATTCAGGTCATGGTCAAGGTCAGATTGATCTAAAATTCTAAGTTGTTACAGTTACTGTAATGAAAGGAGAAGTTCAGTTTCATGAGTACGGTAGATTGGTTTATGTTGCTTCTAATTGTAAGCGTCCTCTGTAGCAGCCACAGGTAGCCTATTCTTTTTTCTAACTCTACAGAGGTGTCTTTAGTGTGCACCGCAACACAGGACCTTGGTTTTAAGTTTCAATCATCAGAACGACTACTGAGTAATGAGCTTTTTACAGCTCTAGTAGAGTCAAGGTGATAAAAAACACAATGCAAAACAATTTTCAAAACTTAAATCTGCAGTTGCAGCAGAATGCAATTTGTGAAATATATCTAATTTTGAACATTTTTCGATTTAAGAAGATTGTTGTTTTATGAATCATAAACTTTTCAACAAACATTATTCATAATGACACACATAACTGTAAAAAAAAAGATCTTGTATACTTGTAAGTGTAAAAATAAATGACAAACAATAGAGAGAAACTCCAGACAACCTGTAAAAGTCTCCAATTTTAACAAGACACCTGTTTTATGTGTTTTAACAATTTAAGAAGTAATTTACACATTTCAGGTCATGATGGCATTAACACAGTTAATAAATGATCTGAAAAGAAAATATCAAAGTTTGAACTGTTTCTTAGTCTCTGTCTGTCTATAGAGTAATAAATATAAAAATGTATTTATAAATATTTTGGCATTTTTAGCTTATTAAATAAATATATGCATCTAAAACAAAATTTTGAATGTGTGTGATTTTATAACACCTGCATTTTCAATACACATATCAGATCAGGTAAAAAGCACATCAGATAAAATCTCAAAATTTGATTAAATCAAACGTTTTTGCAAATGCTGTTGATTGAACTTTACAAAGTTTTTAATACTTTAAAATTTCAACTGAATTTTTTACAAGGTATACCTGTTTCTTTAACAAATTTAATGTTTAGAGTTAAAAACTTAAAGGATTTTTTACCTCAAATATTGTAAAAACTGTGTTAGATACCATTATTTACGCACAAACATTTTAATTTTTGTAAAATTTTCAGCAAGTTACCAGTAGTAACAAATTAAATATTTGTCAAAAGTTTTTTTTTTCAATTTTGTTTTCTCAAAAGGTTTGTTTATAAACAAGATTAAAGGAGAAATGATGTTGAAAATCATGATCTAGATAAATATGCAAATTTATGTAATGTTTTTAAAAGCTTTTACATTTTTCAAAAGATTCGAAAAACAGGTCAAATGTAAAAATATGAGGAAATGGTGATAAAAATAATGTTTATACAGCTTGTTGGTTACATTTATTTTTAAGTAATGGACTTTATGTTTATCATTCTAAATTATTTATTATCTTAGCTGCTTTTTACAAAACCCTCAACCATTGGATAAATTCTCAACAAATCCTTAAGATCTATTTAGTTAGGGCCCAATTCTTCAGAAAATGTCAACTTATGGATAAAAAGTATGTCAATGTCAAATTATATAAGAATTATTAATAAATATGCATGTTCATTTTTAAACATATGGATTACAATTAGAAAATTACCCTTTTGAGGTGCTAAAAATCAAACATGGAGAATAAAAATTTAAAGTTTCAAAAATTAAACATGATGCAAGCATAATCAATTACATGTACATATGTATTATGAATCCAAAACCCAAGTCATGTTTTCAATGATGAGGTTTCTCCTTTGTCTTTGGTTTAGAAAATATAGCAAAATTTATAAACAAACGATAATTTTTTCCTAATAAGTATAATTTTATGCAAACGAGTGAAAAAAAGGGGGAAAAAAGAAAGAAAATGTGTCCAAAACCTTACTTTACCTGATATTTTAAAGATCTTTCTGTCTGTCTATCTAATCAGTCTATAAACTGTACATTAACATAATCCCTCTTTTACAAACTAAAGGATTTTAACCTGCTGTTGTCACATGTTTTATTTTCTTTCATTTAATTTTTTAAAAAGACCAATCTAAGTGATCACCTGTCCATGATTGTCACCTCAGTCAAGCAGAAGACATTCCTAGGAACTGACCAATGAAAAGTCAGAGGTGAAACAAGTCATAAAATGTAAACTCAAGTGACCTCAATGATAAATACATTACAATACAGATCAATTCTCTCAGTTATGTTTTGTTCAAGGGTTACCTGATTACTATAGTAAACTAGATACGTGTGGATGTTCAATACACAGGTACACATCCATAAGAAAAAAGAAGGGAAAAATATCTAAGTAAGGGTGACAATGGAAACCTCGTGAAGAGATGGAAAGGAAGGAGCTGAAATGTTCTCTTAATATAGGGACAACTAACCTTAATAAAACAATATTAATGGATAAAAAGAAAACAAACAGCAAATGATTTGTCAATGTGATTCTTGTGTTGCTATAGCAACAGGAGCAAGCAGAAAGGAAGAAACAACAGTAAAAATGGCCAAAGTCCTGTCCCTACCCTTCTGGGAGAAAGGCATTGATGTTACAATTAATCTAAAAAACCAGAACAAATAATTTCCAATCCAGTACATTAACTTATAACACACATCCTAGAACATCAAATTGAGACATTACAAGCTGCACACAAAGATGGAAAAATATATTCTTATTCACAATTAGCAAACATCCAATACAATGAATTTATGGCACTCATTTTCACATAAAGTTGCCCTACACTCATTAACAAAATAATGTATATTCCAACTGGTAATTTCGATTAAAATCCTAATTAAAATCCTCTACAACTAGCATAAAGAAAACCACACATTTTTCTTCTTGCCTTAGTTTGTCGTTTCAAGTTCCAATAGAGTACTGGTACATTTAAACCTGATTTTAATTTCATAATTTCACATTAATTTTCAAATTAATTTTTAGGAACGATTTAAATATCTGAATAATTCCTTATGCTTCATCCATTCCCAAAAAGAAAATTCATTAAATTGCACAAACCTTGTTAAAAAACTGCTCTAAACTCACACAAACCTTGTAACAAAACTGCTCTAAATAAACATGTCTACTATCCAAACTGATAAACCACCATGTTCGAATAATTAAATCTTACAAATATGCACAGAATAGATGTCTTTATGGGACAATAGGGACTAAATTAATATGGTACAGTAGTTTTTCAACTCCAACGAACAAAGAAGTAATATTGGAAAAAGGAAAAAAACTGTTTCCTACCTTTTTCAAATAGATATATCAACATGCTCAATCAAACGAAATGTCTGAGGTGTAAGATTTCAAATCAAAAGTTTAAATATGAGATACAAATAAAGATATAATGTATTTTTTATGATTTATACATTTTGCACGTTTACCAACAAAAGTTAAGATATCTGTTTTTTTATTGAGTAAGTCACAAGAATTTTGTCTTCGTAAAAAATCAGAAAACTCCAACAAACATATTGTACAAGTAATTTAAACATGACCAAAGTTTTTAGTTTTATTATGTGTGAGTTTGTAAAGAGTGAATCACTGCGGAGAAATGATATTATCAGCTGGTTCAGGGATAAAATTCAATTTTGATGTCTCTTTATAAAACTTGTGAAAATCAATTTAAACCTAAAATAAGATATGACATAACATCTTCAGTGATCATTATAAAAGGTCTCATTATTCACCAGTCTGACCTTCAGATGACCTTGACAGTTATAGATGTAAATAGCTCAAATTCTATTTAAAACTTATCGGAGAATAAAAAATTCTCCAATATTATAGAAAACTGGCCTGGATATTATTTAGATTTAAATTATTTTCTTTGTGTCATTTTTTTCAAATTAGCCAGTATTATGCAAGCATTGCTTTGGCATCATGCAATGTCCCCTACCAGCAAGAAAAAACATTTAATTGTTGTCACAATTCACAATGGAATAATAATGTTGTCAAAATCAGTGGAGAAAAATGAAAAACGAACTTGATCTGTAACCTATCAAGGTATACACACATACCAAATATCAATTCAATATGAAATGTATATGCAAGTGTTTGAAAAAAGTAAGGAAAGGTGTTATTTTCTTAAATCATCAAAGTCCAATACCTTTTGGTTTCTCTAAAAACAATTAAAGTGGAATGAAACATGAACTTGATTCATAATTTATCAAGGTTCATTCACACAGGAAATATCAATTCAATATATGCAAAAGTTTAGAAAAAATCACAGAAAGGTGTTTTAATGAAATTTTCAAACCCTATGGCCCCTCATTTCTTAAGAAATAAATCAGTTTAATATATTTAAACTAGTGTTTAGAAAAAACCCCAGAAAAGTCAATTTTTCAATGAAATTTCAAAGTCCAATCAATGCCTGTAAAATTCAGTACAGCAGAACAATTCATAAACTTGGTCTGTAAACCATCTGTAAGCATATACAACCGAGGGACTGACACATTGAAGGACTGATGAAGTGCAAACCTGTGGCCTCAATTGGCAATGGCAGTATGGGACTAATAACCTGAACAACTAAAAACTGAAGACCCATATACTCCAAGCTACCATAGCTTCATAGTAATTATGAACTTCTGAAACCAAGTGATGAATAGAGTAAATATAGAATAAACTGAATTTACAAAAAAATATTTTGGACTTAAAAATCACAAAATCAATATAGCAAAAGCCATGGTATGTCAAAGGTATATTTATTATTCATATGTCATCAAATTAATCACTTTCAAAAAATTAAAATATAATATTTTCTTTTTCTGTAATTTGTATTTCAAACCACCACTATAACATGTCATTGGTCCATTTATCACTGTAACAGGCTGTGTGTTTACAAATGTCCAGGTATTAACGATTGACTCCCTAACACCTATTGTTTCCTTAATCAGATAACACCCACTGACAGCCACATCTCTGATTGCTCCAAGTTCATAAAAAATATTTAGATTGCATTTTATCTTAAAAATCTATCAAATTTACAAAAGACTTCCAATACTAATTGAAGACTTAATCAACCAATAAACAGGTAAATTGAGCTGAAAATACAGGTGAGTCAAAGTAAAAATAATCAACTCCCTCCCTTTAGAGTATAGTGTGTCAAGTTTGACCTGGCCGTCTGACCTTTAGTTTGAATTTTGTATTTGGGCTAATATACTGTGTGATTTAGGTAAGACAGCATGTTTCATTACCATTAACGACGGAAACCCAGTAATACTATCATCTATCCTTATATATTAACTGTATATATCCCCTAAATTACACAATGGATATGTCAGTTTCATTTCTTCAAATTAAAGGTCAAACGGCCAGGTCAAATTTGACAAACTATGAAGGGTCAAACAGGTGCAAAACATAGAAAGGTTTATTATCTTTTGCATATATTGTAGAACTGCAGTTTTCTTTTTTATTGATGTATAAAGAGTATAAAGGGTGCCCCCAGATATTTTGAGTGCATGGAATTACAAAAAAGAATGAGTGTGCATGATCCTATACTGTTTGTAACTTTTAATGTATTCCAATTTTGTGTTTAAAATGAGGCATAAAAACCATGTCAAATGTCCTGTTAAAATTTGTATACATGTATTTTGAATACATGAACAATTATAAAAACAATGACTGAATCCATGTCTGCATAATTTTATGTTGTTGTTGTTGTTTTTTTTTTTTTTTTTTTTTTTTTGGGGGGGGGGGGGGTGTGTGTGTTCCATGACTGCAATCCCAACGCATAAACACAGTTTAAAACACAACGTTGAACCACTAGAAAGCAGCAACATGTAAACAGAGTGTAGTGAAGTAAGGGCATTATACAACCTAGTCAGTATTATTTCAAATGAATTAAGATGACTATCCGGAGAAATTGCAGATGTTTGGAAAGAGAACTGACAAACTTTCAAACTAGGATATGTGAAAGTGGAATATAAGCCTTGGCAGCGAGAGGTACTGTGAGCTGTGAGCTGTAAGCTGTAAGCTGCCAGTCCTTAGACTGTTACACTAAGGACCCTCATGTTTTGTAGGTCCTGGAAGTCAATGTCACGTAAGAAATGAACAATATGTTCAGAAATGTATAATATGTTTATCACTGGTACATCATTAATATGAACAACATGTTCAGTATAGCTTTGTGGTTTAAGTTTAAAAATTAAAACCTGATTTGCAAATTTCTTATAACTAGCAATATAACAAATGTATAGAAATACGGATCTTAAGTCATTCCAAATTGTATACGCCAATAGAAATACTTGCACATATACTGGAAAAATATAGTGGTACAATGTGCTGCTACATATAGCACAAAGTAATTACAGGTATGCAAATTCAGTTATGTTTCAAATGGGGTGTAAAAACCATGTGGAAGTCATTCAAAGTTCATGGACATAATATAATGTGGCATAACAAGCTGCTTCAGTAAACATTCTGAGATGGTTTAAGTGCAGGCACATGTTTGTTTTAGATATACACAAGAATGTAGCTTCACAAACATCCTTTGATATTTTTATAGAAATGATGCAATAAAGACATAATTACATTAACTTCTGGAAAATACCTATATTCTAATTTTTAATTTTTTTTTTCTTTTCAATAAAAAATGATGTCAAAGCATGATTTACCAGATGCTCAGGTGATATGTGCTTTTCATAACCATTGCATTCTTTCAACAATTAAATATACATTATTTGTGTCATTTCTATTTGAAATGGGGTGTATCACTACAAGATTTCCTGAGTACATATGCATATGTTCACATTTTTCCAAAATTTTGTTAAATGGAAAACCTGTTTTACCTTTCTAAATGTCTAAATGAAATGTAAAATTGGTTTTTTGTTATTTGCTCAGTCTGTTTCAGTCGCTTCTAATTCGTCTGTAGCAAACACAGGTGAACTTCTCTTTTTCATTCTCTAAAAGGGTGTCTTTAGTGTGCACTGAGACACAGGACCTCGTTTTTGAGTCTCATCGTAAAGACTACTGAGTAATGAGCTTTATACAGCTCTAGTATGGGCATGAGATGAAATGGGCATGAGATGAAAATCATCTTAGAAAATGTCTTAGTCCCGAGTGAGGTTTGAACTTACAACCCTAGACTTCGAAAGCCAGTGACAGTTAAAGAAATCAAGATGATCATGCACCCTCTGTTAACAATGCAAAGTAAATGAGTGTCAAGATAAAGATAACCATATAACCATAAGGGGAATCCCTTAAATATGCATGACTTCACATAAAAGTTCACTGAAATTATAAGGTGATGCCTATTGCCACCTGAACGTTCTGTTATATTGAAATAATTAGCTTAAATGCCTAATGAAAAAAGTTCTGTTATTCGGTAATGCCTATTGCTACTATATTGAATTCATTTGTTGATGCTTTTTGCCACCAGAATATTTGGTAACAGTATTGTGGTATTTAAATTATTTCTGGTATTTCATTTCTTTAACAGCAACAGAAAGATGTGTTTTAACTATCTTCAAAAGGATTCCTTATCCAAATAGCATTCTTATGTTTATGAAACAATATACTTTGTTATGCATGCATTATGTCAAAATATATATAAATTCAAAGAATGTTGATTATTTAGCCATACAACATTGCAATTACAGTCTCAACAGTTTTGTGATGTGAAAAAAAGTCAAGTAAATAAACAGATCCTACAACATCTAAATAAAGAGCAGGACACATGTGATATTCATTAATTCATGAATAAGCTTTTTCCCAGTTGTCATTTTTTTTTAATTCTTTTCTGCTCAATATAATTTTTTCTTGAAAAATGTTTAAAATCTTTGTAAAACTTTCATTTTTAGATCAGAAAAAAACAAAACATAAAATTCCACCTTGAACAACTTTGATACCAAAACCTGTAATCAAACATTTCACAAAATAAGTTAATTCAAATGAAAATTTTTGGGGGTTGACCTGAGAATGACACCAGAAAATTTCCATAGAAATCATTAAAATTTTAATTCCGGGAACATATAGTTCTATACAAAGATCTCCAGTTGATATAATGCCTGTATTTATATATAAAATCATATGTGCATGCAAGTGCAACATCTTTGTGGCACCCATGAATGACCATTTATTACACAGATCAATTTAAATTCTATTGGATGAAATCCTTTGACCATCGTTAACAAGTCTATAAATATCACATGAAATTAACTGTTACCAGTGTGATTTTGAATTCCGTACCTGCGTGAATAGTTTAATAATTTTTTCCACAAGAAATTTTGCCTATGCTTGACTGAAATTTAAAAACAAATTTTTCAGGATTAAAATAAAATAAAATAAAATTAGATATGTTATTCGTTTGTGTTTTTTGGTAAATCAACCCCATGTTACATGAAATAATTTTGTGGATAATGAGCATTCAAAGTTCAACGACTGTTTATTCTTAAGATGTAAGGGTTACAAATATATTTACTTCTATTTATAGAAAATATTTCATGTTTCACAAAAAAGTTGAACTAAAATTTGAAAAACAAACCTATAAATCAATCTTTTATAGATTTAATTATTTTCACCCCAAAAAGTTCAAAAAGACAAAGTTCGTCCAAAAAAGACTTAATTCTGAAACTCTGAACACATAGGAATTTCACACATCTGAGAGCGAAAATTTAGTAATTTGCACTTACTGGTGGTTTTATTTGTGACGATTTTTTTATGAATTCTAATTTAACATCATGTTAAAATTTCATCATATTAAATTTTAACAACATCAAAATAAACTGGGTGTCCAAGTTCATCAAACTTATGAATAGATGTTTGGTAATTTGAAATTTGTTTTTATCCGACTAGACAAACTTGTAACATATCTTACCATTACAAAATCAACACTATTCTTATACACTATATCATTTACCTACAGTATAGAATGAACTTTTGAACTTTTGAAATTTTGTCAAATTCTAATGAAAAATAAACACAAAATATTTCTGAAATGTTTTGAAAATGTCCTTGTTCGAAATATTTTTTTTTTAAAGTTAGAACATGGAGGTGTCTGTGTTATGTAATTTATGAAATAAAACATTTATGTACAATTTTTTTTAAATGAAAGTATGTCCTTGTTGTGCATGTTTAAACTGATTAAGTTACTGTTTGAAACCCCTTCTATTTCATTACAATTATACATGCTTATAAAAAACCATATAGAATTTTTGCATTACTCAACTCTGAAAAAATTAAAATGTTGACATTTTACTGATAAGACTGTATAAAGTGTTCAAATGAGTTTATATCCATCTGATCATCTATTTGATAAAAACTAGTGCACTGGGTGCAGAATGCAACACAAACAACAGCTAATAAACAAACTGTTGTAACAGAAAATGGAAAGCACTATATAAAACCATATAGGAATTGTCCATTACTCAACTCTGGAAAAACAAAATGTTGACATTGTACCAATTAAGTGTTCAAATGAGTTCATATCAATTTGATCATCTATTTGATAAAAACTAGTGCACAAGGTACAGAATGCAACATAAACAAACTGTTGTAACAGCAACACAAATGGATGAATGGAAAGCACTAACACTTTTGAGGACTAAATTCAAGGACAAAGCACAAGTGCTCTTCTCTTCAGTGATCTTATAATTGCTTTAAATGTTAGAGTTAAAGAGAATACATGGGAAATATTCAGATGATTTGTTTAAATACAGAATGATCCATCCTTAGATAAGCCTTGCACTGTCAGGTTTCATGTATGCAACCAAAAAATGAAGAGTTCAAGAAGGGTAGGCCACCTATGACTGTAACAAAGAGGGGCTTGCTGTAAGAGACACAACAACAGTGTCTTGCAAAGGAAGAATGGACAAAGTAAAATAAAAACAGTTTAACTTATGACACAAATCAGCCCTACCCATTTTTCTAATCAAAATTAAGGATTAAAAATTACATAAAGATTTTAGTGTATTTCTGTCAGTATAGATAGGTCACCCTGTATATTGTACATAAAACACTTTTATAAAATATTTTGGTTTTAACAAATCAAGCAGAAAATTTCAATTTAAAGTTTTTTCAGGCATGACAGAGAGATAACAGAGAGATAAGGAGATGATAGTTATCTCTTAGAAAAACAAACAGTATAAATATACAATATATAAACACAAGTGACAGGTATAAAGGGAGACAACTCTGACTTAACTATAGCCACTGTCCAGCTTAATATAACACAATAGAAAGATTCATTGATTGAATGGGTCCCATTCAATGATATTTCACTAATACTCATATTTCAGTCATTAGCCATAGGTTAAGCGACAGATATTTTTACCTTTGCGGTGCACTAAAGGCAATGTGCAGGGATGATACATTGGCATATAATGCCAACCTTGACACAGTATGGCATCAGTTTTTTTGGCTTTTTTAGGAGACTTTGTAATTTCATTTTTAAATACTGAGTGTCTGCTAAAAGAACTGTCAATACCTATTTTCAAGTCTTTGTCAGTACCAGCCAGCATTTGAACCCCAAAGTACCACTATTTGGAGTGAATACTCTGCCAGCTGAGCTACAGTAGTGAAAGTAATAGAAAGAAGAGAATCAGTTATATTTGATTGTTTACCCTTGTATATATAAACATTTATGAATTCAAATATGTCCATGCATACAGATAAAACTCAGCTGGTTACACACATCACTTACCTTGGTATTAAGCATTGCACTAATAGATAGAATCGGTTCTACACCAAAGAATAATGTTTTGTGATCTTCCTTACTGAGTGAGGAAAATTTTCTGAAAATAATAAACAGTCAAAAATTCAAAAATAAGTACACAAATTGTACTTGATTAACCTTTGACCTAACCACAATTATAATGATACAGTTTAAAATGCCATATTCTCAATTATCTAATATGCTTTTATTATGCTAGTTAACAAAGATGGAAAAAATAATTACCATACAAATGTATTTTAAGTTTGTGATTTCAGAATAATACTGTAACTGAAGTACTGATTAATCTGATACAACTTTGAGTTATCAATTTTTACTGTGAATAACTAAACTATTTCCTATTGCCTCTAACCATCTAGATTTGAATCCCACTCATGCAAAGTATAATTTTTTTTTACAAATGATTGCTATCGGTTGATGGTTTAATCACAGTACTTCGATTTCCTTCATTGTCCCAGAACTGAAGAAATGACCGTCATGATATATAATAGAATCACCTGAGACACTCAATACAGCTACTGGCATAGTGAATGTTCAAGACATGACAATAAGAGTTCTCTCCCTTTTACTACTTACCTGAAGGATTCAGCATATATATCCAGAGCACTCTGTAAAAGGTTATAAAACTCTCTCTCTGATTTCAATATCTCCAACACAAGGTCAAACCGAGAGTCACCTGAAAACGAAAAAAGTATTATCATATTAAACAATTAACACTAATCTTGCATTATGGCTTATGTTATTACAAGGAGGTGCTAGGCTCAAATTCTGTCGATAACCGGTATTCACTTGGCAGGTGTTTAGGGTATATACAAACTACAAAGAGGACTTAAAATGCAGGAACAAGTAATTTTAAGGCTTATATAATTTAGAGATGCTCTATTTCAGACCAGTTTTACCGTATGTGTGAACTGTGACCTCCCCTACCAAACTGCACATCCCCAATTACAGTCCAATCTGCTTTAAAGGCCACCTCTATATAAGAGTCATCTGCTTATAAAGGCCAGTAAAATTGCATCCCAATTGTTCTTTATTCATGTTATTTAATGTCATTTATAAAGGCCATCTGCCCATAAAGGCTACTTTTACTGGTTCCCAAGGGTGGCCTTTATAGACAGGTTTAACTGTATTAATTTAGTAATGTACAAACTTTTTTGTGAATTCCAAAGAACATAAAATTAATTGTGTAACAAAAAACAGGGAACCTGATTCTAGGAACCCTCACACCCAAGGCAAGGCAAAAGTGGCCCATTTTTTGGATGACAGTGGGATTTAAACGTAGGCAGGGAGAGGTGATGGAATCCATAAGCATTCACTTTAGACCCCTTGGCCACTATTAGTGAAATAGAACTGGGGCATAAAACACCATGGGTTTTGTCACTGTATGACATGATATTGCCTAATGTTTGTGCAAAACATTGGATATAGAATCATATTAATTCACATTTCCCATAAAAATGATGTGATTCTGGGTATTAGCAATGGAAACATTTTCCAAAATGTCCCACACACATTAATTGTTGATGATGATGGGGTACAGCAGTTAATCCTATTCCACCCAGCATATCCCCACACACACACTTAAACATGTATTTTACCACCTGATGTATCTAAAGATTGTTGCAAATGTTACATAATGGGTTTTGCCGCTGTACCATGTGATACACTCTAATGTTAATGCAGAACTATCATTTCCATTGGATATAGAATCGCAGAAGATGATGTTTTCCAGCAAGAACGACGTAATTCTGGAAATTTGTGACATTAACGTTTTCCAAAAACATCCCGCACAAGCGTTAAGAGGTGTTTATCACATGGTACAGCAGTGAACCCAATTCTACCTAGCATATTCCCCCCCCACACTTTAACTATATATAGATTGTTACAAATGTTACATAATACAATGTACACAAAATCTGAGTTATTGGTATGTTTACAAGATTGTAAAACTTCCAATGCTAATATAAAAATAAAGAATCTGTTATATAACATGTTGTACATTTCGAAGATGACAAGAGTTATCTATATCAAGATATGCCTACTTTATCCTTCATCTCTCTTACTAAAACATTACATAACCAGTGATTTGTTCTACCTACTTAATAATACACAACACACAAAACATATAAACCCCAAAACTACATGAATTACTAGCCAATATGTATACTGAAATACTATATATAAATAAATAAAAAATATACCGACACAAAACACATGAATCCCAAACTACATGGAATTACAAGCCAAAATTTACATCAAATTTCTGTATATAAATAAAAAAAAAATACCAACACTGATGGAAAAATATGTTTTCATTTATAAGACTGTAAAACACTAAGAGGCAATGTTGTGAATCAAAGACAATGTTTATAGTTGAAGATTGCGGAAGAATTTGTTTTATCTATTGACATTTTTGTTATCAAATATAAAATATTCCGACTGTACATATCTTATCTGGTAGCATTTACTTATAATGCTCTCATAAACATTTCCTTTAGAAATCTCGATCAAAATAAGGGGAAATAATAACAAGAAGAAAGCTATGCATAGGTCCACACAATGGCAAACTAAGTCCCATAACTCCTCAAAATAAAGGGAAGCAATACAACAAAAAAGTTATGCATAGCCCTGTTCCTTGATGTGGCAAATTAAGTCCCTTAACTCCTACAAAACAGTGGTACAGAATGCTCCTCTACAAATCATAGCAATAAATCCTTCCAAATAAAAAAATAATCTGCACAGTGGTTTCAGACATTTTTATATTTGGAAAGCAACTTTGAAATTTGATTGACTGAATGGGTTTTTGTGTCCCAGTCAAGAATATTTCAGTTATATCGATACATCACCAGCTATAGGTGAAGTGGCTGAGGTTTTGACCTTTGCAGTGCACTCAGGGCAATGTGCAGGGAGGGTTCTTTTATGTGCCAAGCTTGTCATGACACGGAGCATAGGTTTTAAGGTCTCTTCTGAAGCATTACTGGAAGACAGCATGGCTAGCATAATTGGTTTTTGTATCAAGTCAATCAAAATTATAACCTTTAAGTTTTTGGTTTTTTTTTTTAAATTTAAATGCATATAATCCTATACTTGGATCATTATCCCCAACCAATTAATAACTTTCTTGAAGTGATAAATAATAGTCTGTACCAGGGCTATGACATAAACCACTCTGTAATTTGTGCAGTGCCAAATCTTGTGTTGACCTTAAGCTCCAATGGGAGCGAATGGATAAGTAATTTGTGCAGGCAATCTAAAAAATCTCAAGATTTTTTTTTCAATTACTTTTTAAAAGAAATTTTCCTTTATAAGCAAACAAAACTTATGAGTCGACAGCTAAAAACTAAAGAGCAAGTCATGATTTTTTTTTGTGGCAAAAAACCTCTAAAGGGAGACAACTCACCAAAGTAAAAAAAAATATCTTGACAAGCATCATAAAAATATAATTTATGTCCTAATCGGACAGGTATTGTATTGGAAACAGATTAGCCTAGTCTGATAAGTGTTTTCACCTGGCCATAATTAGTATACATCTTCAAAGTATTTTACTGGTTAGCAAATGTCAGGCCGTGTGATTAAATGTCACTAATAAAACGTAACATCTAAGGATATACCATAAGATCTCAGGACACTCAACACAGTAATTGGGTTGTTGTTTTATTATATATAATTTTTTTTGTCCTTTTGTCTACTTCCAAAAAGAATTTGTCATTGTTGACTGTAAAGGGTCAATCGGAAATCAAGAAAATGAATTCCACTAAATTGTTCTTAAAACTGATTAAAAATTAACTCTTTTTCACAACTTACAAGAATTCCATACCTTACATGTAATAGATGACTCAAAATTTATCTTAATTTTTAAACATCTAAACTTCTTAATTGATTAAATAATAATTTTAATAATTTTCTTTCTACCTTATCTTAACAATGCCAGAAGTGTAATGTTGTCAGTACCAACTTCTGTGGCATCAACTGCCTAGGAATCCAAGACTCTGACTGGATAAGACACCAGTCAAATCAAATTAAGTTTATTCTCAGTATTTTTGATGATAGTACTCATTCAGTGGCTGGGTAGATTAAAGTAATGTGAAATTAAACATTGATGGACATAAATGCCTTTCACTATTGTTGAGTTTTACATTGCTATGGATTATACACTATATATTCGGATCAGTAGTCCTTACATTTCAGGGGTCTTTGTTCTTGTCCTTATATTTGTTCAAGTCTGGTATAAAAAGGTTAAATATATAATTTTTTATATTCCTTTTTTACCTCAACATGCTGCATACATGAATACATTAATTCCAGATGGCCGAACCCTCGTGCAAACCTAACACGTTCAATCAACTGTTTTTTGCGTGATGGTTGACAATGAAGTAATTCATGGTCGGTCATCTTCACATCTTATTGACATAGATTAATATATTCCTATGATTTATATATATTTATATTGGCCTCACTGAATTGTCAGACATACACAAAGTGATTATATTACAAATATCTACCATTATATGATATAGCCTTCCTACAAATAAAGGACAGAGTTGCCCCCCAATTGGGTTCACCGCTTTACCACATGATCAATCCCCCTAACACTTGTGCAGGATGTTTTTGAAAATGCTTACATTGCAAATTTCTGGAATAACATCCATTTCATAGGAAAATGTGAACTGCTATGATTTCAAATGGAAATAATTGTTCTGCATAATGTTAGGGTATATGACATGGTATAACAGCAACAAATCCCATTTTATGATGATCATGGATTTTTTTGTCTCAAACTCAGCCTGATACAGTGATCCTAACCTTGACTCACTGCTAATTTATTCTGAAATATATGTACATGTATATATATTTTACCTGTGGGCACACAAATCCCCTCTGGTATATCGGACTCCTCAAACACATCCTCCAGGACCTGATCTAGAAGTGTTGATCCAGCGCTTTCTGTACTGCCGGAATCTAGTATAGCACGTGTTGAGGCCATGATCAGCCTGTAACTGCTGATACGGTGTTCCATGGCTGCCTCTGCCAGAGCTTCCTTTATCCCACCTCCATCCTCCCCACTCAGCTGTAAATACACAAAAAACCTTATAAAATAATTATCTTGTTCAACTGCTTCTATATGTTTTGTATTTAAATATTAATTAATTCCCTGCAAATTAAAGTGTAAGATCAAAAAGTTACACCAACTCTGATTATTTGAAGATTATCTCTTCTTCGTATCTAAAGAAGTCAAAATCCATTGTTCTTATACACTGCAGTCACTTTAACAAACTGCATAGCAACTGTAAAGATGGAGATGTCACATGCAAACTTACCTGTAAAGTACCAAAACAAAATTGCTGATCAAAAATTATCATTCACTTCATTCTAATCAACATTTCACTCATAAGTCTTAAAATGTGAAAAAAACAAATACAGTAATGACTGTTAAGGACTGTAAAACTGTCGATTGTAATATGTTTGTATATATCCAGTACCAATCATAAAAGTCAAAGCATTAGATCTGTAAGTCTAGGCACATGACACACATGGGTCTGTAAGTCTGGTGATATGATGTGCTAATTAGCAGTTTCATGATACAAGGACTATTGGTGTGATTGGTATGAAAATAGAAGCATGAGATAACAGGAAACAGCAAACAAACTGTCAGTCTTAGAGTTCTCCCTCTAACAGGAATATTAACTGGAAACAGCCAATAATCTGTCAGTGTTTGAGTTCTCCCTCTAACAGGAAAATCCTAATTTCCTAGGAAACCAAAAGTGTATATAAAGTGTATATATATATTCACAGTATCACAGACAAACAGCTTACGTCTATATCATAGCGTTTTAAATGTTTCACATTATGTACCATAAATAGGCATGTTATTTTCATCATTAAGCCAGTCTAAAAATATAATCTTCTGTTTTTTTTGTCATCAGTTGACTTTTACTGTGTAATCTAAAATTCTGGGTCCAATGGAAGTCCAAAACAAGTCCAGCGTGATTTCTATATGTGTCCAATACAATTCCAATATGGGTCCAATTTCAGTCGAGTGTGAGTCTAATATGTGTCCAATACAAGTCCAATACGGGTCTAATGTGGGTTCAATTTTAGTCCAATGCAAGTACAATATTAGTTCAATATGAGTCCCATGCACTTTGGTTTAAGAAGTTTTTATTGTCTGTTATACAACATTAAATCTGTGCTTTTGTTTCATCTAAACTGTCCAAATATCTGCAGTTATTTCTTGGTTTTTTCACATCTATTTTCTACAGATAAATAACACTCTATTTGGTATCTTACTTCCATATTACCATTAAAATGAAATTACATAATACACCACTACAGAAGGTAATTAAATTATAAAGTTTTCTGTTAATTGTACAAGTAATTAGCTTAATTGTATTTGAGTCATTAATGTACAAAGTGGGTGGGAGGGTACGAGTTATATGGGCTACATAACAAAGCATGCCTGAAAAGACATCCAATTGCTGAATATTAATTTCAAATAATTTATAAACTTTTATAAAACTTATAAGAACCACCAAATGTAAATTATCATGTGTTGGCCAAGTGGTGGTCATGGCATTAGACCTAAAACCCAATACTTCCCTTTGCTACCTTGAAGGTCAGGGTGGTGGCACTCTTAAAGTTGCCATCAATGTGTATTATTACAAAGTAGAAGTTATGTGAGCTACATAACAGATGCCAAACTGCTGGATCTTAATTTTAATTGACAAATGTTTATAAAAGTGATAAGAACAGCAAAATGTAAACTATCATGCATTGACCAAGTAGTGGTTACAGCATTAGACCTAAAATCCAATATTTCCCACTGTTGACTGGTAACAAATTGGTTTACTACTTGAAGGTCACGGTGGTGGCACTCATAAAGTTACCATCAGTGTGTGCTATTGCAAAGCAGATCAGAAACATAATGAAAACACTTAATAAATCTTTTGCCACATGATTTGCTCGTATATGTAACATTGCAAGTAAAGAATAAAGCAAGAACCAAACATGGAAACAAGTATACAATGAACCAATGAACCCTGGGATATATAAAACTCGTAAAATACAACTATAAAACTGTATTAATAGTCAAGATAATGGAACCAAGACACTGGCTAACATCAACCTAATTTGTCAATGGTGATCCATATTTATGACAATTCCTTCCTGCTGAAAAGACTAATTTTCCTTCCTGGTGAAAAAATCATTTGTATATTAAGCATCTGAAGACCATTTCATTAAACATTAGCGAGTTAGAATGCAAAAAAAAAAAAAAAAAAAAAAATGAATTTAGATATTGTGCAAATTTATGAATCTGTAAACTAGAATCCAAAGAATTAAAAAAAGACATACTACTGCATGTACGGTACATACACCTATAAAAGAAGCAGGTGTTTTCCTTCAGGTGTGCATGTTCAATGTTACTAGGAGTTTAATTCACCATATGCACACAAAACAATCTAATGAAATTTAAAATCAATTAAAATTTACAGTCAAACACCCAAATTATTTACATTAACTTACTTTAAGTATGCTTTTTTTTTTTAGAAAAAACAATTTTCCACATGCATAATACAAACATGAAAACTACTGTAAATGTATTAATTTTAGCTGTGTAACAAATTTCAGCAATTTCTGTGATGATATAGTAGCACTAATTAAATGCACCATAAAATTAAATATGATCACAGGTACAATGTTATCCATGAAATGTGGGCTAAATCAAGTCCCAAATTATAATTTGCACAAAAATTGTACATGCTAAAATATATACATTTGCAGTATGTCATTTTGCCAATTTATCTGACCTGTACCTCATATCCAAAATCTTTTGTCCATCCCCAAACAACTGCCGATAATATTAAAACACAATGTTAAAGCTCACATTATATGTATGACACATTCACCATAACTTGATTACAAAATTTTGATAGAATCCATGAAAACTCTATAATGTTCGACACAATGTTGAAGCTCACATCACTGGTAGGACACACCCATTCTTCTGTACATCACGAAGTGAAACCAATATTTCAATAAAATCATAAACATTTGTTTTTGCAATAATAAAATTAGTTCTAATTTGAAAAATATTTCTAATTTGAAAAGAAACATATATATTATATATATATATACTAGTATATGTGTATTACCTATTGACCTCTGGTCAACCAGCTCTGTTACACTACACTACAGGTATAAATTACCCAGACATAGGGGGAGAGTAAATCTATTAAACAAACTATCACATCATGATCTGTTAATCTGTCAAAATTTACTCAATTTATACTGATTTATACTAAATACAGCAATTTTTGCCCCAAAGATAATTCATTTGACCATTCCTATTCAACAAAATCATCACCCCCAATAAATGGCAATAATTACATCAACACTTCCATACTGTAAGAAAGAACATAGAAATATCATTACCAATGGAGGTACATGTACTGTCAAACATTTTGACTTGCAACTTCAAGTCTAAAATTCCAAATTTGTTTATTGTGGTCAGCTATAAAACTAAACTTCGAAATTTTGAAAATTTACCTAAAAAATATTTTACTAAATGATTAGAGATAGAATTGGGAAATTTTGGTGTAATTTTTTTTATCTTTCAAGAGTCAGAGAAAGGTCAATATTGGAATGTTAATTTTAATGTGTGGGGTCAACCAGATGGGTTGAACAAGTCAACTTGTACCAGGTCCCAGTTGGGTTGATGTGGGGTCAACCATATGGGTTAAATAAGTCTATCTGTACCAGGTCCCAGTTTTAGTGATGTGGGGTCAACCAAATGGGTTAAACAAGTCAACCTTGTACCAGGTCCTAGTTGATTTGTCATCCTGAGCTGTTACACAACATTTGGTTATAATAAGATCAGAAGGTTCTATAATTCATAAATCTGCTAATAATCCCACACATCTATAGGCATTTATATCTTACTAAGGTAATAAGTGACCGCTTAACTGACCATAACAAAAATTCTTATAATTATTCATATCGAAATCATGCCCATGTCCATTGGTGAAGATTACATATAAGTTACAACATTATGATTTATTTGTAACAAAAATCTAATAAATATTCATATTTTAATCAAGGGCCAATATCATTGGTTAACAGAATTCAGATTGTTTGATATCAGACTAAGTTAAAAAATCAATTATTTCAAAACAAACATCTTATGAATATTCATATTAAAATCCCTAACTTGACCATTGGTCAAGGAAATGCAGACTGTCTGATACTATATTACATATATATTACAAAGTTATGACTATTTTTATTACTGTTATTTAAGTTTATTTAATTTTATTTAAGTTTATTTAACTTTAGTTTAAATTTATTAAAGTTATAATAATATAATTTGACCATCAGAGATTGTATCAAGTGTAATCTTTTGATTTTTAGCAGGATTTTCCTGTCTGAGTGGAAGAGTTATAACACAGTGATTATGACTCTAGGTCTGGTCTGGGGTTTAGATACTGAACCTCCATATTGGTCCCTGAAATATTGCAGAATAAATGTTATGTCAAAAGTATGTCTTTTCAACACAATTTTTTATACTGGTAGATTGGTTGGTTGGTTGAATGTTGTTTAACGTTGCATTATCAATTTTTCAGCTATTCGCGACAAGAACTATTTTATTAATCTCTATGGATTAATCTATGAACAATTTTGTGTATGCATGTGAAGTGCGAATGTGTTGTATGGTCTGCCTTGTACTAGCTCGCACTCAGAGCGACTTTAACGTGCTAGCTCACAGAGTCAGTATGCTGCAGACAAGCGTACCACTCCCCCAGTCCATTATACTGATACCAGGTAAATCAGTAAAGGCAAATGGCAAGGAAAATTCACTTTCCCACATTTGGTCGCAGCAGTGAGAGACCCTGGATTTGTGGACTGATGCCTTATCCATTAGGCCATCTCGGCCTCCTATACTGGTAGACAAATTGCATTTAAGCTTGGAATTTGGAGAAAAAAAGCAATCCAGTGGTGAAAATTGTAATGTACATAAGTTATGTTAATTAACCAAGAAAATGAAACAAACACATGAAACAATTAAGGAAAACCAGATTGAGTATAGGGACCACTCATTATAAAACTTATGACTGTGGAGGTACACTAGATATAACATTTGGTGATGTCCAGTGGTGTGGTTAAAGCACTTTATGGTGGGTCCAAATCATCAAACTTACTTACAACCATTAATATGTACATATAATAAGTCCTATTGTAGCAATGAACCAACAACCCAAACATAAACATTTATACATAAAATTTATACATAAAGATATAATTATATATTTATTGTTAGTTTATGTTGTATCCTTATGATAAAAATATGATATCTGTGATCATAAACAGTACAAGTGTACTACGCTTTAGGGAAACTTAAGTTAGGAACATTAATATTGTAAGTCTTGATGATAAACTTAACATTCAAACACTATACCCTCCCTTCACACCTATACAAAGGTTTTTTGCAGTAGCACAACCATCTATTGCCATCATGTTTAGTCAGATTTTTGGTTATGGCAATAACTTTCAAAATATTGTGACCATAAATGATATAACAAATTTAAGTTATTTAAAGGCATAATAATGGTGTTCAACTGTATACTATTATGAAATAAATATAATAAAATACATATACGCACATAAAAAGTAATGAAACCTGACTGCTAACCAGAGTATGAAATAAATGGACAACTAAAGTAAATACTGAAGCAGATGAATTCAAGCTTGGTACCCATCTTCCCAGATTTCTGTTTTAGCGGTACTTTGGTTTAAAAGTTTTATGATACTTTTTCCCCTCTTCTGTGTTATTATTTAACATTTTCCCATTCTAAATGCTTGTGCAATTACAACTGTGTGAAAATAAGTGAGATGACAAGAATTTGGTATTCTACAAGAAATTGGTCTGATGCCAGTATGAAGACAAAAAAAACATGAGCACTCACCAACAACATGTCACTGTATTTTAGTACTAATACACAATACACAGCAGTGAGATAACAAGACAGGACAAATTATATATCCACAAAACAGCAAAATCTCAAAAAGTCCATTTACTTAAGCTAGGTACTTTCATTTTGCCTTCAGATATAATACTATGCATTAAGACACTGGTACTACTAACATATATATATATATATATATATATATATATATACACACAAACTGGGGCTTATCAAAATCAGATCAGAGTACTAAGTCTGAACAGTAAATACTAAGTCATATCCTACCTTTAACGAATATCCAGACTGATTATCACTTATAATCCAAGCTTCTAGAAAAATTAACGTTTCAAACCAAACAATGAAAGGATTATAAAATCAACTTGTTAAAGAAGACTTGTATTTTCACAACTCTTGACTCACAACTGTACTATGGTAACCATTCTGTATGGAACTGTTTATGGTAATTCAAAAAACATAAACCCTGTTGAACAATATCCATTTTTTACTCAAATTTTATTCTCTATTTCTGAATTCCTGTTTTAAGAATTTGTTTTAAATTCAAATTTTAAACACCATTTATGTATCCATATTTTGAGAACTATGTGTGAAATTTATTTTGTGCACATTTAAACAATATGCCGCACTATAGATTGTTGATTTCACTATTATGAAATTTACTCTGTGCACATTCAAAGAATATGCCACATTGTAGTTTGTTGGTTTCACTATACGGAACCCATGACACAAAGTCTTAGAGCATCAATGTTGTCAATGAACCAAGAACATTAACTTGGTTTTTCTTTACATAAGGTATACCTTGTAATTGTTCATCGATATCATCAAGTTTGACTGATTTATTTTTACACTAGAATATCCACCACATATTAAAAACATTCAATAAATATATTGTTTTTAATCTTGTACAACAAGGCTCCGATTCAATACGGCTGATTTCATTGACACTTGATGTTTCAACACTTACTTAAAAATATTCAATAAAGATTTTGTTTTTGATGCTTTAACTCAACGTGATCATAAGATAGAGAAAAATGTGGAAAAATTATTCTTCCAAAAGTAATGAACTAAAACTTGGTGGTTTTTTTTAAATATGTCATTCATACATGTAATAATTATTTATGCTAAACAGGTAATGTAGATCTTGTATAATTCTCGTAATTCATCAAATTAAGATATTTTAAGAACATTAACTGCAACAATGCTATTTATAAATCCATTAATTATAGTATTAAACATTTAGTTGTAAAAAAAGAAATTAAATGATTTCTCCTCATATATAAATTTTCATTAAAACAAAGGAGCGATTTTAACTAAACTGAAATATCTTTGGGATTAATTAAAAAAAATAAGTTTGATTTCTTCTGAAATACAATACCTAACTATTGGTAATTTAGAAACATTCATACCATTGTTTGTTCCAACACTACATATTTCTCAGTGTCGCTATCCAACAGTAATCTGACGATGACAGCCCTTTTTCTTTCAGAAACACTATAATAATCCAAAAATTCAACACATTTTTAATCAACTGAGGCACTAATATAAACCATTCCAATGTGAAAATCCAATAAAAAAATCCAATGTGACAATCCACGCCTGATGTTATGTGACAATCCACTCCTTATGTATTGTAAATTAATAAACACCTGATATTAACCGTTAACACAGATACTTCATCTAAACCTCTTGTTACAAGTTCCAACATAAAAACTTTATTTTAATAACAAGACGTTTCTACATTTGCATAACAGACGTTTTATGTACCTATTTGTATATATATTTTTATGGTAAATTACTATGCATATCTTTTTTTGTCAGAAATATAATATATTGTGAGAACAACACCTACAGCCTAACAATGAACTCAGAAGAAATGATGTTATTTAAAACCTTCAGGTAATTAAGGATAAAAAATATCCACTTTATACAAATCTAATTATTTTCAACCATTACCCCAAAAAACTGGTATACAGGCCATCAACAGGGGGTCAATAAATATACAGTTTATATAACATAAGTATTAAACTGACCATTATGTATTCAATTTTGACTATTTTTAGAATCCACAAAATAATTCCTGTTAATATTATTTTCATGCCCAGTAAAAATAGCCACTGTCAAGCTGGTTTCCCAGGTGTTATCTCATGAATACATCTTGAATTTATTTTTAAAAAGCACTTTATTTTGTATAGGGATGACCATGTGGCCATTTTAATCTTCATTAATATTTATCTTCACTATGATGATTTGCAGAATTTCTTAAAAAACACAAATCTCAAAATCCCCCTTATTTAATGATTCAAAACATGTTAAAGCTTCATGCACCTTTTCAGGTCAAATTATTTTCCCAAGATTTATTGGGTATAGTTTTCAACAAGCAATAACCACACCTAGGATAAACCCATTGGCTATGTAACCGCCACTGCATGGACCATTGCGAACAAATAGTATAAATTTTGGTCAGTTTTGATGTGATAGACCACATGGGTGTTATGTCCAATTTCTATCAGTGATTACTATAAAAAATGCCCTTAGCATTAACTAATTAAGGAAAATCCAAGCAACAGGAAAATTAAAGTTGTCACTAAAAAACTTTACAATTAACATTTTAAAACAATATAAAACAGTTTAAATGAAATAAAATTCACAATTACATAAAATAAATAAGATTTTAGATTTAAACACAGAAAAATAGTGAAAAATAAACATATACCAAAACTACCTGTCCAGGCCTCATTCACAGGGTACTAAAGGGTAGTAAGTGTATCGCCCATCAATGTCTAAATTTGGATGTTTACAGATAATCTTAAAACAATGAATCTTAAACAAATAAACAAAGACATAGTAACAATACATCTCACTTCCTCAATATAATACATGTGTATTGGTTGTGTAAATAATGTGTATTGAATGTGTAAATAATGTGTATTAGCTAAGCTTATTATGAATGAATCATAAATCCGAGCTTAATGATTGGTCAGTTAGGTGTCAATCCATGTGAGAAAAAATGGTCCTCTAATGCATTAGGCCTCACATAAAATAATGCATGTTTATTGTTTAAAATTTTGTATAAAATTATGAATAAATTTTATTTCTTAAAGTATCAACTAAGAAAACTGTAAAAAAGAAAATAATACCAGGCCCCCCGTTTCACAATCATTCCTCAGCTAAGATTTTCCTTAACTTAAATCTTGCAAAATTTCAAATCTTTATAATTTTGTTAATTTTCAAGATATTTAGGAATTTAAGATGTCATTTTTAAGATCACTTCTAGATTAAAACATCTGCATTTAGTTTTGACAAATATTCACCAGTAGTTTCAAAAATAGTTTAACAAAATTAGCTAGATTTAAGTTAAGGAAAATCTTAGCTAAGGAATGATTGTGAAACCGGGCCCAATATTTTACGCATTGCATATGGCCAGTTATTTATTTATTTATTTATTTATTTATTTATTTATTTATTTGTTTGTTTGCTCTTTGTTTTTGTTTTTATTATTTTTTTTTTTTGTAATTTATGCAGTTGAGTGTGGGGAAAATGGGATATACTCATAATCTCATTTCAGTTTGTCTGAACCTTGCAAAAGATGACAAGATATGGAAAACCAACTCTGAAAAATATCCAGGTTACAGACAGCATTTGACCCCACAACCCTCGGCTTTACAACAATGCAAGAAACTACAACATAATGTATTCTCATACATATGTACCTTTTAACTAAAATGGAATCCAGCTCTGGTGGAGTGGCTAGACTTTTATGGGACTATTTTAACATTTTTGTTAAAAGGTTTTTATAGAAACAGATACCTTCATTAGAAAGGTGATTATCTCTCTAGCCAAATTTAGCACTAAAAATACACATTTCAGGAATATATTTATGACACATTCTTGAAGTAGCGTAAAAACACACAACAGTACATTAACATTGCCTAATGATTGTGTTTAAATTACATGATTAAAAATGATTTATCCAATAAAAATTAATTTCCACATACAACCAGTATTTAAATCAAAATCCTATCAAAATTGGCTGCAGCTTAACAAGATTAATTAATCACAGAAATAAATGAAATAAAACCCTAAATCATAGTCGATTTAAAATAAATTACCTTGACACAAAGTGACACAGGTATGTCTAATTAACAGGTAAAAACCTATTTAAAACTTCAACATGAATTAGCATGTGTGATATTTCGTTCACCTTACGGTAATTAAATATGGACTTGTTAAGTTTATTTCTGGTTAAGTGAAGTTATTCAATTAAAGAATTCAAAACATGTTTTAAAATAAATTATTTTTCCTTAAATTAGTTTTATTTGAAGCAACATTTGTGTAACAATTCATTTTAAATGACAGGGGTTGCAATGTCGATCAGAGTGGTAGGTTCTAATCTCACTCGGTCAGATCCAGAATGGGAGCAATTTGTCCTTTTGTTTGGTAAAGGTCTGTCATTTTCTTTTGACACTCTGATTTCATCCACCATCCCTGAACTTCCATAACAATTAAGCCAAAGAATCTTTTCTGGGTGTAAAACACCATTACGATACTCTATAACTACCGTACTCTTTTACTTTCAAAACCTGGTCAACCCCAAATCAAAAGGGTTTTTCCGTGCCATAGGTTTCTACTTGTTGGTTTTGGTACCAGTGGTCAAGTTTGCTAACACCCTTAAGGTCACCATAAGAGTGCAGGAGTATAAAGCAGATGAAACACTTACACAAAATTCAAGCACCACATAAACTTGTAAATAAATTAATCCTTCAGGTAAACTAGAAAAATTATCTTGTAGAAATAGATGAAAAAATCTTGATGCAGTGTAAAACAATAATCAACCAGCCATGTACATGTACCATCTCTGGTTTTATTGGAGATATTCATCTGTCTAGTGATAGTATTGTATTGATTAAGGCATATGTGTGTCCATCATGCTACCTGTTAATTTGTATTGGAAAAAGTATTGTAAATATTAATATTCAATATGAATTACAGCTACCTCCTCTAAAATTATCACCCATTCATTAAGACCAGTGTTTTAAGGTCCCCTACCTCTATACAAAGACCATTTGTCTAAAACATCCATGTTTCTTAGGTCAAAAGGATGGTCTTTATATAAAGGTTTTACTACAGTTGCATTTGTACGGCTGTTATATAACAATGCAAAAATTAAGTTTTGTTTCTCATTGGACAAGAATTAACCGATTTACAATATTTACAAAGTACAACCAAACTTTGAGTGGATCTGTACTCATAATATAATCATTTCAAGCTATATGTATTATCAAGGATTTTCTTTTTCAAACGTAAAGGTTTATCAACCAATATAATAACAGAGACCTCAACTAGCATGCTAGTTTTATATTTTCTGAAGATGTTTTCATAATCATTATAAGATGCTTTAATTAAGTTTTATATGTATTGTGATCTTGTTAGGAAGCGGACATGTTTATATCAGCATTACAAACAGCTAGATAATATTTCTGCACAGTTTCTGAGGTAATTGTTTTTCCCTGCATCTAAAACTTTATGATGCTATTTTAAGAGAAACTAATTATCATGTTATGCTAAACATAGAAACATCAAAGAGAGGGAATAATAAACTGGTTATTAAAAACTAGATTTACAATGTGATCTTGGGATTTTTATTTCTCCAAAATATCCGGGAAGAAAAATGGAAAACAACAACAGGAATCTGAATTTGTACAACATCTGAACATCATCAAACATGGGGTCTTAAAAACATTATACATCAATACATAATAAAATGGCAGCCAACAGCCGAAGGTTTTGTAACTTGGCAACTAGGAAGGAGTCTACAGTTATAAACAAAATGATGTTGCTTTCTTTCTCCAGTTTTTGTCAAAATAAATATGTTTCTGTTTCATAGATTAGTTGGTTGAATGTCCTCTGTGTACTGGGTGGCTGTGGGTTTTTGTCAAAGTAATAAATTTCTGTTCAATAGATTACATGTAGTTGGTTCAATGTCCTCTCTGTAACTGGGTGGTCGTGGAGTTGTACTAGGGTTTGGTTTGTCTAATGTTTAACATTGATAGTGACTATTCTCTCAGATGCCATGCAATTCATTAAGAAAGACTTTGGTGTCTTTGACCAAGGTCATTTGTCATAGCATCTTTGTCCTCAGAAATTAGCATGCAACATGTAGAGAAACATTTACAGTAAAATTATTATAATGCCCCTCAATATCTTCAATAGAAATAAGATTTTTGAAGATTAAAAAAAAAAAAAAAAAAAAACAAAGAAAAAAAAAAAAAAAAGGCAACAAGACAATATTTTGTTCTTTAATTTAAATTTGTCATAAAACTGACGATCTAACTCTGTCATATTTTAATTCAAAAACATTAGCAGATAAAAAAAAAGGTTTCTTAAAATAAAACAATACCATTAAATGAAATTTTCAGTAAGAAAGATAGATCAAAGAGCAATGACAATCAATGATACTTACGGCACTATACTCTGGTAGAAAATTTCAAAACCTTAATTAATTAGTGTCCCAGGTGTTACAAATTCATTTAGTACATTGTATTTAAAATTTCATTTTCACCTTGATTTTTAACAAGAATGAAATTTATCACAAAGGGAGATGAAATAAATACTCTAAATAAACTGGTGATATACAACTTTCTACCTTCAATATAAAGGCCATGCTAGCTTAATTCTTAGTTTGATACTCATTTACACACATTCTTTTACTATCAGAGCGTACAACTGATTTTAATTTAAATGAATTGGCATCTAAGTTGAAAACATTTTATTTATGGTGAAACTCGGATAACTCAACATGCACTGTAGCAACTCCTAATGAAATCCAGCATCTAATGAAATCAAGACTTCATTATAGTCCTAATAATTGCAATGCCTAATGAAGTCCAAAGTTTGAGGCTACAGACGAAAAGTCAAATACAGTTTTTTAGTTTGAGACTAATTATTTTTAATATCAAATATACTTCTTGAGCCTCAATATTTGGATTTCATTAGGCATCAAAATTGTCAACACCTAATGAAGTCCAAACCTCATTAGGCATTGGACTTCATGAAAAGTTGTTACAATGTGTAGGACTTTGAATATGACTTTCAGGTATGTAGGAGTTCCGAGAATTTGAATTTTAACCATTAAAATACATTTGTACCAAAAAATTACTTCCAATCAACTATGGTACCTGTTACAATGCTAGCAATGTTCCTCTGCTGTATGTAAAGTTAGTAAGTCATACAGCCCGCTCAAAATTATGTAACCATCTTTTACATTGTAGTGTTCATGCTGATTACACCTGCACCCAGCTGTTCAAAGCTTGATTAGTAAAATCAATGATTAACACAAATTCAAAACATCAATAAAAATCAACATATTATTATCAAGTCAAAAGTTTAATGACAATGTGCTTTAGTTTGATGAAATTTTATTTACTTTCGACATTTTCAACATTAATTTCACAACATATTTGTGCGAAATTTTAATTTCGACTACCAGTAATCAATTGAAATTTTAATTTCGACTACCGGTAATCAATTGAAATAACTAATAAAGCTTCGTACAACTGGTCCCAGATAGATGGAAAATTCTTGATCTGCACAACATGGTATGTCTATGCAATAGTTTTGTTTATAATTTTTCCTATGTAAAATCATGAGTTAACAAAAATTTAGTTTTTTAAGGTCTGAGCTGTTTATAAAAAGCTTTGTCATAATTGGAATTGGATCTTCTCATTTTATACATAAGACTGTTTCAGTCCATTTAACTGAAGAAAAAAGTCATTATAAAGTTGTAAAACATTAAACCTTTAACATTGAGGCTTTAATACACTTTAATGCTTTTTAATTTTTTAACATGGGTTAAATCTTTATAATTGACTTAGATAACTATCTTTGTACAACATCCTCAGTGATAAAACACCACAAAGAAACAACATACAGACTTCAAATCACATACACATGATATCATCTTTTCTCCTTTTTTGTCCATTTTTCTTTCTTTTTAATTTTTTAATTCATATTTAGAATTCATTGATCTGTTCATTAACTCACAAGATAAAACCACTTTTGAAGAAATAAAGATGAACCACGGTTAATTTTGTATTATTTTCAGTTATAATTGTTCAACATTCACAAAGAGATCTTTTAAAATAGTCAGTTTGATTTGAAGAAGCAAATGATGTAAGAAGTAATCTCCACCCATCTTTATATTATCAATATAAATGATTCAGATTTATTTATAAATTTAAACCATGTACTGCATTTTTATAAAACAATGTGTTCAATAATAGCATGTCATTTGTATTATACATTTAATATAATAGAATTAACTGAATTGTGAATTAATGTGAATTAACTGCACAATGAAAAAAACCATTACCATTTCTAGATACTTTCTTAAATATTCTAATTTAAATTTGAAATTTTTTAACTCCATCAAATAGAAAAAGAATTTATAGTAACATAAAAAAAACGTTTTTACCTTTGACTAGACAAACTTTACACCATACAGTCTATCAAATATGACTTCAAATTGATGACCAATCAAATTTATTTATTTATCCAGATTGGTACATTTTTAGTGTGCAAGGTTGCTACTTAGGTACTTTTTATCGCCAAGTATATGATTTTGGTACAATTTCCATACAAAAAGTCTAAATCTTTAGTACTTTTAATTTAAAAAATCATAAAAATAGGAAAAATCGGTCCAATTTGACCTTTTCATTTCTTCCGTCCGTTTATCCATTTTTATGTAACAAATATGTCAAAAACGGATAAATCCGTTGAATTGGTCAGCCTGGGACTATAATGTATTGGTGTAGTAGTGTTAGCGTTCTGAAGATACATAGCCATCGATTAAATCAATCAATGTCAATTATTTATTTAAAAATAAGACAAAACTGGAAAAGGTTCTAAAATTGTATCAGCTAGTTGCATTAAAATAGTTAATTCCATGAACATTTTTGTCCAATTTTTGAATTTATGACTTGTACAATTTTTTTGAAAAAAAAAACCCAGAATATAACAAAGTAAAATACTTATTGTAAATATGCAAATTTTCAAGTTCCTCTAAATATGTGAGCTTAAAAAGATGCAAAATTTCTGAATATTTAAATTTGAAGCAATGCAGTCATTCGACAAAGCAAAATTAAGAGAACACAAATCAATTGAAATGTTGCTTCTCTTAACAATTTCCTGATTTATAATAAATATTTTTCATAATCTGATCATGATTAAAGCTACTTACATCAGCTTTTTGCCTCGATTTTGTAAATCCTTTCCAAGATTTCTTCCTGACCAAAAGCCGAATCATCATGAAAAATATGAAATCCCAATAATATCCAACAGAAGTATACTTTCTAACTAACAAACACTACAGAAACATTTTATATATACATTTGTGTATGATATACAGCACGCAGCATCCCACATCAGCCAATAGAACCATTAGTTATCCAGTAGTCTACTGGCTTTACGCCTACATTGAAGCCGGGACTCTCGACAAAATTAATCAAAATGTATTAATGTTTTAGTTAATTACTAATTATCATCAAAAACATAAAACAGCAATGTATACCTGCTGTTTCAGGTATTATAACATTGATAATGCAATCCATATTACAGGTGAAAAATATTATGTGATTGTAGAAAGTTATCGGAATCTCAATGTTTCAAATCATGTCATAATACTGGTATGTCATTTTTGGTATGTATATTTCAGTTTGATTATGATCTACACCTAATTACATTATGATGTTACTTTTTGACTAACTTCTTTCATTCAAATTTACACCTATTCTACAACAACCATGACTTAATATTCTTATTTATAGTCATTTACAATGCTTTACCACATGGTACATATATGTTGTTTTTTTTATCATTTTTATGGTTTTTGTTGATTGAAATCAGCTTAGCTAAGAGTAAGTTATAAGGAAAATTTTATTTTAAAATCAATGCTGACATCATCAGATCAGACACTCAATTATGACAAGATTCTTCTCTTTTGCCAAGACAACCCATCTTTTGTTGCTAATAAGACTTTTGAAAACAAATGTGGAAATAGCTCCTTCAATCCCACGCAGATCATGGTGCAAAAGTTAAGCCAGTTCTTTTACCAAAGGCAGACATTTTTCTCTAGGTACTCCAGTTTTCTCTGCTATCCCAAAACTGACTGCCTCAATATAAGTGGAAGATCATGAATGGGTAATACATTGTACAGGTACAGGTTGTTGTGAAATGGCTGTAAATCATTGTCCTTAATCAACTATATAAATCTATAAACCAGTACAATATTTATGTTTAACAAAAGTAATCCTTGGTGTCAATTTTAATTAATAAATAAAACTGATTTATTCAAACTCAATGATCACCCAGAAAAACCAAATTACTAAACAAACTCAATGGATCACCCTAGCCTTAAAGAAACCAGAAAACCCAAGTTACTAAATAAATATGTGGGTTATTAGCGCCTTAAGTAGACCTAATTTTAAATACTAAATGAAATATACATCTGTTTTTATTTACAATATAAATAATCAATAAAGAATTTGTTTATTTTTGCGGTTCTTCCGCAGATGGTAGTATCAGATACTTGGAGTCTCCATTTTAAAATTGTAAACCACGCAAATAATTAAAACAAAATAAAGTATTGGTCATAAATATATGATCATGTTACAAATAAATATATATATATATATGTGTGTGTGAATAATCAGGTTAAATATTCCATTTTTCATTATTTTAAACAGCGAGTGACACCTCACAACAAATTTTATAAAAAAGTTGCAACCGCTATTGAAATAACGACCACTATTGAAATAATTATTTCAATAGCGGTTGAGAATGCACTGAAATAACGACCACTATTGAAATAATTTCAACAGCGGTTGAGAATGCACTGAAATAACGACCATTATTGAAATTGGAATAATTATTTCAATAGCGGTTGGATCTGCATTGAAATAACGACCTCTATTGAAATAATTATTTCAATAGCGGTTGAGAATGCACTGAAATAACGACCACTATTGAAATAATTATTTCAATAGCTGTTGAGAATGCACTGAAATAACGACCTCTATTGAAATAATTATTTCAATAGCGGTTGAGAATGCACTGAAATAACGACCTCTATTATTTCACTAGCGGTTGGGAATGCACTGAAATAACGACCACTATTGAAATAATAATGTCTTAAGAACTTTTTTTTACACGAATAACCTAACCGCCTATTGAATATATTTGCGATGACGATTATGTTTATCACTGCACAACCAGTGAATATGATCTTATTCGTTAATTAATAGTAATATATTTTACCATACCAAAAACAAAAGTTATAAGAGGTATTTGTTGAGGAACAGTCGTAATTTACCTCTGTTTTCTAATGTATAGTATATACTGGTAAGTTTATACATTAGCTTGTTTCCTATAAACAGTATATACTGGTCAAAATCATTACGAAAACCTTGCATGTACAGCTGCATTTTTCGAATTTAAGGTGCTTTGATTTTATTATTAAGATATCCGTTTAAATATTTTTAAGAAGGGTTTTTTCTATAACATTCAGTTTATAAACATAATGAACTATAATCCATACATATTAACCGCAAATTTTTTCAGAGAAGAAAATGATAAGATATTTCAGATCTGATATATAAGACCCAAGTTAAAAAATAACATTGAGCTAAATTATACAATGCATAAGTACAGGACTTAAAATCTTCTTCAATGATACATCAAAATTGCACTGCAATATGTATTTCCCATTATTTTAAAAAAGAGATGGGAGGCAATAAAACAATACATTAAAATATTACCGTATGTGACAAGTTCATCTGCAAAGGCATTGAGACAGAAAAGGAAGAAAAAACTAGTTTTTTTCAGTGCCACTACTTATCATTTGTTATTGCTAACCAATCGAAATAGACTCGGAGTTACGGGGTGCTTTCAAGAGAAGAAGTCACTTTGTACTGATCAACAGAGGTAAGTGTTTTTTAAAAATAAAAAATAAATAAAATTTATAAATTACTATATTCAGTGGGATTCATAAAGTAAAACCATTTAAAAAGAACGAGATAGAAAAGTGTGTATCTTACAATTCATAAAATGCAGTTTTCTTCTTTAAAACGTTATGACAAAAATACAAATAAAAGATGAACATGTTAAGATTCATATTGCAGTTCGTAATTTTTAAATTTAAGCAGAGCGATATTTAGACTAATTTCAAGAAACAACTTTCTAGTCTATATGTGCATTTATATAAACACAACAATATACATTAGGGTTAATCCAGTGTAATTAAACCATTGGACGTGAAAACGGCAAAACAAAGTGTACACGTGAACTTCCAGCATTCAGTAGTTTGGAAGGAGTTGCGGACACACGCTTTCTGGACGGACGGACGGACGGCTGAACGGACAGACGCACATCTGACAACAACGCCCTTAGGATATGCATAAAAGGACATCCTGATGATCAATTCTGTAAAGTTTGAGTGAAATCCCTTCAGTAGTTTGGAAAGAGTTGCAAATACAAGCTTTCTGGACGGACGGACGGACGGCTGAACAGACAGACGCACATCTGACAACAACGCCCTTTGGATATGCATAAAAGGACTTCCTGATGATCAATTTTGTAAAGTTTGAGTAAAATCCCTTCAGTAGTTTGGTAGGAGTTGCGGATACAAGCCCGGACAGACGGACAGACTGACAGACCGACAGACTGACAGACGGACATCGGCTATCACTATAATCCCCTTTCGGTTTCACCGATAGGGGACTAATAATTATTTCAATATAGGTCGTTATTTCAGCGCAGATACAACTGCTATTGAAATAATTTCAATAGTGGTCGTTATTTCAGTGCATTCCCAACCGCTATTTAAATAATAGAGGTCGTTATTTCAGTGCATTCTCAACCGCTATTGAAATAATTATTTCAATAGAGGTAGTTATTTCAGTGCATTCTCAACCGCTATTGAAATAATTATTTCAATAGTGGTCGTCATTTCAGTGCATCCTCAACCGCTATTGAAATAATTATTTCAATAGAGGTCGTTATTTCAATGCAGATACAACCGCTATTGAAATAATTATTCCAATTTCAATAGTGGTCGTGATTTCAGTGCATTCCCAACCGCTATTGAAATTATTTCAATAGTGGTCGTTATTTCAGTGCATTCTCAACCGCTATTGAAATAATTATTTCAATAGTGGTCGTTATTTCAATAGCGGTTGCAACAAACCATGCTTTATATGTCAACAGTTTGAAGGACATGTCACATGATTCCGCTGGGCCTGAAATTCACATTTGATTCTTGACCACTATTTTAGATATATTTTTAAGTGTACCCAATAACTTGCATAACAAAACAATTTCTTTTGTGTACAAAAATATTTTGAAAAATAAGGAATTGAATTATATGTTGAAGAGGTTCTCATATTTGGATTCACCATTGCTTCCAACATATACAGAAAAGATTTAAATTGCAATGGATTCTGGAATAACATCATTGTGTGAGGAAAAATCAAACAACCAGATTCTGTATCATATCTTTGTTACAAGATCCATGGCATCCTGTGGTACACAACTAAGCCTAAATAAAATCAATCACCTTTGTCTTGAGTTGTCTCCCTTCCTCAACAAGCAAAACATTAATACAGAGAGTAAAAAATCTTTTCCTTTTATCAGCATGTAGCTAATTTTCCTGTATACTCATCATAATCAACATTTGACTAGTAAACAGGCAATCTTTCTGGCACTAGGATCTGTCTGAGCAGAATTTGAATATTGCAGTTAGCTGATGCGGCACTGTAAACTCAGTGGCGGATCCAGCGGGGGGGCACAGGGGGCCCGTGCCCCCCCAGTTGCCCCGACCTTCCCCCTCTCTCACTGCTAATTGTCAATCAACCAGCGTCATGACCAGTTAATTAGTGGCACTGATTAATTAATTTGTGTACACAGGTAGGAAATTGCAATCAGGTGATGATGTAATTTACCAGTTCGCTGAAGCATGAAAGAATCCAGGTAGTACTGACCAGTCTTAGGTGATAATGTTATTTACCTGATCGTTGAGGCGTGAAAGAAACCAGGTAACCAGTAGACAACGTTAATTAGTAATACTAATTAAGAGACTTCCATGAAGAGTGATTCCATTAATCATACGTGAATTCATTTAATTTAACGATATGGCCAAGAGAGAGAGAGAGAGAGAGAGATCTAGAGAAAACTGATTTTTAGCACACAAGATTATCTTTTTTGTATATGTTTATAGCACGATGTTCTATTTCCATATAAAAGTCCAAATTTTTGTACAATTTTTATACATTTTTTAATTAGTTTTAATGGGAAAAATCTGTCTCATTTGACTTTTTATTCTATTCGCCCGTTTATCGGCTTTACGGAACAAATCCGTCTAAAATAATCAGTGTTTTTTTTTTTTTTTTGCTAGTGACAAGATTCTTGTGTTCGGTTGCACTTTTAATGCGCATTATACAGTGAAGAAACTGACTAACCAGTCATTTTAAAACTAATCAAATAATAAAATTAACTTGAAAGTCCAGATGGATGTCATACAGTTCATTTTAAACAAGTGTGGAAAGGGGGTAGTGGTAGTAGGAGACCTACCCCTTCGGTACATGTAGCGGGCAGGTCAGTTGGTAGAGTGCTTGCTCCGTAAGTCAAGGAGGTCGAGGGTTTAGTCTCTGGTCAGGTCTGACCCAAGAATTGAAAAAGTGTAGTGACTGTTCGCTCGGCATTAAAAATGAATGCAGGTCTTTCGGAAAAACCTTAAAACCCGAGGCCCCTTGTCACGGTAGGCGTGGCAAGATAAAGAACCTTCACTGTATAATGCCACCACCGCAAAGCACAGATATTTCTGCACCTACACCTATAGCTGGTGACGTCTCGATATAAGTGAAATATTATTGACTTAAAAGTTAAACCCCATTAATCAATGATCAATCAAACTTAGGACCGGGATTCAAACAGAAAGACTTTCCACTGATGAGCTTGATTTATCAACCCAACTGGATCACCCAGACCACTTTCATCCATTTATCGACCAAATTAAATCAAAACACTGGTATCCCTCTGATGGATCAACTTCCAAAGGTTGAACAAACTCCTTTAATATAACGCAAAAAAGCGTCGGTCTGGATCTGGGGTGCACAAATACACCTGGACAGATAAAAAGGATGACAATACAAGTTACCGACGGCGACAAATTTCGACAGCACAGTTGATAGACGATACTATGAACTCGCCGACACTCATAGCCACCAGCGTCAATATTATTTTTATTTTTTTTTTTAATAAGCTAAACTGATTAGTTCTTTGACTGGTTTAGATCCACTTTGAATGCGAGGTAAAAAGGATGCTCGACAGTGTTCAAGATGCAGGAAATTGCACCATTTGTACTGAAAAAAGCAAAATTTTTATGGGGGAGCATGCCCCCAGACTCCCCTAGTAGGTCGTGCCTTTGGCGCATATTGTGCCCCCCCATTCACCAAGACTCTGGATCCGCCCCTGAAACTAGCCCTTTATACCACTATACAGTCTGCCCCAACCAAACTAAT
This sequence comes from Anadara kagoshimensis, assembly GCA_021292105.1. Taxonomy (NCBI): domain Eukaryota; kingdom Metazoa; phylum Mollusca; class Bivalvia; order Arcoida; family Arcidae; genus Anadara; species Anadara kagoshimensis. Next base: position 64,747,401 of record CM037865.1, on the reverse strand, counting down.
GAGAAGTCAATGGTCTATAGAGACCTTAAACTGCAATACTGTGTTTTGTTGCGGGTTACATTTTTCAGAAACATCACTATATAATGTTGTAAGTGCACAGCATACAGCTTTATTTATGGATGGTGAAATTTCAATATAAGTGACAAAAAATTCAATAAATCATTGTTCTATGGCTGATGACATTTCAATACAAATAAGATTATCCAATCAAGTGACATATTTTTTTAACAAACCTGTTACACTGCTGATGTTGAAATTTTACAGAAAAACTTTATAACATATTACCAAATAAGTGAGATTATTTAATCGATTAACTAGTTTTCTATCACTGGCAATATTTCAATATCAGTGAGATAATTCATTCAATTTACACATTTTTATGTCAAATGTTTTACAAAATTGTCCACTGGGTGACTGCTGATGTTGAAAATATTACAGAAAACTTTACAACATATTACCTGTGAGGAGAAAAATCCTGATATTCTCTTAAACATCAATGAACACATTTTTATGTCAAATGTTTTACAAAATTGTCCACTGGGTGACTGCTGATGTTGAAAATATTACAGAAAACTTTACAACATATTACCTGTGAGGAGAAAAATCCTGATATTCTCTTAAACATCACTGTAACCTGTCAACCTCATGTCCTTCAATATTACTCCAATACACCCCATTATAAATTATAACTTTCTTCACAGAAATAACCAATATTTACAAAATAAATCTATATTTTTGTAAAAACTATTCCAATCTGATCCATACGTAAAAATTCCTTAAACCAAACCCATGATAACAAAGGAACTTCCAAAACAATAAGATTTGTAAATAACACCATCATCTTAACTTTCTAAATACGGAATTAAAACAAAAGCCGCTCATTCATGTCTAACAAGCAGAGTTGTTGTTTTAACGGTGTATAACGGCCATTCAGAGAGCATTAATTACAATGATCTATGACAATACACAAGAAAATCATATTTTTATTGACAAGTGTTTAACGCTAGCTAATATGTCATTTCTATTTTATCACAATGACGAGGTGACGATATGGGTACATGATTTCCTTATCAACGAATTGTCACGAATCCCTCTCTTTAAATTTTTTTCACAGGAAATTCTGAAAACTGCATTTATTCTTAAAGCTATGTTTCTGTTTGTGAGTAATTAAAATGCAATACCTTGTCCCCCTATTAACCAACAGCCTGACCCCTGATCATCTGACAAATTTCTCCATATTGGATATCATATTTTTTTTAGTCAATGTACATGTATTCAGCTGACAGTGAATTATGAGAAATATGTACAGTTTTTTTTTCTTAAAAATCATTTATAAAATCTACAAAAAAAATTTCAGTTTTAAGGAATTTATTTTTATTTATTCACAAAACAAAGATTTTCATGCAGGTAAAATGCAAAATAATCAAATAGGTAAATTGAATTGTTCAACTAAATTTTGTCACCTATTGTTTGACCAATCACTAATTAATTCTATATGTATTGGATGAAAAATACTAATGAAGAAGATTCAAATATTCAGAAATTTGTGTTGCTAAGTTGATATAGGATTATCCAATGGGGCGTAGGTCCTGGGTTCCATTCCCTGAATTGACTGCTTTTTTTCATCCAGTTGGTTTTAGGACCAAAGCGTACAGCTTTCAGAAGTTGCCAACATGTACAGCTTTCAGAGGTGTTCAAATGTACAGCTTTCAGAAATGGCCAAAAAGACATTCCCACCTTATGTCCAGGGGTGAGATTTCTCATTCATATAGGTAACTGGAAACAGAGGGAAAATAGAAAGTGGTGACTTAGTAACAGAGGAACAGGAGGATTTGGTTTGAATCCCAACTCAACTTTGGGATTTTCATTCTTCTGTGTTACAGTAGCTATAGCTCCAAAGAAAAAATCAAAAGGGGCAAAGAGACTATGTAAAATTGGAGAAATGAACAAGTGGATATACACCATTAATATACCCTTGCCAAATTATAATTTAAGGACAAACAAATTCAAAGACAAGATAATAACCTTTGACCTCTACCTTAAATGGTAATTGAATTCTGATTATAAAATCTTTATATATATTTAACCCTAAAATGAACCAATAAAGATACACATTACCTTAGCCTTAACCAATCAAGTGACAACAAATTAGTTTAAATGTTTAATGTGACACAAAAATAAAATAAAATCAAACTTTATATTTCTATTGTTATACAATACAGGTATGATATCCTCAGGTAGATACAGGTAACACATACCTGACAAGACAATACACACACAAAATTCAATTAATAATTGTTTATTTTCACAGATCAGATAAGTGTAACTTTTCCACTTTTCCTGTTTAAATGAGTTCAAATTGTGTATTTAGATTAACTCTAAGTGAGATCCCTTCCTTGTCCTGTAAAGTTTATAAATACCAAAGTTCATAAAGGTATGGATGACATCATTCCAATACCCTGCAGGAAATTTAATTAAGGGCATTAGAGTAAAATAAGGGTAACCCAAACATTACCATGTGTGACCCCAATATGACCACCCACCTTCCAATGTTCAAATTTGGGTTAAATCAATAAAAAATTAAATTTTACAAATTGTTTCCATTCTGACCTTTTTATGACACATAAAATTTTAAATTGCAAAACTAATGTCCAGGTAATTCAACACAATGTTTATTTTTAGTTAAGACAATTATAAAACACCAAATCTGTGATTTGTAAATAATAAATTCCTCAGATTTTTTAAAGAGAAAAATATGTCATCTTTTCTTGTTAATGAATATTCTTAGTGTATGTATTTTACTATAGTATGAACAGAATGTTATAAGGACTACCAGTATGGAAATTTTACACACAGAAAATTTCCAACGAAAATTAGGGCCTCAAGTGGTCCAAGTGTGGGCTCCCAATGCCGAAGTTAAAACCCCACTTGAATAGATCATCCTTGCGAGTTAGTTTGTCATTTCGCTTTCCAAATGTCACTTGTTTCCTACAGGTACTCCATTTTCCTCCACCATCCAGAACTGAACACCTCCATTGAAATAAACGAAATCTTAACTAGGACTAAAAACACCATAACTCCACTCTGATGAAAATGTATAAAATAAAGTCATAATGTACGAACGTCTGTGATAACTAGAAAAGTGTAGATAATGGTGACATTTCGAATAAAATTTATCATTTTTTTCATTTAAACAATTTTTCAAGTCTGATTTGGAAAATATTATTAATAAATATAAAATGAAGATTCATCCTATCAAGGCATCTTGAAACAGCACCAAATAATCTCACATCTGCAACAAAAGGGGGACAATCAGAAAGAGGTCTACATGTGGCCAATCTAACCACATTATTTTTCCAAAAATATCTGACACATTTTATGGACATACACAGTAAATAAAATAAATTTATAAAATCTGGCCAAAAATATCTTGAATGGAATGTTATGAATATATTAATGAAATAGATTATGATAAATGACTGGACTTATATTAAACACTTCCTTAAAAATCAGATTTAATTAATTCTTAAAGATAAAATTAAAATATTTAAAGATTAAAAACAGGGGTCAAAATACTTAATAAAGTAAATACCCGCGTGGTCAGTGATGTCAGGTGGATAGAGACAAAATTAAATCAACAATGTCGTAACGCAGAAGGACAAAATTGTTATCTTCCAATCCTCACGACTTACTTAGATGTCTGTTATGTTTATGGTATATCTCTATAGTAACACTATTGGAACCATGTGTGCTCCTTATGTAGGAGGTTGTATGCTTGATTCCTGACTTGGTATTCTTTCCAGAAACACTCAAAATTCAAAGCCAAAAGACAAATGACTGAAGCCCTTGGTCAATGGAACGTAAGCTTCACATTGAACAGACATTTATCCCTTATGATTACATAAACAGCATACATTCAGTTTGCTACAAGAAAACTGTTTTGTCTGCCTACGGAAAATTTTCTGGATGTGACGTACAATAGAAAATCTACTTATCAGACAGCATGAGCAGCTAGATGTCCCTAGCTTCGCATATAGAGAACAGGAATGTAAATTAAGATTCAAACAATAGATGATGACACCATCCCTGTAAAATAAGGAACAGGCAAGACAGAACATGCCTCATGCATGCTGGTACAACATTGGTTATACAGGACTAAGTGAAATTTAGAACATAATAGGGTGAATGAAGCACACTATGAAACTAGTATTACCAGCATCAATTATATAGCACTGGCCAACGAAAAATTTACTTTGGAAGACTAAAAACCTTTGCAAACAATTTTTAACAGGGAAATTTTGTTCTAAAGTTTTTACAGTTTTAAACCATAATCTGGATTAAATATGTCCATATAATTGTTATTATAACTTTTGTGTGCTCAATCTACCTTCAACTTTTTAATTTTGACTTTTTAAAATCTATAATTCTTATATATAAATATATTTTTTGTTCTCTATATTGTTAACATTAATCTAAATAAATATTTTCATTATACAGAAAGTGGATATAAATACCAGTACATGTAATTTACCATTATATATCATTACCGTCCCACCCCCACACTAAACTTTACCATCAAAACACATTTTTCTGCAACCTTTTATTTCTTTTTTTGGACATTTAATCAATTTCTTTTTTGGACAATTTAATCAATTTCTTTTTGGACAATTTAATCAATCATAAAAATATAACTATTTTGATCATTTAAATATTCTGATCTCTGTAGTTTCCTGAGCATCATTTTCTTATTTCTGAAAAGATTATAATTTTAACATAGTCTATACTGGAATTCCACCTATTTCTATTCTCACCATCACAGGTCATTCATATTTTTTCTGTGACTCTATTCATCAATTATTGCTTGAGAATAAATGCTCTCCATATTATGAATCATGATTACATAAAATACCGGAAAGCGAGATTGCTATAATAGAACGGATATTTGAGAAAAAGTTTGCTTTCCCAGTATGCTGTAATGGCAATGCCAACAAATGTCTGTAGAATACTGGTACTTGAAATAGTACATGTGATTAAAGACATCACATTTCTGATAGTCTTGATGCTCATTACATTTGCGGCTTTTAAATTTTTCATTTAGTGGTTTTTTTTTAGCATTTTTTGTTTTCAGAATTTTCAATTTCTTAAAATCTGATTCTTATTTATTTTTCTAAAAACAAAAAGAACAATGCCAATCAAAATTGCAAAAGTATAGTAATTTTCATTTATAGTGAAATTAATAATAAACTTAATATATTACTTACATGAATAATTCTGTAAAATTAATAACAAAATAGATGACCACAAAATGTCACAGTTCGTTAAAGTTTTTCAAATACAGCTCAAATTTAATCCAAAACAATGAGCACTTTGCTAAAACTGAAACAAACACGTGTTAAAACTAAGTGTTGAGATTCCTATATGAGAGCAAGCTAATTGTCAGCCGAGAAATAAATGTTTTTACATATATGTCGGACAATAAGAATTGTCATGTTTATATGTTTATTTTGGACAGGTAACAAATTATTAGCTATGTCAATCATACAAGGTTCTATAAGGCTGTTATAATACCTTAACACCTAAACGGACAGCATATCCCAGGTGTAATAATTATAATATGATTATCTACTACTATCAAACAAAAAACTGGTATCCGTCGACATAATCTGACAATATTAATCCAAGTATTACAAGGATTATCCAATAAGTTTATTAATTATCCAATAAGTTTTTTAATTTTCATAATTTCTTGAAATATTATGATACATATTACATAAAGAAATCAGAAATATCTTTTTATTAAGATTAAATACATGTATTTCATCATAAGAATATCTTCATTTTTTTTCTCTCCAAAAAGATAAGATTATTCTTAGTCATTTTGTCCCCACCAGAAAGGCCTGTCCACGGAGACAACGGACCATATATATAAAGAGGTTAGAGTCTGCATCCTGTGCAGGTTTGACTCAAATTTGTAAAGGTCTGAACATCCTTTGTAGATTTGACTTAATTGGTAAGCAAGTGGCCACTGGAGGCCATAAAGCCATTAAAAATTCAACAGCCAATTTGGAGTCATTTATTTCAGTCACTTATTTTGTTAAAAGACAGTTTGGACATTCAAAATGCAAAAAAGATCATATCACCAATGTACTGTAAAGCAAGTCTAGATGTAAGAAATGATCAATCATTGCTAAGGAAGAAAATTGTCATGCGAAGGATATGTTCTTTACCATGGAAACTAAAAAATCTGACTTAAGAATAGATTATGAAATTGTCCAAATTTGTACAATTTTGATTTTCTAAGATTGTTCAGGGTGGAGCAATCTTTCCATAAGTCGGGAAAGTTCTATAAATCAAACTGTACCAATAGAGCAGAAATAATTTTGATGGAATTTTATAAAACTTGTTAATACTGTTATTAAAACAATGAGGTGATGAGATTATCAGTTACAAGTTGACAGGATTATAAGGTTAACAGGGAGATTATCTATCTGTACTACAGTACTAATACAGTGAGTTTATTATCTCACGTAGGGAGTATCACTTAATGTACAGGTTTATCTTATAACTACTAGTATGTGATAACCCAGCAGATAAAACAAGCACTGACCAGAGAAGGTCAAGGGTTATTGTCATCTGGTTATTGACAACCAACACAATATTGATCTGTTGTCCCTCCCTAACTCCCTACTGTTCAAATTATGTCCCCTCCTTATTCCCTACTGTTCAGTCAACAAATTGTGTGGCCATTTTTGCAAGTTATTGTAAGAATTTGGCAAGATTACTTAAAAACAGATTAAACAGGTAGTTAAAAAGTACTTTAGCGGCAAAGTGGTTCATGTTAATTCATTCATTCAGATAAAAAGTTCTCTTCCATTCAAACCGACATTGTGGCAATAACTTACTTATTGAGCTAGATACTAAGTCATATTGTATAAATTTCGGCAAGTTCACCTTTCAATCATTATCACTTTATATGGTCTTTATATTTACAATTGTGTAAAATTGTTTGCCTATGTTAGGCCACAAGATCAGATTTGAATCTGTTTTTAAAATATTCTTTCTTATTCTTTTTAACATCTTGAAAAAAAATTTGGTTTCACAATTTTGGTCAAAGCACTACTAATGAGGAATTGTATTCTGAAACAGCCACATAGTGCTGTAAAATGAAAACTGTTTTAATAATTATGTAAATATGCATCTAGTTTTAGTCCATTTTTCTTTTTGAAATTTGAACCCATCAACAACACTACTGGTGGAACATTCTGTGCCTGTCTTGTTCACAAGGTCCAAATTTCTTTGGAAAATACAGTTTTTTCTTTCAATTCAAACTCACAACATTGCTTATTTAACAATTTTTCTATTTTTCATTATTTACTTATTTATTATCAAAAACAGACATACTTTTCCATGTACAAATCACAACCCCAAACAAAAGTAGAAACTTTGAAATTGGCAAAATGTGTTAAACATGTTAACATCCACTAGGGAAGCGAGGAGGCTAGGTGCTTTGAAAGGGTAAGCACATCCTATTTAGCTAGCTACACCCATCACATGTGAATACAGAACTATAGGGTGTCCAATATATCCAGGGTAATTTTGAATACAGAGACACCATACTTATCAACAACATTGTGATGATGCCCATAAAACTTTTTGTGGGCTTTGATAAACCTAAGTTATAAGCTTGCAATATCCTTGGAATATCATAGAAAACAATAGATTAAATAAAATAAACATTATCATTTTGACCATTTTGGTCCTTAATTTTGTCAAAATGACCATTTGGTATTAAAATAGTTCCGAAATTTGGACAACTGATGTTACTAGAAAGCTATAAAGTATAATTTTCTAGTAACAATGTAAACATTTTGATCAACACCAATAAAAATACACAAAAAGTCAGTCAACCAATTTCTAAAAAGAGACCAGAATATTCTTCAAATTAAAAAAATATTCTTGACCAAGATGAATCCATAATGATGTAATTTCTTAATTTATATTCTGTATTGTAATTTTAATAACATATTCAAATCATTCAAATACTAACCCAAATCAAAAATTGAAATATCAATATCAGTAAAGCTTAATACATGTATAATTCAAAGACACATTCAAATCAAGTTAAACCATTCCTGAAGATTCATTATGTAATTATTCATGGCTCTCCTTCTTCAAAACTTGACAATAAAAGTAGATTAATTTTTAAAAAGAAGATAAATTTTTTTTCAAAATAAAAAGACATTGAAAACCATATGACTGAGAAAATTTGCAGAATTTTGTTTTAAGAATTACAAAATAATATTTTAAAAATTTTCATCCTATTTTACATTTTTGTTTTGTTTTATCCATTCCAGAACAGATGTTTGGTTTTTTTTTAAATTAAATTTTAGGATAAAATTGATAAATTGAGACAAAAAACATACACATTTAAAGTTTTCAATTTCATTTCAACACTTCTCCAAAAAGTGATCGATAAATTTTCTGTACACAAATAAATATAACAGATTAATTTCAGCAAGTGTGTATGGTAATTACATTATGTAAGTGTAAATAAAATATTTGGCAAATCAAACAAATGCCGTAATTACATACCTGAAACATAAACAAACAGCTCATTTTATGCACATTTCTGCGTGTCGTAATCAAAGATAAAACAATCCATATTTATCCACATGCTGCTAATTACAGGTATATCAAAACAAATAATATCCCAAATCCCGGTATAGGCTCAAAATCTGACGGTATTATCTCTGCCGTGAAACGTTTACCAGATAAACTATATAAATATGAATATGTACCCCAAACAAACAAATGTCGAGGGTTAACGTGTATACTCTGTTTACTTACAAAATATTATAATAATAACAATAAAGATAACTTCTTATCTTACGATAATAATTTTAACATCATTATACTTTTTTCTATATCTTTTCTTGGCTAATAGTAATGTTAACATCATAGTATTAAGTGAAATTATACACTTACCAGTAGCTAATAATCTTAAAATAAAAAGACTACAGTATGACAAATAAAGCTATTACAGTGATGCAATTTCACCGGAAGTTTTTTTATTGTTTATGTTCGTTTTTAATTTATTTATTTTTTTGTTTTTTAAACACATTAACACTTCCTTATTTTAAGTTTACATATCAAATTACCGGTAATCAATATCTGATGTACAAATGTGCATGGTATTTCTTCCAATGAAAGTAAAATCCCTACGAAGAAGATGGGGACAGTGAAAAGTTTCTTTCTTATTAGGTAATCAATCTCTCTTCCAAAACAGTCCAGTAATATGTATACATTATTATATAACCCCTTCATGTTGAACATTTTCTTTGAATTTCATAAAAATCGAAAGAGCAGTTGCAGACAAGAGTAACAGAAATTGTAAGAAAACCAGGTCTTCATACATCACTAAAAGGTGTATCTGAGAACGAGATTATTTTAAATACAAAGTTTTATCAAAATCTGATCAAAGGAACATAAGTTATCATCTAGAGACAACTGACCAATAAGACTGCAGCATGCTTACTAATTTTGCACAGATATTGTCAAATTTTGTCAAACTTATCCAAAGTATTTATACAGCAAACATTTTGGCCAAATTTGTCAAATTTGGATTAATATTTCAGAGGTTACATCTGGAAACTATCAACCAATCAGAATGTACTTTACCGGTATACAGAGTGGCAATAAACATACTGACTGTAAAATGGGCCATTGGTTTTTGTTGTTGTTTGAATGCACAACCCTTAACTTCTAAGGCCCATGAAGTACAGTACAACATGACCATGTCTACCCATCCTAAAATGACGGAACATTTATTTATTAACTCTCTGGTGTATATTTTCCCAGGATGATAATGATCAAGACACTTGTACTTGTTACTTGTATCACTATCGTCAATCTCTGAAGACACATAAAAGTAACAAGTTGTTTGATTGTTTAGAATGGTGCCAATTATCAAACTGTAAACTTTAGAGATCCAGACCATTCTGTTTAATGACAATGACAATTTTGATGAGACAGTACCAGTATATAAGAAAGTTTTAACGTTATATTAATGGTTAAGGTAAGAGTATTAGAGTTGTCTCCCTTATGACAGCAAACTATTGTAGTTCATAAACCTTACAGTCATTACAAGTCCATATCATGAAGACAATAACAAAGTTATCTCTATATATAATAGATTTTTCAATTTTGTGATCCATTGCTTAGTTGGTTGTAGTAACCAACCAATCTTCAATTATTTCGATCAATACGAACACACTAATCCTCACATGGGGTACTGAGGATGTATATATCTCTCCTGCAAAATTGTCATACCAAAAAGATGAGTCCATAAAATAAGCATAACTTCAAATGGAAAAAAAAGTAGAAATATATTAATAATATTTGGGTAAATATCTCCACATTCAGATGAGAAACAGTTCATTATTTATACTACTATTCTAAATTCTAAATAACTAATGATAAAAAAGATATTCAATATTTATTATTAGCGCTCTATATTGTATGTTTCAGGTGAGTTCCAGCAAAACCATGTTAAAATTCCTTTTGAGAGACAACACCTTTTGTTAGACCACTTTTGTGCTGCAAACAGGGAAGTCTCTAAAAGTAGGGAGACTACTATACCAGAAATGAGAGTGTATGTATATAAATTTAAATATTTGAAAGAGAAATGAGAACGAATAGAACTTTGATACAATTCATGGACTGAGGCAACAAAAGTAGCGACAGACAGAGGAAAATGGAGAGGACTTGTAAACGACCCGATTCTCCTCGTGGGGAGATGGAAAATAAGTCAAGTCAAAGTATATAAATTTATATATTTTCACTTGAAATCATGTCATAGTGATACACTATTATCTTGTATCATGACAAACTTTCTCCAAACCCATCATTATCTTAAGTTTACTATTCTAGTTCTAGGTCAAAGTGCTTTGTAAAAAATGACTTCTCTTTTATGTGGAGTCATGTGTGAATCAAATGTTAGTGACCTATAATGTCAGATCACAAGATCATATACTCATTAACAGATAGGGTTTCACAATCCTGTGTGGTGTAATTTTTTTATACTGGCACACACACACACACTGTGTCCATTTCTGATATAGCACTGCAGTAGCTCAGTTGGTAGAGTGCTTGCTCCATAAGTGGGAGGTTTTGGTTCAAACTCTGACTAGGTTTGACCCAAGACTTGAAAGTTTGTAGTGACTTTTGCCAAGCATTCTGCATTACCAAATTATCGCAGGAAAGTCACAGTTCTTTCAGATGGTCCTGTGTCATGGCATGTGTTACACAATAAAGAACCCTGCTGTATAATGCCATCAGCACAATGCACAGGCAATACTTCTGCACCTTCGCCTATAGCTAGTCACATCTTTTAAGTGAAATATTCTTGACTGTGACGTTAAACACCATTACTCAACTCATTCCTGGTAGCAAAAATCACCATTGGTTATTAATTTCTTAGAAATTATTTCATGAAAATAACCAAGCTATTTAATCGAATTTGTAAATAAAATACCTAAAAAAGGACAATCTTTTCACAAAATTTTGGAAATTTGGCTACTTGTGAAAAACTAGACATACACACACAAACACACAGCAAAATAATTTAGCTACTGCTCCTAAATAGATACCAATCTTTTATTTATTGCTATAGTTACAGTTTTGTACATTTTTTAATGTTTTATTTTATATCTATATTAAAGGTTTCATTATTTAGTTCAATTAACAAACACAATATTCAAATGCAAGGAAGATGTTAATGTGGTTTCATAACTTCCATTCTATCTACGCATTTTTTACGTTGCGGGACTCTGTGATTACTAAGTGACAGGAATGCACATCCACAGAATGTATTTCATAACCTTTAACATTCTTAAACAGTCAAATAAAAATAAAATATTTATACTTTTATTGTCGAAGAAATAAATAAATTTCATAAATATTTCTTGCATCAATCATTTTAATAGTATAGCTTAACTTTTATCACAAGACAAGTGTATTTTTTGGTGCTATCTTGACATAAGTGGAATATATCTGTCCTTACAATTACAGTCAAACCTGTCTATAAAGGCCACCCAAAGGGGACAAGTAAAAGTGGTATTTATTGGCAGGTGGCCTTTATATACAGGTTCAAATAATATGAATAACAGGGCTCTACATTAACTTTTTTTGCCACTTGTCCTATCGGACAAGTGAATATAAAATGCACTTGTCCGAACAGAATATTCACTTGTCCGACAATAAGAAATAAAATTTGTTTTATTTTGATATCTCAGTGTTTATATTGCTTACTTTTCTGTGTGTGTGTGTGTTTTTTAAGGATTTGCAGTTATCCTGAAATGTTTGATAAAAAAGAAATTTGAACCTTTTCCAAAAAAAAACAAAACAAAAATCCAAATCTCTCTCTAAAAAGCCAATGGCCTTAGAAATTTATTTGGACTGCTCAAAGTGTTAACTATCCAACATATTTGATGACATGATTTCTTGTGAATTTTGCAGTAATTGGTTCCATAACACATGTGTCGGTCTAGATGATGATTTCAGAGAAAGTTTCATTTTCACGTGCGAAAATTGTCAATAATTCTATAACATACATTTTAATTTTCATGTCCAACAAAGGTGAACCGAAAATGATGGCACTTCCATAAACAGTAAGAGTATACATATCGCCAATGTTTATATCTATGATCTATTTTTGTTGACGAGACAAACTGCCGCACCAACAATACTCCTTGATTATATAAGTAATCATGAAAAATTTAATAAAAGTCTATCAATTATTATCATATTTAGAGGCTGTAAAAAGTTTATGACTCAAAATTGTATATTAATGGAGATATAAAGCTAAAACCAACGTTCACTCGGGGAATTTTGCAAAAAGTATGGCAGTTCTGCCGCACCAATGTTTTGGTCAATATTTCAAAAATTATAAAAAAAATTATAGAAAATCTAATTCGAATTAAGTATAAATATCCATGCCCGATAAGTGTACAAAATTTTATTAAAAAATATTGCTTTTTTCTTGAGATATCTTCATTTATAGTGCGGGTACGGCAGTGCGGGTTACAATTTTAGGTAGGTGCCGGATTTACCTAGAGAAACAAGAAGAAACTCTATGTTTTACAAGCGCACAGTCCATATTGACTGTGAAGCAGATTACGAAAGTTGGAATTGCCGAAAGGAGGACTGGCGATCTTTTCCATCGATTTTTTTCAAATTAAAATTTATTCACTTTAAATTTTAACTTGTCCCATCGGGCAAGTAACATGGCTGTTGAACTTGTCCGACGGCACTTTTGACTGGTACCGGACAATCGGACAAACGTTAATGTCGAGCCCTGAATAAAGAACAATTGGGATACAATTCAACTGTCCTATATAAGCAGGTGGCCCTTATACAGAGGTGACCTTTAAGGCAGGTTGAACTGTAATTGGAGTGTGATAAAAAATCAAGGTGGTTGAGTGGCCAAGTGTTCTAAAGCACAGCTTATGCCAAACAGTTCACAGTGCCCCTTTTTGTTTAATTTTGTTTTCCACTCAGAACAGATCCTAGTATTAGAAAATGTGTAAGCTTGTTTGCTGAAGGTCTGTAAATTTTTCATAGTACCATACTAAAGATTCTTCCACCAGTGTCTCAACCATTACAGTAGTTCAGTTAGTAGAGTGCTTGCTCCATATGTGGTAGGTCATGGATTAACCCAAGTCAGGGTCTGACCAAGACTTAAAACTAGGTAGTGACTGTTCTTTGGCCAAGCACTTGGCATTTAGAAATAAAGTCATGGGGTTCTTTAGATGAGACCTTAAAAACATATGCCTCATGTCAGGATAGACATGGACTGTTAAAGAACCCTCCCTACACATTAATCCGAGCACACTGCAAAGGTCAAATTTTCTGCAACTTCACCTATACCTGATTACATCTCAATATAAGTGAAATATTTTTGAATAGGACATAAAACCTCATTTCAGCAATCAATCAATCTATCAGTGTCTCAATTTTGGTTATGATCATGCTCAAGACAGATGACAGTGAATCAACAAGGCAGTGTCCTTAAGAGTGCATGGTGACATGGATAATTATGTCAAGTTCAACAGTAAATAGGTGCACATTGTTCAGACATAAAATGCTAAATTTATTTGCATCAAGGTGGCAAAATGATTCAATGCTTAGCTCAAGGTGCAACAACTGAAATGACTGTTTTCAATTTATGTACACACATGCAAATATTCAAATCTTGTCCTTTTCCCCAATATGTGATATAAAACAATAATACATATGATACATGTGTGTACATATACATCATTTTACACATTTTTAAGCACCTGATTATTGACCATGCTGTCCAAACTTTTTTAAATTTTGTGCATTTACCAGTACATTATTTATTTATTTATTTATTTATTTATTTATTTAGTTGATTTTATTTATTTTTAGTCAACTGAACAAAATGAACAGAATTTATAAGCCTTTATATATTTTGTGTATTATATGAATTACTTAGCACACCACTGCTAAAACAGAGTTTTACCCTTCAAGGACAGACAAATCAATGTTATTAACATCTATCATCAACTAGTAGTGCATGATTTAAGTCTAGTTCAGACATTTGGCTTTAAAATAAAACAATAAATAATACAATTAGGTCGATCTTTAAAAGCTGACCAGTTGATAATTTTGCTCATACAATGTATTTATCCAATTTTTGGTTCAATTTGTAAAATACAGTAAAACCTACAATTATTTTGCCACATCACTTATCACCACAGTAAAACCTTGTTATAATACCCCATGCCACCTTATGGATCACCACGCTATTTTGAAGTTCCAAAATCTGTTTCCTCTATGCACCACTACATTAGCTCAATCGATAGAGTGCTCACTCCATATGTGGGAGGTCATGGGTTCAATCTGTTCTATCGCCAAACACTCAGAATAAACAAATGAAAGTCACAGTGTATTTTGAAAGAGACCTTAACAACCAATGCCTCAAATTCAGATGAGAAAAATATGAAAATTACTCGGGTCAATAATTGCGATTGATAGAAATAAGATAGACAGACAAACAGACGTAAGGATTGATGGAACTTGAATTTAATATCACTCCTTTCTTTGAACAAATTAGTTAAATGAGCTCATGCATACATAGTAGTAACAGTGATTTACTGCTAGTCTTTCTGGTCCAGAGTAATAGCCTTGTGGTACAGCCCATGCTTATTAAGTTCCAGATTCAAACTTTAGACGAGATACTTAGTAAGGAAATGGATTATCTCCCTTATGTCAAAGTAGCCAAGTTTTTCTCCGACTTGTCATGTTTCTCATGTGAGTAGACAGTGCATTTAAAACATTAAGAACATGAAAAATTAATTATTTCATCTTTATTCTATTCTAGATGAACACCTCCAAATAAACTGGGGATAGCACTCCTTAAGTAGCTGACTTTTTCTCTGACTTGTCAATTGTCTCATGGGACAACAAGAATGCATTTAATGTAAATTGATAACAAAACACATAAAGAACATGAAACATTAATTAATTTATCTTTATTATATTCTAGATGAACACCTCTAAATAAACCAAGTAATGAAATTACTTTGTCATTGGTATATAACTGAAATAAAGTTGTATTATAAATAAGTATCCTGAATTTTGAGGTTATGGGTTTGATCCCATTCCCGTTCTGAACCATAAGGTGTAACAAATACATAGAACAGGGCAGGGGCACCTTTAGCATTTGTGTGAGTACTGGTTTATGCTTCAGTCAATATAAACTTATATCAAGATGTCACCAGCTATAAGTGAAGTTGCAGAAATTAATATGTAATGATGTTATTGAAATGTGCAGTAAAAAGGCCTCTTTATCATAACATTTATTCTAACTGTAACAATGTAATTCATGTTTCAAGGTCTCAACTATAGGACCCTGAACTTTTATTTCAAAATGGCAGGCCTAGGTACTTGGTAATAATCGATTACATATACAAAATAATACCCATATCCACTTTGAAGTGGTCAGACCTTGTAAGGAAAGGTCAAGATGATACACATTAACTTTAAGTAAATATTCTTGACTTGGGACAATAAACTCAATTAAAATCAAATCACAAGAAATATTTGGATTATAGAATGACACAATATCTATCCATTGATGGGATCTATAAGCTTTAGGCCTATCCATTGATAGGACCCACAAGTAACCTTTAAATATTTTGTTATTGGTAACAACAAATTTGTGAATGAAAATATTTTCCCATATCTGTAACAGAGTGGTCAGGCTTGTATATGCAAACAACACTGACCTGTTCACTTGACCTTTGATTTAAATATTTATTATGGACAAGTACATTTAAGTAATAGTGATCATGTGTGTATATTTAGCTGCATGATGTGAACACTAATCATGAGCAATGTGTATATGTATCTACTGCGAATCCTATTGAGTGAACCCTCTTATATGAATATTCCTAATGAAAGGTCAAGCAGACAGGTCAATGTTGGTTGCCTATACATGCATATATCTGTATGAAAACATTAAAAAGGAGATCTTCCTATATATGTAATTGACCAACATAAATAAAACAAATCTTGGTATAGAGTAACACTTTAAATATTTAATGAAGGTATTTTAGAGAACCAGAACTAGTTGTAATTGTGTTCACTGACACAATAAGACACAGCGTACAACAGAAAATACCGAAAATAAATATCACAAGGGGGTATTAAATATAATGTTGTAAGAAAATCACACAGTGACAAAGGTCAATGTTTAGGAGATATAATTCATAAAACTTGCTAAATAATGTGATCAAGTTTACCTAATGGTATTGTATTATAGAAACTAAATCTACTTGCTTTGTTCATATTTATGACATTTTTACATCTGATGTGAACTGTTCACTGAAAAGGAGCAAGGTGTCATAACATCCTGAGGATTTAACAGTGGTTAAATAGTTACACTTTAATACGAGGCCAGCCAAGCCACCGACCGGAATCTGAAACATCTAACTTCTGTTTAAATGTGGGAAAGCCGTAGATAGTTAATTTGTATCTGCTCTTTACGTATATCCTTGAATGTTGCATGTTAAAATGTCATATATTAAAGTCAATTTATCAAATTTGTTATATTTTCCTTGACAATTACAATGTACCATGAAAACTTACACTTGTAAAGGTCATATCTTGTTTTACTAAAGGTTAATCTTTTGACAACCCTATCTGTATCAGTTGAGAACTGGAAACAAGAGGGCCATGAGGCCCTGGCGCTCACCTGAGAATAAGTTGAATTATACACATTTTTCCAATAATGTCATGAATAGAGGATTAACAGAATTCATTATAAGTTAATATGAACTTGACCTAGCTTTTGTCCTGAACATTGTTCTTGACAAATTATACAAAGATTAGACAGAAAACATGGACTCTAACGTGTTAGCAAGGTTTTCTATGATTTGACCTAGTGACCTACTTATTGATCCAACATGACCCGTATACAAACTTGACTTAGCTTTTGTCATGAACATCGTTCTGGGCAAATTATATGAAGACTAAACAAAAAGTATGGACTCTATAGTGTTAACAAGGTTTTTCTTAGATTTGACCTTGTGACCTAATTATTGACCCAACATGACCCATATACAAACTTGACCTTGCTTTGGTCATGAACATCATTCTGGACAAACTATATGAAGATTGGACAAAAGATATGGACTCTAGAGTGTTAACAAGGTTTTTCTTTGATTTGACCTAGTGACCTACTTATTGACCCAACATTAACGATATATGAACATGGCCTTGCTTTGGTCATGAACATTGTTCTGGACAAATTATATGAAGATTGGACAAAAAATATGGACTTTAGAGTGTTAACAAGATTTTTTTATGATTTGGACTAGTGACCTACTTATTGATCCAACATGACCCATATAACAAATTGACTTTGCTTTGGTCATGAACATCATTCTGGACAAATTATGTGAAGATTGGACAAAAACTATGGACTCTATAGTGTTAACAATGTTTTCTATGATTTGGCCTAGTGACCTACTTATTAACCCAACAGGACCAATATACAAACTTGACCTTGCTTTCGTCATGAACATTGTTCTGGACAAATTATATGAAGATTGGACAAAAAATATGGACTCTAGAGTGTTAACAAGGTTTTTTTTATTTGACCTAGTGACCTACTTATTGACCCAACATCACCCATATAATAACTTGACCTTGCTTTGGTCATGAACATCGTTCTGGACAAAAAATATGAAGATTAAACGAAAAATATGGACTCTAGAGTGTTAACAAGGTCTTTTTATGATTTGGCTTAGTGACCTACTTATTGATCCAACATGACCCATATAAAAAATTGTCCTTGGTTTGGTCATGAACATCATTCTGGACAAATTATATGAAGATTGGACAAAAACTATGGACTCTTTAGTGTTAACAAGGTTTTTCTATGTTTTGGCCTAGTGGCCTACTTATTGATCCAACATGACCCATATACGAACTTGACCTTGCTTTGGTCATGAACATTGTTCTGGACAAATTATATGAAGATTAAACAAAAACTATGGACTTTATAGTGTTAACAAGGTTTTTTTATGATTTGGCCTAGTGACCTACTTATTGATCCAACATGACCCATATAAAAAATTGACCTTGGTTTGGTCATGAACATCATTCTGGACAAATTATATGAAGATTGGACAAAAACTATGGACTCTATAGTGTTAACAAGGTTTTTCTATGATTTGGTCTAGTGACCTACTTATTGACCCAACATGACCCATATACGAACTTGACCTTGCTTTGGTCATGAACATCGTTCTAGACAAATTATATGAAGATTGGACAAAAAATATGAACTCTATAGTGTTAACAAGGTTTTTCTATGATTTGGTCTAGTGACCTACTTATTGACCCAACATGACCCATATACGAACTTGACCTTGCTTTGGTCATGAACATCGTTATGGACAAATTATATGAAGATTGGACAAAAACTATGGACTCTATAGTGTTAACAAGGTTTTTCTATGATTTGGCCTAGTGACCTACTTATTGACCCAACATGACCCATATACGAACTTGACCTTGCTTTGGTCATGAACATCGTTATGGACAAATTATATGAAGATTGGACAAAAATATGGACTCTAGAGTGTTAACAAGGTTTATCTATTATTTGACCTAGTGACCTACTTATTGACCCAATATGATCGGTATATGTCCTTGACTTTGCTATGGTCATGATCATCGTTCTAGACAAATTATATAAAGATTGGACAAAAAATATGGACTCTAGAGTGTTAACAAGGTTTTTCTTTGATTTGACCTAGTGACCTACTTATTGACCCAACATAACCCATATACGAACTTGACCTTGCTTTGGTCATGAACATCGTTCTGGACAAATTATATGAAGATTGGACAAAAACTATGGACTCTATAGCGTTAACAAGGTTTTTCTATGATTTGACCTAGTGACCTACTTTTTGACCCAACATAACCCATATACGAACTTGACCTTGCTTTGGTCATGAACATCGTTCTGGACAAATTATATGAAGATTGGACAAAAAATATGGACTCTATAGCGTTAACAAGGTTTTTCTATGATTTGACCTAGTGACCTACTTATTGACCCAACATAACCCATATACGAACTTGACCTTGCTTTGGTCATGAACATTGTTTTGGACAAATTATATGAAGATTGGACAAAAAATATGGACTCTAGAGTGTTAACAAGGTTTTTCTATGATTTGACCTAGTGACCTACTTATTGATCCAACATTAACGATATACGAACTTGACCTTGCTTTGGTCATGAACGTTGTTCTGGACAAATTATATGAAGATTGGACAAAAAATATGGACTCTATAGCGTTAACAAGGTTTTTCTATGATTTGACCTAGTGACCTACTTATTGACCCAACATAACCCATATACGAACTTGACCTTGCTTTGGTCATGACCATCGTTCTGGACAAATTATATGAAGATTGGACAAAAAATATGGACTCTATAGCGTTAACAAGGTTTTTCTATGATTTGACCTAGTGACCTACTTATTGACCCAACATAACCCATATACGAACTTGACCTTGCTTTGGTCATGAACATCGTTCTAGACAAATTATATGAAGATTGGACAAAAAATATGGACTCTATAGCGTTAACAAGGTTTTTATGATTTGGCCTAGTGACCTACTTTTTGACCCAACATAACCCATATACGAACTTGACCTTGCTTTGGTCATGAACATCGTTCTGGACAAATTATATGAAGATTGGACAAAAAATATGGACTCTATAGCGTTAACAAGGTTTTTCTATGATTTGACCTAGTGACCTACTTATTCACCCAACATAACCCATATACGAACTTGACCTTGCTTTGGTCATGAACATTGTTATGGACAAATTATATGAAGATTGGACAAAAAATATGGACTCTATAGCGTTAACAAGGTTTTTCTATGATTTGACCTAGTGACCTACTTATTGACCCAACATAACCCATATACGAACTTGACCTTGCTTTGGTCATGAACATCGTTCTGGACAAATTATATGAAGATTGGACAAAAAATATGGACTTTATAGCGTTAACAAGGTTTTTCTATGATTTGACCTAGTGACCTACTTATTGACCCAACATAACCCATATACGAACTTGACCTTGCTTTGGTCATGAACATCGTTATGGACAAATTATATGAAGATTGGACAAAAAATATGGACTCTAGAGTGTTAACAAGGTTTTTCTATGATTTGGCCTAGTGACCTACTTATTGATCCAACATGACCCATATACGAACTTGACCTTGCTTTGGTCATGAACGTTGTTCTGGACAAATTATATGAAGATTGGACAAAAAATATGGACTCTAGAGTGTTAACAAGGTTTTTCTTTGATTTGACCTAGTGACCTACTTATTGATCCAACACATTCCATATATGAACTTGACTTAGCTTTTGACCTGAACAATGTTCTGGACAAGTTTGATGAAGATATAACAAAAACTGTGGCCTCTAGAGTGTTAACAATGAAAAGTTGACGCACGACGCACGACGCACGTCGCACGACGCACGACGGACAAAGACTGATCACAATAGCTCACTTGAGCACTTTGTGCTCAGGTGAGCTAAAAAGATTTGGTAAACCAAGATCTAGCCAAAGACATCATAACAGGGTGTAGTATTCCGAACTGTACTTTAAAAAAAACCAGGTTATTATAAATTATTTACTAAAGAGAGTTGTTTTAAAAAAGATGTTATTCAATATCAAAAGATATATGTACAGTAAACACTACTTAAGTGACCACTGTATATACAGACCACCTGTCCATAATTTAAGGTTTCCTTGCTTCATATTTTAACCAAAACGAAACTTTTGTATAAAGATCACCTGTCCATCAAGACCACTGTTTTAAGGTACATGTTTTTCAAGAAAAAAGAACATCTTCATGCAGACCACCTGTCTACAAAGTTCAATTATTTCACATGTCTCATGGTTGGTCTTTATATACAGGTTTTATTGCATTGGATAAAGCCCTCAACCCAGAATTGTTTAATCTTTAACTTGTAAAATTTGGAGCCTGGATTAGCAGTATTTGCTATTTTTCATTCCTACAAAAAATTAACCATCAGCAATGTTCAAAATAAGTCAAAAATTTGAACCAGTTCTTTACTTGATATTTTTACCATTTTCTATGTGGTATATAAGAGATTATTGAAAAAGTAGCCTGTCCTTCTCAAAATTTACCAGTCTCAGACTCTGGATTGCCTTTTATTTCAAACACAGGTCCCAGTTTCACAATCTTTCCTTAACTAAGATTTTCATTAACTTAAATATGGCAAATTTCATACCTTAATAATTTGTTATTTTTTAAGATATTCAGGAATTTAAGGTATCATTTTTAAGATCACTTCAATCTTATAGAATTTTTATTTAGTTTTGTGAAAAATGTTTGTCCATATTTTAAAAAAACATTGTCAAATTTTGCTAAATTTGTTAAGGAAAATCTTGGTTAAGAAATGATTGTGAAACTGGGGCCTGGTCTATTATCTAATTTTTAATAGTCACTTACCAGTTTTCGTCTTCCACTTGGTAGTTCCAGTAACACATACAGGTAATGATGAACCGGGTGAGGGTTCCTCCATTCTGAAATCTTTAATTTGAAGTCTGCAAAAGTGCTATGTCTCCGGTGGCTATGGTTAACATCAGATATCAGAGCATCAACTGGAACAGATGACCGCTTTTTCCAGTTTGATAATCGGTGAGAAAAATCAGACAAAGATCCCAATGACTCGACAGAATCTCGTCTTTTCTGTAAGATCCGAGAAAGATTGATGGAACTATCAACAGAAAATCTCCTTCTCTGCATCATCCTTCTATTTTTTGTACATTTTCACCTTGCCCGAATTATCTCCCTTGTATATAACTTTTCCATCTTTAGCTTAAGCAGTATACCACCTGAAATTGAAATAGTTAGACTATATAAATAATGAACAAAGTTTTCAGTTTTGTTTCTCTCTCAACCAAATATTTTACAGACTGCAAATTAACCAAGAGGCCACATGAAGACATTTAAATTTGACCATCATCATCAACCAAATTAATTTAAATTGGTCTTATGTCATGTAAAAATAACACTAAGGAGAGAGAGAGAGAGAGAAAGAGAGAGAGCAGGTGTGTGTGTGTAACAATGTAACAAACCCAGGAATTTCAGCAAGAACTAATCTTGCGTACTGAATTATGTTTAGGAAATGTGTCATATCCCATTTATGTTAATGCTTTCACAAAATTAATGCTGAAGCACAAGTAAATATAGACAATGAATATTTATGACAATTTAATACAGTAAAAAATAAATAATTTCAATGATGAATTATTAGTTATAAAATAACACATAACTTTTACTAGTTTGGTGGCATCATCTGGTTGTTCAGTAGTAAAAGGTCCACCTCAATTGTGGGAGGCTATGGGTTTGAACCCAGGCAGGGGTCATAACTAAGACTTTAAAATTTGAGATACGGCTTCTTTGCTTCACGCTGAACGAATTATCACCTGGCTTATCGGGTGTGAGCTTAATGTGACTAAGGGAATGGTATAATAAAATGAACTGCTTCGCAAGTTTTAAAATCTGATTCATTACTTGGTGATCCTGGAAAAATGACAGTCAATTCTTAATAGTTCAACAGGAGATTGAGCAAAACTCTCTTGATTTATTTAAACAAACAAGTGGCTTTTGAAGTAGTATCCTATAATGTAGGTTGAGCAAGTTTACTATGTAAATCTCTGTAACTTCACCCAGTTAAAGCTGGTGGTGTATCGATAAAAGTGAAATGGTTGTTATACAAAAATAAAAAAAAAATAATACTAGTAAAAATAGTCTTACTAAATTCAAAACATAAGTTTTTCAAAATTACTAAAATTTACATATGAACAATTAGAATGACTAGATTTTTCCTGGTTCTAAACAAACCATAAAAAAACTTCACTAATAATTTAAATACTACATAAACAGATAAAAAACAAAAATTACCTACAAATATTATTATAACACTTCAAGTGAGAAATAATGTTAGTACAGTAGTAAAAATAAGTAGCTTACTTCTTACCTTAATTCATAAATTTAAAATTCACATCCAAAATTTTAAGATAGCCAATAAATCATGAACAAAATGATGACAGGTCATAAGCCACGGATTAAAATCCACTGTAATAGGTGCAAACTGTTTTTTGTCAGAAATACTTTATATATAACATTGTCTTTGTATATCTGTGTCGGTAATACCTATTAAGTGTACCTATAATTCTATTCATCTTCATATGTAATATGAGGAGTCAGATACGACTCAAATATTTAAATATATCCCCCCTGACATACCGTCCTCGTTGCCGTCATATTTTTTGTTGCCTGTATGTGTGCAATAAAACACCTTCATACAAGTTTTAAATTTTTCATGTCATATATCCTTTCTCTAATTTCTGAAATAAAACTTATCAAATTGTATTTGAAACTGATCAAAAATCATTTCCATATTGTAATTTATCTTTTTCTGAAACAATATTTAAGAATATTGAACGTTTTTATTGAAGATAACAATCTTTTTATGTTTGTGCTAAGTAAATTTTTTTATTATTAAATAAAGTGGGGAATGTGTTTATATGGCATATGCTTTAATTAAATATATATTATAATTGGTTAATTGACCAAAGGTAGACATTTTTTACCCAACCCTAAAAAAATGAGGCCCAGACCAACATTGGGGTATGCCTCCAATATCAATTTTAACCAAATAAAAATCTTCACCTATCACTATTGGAAAAACTGTTTTTTCTGTATGTAATTAAGGTCTTATATGACTGTATTTTAGATTTGATTTCCCTTCTTAAAATAAAATTTGTTCAGATTTTAATTCCTGCAACTTTATTGTATGTTTTTGTTTTTTACTTTTATGCTCTTGCTTTTATTCATTTTCATCTATATATTTTAATTTCAGTATGAAATCTACATCCACACATCAGTCATTCCATCTTATTGTACATATCACTTGATCCTATACAACCAGTGTTAGCATACTACTACTTCTTTAAGCCATTCTGTCTAGCTTGTGGTTTTATAAGGGATTTCAGGAAAGCTTCAGTACATGTACAATTATCTATATTTTTTTCAATTACATTAATGCATAACTTTCGAGGTTAGGGTGTATCTTGTCAGCCTTGATTGTGTTGTAGATTTCATAGTGACAGACTAGATGTACATCTCCAATCAAATCAGATGGTAAGCAATTTGGTTTACATTATTAGCCTTGATTATGTTCCATTAGCCATATTTTCTAACTATTTAAACATTTATTATCTACTAGCAATGTATTGTACAATTTTCACCTATAGACATATGTATTCAACAGGATGTATTACATGTAATAAAGTGGAAACTGTGTTCTAACCCAAAAGTGAACTGAAAACTTGTCCAAACTAATTAGTTTGAACGATAAACATTTGGACATACCATTCATATTGTTTCTTAAATCTATCTGTGTAAACAGAAATTCTGTCTAAACTAAACAAAATATTCTGTGCCAAAGGAGATCAGTTTAGACAGTTTCCACTGTAGAACACTATGTGATGTTTTACTTGCGAAATGTTGAATTTTGACTGCTATCAAGTCTAACATTGTAATTAATGACTATAAACATATATTCCCGTAGACACTTTATAATGGAATATACAGTAGATATTTGGGACTGAAAAACATAAACATATATTTGGCATTGTTGGCAACAGCCAATACAACCGTGAGCTTAATATAATACATGTAAATAAATGAGATACGAAAAAGAAAACAAGACAAGATAAATACATATAGAGACCACTGATTGTAACATTATAATTATCAATTTGTTACCATCTAGGATTACAGAATCACTAAAACTGTCAAAAATTCAATTTTAATCCCAAAAGTAGAAAAAATGTATGACTGGGGTTAAATAAATAGAGATGGACATAAAATCCAGGTTTTAAATTAAACAAGCACCTTCACTGTAACATGTGACCAAAATTACAGGTATTGAATGGATGAGAGAGATTAAAAAACTAAGTTCAAAATATATCCACACAAGTGAAGATAGTAGATTTTTGATAGTTCCCTTGAAAACCAACAACATCTTACAGTTTTTCCAATAATGCTAAAAAGCAAACAACTGTGTAAGACTACCCTGCATATGTTCTATAAGATTTGTGACAAAAATCATCCAAAGTCTTTCTGCATCATAGAAACTGTAGATCTATTGTAAATATATGCTGTTAGAGGAGTTTCCTCCCCTTTTTTAGTATTGCCAACATTTTAGGACCCATGACTGCCAGACTCTCTGGTCAGGATCTCTAAGCCTTGTGGTAAGCATTTGCATATCGCTTTGGAAGGTTATGTTTGATTCTCAGCTAGGGCACTCAGTGAGGGACTGGATTTTTTCCTGGTGTTCACTCCCTCTTATTACATAAACTTTTTTTTTTTAAAAAGATTTGTTACCCTAAGAACATCAAAGTTGTTAGACCAATTTATTATTTTTGCCGTCAATGGTCTTTTTTACAGAAGATAGGCATCTATCATCCACAGCTTCTATGAACTATAAAAAAGGATCGTTGACAATAGAAAAAAATCTACTCTACAAAGTTGTCTTCACATCTATAGTCAATGAAATTGTCAACAAACCATGTTGTACCCCTGAAGTTTATTCTTTCAATTGCACTTAGTTTTCTCTGTAAAATCATTATTCTGCAAATTTGCATTGTAAACATTTTCTAAAAACACTTTCCACACAAAATCACTGTTTAGAAGTATTGACTACATGGTACATTGGCAAACTCAATTAAACTACAAACATTGTCCAAAATTTTGTCCATGAAATCTTTTAAGAAAAAACTTGGAACAATGGATGTCAAAGCCAAGTTCGAAATTCATGCTGGGTGTATAATATAAGTCCTTTGTACAGGTGGGTTAGTTTAAGGGTACAATGGTGGGTTATATTATGTAATGGATGGTACTTGTACTATAATTACTGAAAACTCTAGTTAAAACATAAGTAGGTGTTATGAATAATTAAACAGTTTTTATCTCTAGTTATGTTTACATATATTCATTATCGTAGTAGTTGACCCTTCTACATGACAATTATATATTTATCTACCAGGTATTCTTAGTTTACTTTTAGATTTTAGATTTTATCTCCATGTCCATTATAAATAATTTACTAAAATATTTTTGTATTTTAGATCAATTATATCCAGATCTTAAAATTATTTTTCCTATTTTGTTTGTTATTTTTCCTATTGTATTTGTTATTTTTTCTTATTTTAATTGTTTTGTTTTCATTCCTGTTACAGCCTGTCTTTATGAAAGCCATTTATTTTTAAAATGAAGTCAACTTTCCCGACTTTTAAGCAAATAGTTAAATATTAATTTGTTGGTTATTTTTTTCTTAAATGCATAGAGAAAAATAAGTAATTAAATTAATAACTCATTCCAGTACTACCTATGAACTGACAACCATCTGCTTTAAAAAATAAAATAATTATACAAGGGAATGTTAAATTACTCAGAAGAAGACCACCCCGGTCCCGTTATGGTGAAATAACTCCGACAAGTAAAGTGTAAAAAGTGTTTTATAAAAATTATCTTTGCTGTCAATGATTTTTGATAATAATTTTATGCCTGTTCAATTCCATTTTTTATCTGATATACCGTAGTTTCAATAAAGTTAAAATAGTTGTAGTTTTTTATCGTACATTGTAACAGAATCTTTCAGCAAATGATTTTTATCTAAAAATCAAATTTTATTTCAACTTTTCTTTTAAGTGCAAATATCTAACATCCAGAGAAAATGTCAAAACAGTTGGCCAATCTCGAAAACCAATCTGTGATATGTTAGTAACAACCTTGTAGGTTTCAAAGCCTTTAAAACCAACATATATTCCAAAACACTGGGTCTTCTAGTGGAACATGTCTTAAATGAACATCTTTGGCCAGAGGTTTAACCTCCCCCCTCCCCCAAGTCTGTGGTCTGGGACCTATTGATTTTACCTTGATATTTAAAATGTGTAAGTCCAATTGACCTGCAGTTTTTTTTACCTGGATAATACTACTACTCTTCTATATAATAGAATAATTACAAATGGGCCTTTCAATGCTTATAATTGACTCTCAAAACTTTATGTGGGACCTGCAAAAAATAAAGGCAAAAGGTCTTGGACCTTCCATTACAAAACACAATTTTGAACCCGTTGGCCTAGATAATTTTGTTAATTTAAGACAGGATTTCCATTTTAACCACATTAAGAAACACTACAAATGACAAGTCCACTAGGTAAAATTCATGAAATATAACAACAAAATTGAGTAAAACAACTATAAACTTTAACTTGGCTTTCTTATACTGTGTCTATTTCTATTTCAATCACCATTGCACTGTTTTGTTCCCCGTTGAATTTTGTATCATTATAATTTGAACCAGAATAACATTGCTTTGCTTCTACCCAAGCCATGACTAGACTTAAAAAAATACATTCTGTCTAGGACCAGACTCATAGTGACTGTGATTTAATTCAAATTCAAGAAGTATTTCTTTATGTTTAAGGAAGGTTCTCTTGTTTTAAAATAGGGAATTTGATTTAACAAAACATTAAAATTGAAGAAAAACATAATTGCAAACTAAAAATGAAGCAATACATGAATGAAGCAACACATGTTAAAGAATAAAGCACTTACATATAAAACATGTCACAAGAATGTCACCTAGACTGGGCTCAATTCCATATAAATTTGAACCATACCTACAATAATTTTCTATAATGGATAAAGTATTGACTAAAGAATTTTTAAGTTTTCATAGCCATGGTCAGCAGACAATCCCAGTAAATATGAAATATTAAGTGTCTAATGAACTCTGTAAATCTTCCAACAAATAAAAACCAAAAGTGGACAATTATTATTAAAAGTTATTATCATTTCTGTATGTTTTCAAATACATAATACACAATTCAATACCAATATTGACACAGTATAAAATTATTTTAAATTCACAGGTGACATACTTTGAGCATGGTAGCAATGCCTTAAAAACACACTCTTTTTTCAAGGTTACAAACTTAGCCATCTATTCAGACAGGATTTGGACACAAGTCAAAATATGTGCTTAAAAAGTTAATAAGAAGTACACTCTTTAAAAGATTAAAGTCAACTTTTTAATAAAAATCAAAATAATCCTCTTTTAATTTTAATTACTGGGCATAAATTCAAAAATTCAAAGGACATTGTTTTCAGGTTAATAGCTGACAAATTGAAAACCTATAGCACTTAACATATATCTTATAATAATTACTTTTGAAATGCAATGTTTCAAACATCAGTTCTATATTTAGAAAAGGGATCAATTTTACCTTTAAATCATTTTGCTGAATGAAAATGTAAACAGTAATTTCACAAATTGGTCCCCCATAACATATCAAATTTAACAAATTATGTTGTATGCTATTTTAAAATATTTTGAAATAAATGCAATCAAAAGTTACACATGGCAATGCTATTGCCTTTTGTTTTATTTGGAATGCCTCTGTGGGGTAACAAAGTTTTAAAACTGTTTTATAAAAATATTAAATTGTGTTCCAACACTTTATGAACAGTGACAAAAGAACAAAATCATAATAGCCTATTACATCCTCATAATCAGTTACAAAGACAAAGGCATTGTGACCTTGATAAACAATCTGACCTGTATTGCAACATGTTCTGATGGCATCAAAATCTTGAAGGTAATGTCATTGGCGTCTCATGGAATCTAATCTTCCTCAATGTGATATGGATGCCTAACAATATGCGTTAAAATAGTCATTTTAAACATTATTATACCGCGCTTGTTTCTATGAAACACATAACTAAAAAACACGAAAACCCTTAACTTTACACAGTATTAATGGGGGCAAAACTAACATAAAGTTAAGTTTTGCAATTAAGTTACCATGTCAACAGAAAAACACATCTTGAAATTGATATTAGCTTTGAAACCGTAACGTATATATACATACCACTGCAAGAAACAATTATTAAAAATCCAGCATGTAAGCGCTGGATTTGCATGCGTTATATATAATACTCAACAAGGGTTGTACCGGTACTATAAAAAGAAACGAGGTATTCCGAGAGATCGCGCCAAAACTATCACCGGAAACCGAGGAAATGTTACTTATTAAAAGAGAATGTCGAATTCGTTGCTTTTATTTTCCACTTAATCATCATTTAATATGTCAGAATTCATAGAATCTGATTTACATAAAAAAATTTTTTTATTAAAAACTGCATATAAATTTTAAATTTTACAGATGCAAAACCTAGCTTCACGGTGAAATTCCATTTACAATTTTGGGGAAACTGTTTAGGGAATCCTTTATTTATTTCTGCACCGGTTAAAATTGTTTATTATAGCAATAATTCATATTGTATTTTTCTTCGGCCATTTAATCAAAACGCACATTTGTTCAATGTGCCTTTTATTTTCGTCACCATTATGTTGGCCCTACAGTGTTAGCGTTCTTTTGCTTCTTGAATCCGACTTCTGTCTTGCCTGCTCCAAAAAAAACGTCAAATATATCTTACGCCCATAAGTTCCATGTTCCTTTCCTTCTTCATTCTCAATTTTGAATACTGTACATACTTGGTGGGTGTATCTAGCTAAACAAGATGCGTTTACCATTCCGGAGCACCCGGTCTCACTTCCCTTCCGGAGCACCCGACCTTACTTCCCGCTTACAAAACTGTTTATTACTGTTTATGACCAGGAACATTTATTGAAGTCGATATCATGGAAATCAATTGGGCGTATTTCATTGATGCACATCTCCAATCAAAAGGGAGATGGTAGGTTATTGGGTATATGTATTATCCTCATTTCATCAAACCGGAGATGGTAAGCTACAGTACAGGCCTGTCAAAAGTGTAACATTGAGTTAACGAAATAGAGTTGAAGTTTGGCCACCGAATGGTAGAGATGAGGACAGTTAGTGATCAAAAGCCTGCCGAGAGCACATAGATAGTAGCAGCTATCTAGGGGCCGAGATGAACTATCGGTACTAATTCTTTAGTTTACTGTTAAACTTTTGACAGGCGGTATGGTATGTTAATACATTATGAGTTGTGGCCCTGGTCTATTGATTTTTTTCAGAACCTTTTTTCTCAATTTTTTCTTTCCTTTTTCCTTCTTAAACGTGTTTATACGTTGCGGTTTGTTCTTGGTATTTTTTTTTGGCTTTTGTCAAGAACATGTTATTTATCTAAAGCTTAATTTCATATGCAAATTAAAGAAAAAAAGAGCGATGTAGAAAATGAAAGTGATGAGGAATATTTAGAAAACAAAGTAAAAATGTATGTTTTTTAAAGAAAAATTTAGTCACCTACCGTAAATTTGACCATCAGAACAGAACTCCTTGTTTATTATGATAAACACTTGTAATAAAATAACTTGGTACTCTACAAATCTTACACTCTTCAACAGTAGTACGATAAAATTCCATAAGTTATCATATTTTACAACTGTATAATACAAACATTGGAACTGTACGAGTATTTATATACCAGTGTATTCCCTCTATATAATAACTGATTACTCCGGCCTGTCCGTATGGCTCTCACGGTCCACTAACTCACCGGTTGACCAGTACGCTACAATGTCAACTGACTTATTTATTCATTTAAGACATTTGTTCAAATATAAGAATAACGTATTCAAGTTCTCACTGTCCGTAATTATATTCAACATTGCCTGTTGTTCCTTTTTCTGTTACTTTGCACTATTCACTGGTCCTCTGGGACCTAAGGTTATTCTGTTAGGACACACATTTGTGATTATCTTATTAAAATATGGAAATTCTGAAGTTTTAAATCGAATGCAAATATTTGGGAAATTCACCAATAATCACATGGGATTTTCCGGCACACGTGATATTACTTCTAACTGTGCAATACCTAAAACAACTGAGAATAGGAAATAAATGAGCGATATCCTTTACAATATAATGAATTGGAGAAAAATTAACATATTGTCCTCTCGAATGTGACCATGAATAAATTAAGAACCTACCAATTGTCATTTGAAAATAAGTCTATATAATTATATATAGAAAATCATCTTTTCATTATGGAAGGTATGTGGTAGATAATTTGTTTTGACAATTGTACACACTATTTAAAATAAATATGAATGAAAAGTGGATTGAATTTCCGTAAATAAAGACCGACAGAGCTTAATGAAGCTTCCGTATATGTAAATAAATGCTATTTTTATCTTTGTTATAAACATATATTGGTCGAACTAATAAACAATCCTCCACAGAAATGAAGATTTTACACTCTATGTACGTATATCTTTCTAAAGAGTGGACAGTTTGCCCTGAATTACATAACATTTTATATTATAAATCAAAGTCTTAAAATTTATATTGCTTCTAAAAGTGAAAATCAAGTAGGCCACATGGGGAGAATGTATGTAAGATGTTATAAATCATTACAGATATCGCGCAATAGTACCGTAGTTTAAAATGCAAATGCATTTCAAATTCTAAAGCATTTCTTATTACTGAAGCCAACACTCAATCCTATTGGTACCTGTTACAAGTCGAATTCTATATAGAACATGTGTTTCTAATAGTCTCCAAACATGCACATCTCTCTGGTGAAATGTACTCTATATTGCAAAAAATCAATATTTAAACTTGCATATGTAATACAACAAACAAAAACACTGCGATGGATTGGACAAAAGACAAACATTCATAAGTTTCACTCAAATCCGTTTTTCTAGAAATGGGTTTGAACTGTCAAATACCATTTCATAATATAGTATAACAGTACTGCGGGTGCAGAGAGAGAGAGAGAGAGAGAGAGAGAGAGAGAGAGAGAGAGAGAGAGTTGAAAACTGTCACAAGAGGAACAGAATAATAATTTCCGGCGATTTTCACAAAGTTGACAATTAATTGCAACGCCAATTAGCAAAATGACATTTTTTTCCGACGGTACTGAAATCCTGACCGTACAATCCGGGCCATGGATGCATTAAATGCGCACCTTTTATGGCAATTATATAATCTTGTTAATTTTTGCTACAAAAGCAGGATCAGCATTAATTGTCATATAACATTTTTTTAATTAATAATAACATACATTAAAAATGGTATTTGTCATATGTCATTTTTATGTATTTTATGATTAAATTTTTAAAAAAAAGTATATGACAGCATATTACAAGGATGAATGCCGTCAAATTGAAATTGCACTTTGGGTTAAAAGAGAAATGTTAATCGCAATAATGTATAGCCAATGAAGAGACACGCTGCAAATGTCATATACCATTTTTTGAATTTAATAATTGTCAAACCATTTTTTGAATGTATTTTATGATTAAATTCAAAAAATGGTATATGACACAAAGATAAAAGTAAAAAAAACATTACAACAAACTGCCCGAAGTTAAATTACTTGTGCTGTTCGTCAAAAAAATGTAAATGTTCTCGATTTACGAAAGGTATACCAAACGAGGGCATTATCTACACTTACCATGTATCTGGTAATTAATGAGACTGGAACACGAACAAATCCCTGTCTGGCCACGGAATCACAATACAAATGGCTAGATAGGTAAATCTATCCAACCTCTGTTTCCGACATCCGGACTTAACTAGTATACCAGAAGGAAAATGTAAGAACTTAAAAGAATTAGTAACTCTTTATGCTGATTTTAATTGCTTTATACACCGGAACAAATAGTTGATTCAGATTCCGTTGTACTTAACGGTTTATCTTTTTAAAGGAACACTTGTTTCCTGATCATACACTTAAAGATCAATCATCGATCAATCGGCAGTTCACATCACTTCAGGTTTACCGCCCTTTAATTTAGCAACACGGTAAGGTACTTGGTTTTAGATGGTTTGGTGGTGAATCGGCCGCTAAGAGTCCAATGGTAGCCATGACAAGTGTTTGACAGAAAAATTACAACACATTTGAAACAGGACACGACTTCTGCTTCTTACGGATTAAAACAAGAGGCCCATGGGCCTGATACGCTAACCTGATAACTAATGGCTAGCTGATAGATTTAAAAAAAACATAAATACTAAACCCCAATGACTTTTTTCTTTACATCATGATAACCGTTGTATCAATATTTACAACATTCTAATATACATGCCTATACAAAATGTTTATAGTTTTCGAGATAATTAACCATGTCGGTATTGTTTCGCATCTGTGACCTTGACCTTTGAACCCATGACCTTTTTCTATACATCAAAATGATCGTTGTATCAATACCTACAACATTCTAATATACATGCCTATACAAAATGTTTATAGTTTTCGAGATAACCATTTCGGTATTGTTTCGCATCTGTGACCTTGACCTTTGAACCCATGACCTTTTTCTATACATCAAAATGATTGTTGTTTTAATACCTACAACATTCTAATATACATGCCTATACAAAAAGTTTATAGTTTTCGAGATAATAATTATAATCAGAGGTAAAAAAAATTAGGTCACGACCTTCAGAATTGACCTTGACCTCATTTTGAAGATACTAACAAGAAGATGTCAAAACTGAAAACCCCATGTCATTATCTGGTCAAATAGTCAAGTTATAACAATTTGAAGCTATTTTACGATTTTTTCAAAATTAAACGCTAAAACGCGTAACCTATTTTTTATCTGAATTTCACAAAATGAACAAACTATAGGCTTAAGACCCTAGAGAAGCCAAATATCACATCAGATTTTTTCTCCAATCAGTACTTTCGGAGAAGAAGATTTTTTAAGATTTTTGCACCCCTAGGTCACCTTGACCTAGTTATGGTAGCCATGGCAACGCCACGAACAAATCTGAATTGCACCGGCCCATATATACTTCTGACAAAGTTTCATTAAAAACTGTCCAGTAGTTTCAGAGGAGAAGTCAAAAATAGGTGTTAACGACGCACGCACGCACGCACACACGCACATACACACGCTGCGCTATGCCATAAGCTCACATGACCTTCGGTCAGGTGAGCTAAAAACGGTGTCTTTAACTTGGGTTTTAATACCAACAAAGATGCTTAACTTCCAAACATGATTGCAAACATTCTTTTCTGTGGAAAGTTGGTAGTCAACGATCTTTTCTATTTTTTATACCAACCAAACGCTTACTGACTTCCAAACATGTGGCTAAGTCTTCTTTTCTCAGTAAAGTTGGAGGTCAACGACCTTGTTGAAACCTAACTGATCAGACATGCTATAACAATAGCATTTATGGAAATGGCCGATTAATACCGATTTGCATACATAGTATAGTATCTGTGTAAATAACCAATTGTTTGATGGGCACAACCATCCACTCTATAGACCATCAGATGGTATTGGCTTGCAGACCAGGACCCAGTTGTTCGAAGCCTGATTAGTTTTATCAATGATTAGCAGATATTTAAAACATGAAAAAATATCAAAATACCATTATTGAATCGATAGTTTTATTAAAATATGTTTTAGTTTGATGAAATTCTACTCATTTTTGACATCAACAGCAAGTTCACAATATATCTGAAACTATGCAATATTCAAATTTTGACCAATCAATTGATTAAACTAATCAATCTTACAACAACTGACCCCTGTATAGTACTTACTATGCATGGTGAATAAGTGAAATAGTAAGCTTCTTAATAAAGTATCCAAGTCACTATACTTTATCCTATTTGTTCACATTGTCAGTGACCAACTACAATATTTGTATTTAGTTAACCAGTTGCCAGCGATATATTCTATGATGTTTGTCTAGTATGGAGTTTATTATATGGAAGTCTTCTGAAAAGACTGAATCAAGACCAGATGAACCGGTTCTCTGTTTCATCAAACATTTTAAGAACCTTTTTTCCGAAACCAATGAAACATTTTGTTTGCAAGCTTGAGAGCCTTGGTCGTTGCCAAACATATGTTACTCTGCTTCAATGTTTTACTCTTATTTAATTGAGATTTCAAGAACTGTTATATGCAGGTGTTGGACTTTTATAAGACGAGTTATCAGACATACCATCTGGGTTAATGATGACCATGTGGTGTTTACAAATGAAACGGGACTGTACAAAAAGACATTCATTACATGTATTTCGAAAAAAACAAGAGGCCCATGGGCCTTAACGCTCACCTGGGGCTGAGTACATATCTTTTGCAGAGGTTCAATGGTCAATGACATTAATAAAAGAGAATATCAAAATTTTCAGCAGTAAGGGCCAATAATATGCAAGTATTTTGCAAATTAATTATAATAATTATTATATAAGTATGCTATTATAACATATCTAAAGTCTAGCTACAATATGTTATTTATAAACAGCTAAAACATCTGTATATTAAAATGTGCATTAGGCCAATACCTACAATATTCCAATATACATGCCTATACAAAGACTTTATAGTTTTTGAGATAATTAACCATTTAAGTATTCATTCGCATCTATGACCTTGACCTTTGAACCTATGACCTTCATTCATATATCAAAATGATTGTTGTGCAAATGCTTACACTATTCTAATATACATGCCTATACAAAAAGTTTATAGTTTTTGAGATAATTAACCATTTAAGTATTCATTCAATTCTATAACCTTGACCTTTGAACCCATGACCTTCAATCATATATCAAAATGATCGTTAGGCCAATACCTACAATATTCCAATATACATGCCTATACAAAAAGTTTATAGTTTTTGAGATAATTAACCATTTAAGTATTCGTTTGCATCAATGACCTTGATCTTTGAACCTATGACCTTCATTCATATATAAAAATGATCGTTGTGCAAATGCCTACAATATTCTAATATACATGCCTATACAAAAAGTTTATAGTTTTTGAGATAATTAACCATTTTAATATTCGTTTGCAGCTATGACCTTGATCTTTGAACCTATGACCTTCACTCATTTATCAAAATGATCGTTAGGCCAATACCTACAATATTCCAATATACATGCCTATACAAAAAGTTTATAGTTTTTTAGATAATTAACCATTTAAGTATTAGTTTGCATCTATGACCTTGACCTTTGAACCTATGAACTTCATTCATATATAAAAATGATCGTTGTGCAAATGCCTACAATATTCTAATTTTTGAGATAATTAACCATTTTAATATTCGTTTGCAGCTATGACCTTGATCTTTGAACCTATGACCTTCACTCATTTATCAAAATGATCGTTAGGCCAATACCTACAATATTCCAATATACATGCCTATACAAAAAGTTTATAGTTTTTTAGATAATTAACCATTTAAGTATTTGTTTGCATCTATTACCTTGACCTTTGAACCTATGACCTTCAATCATATATCAAAATGATAGTTGTGCAAATGCCTATAATATTCTAACATACATGTCTATACAAAAGGTTTATAGTTTTTGAGATAAATAATCATTTCAGAACTTGTTCAAATCTGTGACCTTGACCTTTGAACCCATAACTTTCATTCACATATTAAAATGGTTGTTAGGCTAAAACCTACAATATTCTAATATACATGCATATACAAAAAAGTTAACAGTTTTCAAGATAATTAACCATTCAGGTATTCATTCACATCTGTGACCTTGACCTTTGAACCGATGACCTTCATTCATATATCAAAATGATCGTTAGGATAATACCTAAAATATTCTAATATACATGCCTATACAAAAAGTCTATAGTTTTTGAGATAAATAATCATTTCAGTACTTGTTTACATCTGTGACCTTGACCTTTGAACTCATGACCTTTATTCATATATCAAAATGACCATAGGGCCATAACCTACAATATTCTAATATACATGCCTATACAAAAAGTTCATAGTTTTGCAGATAATTAACTATTTTGGTAAACTTGTACATCTGTGACCTTGACCTTTGAACCCATGACCTTAATCAATATATGAAAATGATTGTCATGTCAATACCTACAATTAACCAAAAATCCTACGTCATTATCACCAGAAATGTTTAAAAAATAGCATTTTTTATCAAAGGTCAAAAACTGGGACATGACCTTGACCTTTGACCTTGACATCAATCCGAAGAAAATCGCAAGACAAGATCAACAGTGAAAACTCCATACAATTATCTTCATCCATTATGAAGTTATAACAATAAATGTGTCATTTTAAAAATTACATAATTTTACGCAAAAAACGCGTAACCTATTTTTCGTCCAATTTTAATGAAAAACACAATTTTAGTGTATCTAGGTATCCTAAATCCAAAAATCTAATCAAAATTTGCCTGCACCTTTTGGTTTCAGAGAAGAAGATTTTTTGGTCTTTTAGCTAATTATAGTAACGGCAGCCATATGGTGGGCATGGTCAAACCCCGAACACAATTTTTAAAGCCTGTTACCTAGGCATAATAATCACCAAGTTTCATCAAATTTGGCTCAGTAGTTTTGGAGGAGAAGATTAAAATGTAAAGTTTACGCACGACGGATGGTGATAGATAGCGATAGCTCATCAGAGCCTTTCGGCTCAGGTGAGCTAAAAATTACATGAAAATGGAATGTAATGGCACGAGAAAATCTGGCAAAATAACAACTATAATCTCCATATAGAGGGTCTTATAGGCATCAATATCTAATGACCGGTTTCCCACTAGGACTGAGATAGTTTCTTGTCTACCACACTATTCGAAAACTGACTTTTCAATAAAGTGAAATAACCTTGACCCTATTGTGTCAGCACTTTTCTCAGCATGTCAAAGTCGCAAAAACAAAAAACTTTGATAGAGCTCTAGAATTCTAGCCCTGATGGCATAGACACTTATGGTTCACCCAAGTAAAGAATACAGAATTCTTTTACATTACATAACCTGGTTCTCCAGTATCAGATACTCAGTTACTTTAACAACCATCAAATTTTTAAATGTAAACATCTCCTTATCAAATAAATGCAGGTTACCTTTGCCAAGAATCAAGTCATGGAAAGTTCTGTAAATGAATCATCACCATTTTACCACCACCACCAGACAGACCAGAGAGACAATCAATTTGCTATGGTCTATGTAGACCCCAACTGTAAAGAGGAAACATCAGCTGCCGTTGCTCAGATTCGGTGAAACCTGTTCAAATAGCTCACCTAAATGAGGGTTATTACGGTACATTTTCAAAACTTTACGCAATTCACCTACATACATATTACACATACAAAGACACTGACACTTTTTTTTCAAATATATATAATCTGAATTTATTCATCAAAAATAATTACAATATTTAAAGTACACCATTCACTGTTAAACCAATCAGAATCCATTATTTATATATGACATCACATTAAAATCACATGATAATATTGCAGTTTATTTCATACATTTGTACAACGTAAATCTGGAAAATTTCGACTTTGTTTTACTGTCAAGTATATTTGCAAGTGTAACAAGATGTAAAAGTTACTTTTACCAGTACATTTTATTTTATGTCTTTGTATGCAATTCACTTAATTTGTACTGAGCATCATCCAACAGTGCTCTTGAGAACTAAATACCACCCCCTACCCGTTCCAATATTTGCCTCCTGACCTTGACCTCTGACTTATGCATATAAATTTGGTATGCAACACATCACCTTTTGTTGGTTAACATTTGTGCCAAGTTTTACCAAAATCCATCCATAGACATGGAAGATATGGAATGGATGTGATATTTGGATGGACAGAGAGACAGACTGGGCGATTCCTACATACTCCCTAAATTTTGTTTGCAAGGGGGGGGGGGGGGGGGGGGGGGGGGGGGGGGGGGGGGGGGGGGGGGGGGGGGGGGGGGGGGGGGGGGGGGGGGGTGAAAATTAAATGACCAAGAAATTTCCTGATTTACAGAACTTGTTCTGACATAAAAGCAGAAGTTCATAACTTGCAAAATTATCTTAAAGTATTTATTATATAACACAGGCTTATGCTTTATGACAAAATTCATAACACTTGAGTTTCATATCAGACAAATTTGATATCAATGTAGGGTATGGTAACTAGCTCTACATCCTCTAACATTTATAAATTCTGACTGAGGGAAAGCAAGACAGAAAAGAAAAGATAAATCACTCAATGTATTACACAACATGGAAATGATGAATAAAGGCTTAAACTTAAAACAACAATCAACTCAGACATCACACTAATCATGTATACAACATCTATTTATTACTTGTAATTTTAATTACCCGTAAACAAAATGATTTGTTTTGATAACTTTGTAAGTATAATGTATGCTGTCAGATAGATGAACTAATAAATACACTACAGTTGTATTTGAAATTCTATAAATTGTCATATTTGTGAGTCATCATTATCATGATATTCAATATCATTTTAACACCCCCCCCCCCACCCCCAAAAAAATCATCACATATTCACAAAACTAAATGCTCAGACAGAAATATAACAATATGTATCATAATACTGTGGTTATCATTAATGTTATCCTGTACCTCCTATGTCACTCCATAGCTGATCAGCATTTTACCAGTAGTATACCCAGTTATAAACAGTATACATGCATTACATCATCATGTGCCCTATACAGATGAATAGGGGGAATGACTCCCCAATTTTCTTTGGCTAAAAATTTTGAGATCAAGATTATCTTAATACTTTTTTGTTCAAGTTTTGATGTTAATATCTAGTGTAGATTTGACAATTTCAAGTCAACACTGAGAGTAAATTATTAATGGTAATGGTTTAATATTGATCATATCACAGTCACATGGGTCCAACATTTATCTGTTCAAGACCTGACATTATACTAATATAGTATAAAAAGGTGTAGTGGTGGTTCTATTTTGGCCTCAATATCACATTTTACTGATAAATCTGTAATTTCTGATTTTTTACAATTCCCATTGAAAAACTAAGTTTTTATTTTTTAAATATACATGTACATCAAACTGTCCTTTGAAACTGGCTATTGTAATTGTTCTCTGACATTAAAACCTACATTGACATAGTGACCTTATTTTGATTGTACATCAGCATTTTGAGATCATAACAACATCATAGCTTATCTGACCATCTTGTACATCAAAACCCCTAACCAACAACTTTATAATAGAGGTCACACCAGAGGTCAGACACCAACACTCAAACTGAGGTCAAATATATACTCTTCCATATTAAATAATAATATACATTTTAGCTTTAAGAAATAGCCTGATTCAAAATGATGGAAATGGAATATCTAAAATTTAAGTTTTTTATTTTTATTATTATTATTATTAAAATCGTTAAAATCTTATTAATGTTAAGATGGCTCTCTCGCGTCTGCTACTCCAGAGGGTACTCCAACCTCTAATCCATCCATTTCCTTGGTAAGTATCACCTGACAACCAAGTCTTGAGCTGAAAATAAACAAAATATCTATTATATTCATAATTTATCTAATTATCTGAAGTTGGATACAAATGTTTTTTAATGTTACACGCCACACTTTCTGTAGATTTCAAAATTAATCAATTTAACTCCAATGAAAATTTGAAAATTTGAATAAAACCCATATACAGGTACTCAATTTTCAAGAAGAAACCTACTATTTTCCAGTAAACAATATAAAAATTTGAATTTACTTAAAATGCTGGCAATTTCAAGTTCTTAACAATATATGTATATACATGCATAAGTATTATGATTAGCAGGGACCAGCAGTCGGTTCTAAAAATAAGTCTGGGCCCCTAAATGTTACATACTATAGTTACTTATTATTGCTACACTTTCTGCTGGTACTCTAAACCAAAAAACAGTTAATCCTAATCTCTGATATATTGTGAATGAGTAGTGTTTAACATCCCAGTCACAGATATTTTACTATATCAAGACGTCGCCAGGTATAGGAGAAGGTGCAGAAATTTTGCCTGTGCGTTGTGCTGATAGCATTATACAGCGGGTTTTTTTTATCATGCCATGTCTGCCACAACACAAGACCTTGTTTATTTTAAGTTCCCATCCAAAATAAAATATACCCCGACTTTCATTTCGTAATGCTGAGTCACTATCCACTTTCAAGTCTGGGGTCAGACACGGTCAGGGTTCCAACCCATGACCTCCTAATAACAGAGCCAGCACTCTACCAACTGAGCTCCAGCAGTGGTTGATATTTTGTGAATGCTATATACCAGTATAAGAATTATGTTCACATTTAAATACACACACTTGTAAAATTTTGATAATTTTTATCAACCACCTCTCCCAAAAATCTGCAATAATAAATGCCTGAACTTTGTCCATAGCAAAATATTTCAACTTAGTAACCCCAATAGACTTTCCAAAGGAGATAAAATATAAAATTCATTTTAATTTCAGGATGAAGAGGGTTAGTAATAACTTAGTACAAACATTAAATAGGATTTTTATTGTATATAGGTATATCAATCAAAAATTAAATCAGTGCACATTATATTTACAATTAAAAGAGAAGGACTTCAAAAATTTTGTCAGTAGAAACACATATATAGTAAATATTTAATACATAATATTTTACCAAGACATAATGCCTACATGTCCTTTTGTCTGTATTTTATGTCAAGTTTTCTAGGTGCATTTAAATTGTTTTTCTTTTTAAAATTACTCAATATTTGTAACAATAAAGTGGCTAAAAATTGAAATTCTCTAAATATGCTTTCACAACATATAAGTAATAAAAAGCAAATAAAATGAAAACTTGAAAATAATAAAATAGCAATAAAATTTACATCCGTCCACATCAAAACACATTTTTTAATAAATAAATCTCTGAACAATCAAGATTACAAGAGTAACTCCCCTTTTCTCAAAAGAATTCTGAGACCTCTAGTATACATGAGTTATTCCCCTTTAATAATTCCCCATTAGCTAATTTTGATAAAATATTGATATTTACGTATCAGTAAGGCCATATGCTAAGTCTAACATATCTAATTCTTCATCGGTGGGTTTATCTGGAATTTTATCATAATCCTTTTGTTTAAATATCAGATGACATGTAGAGCACGCCAGGGTTCCTTCACAAGCACCTGCAACAATAGAAATCAACTAATCAAATGTCTGATTTCAGTTTAACAACATATCTGAAACATAATCAGCTGTTTAACATTTCCTACCAGAGTGTCAAACATAATCATGCTTAATAAAGCATTCTAATTAATTTTTCACACATAACTTGTTTGTTTCCAAGGCAACATCACTACTGGTATATAAAAAATACAGAATGAATACAAAATTTTTACACATATACTAATTACTTCCCCAAAAATAATAATGTGAACTTCAGCCTCTAAGGCTCTGTAATATTGTCAGAAATGATAACTTGTCAAAGGAAAACTATCTCTCCAAAGTAAAATACAGTATAAAAC
This sequence comes from Anadara kagoshimensis, assembly GCA_021292105.1. NCBI lineage: Eukaryota > Metazoa > Mollusca > Bivalvia > Arcoida > Arcidae > Anadara > Anadara kagoshimensis. The sequence continues at coordinate 64,704,449 of CM037865.1, read as the reverse complement.
AGCAAAGTAAAGATTGCAATCTGAAATATGATAATATTGGTCCTTAAAACACTACACTTTAAAGACAAGTGGTCTTTATACAGAAGTGAACACAATAGCAGGTTTTTCTACAGCAGTGCTCATTCTAGAAGGGGCCATGGTGCCATTAATATTTTATTTTGCCTAATGATCCCATTGTTAAGGACTTAAAGGGCAATATATAAACATTACTTGAATACAAAAATTGAGGTTTGGAGGAAAGTTTTTTTTCAAAATGCTCCCCTCAAAAATCCTAGATTGAACACCAATTCTGTATGTTTATTCTGGATACTGTATATTGCTTTATTTTCACGTCTTCAAATTTTCGCAGTTTGATGTTAACTAGTGTATTTTCGCGGTCTTATCTGGTTAAAGGAAAATGACTCTAGCAAGATTAATGGGCTGGTAATACCAATGTATTTTAGCAGGAAAACACTGGACCAGGAATAGATCTAAAATAAAACAACAGTGAAATATAAGCATTATACAATATACAGTATATAGGTTAACTTACCAAAGCCATCTATATCTATATCATTATCTATTACTATATCTAGTAAATTATCTCCAACTTTAGCACTAGTTGTTGTTTTGGTACCATCATTGTGTACAAAATGGATTGTGATCCTGAAAAGACATTAATTATAGAAACATTTTTGACCGTTCGTAATTAATATCTTCATTTTGTCTGTCTGATAACTACTGTAAATGTACCAGTATTTATTTTCACGGTGTATTATTTTCACTTATTTGGCAGTAGATTGTTTGTGCAAAAATTAAAACCAAGCGAAAATTATATTATATTTGTTATCTCATAGTGCATATTTCAAAAACACAAAAATTTAACTACTTATATATGTCTAAATTTCCTATACTACGAAAATAAATACATGCAGAATTAAATATGTTTACAGTATTGTTATAAATTTGATATTGCAATAAACTGTTTACGAATGTATCCTTTTTTCGCTTAATTAATGACAATTATGTCAATTGTAAATTGAATAAATTGAATTAATCATCTAAACAATCGACCAATCACAAGAAAGTCTGAATAGACAGTACAGCTCCACAGATTCTAGCATAATTTGATTAAAACATGCATTTGTTTACTTCATGTCCTGACATCATTTTGTATAGAACATTATCACTTCCCTTTAAATTCTTTCTACATTGTATTAAAAAGCAGAGTGGTTAATGACTATTTATCAGGTTAAGGTTAAAAAATTGATGCCAAATGGTTTACCCCGGTACATAGTCTCCATTATTTAATTTGGGTTAGAATTGTAGGTACTGCCTATACCCCCAACCCAACATTGACCTCCTGACCTCTACCTTTGAATTATGTACATAAAATTGGTATGCGACACATCGTCTCATGTTGGTTTACATTTGTGCCAAGTAAGGATGGCACAATATATTGGTATACCCATATACCGATCAATGGGCTACTTCCGACGATAATCGGTATTGATTTTCAAATATCGATAAGTACTAGAAAATCCAAAACTTCAGAAAAAACCATTAAAAGATACGGTAGGTTATATAAAACAATGCCTTACTTGTTTTAATTTATATTAATTCAAACGAGCTCCAATTGTCATAAAATGTGCATTTGTACATGCAGGTAAGAACGTCATCAATTCTTGGGCACCTCTGAAATGATGCGAAATCCTTCAGATGCTTAAGCGCACCTTATTACAGTAAGAAGTACTCCAACTTCCAAGCATATGCATGATTAAGATACGCTTCAGTCTTTTAAGCCTCTAGCTTACGTTGTTAAGCACATGGTAATTCGAAAATGCTTCATATGACATGATTTGAGGGAGTTAGATATGATGTATCAAGACTTTTCTCCACACAGATTATTTTTCCGATATGTATCAATAGTTATCGGCATGAAAAGAGTGATAATCAATATTGGATTTCAGCAGCGATAGCCAGCCCTAATGCCAAGTTTGATCAAAATCCATCCATAGACATGAAAGATATGGAGCGTATGTGATATTGGGATGGACAATCAGACGGAAGAACAGACAGATGGACAGACAGACAGTGTGATTTCTATATACCCCCCCTAAACTTTATTTGTGGGGGTATCATAAAAATTTGTTCCCACTGACAAATAGGACTTAAAGAACAAGACCAAAATCCAAGATGGTTTCAAGAAAAATGGAATGCAAAACAAGGTTCATTGTGCATGGTTGTAATTTGTAATTCACTCATATAATAGGATCAAGATTACTGGACCCACAAGGCTTTGTCCATAATAAAAGATTTATTGACTGAACGAATCTTTGTTATTCTAATGATGCAATTAAGAGTACTTCACTTATATTGAGATGTCACCAGCTAGGTGAAGTATCATTTCCAGTGTGATGAGGGCAATGTGCAGGGAGTGTTTTTAGCATGATTTTAAAGTCCCTTTTGAAAAACTAGTTATGTCTATAACCTATTGTAGTGTAATTCACACTCCCTAGAGCTGTAAGTCTTGGTATCTCAGTGGTAGAGCATCTGACGCTGGAGCAGAAGGTCGCAGGTTCGATCCCTGTCCTGGGTATAAAAGTTTTTTCAGCTCTGTCACTTCAATGGCAATGAAGATAAACCTAAGGTTAAAGGAGCATACATGTTATGGACTAATATATTGTTGTATGTCTGTATGAACAAATGATGCCAAGATCCTAAAAGTAAAAAAAAAAGGGGAAGGGAGTGTAGTGTAATTTACACTCCTTAGAGCTGTAAGCCTGGTTAGCTCAGTGGTAGAGCATTTGACTCCCGAGCAGAAGTTCACGAGTTCGATTCCAGTCCCGGGTATAAAAGGTTTTTCAGCTCTGGTCACTTCACTGTAATTTTTCAAGTCTTGTCAAGTTGGTCAGACCTCCCAAATGCGAGGTGAGCACTAATAAAGGTGAGTCTTTTTTCATGTGTTCTGACGCTACTGTAGAAACCACTGTGGCTGTGACAGTGAAATTCTCTATATATCCATAGAAAATCAAATAAATTTGAATAAAGATCGATATTTTTCACTTACTTGTACCTAGTCGTAACAGGAAATCTGTATGCGCATCCGCGATTGTCATAAAGTATGTCTGTAGAAAGGAAAATGTTGGCGGTATGGGGATTTTACACATGCGAAAATGACGATGTTTACACAGGAAGTGATGTCCTTGGTGACGTTTTACGTCATATGCGCAACAGAAGCCGCCATTTGCATGGTTTTTCAACATGTTAAATCCCCATAGCACCAGTGTTTTTCCCAAATGCAGATATATTTTGGGCTAATCGCGGATGCGCATACAGATTTCCTGTTACGACTAGGTACAAGTAAGTGAAAAATATCGATCTTTATTCAAATTTATTTGATTTTCTATGGATATAAAGAGAATTTCACTGTCACAGCCACAGTGGTTTCTACAGTAGCCTACACCTCATCCCAAAACAAATGATATTACATAAATTGTATTGGTTTAGGAATGGCAGAATCTTGTTTTGATTTGACAAATAGTTTATATATTCATGCAAAGTATTTCCTTAGCTTAATTTGGTAATATGTATTTTGGTCCTTTGGGTAGCTTTTCAACATTTTCAAAATAATTTTGGTTTCATAATTTTGTTCCAAGCACTACTGATGAGGAATTGTATTCCGAAACGGCCGTCTAGTGCTGTAAAATTGAAACTGGTATAATACTGTATGTAATTATATCAAATAACCGATCTAGTGCATACAAGTTAAAACCCTATTTCAGAGATATCCCTGATAATCAACAATTTCAACATATTGTGATAAAAGCACAATACATATTACATTACTTTGCAGCACCGGTGCCATGCCGGTCACAGGCTACTCACGATTCCTTTTTCGGTCTTGGAACAGATGAACTAAATCGCTGGTAATTTGGACTTGTCCTTCTCTGCTTTACATTTAAAATTGCAGGAACTGTCAGAGACGGCGATCGCTTCACAGTTGCCGCAAATAAAGGTACCATAAACTTTTGAAAATGTGCAACACAACCAGCCATGTCAATGTCAGAAGTTAAGACGAATGATTTGGGTTGACATCCAATAGGTGGCGCTGCTAAAAAGTCAATATTAAGGAATACGATAAAAATTAAAGCGAAACGAAACAGCTAAGATTGTTTTCTGAATTTGTGAAGTTTGATTTTCTTAAAAATCAAATAAAATTAAACTTGTTTCCCCTGTTTTAAACGGATATCCATGATATTATAACGTTACACTAGATTCTATGGGCATTATGTCCAGTGTCTGTCCAAAGTCGGGTACCAAAATAAAAACTTTTCACGAATCAAGTTAGATTTCTTAAGACTAAGATACAAATTTAGGAAGTATGATCTCTTAATCATGTGTTTTCTCTATGTATCTTTTATTTTCCGTAGGGGGGGGTAACCTGAATAAACCCCTTGTCTGTTCAACATAGCTACCGTGATATCTAGACAATGCCGTTGGTTTCCTGATGATGTTTTTATTTCTTTTCAACGAGAGAGAGAGAGAGAGAGAGAGAGAGAGAGAGAGAGAGAGAGAGAGAGAGATTTAATACCCCTGTACATGCATTCCAAGTTCCACATAACCCGTGTAACCTCCTCGAAGTTCGAGTTGTCTTTGATACCGGTATATGACCCTGGTTTAAGGCCATGATATTTTGATGGACCATGGAAATCCCGTAACCAGCTAACGTTTCATGAAATTTCCCAGAAGCAGCAATGGCCTACAAAGCCCAAACACAGTCCTAATCCTCTATGAGCTTGATGCAGTCTGACATTGGTCTGATGTCATGACATATTCTTGGTGCATGGAGATCATTCAGGTGCAACATTTCAAGTCATGAAATTTTCCAGAAGCAGCAATGGGCTACATAGCCCAAACATAACCCTAACCGTCCCTGGCCTTGGTCTGAGTTAAGATATGACATTGTTCCAAGGTCAGTCTATATTCTTGGAGCATTGAGATAATAAGTGTAAAGTTTCACGTGGAGCAATGGGTAAATAATATGACCGATCAGGAAATGGGCGCGATGATCAACACTCATCGACTTGTCCATCAATGGATTAAGAAACATGTGAACTTCCACCGAGGAAGCCAGTGAGGCTGGTTGTTCAGAAGAATAAGCATCCCCTGTTTAGATATCTAGCTACACCCGCCAGCGGCCACGTGTGGAATTAAAATTGAGAATGAAAGGAACAGAGCCATTTCCAGGAAATTCTTGCACATTCAGTAAAACAAACTGTAGAAAAGATCGATATGTAAATGTACTGTCGAGGATGGAGGAATTAAAAGAATAATTTGGTATACCAGTGGGCACAAACTATGCATCATCGTTTGCTTATTTGTGAAGTAGAATTTATGTAGAACCTTGTAAAATCTGGAGAGAAGGCTGTCGACAACACGATCATTCAACTCCACATACAGATATGATATAGATGATGTTCCATATCTTAATAATATGATACTCCTAAATTTCGAGATTATGCGAATGTCCTCTATCCCAGTGAGCTTGAAAAAAGGTACGACTGATACTTCTGCCTCGTGTTTAGACTTATTCCTAAGGCTACATTTAAAGCTGTATGAGAAACAAGATAAATTTAATTTTGCTATTTCTATGCAGCGATATACCTGCTTCTCCTGCTTATGGTGTATTTGTCTCACAATTAATACGCTATGGTAGAACTTGATCCCGTTACAGAACAGAACTTCATACACAGAAGTAAGCTGCTAACAAGTAAATTGTTGACCCAAGGACATAGCAAACCCAGACTTATCAAGGCTCTCAAAAAGTGTTAAGCACAATATAGTTGATAAGTACGTTGTCTCTATATCCAAAAATACACTGGATATATTTGACGTCTTATTCTTCCATATTGATTCTTATTTCATAAGAAACCACTGATGTAGCCAAGTTGGTAGAGTAGTTGCTCTATAAGTGGGAGGTCGTGGGTTCGAATCCCGACCGGGTCTAACCCAAGACTTTAAAGTGAGTAGTAACTGTTCTTTCGCCAAGCACTCGACATTACGAAATGAAAGTCAATGTTCGTTCGGATGGGAACTTAAAATATACGAGGTTCTGTGTCACAGTAAGCATGGCACCATAAAGAACCATGCTGTATAATGGCATCAGCGCAACGCACCTTCGTCTATTCCTGGCGACGTCTCGATATAAGTGAAAAATTCTTGACGAGGACGTTAAACACCAAAAGTCAACTCAACTTACTTCATAAGATTTTAAAAAAAATAAATCGATCAATATCTTATGATTCAATTTCTGCCGAATAATATGTCTATCTAGAGTATGTTTTATTCAAATACCAAACTGTGGAGTTTTAAGTAAAGTTTCAAACAAAAAACGAACATACAAATCTATAGCCCCATTTATACAGCGAGAATTGCATACCTAAGTATTTTTTACTCATATGTAAATTTACTCATATGTGCAAATTGTGTCCAAAAGCAAAGTATAAACTTTGAAACTGGCAAATTAGTTAAGCAAGTGAAATTCCACCAGAAAAGCGAGACCGGTTGCTTCGGAAGGGTAAACACCTCCTGTCAATCTAGCTTCACCCGCAACTTGTGAACTCGAAATTGAGAATAAAAGGTACAGGACGCCGAATATATCCTAGGTAATTTGGGATAGTACCATACAGAGACATCGTCATCGGGACTTATCAAAAATATTGTGATGACGGCCACAAAACTTTTTGATGGCCTTGATAAGCCTTGGCTAGCCGTACTATTTGTAGTTCGAGACACTAAAGTAATAAAAAACAAACTAAAATCTGTAAAAAATAATTAAATGATTAGAATATTCTGTTACAGCTTTATAAACATTGGTAAAGTTCTGTTATGGATTTTAAACGTGTCCTTTGTAGTGTTTCCCCAGAAGTAAAAATATAATTAAAACTGTAAAATACAGTAAAGGCCTGTTGAAAGTTTAACACTAAATTAACATTTTAGTGACGAAATCTAAATCCCTCTTTAGCTTTATCTTGGTAGCTTTTCGCCGGACAGCTGATAAACGTATCTTTTAATGTAAACGTATTTAATTTCGCGTATATTTTCGAGATATATGAAATTTTGATATATACACGTAGTTGAATACTCGCGTTTTTTAAACAAGAACTATAAGACAATAAACATAATATATTTACGCTCGATATTAATATTCGCGCAAAACAAACGGCCGCGAACGAAAATAAATACGAGTATCTTGGTAGCATTTCGAGAGCTGATAAACGTATCTTTCGGTATTTTTCTGAACGCTGGTTATCGCGTTTTTTTCGGTAACTCAACAACAGACTCCTTTTCGTTGTTAAACCTTCGACGGGTCTGTACTGTACAATATACATGCATTGTCTCGCCGGAAATGTCAATACTTTTGCCTCCAGATACTTATATGTCATCGTATAAATTCCGTGTAGTCTTACCCACGAAATTACATGTCAACAAAATATATTATAGAAATACACACGTCATGTACATAAAATTTACTAAAAAATAAACCGTTGCATTATAATTAGGCACTCCAACGTCGAATTTAGCACTCAAAAACACTTTTTTTAAATCGACGAAAATCCGTGTCGGCGAATTTAAACATCTATCCACATGATCTATAATAACACAATATTGATTATCCGCGAGTATAGTGTTGGTTCTCATAACATGGTTCAGCAATAGGTTCTGTTTCAGTTAGTACTTTCTTCTCTACGGTATACTGAGGCATGTCAAAAGTGGCAGTTCTATCAAAGAAATTAAACGGTTTTAACGTAAACCCGGTTTCAACACGCGTTGTCATGGGGACATCTTCTGATGTTGGCACGTGAAGGAACCCAACAGCTACCCAAGTTACAATATCTTCATTTTCGATACTCTCTCCGTCTATCATGTCCTCCAAATAGCGTTTTGGTTTATTTGGGTCTGAATCCCGAACAAGCTCATGAGCTGGTCGTACGTATAACTCGCTCTCCTTCCTTTTTGTTACAGCACAATGATATTTGGTGAATGATATATCTTTCATAAATGGGAAATCATTTTCTAGATTTTGAGCCCCTGTTGCCATGGGGACGATTCTATATCCTCTCGGAGCACCCCAAGAATTTTTATGCTGATCATTAACAACGATCCACAATTTTTGGTTTATCAAATCAACTTTGAGCCCTGTTTCTTCCTTCAACCTTTCTAATTCAATATACCGAGTGTGGTTATACATGAAATAGGATGACGAATTCACTCCAAATTTTGTGTTTAAGTCTTTTATACTCCCATATTTCCAATGGATAAGATTAAAATTATTCTTTTCATCAATTACATCCATGTCCACTTTAAAACCAAATGTATGATCATGAATTAAACCTATGGCTGTCGATGACACTTTGTATCCAAAAGCACTTTCACTTGTGGTGTTGCCGAAATAAGAACTCAGGGGATTCCAGAAACCACCCTGTATAAAGCCTGTCGCAGTCACTAGGTTCTGCATCTTACCATCCAAATGAAATGAGAAATCAAAGATGTAGTCATAGTTACCAACTGTTGCTGGGATACGAGCAATTAGATACTTGTTACTCAATCCGGTAGTAAAGGTGTTTCCTGCATGGCGCCAAAGAGCTTCTTGGCCGTCGGCTTCAAATATACAAATTCCTGGAACAATAATAGCTTCTGATGAGTAAGGATCCCATTTAGTTATGTTTAATAAGGTGGCATATTCCGGACAATCCACGCCTGGAATGACGCGTTTAATATCTCCGATTCCATACATAGAATCAATGTATACCGCGTTGTCTTGTCCAGCGCCGTCTGCTGCATATACTAAAACAATTTCATTCAAAGAGTTTTCATACACAATTCTTTCTCCTTTAAATTTGACGTTATAAACAGACGGTCCTCTTAGTTGATTTGTAATGACAGAAAAGGTCCATCCCATCCAAGAAACTGTATGTCCAGATATTGTATATCTAGGTCTATGTGGCTCGTAGGTCTTAGCAGACGGTAAATCAGCATATTCACGAAGAGGTTGGTATATATCACGTCTGGGAAATGAGAGTTCCTTTATTGTTTTTCTGGAACCTTTTGGTATTTGTACTTTGTCTATCATGCCCCAGTAAAAGGCCCCATTCAAATACGTAGCATTCGGAAATGGTCCTTGATTTAAATAATAATAATCAAATGTGTACCATTCAGAAACATTTGGTCCTCCGTGGTATAATTTCATTGTCAATGGAAGGATATTAAAAAAGTCAAAATCCTTGTCGCCTAACCCCCTCATCCCTATTGTGATTCTACTCAGACGTCGGCCATCTTTGTCAGTGTATGGACCAATTGGCATGACTGTAAGATCTTCAAACGGTTTAGCGTCATCAAAACTTTCTTCAAGTAAATTAGGCATTTCTTCCAACTCATTTAGTACAAATATGATTAATGCTTTAGCTTCTGCTGGGTCATACGGTCTTTTATTGTAGGGTACTTCGTTTTTACCCAAGATAGGAACTATTTTGATATCCTCGTCAGCCATAGCTTCTAATGGCCCAACCTTGTAATGCATATATATTGGTGGATTTTCTGAAGCACCAAAAAACCCAACAGTTGCATAACGACCCGGATATTTACCTTTTCCGTCCAAAAAAGCGATTGCTTCGGTTTTGTTAGGCGGATGTAGAATCATAAACCGGATATAGTTGTTGTTCATAGAGACTTCTACGCCTCGTTTAATATTTGTAATATTCCTTTCAAAGAAAATTCTATAAATAGTATCGGTCTCGGTCTGATTTAGGGGAGCAAATACTTCTGGGTGTGTTGGTTTGTGAACTGGGTTCTGCCAAGCGCACTTCTGACATGGAGTTATGGTTGATTGTGTATTTGAAAATGTTGTAGGGACAGTAACTTCCGGTTGGGGTGACGTAGATGAACGGAGTGTAGAGGAAGAATCAGAATTACTTTGTGCGCCTTTTTGGGGATCTTGAGAGTTTTTATCATTTGATATTGTCTGGTCACATTTTGTACCAAGTTTTCCACCATGGAATGCATATATACCAATTAAAATCCCTGCAACTAGACCTAACACAAATATACAAACAGCGAATAGTTGATTAAAAATCGCAATTTGTAGTTTTGACCGTCGTTTTTTAGGTTCTTCTGTTTTGTTGTCATTTGTTTTTCTGGAAGTGTTAATTGTATGTGAATAAACATTTCCTCCTTCGGATTCTGGCAGTGTGTTGTTCGAACTAACATTGTAACTGGCCATTTCCATCGAAGTATCGGGCCTATAAGAAAAGGAAATAATAACAATTAAATAAAAAAAATGATAAATTTTATTATTATTGCATAGTATTGCCTACTTACAGCCAGACTAAGATCTATAGTTGCTTAATGGTGAAAAGAGCAATCCACCAAGCTAAATAAGTCGGCGGATAAAACAAATGGATCAGGCTCGGAAAGTCTGTAATTGCTTATTGACAAAAACAAATTACGCGTGCTATGGGAGTTTATATAGTTGTGTCATATACAATTTTTGAATTTAATCATAAAATACATTTAAAAAAATGGTATATGACAGTTGCTTACTGGTGAACAGAGCAGTCAATCACCAAGCTAAAAGAGGCTATATTTGCTGATTGGTGAAAAAAAAACAAATTGGCCAGGCTTTGGGAACTTACAATTGCTTATTGCTGAAGAGAGCAATCAACCAGGCAAGGGGCGACTACAGCTGCGTTGCTTACCGGTGAAAAAACAACCGATCCAGATGAGGGACGTCTATAGTTGTTTAGTATGAAATGTGCGGATCATTTAGTTGAATATTTCACAGACTAGATAAATCACCAATAAAACAGTGTTTGGACGGAAATCTGTTAAATTATTGTGATCTAACGTATGGCTTTTTTCTGATATATTGAACAATCTTCAGTATTGACAATGCACCAAACCATACATATTGTTACTATTTCAGAGACTGTTGTCACTTTTTATATGGCTGCATTTTATTAGGAAGTGATTTAATGTACAATTACAGTCTCTACTCAAAATGTTATTTCAAAAAGTATGCATTTCAAAACTGGAAAACTTCGATGTCCAAAAACTCAACCTTTTTATCCTTAAACACCGTGTTAAAAGACATGATTGATATAGCTATTGGAATATAGAGGCATTGGACACCTGGTACATCCTAAGGTTCACAGGTGTTCAGTACCACTTCCTTTTGTCAATAAAATGTGGTCAGGTAATTTGTGGTGTCATCCACATAACCAAGTATTAATCATGTCATTTAAGGATAAAAAGTTGTTTGGCATGAATATTTTCAGTTTGAAGTGAAATGGAAAACTTTACAGAGTTTTCAGACATTTTGATTTTAAGCAGACACCGAGACTGTGCATTAGGTCAGTTCCTAATAAATTAATATTGTGCTTGAGTTATTTTGACCGCTGCCATTTGTATGTTTATGGTTGCTATGGCATTAAATTATTGCTGGGTCTAAAACTTTTACTACATTTCTCTTTGCCCCGATGAAGCCCATTCTTAAGCTAAAATTTCCTCGAAAAACAACAAGCAACTTACCACGAGACATTTTAAATAACATATACTATGCCAAGAGCATATAATATAATGTATATATTAGTACATAAGACCAGAAAGAAATATTGCAATATTATGCTCCAACTATGTGTTATTGGTATAATAAGTAATATAATATATACACGTGGTATCGTAAAGAGACGTTTGTTCTTTAAAAATATTAATCATGCCTTCAGTCAACTTGACTAACTGCTTCATTTACTGCCGTGGCAAAATGTTAAAAGGTCAGATATTTTCACAAAATCGAAATTACTTTTTTTTTAAATGAAAAATATGAAAAATGATGTACACAAAATAAATTCAGTTTTAAGGCATAGAAAACATTTTTACTAATTTTTAAAATATTGAAGGATGGAATGACAAAATCACGGTACATTCTTCACCGTAAAAAAATTATGACGTCTGTCCTTTAAAGAATTAAATGCACTTCCATTTGTACATCCCACTATTTCATTTTTTTGACTCAGTCTAAACATGACGGGATCAAACCATGTGGAAAATTTTTGTGAAAAAATTGTAATATATTTTTTTCACAAAAAATGCCGTCCTGATGTTTTAATTTTGAATTTAGTTTAATGGTTAGGGTAGAAAAGTCATCTCTCTCTCTCTCTCTCTCTCTCTCTCTCTCATGATGACTGATTAACGTAATCAATTATCATTAATCTCCTCAATTATAATTAGTAATTAACTATATCCCCTACCTGCACATTTTTTACCTTTTCGTCACATGTTGTTATCCTTCATGTAAGCGTTGTGTTATACATTGTAAAAAGAAAATATCTGTGATCTAACCACTGTGTAGACAAATTGACATAAACCGTCATGAGGTCAATACAACTAGTATAGTCTGGGGGAGATACACTGCAAGTTGTCAGGGAATAGATGTATAACTTATGTCAATGTATCCATAATCATGGTTAAATAACAAATGTTTTCTGTCTAATACCAGGTTATGTTTGTCAAAGAGCTTGTTATTTTTACATGTAAAATTATTTATCTTTTAACGTTTATTTAGCAATAAAACATGGAATTCAGTGACATCGTGATTTATACAAAGTAAATAAAAAACATAAAATCCCTTTTTTGCATTTTTTACGCGACGTGATCTAGAAATTTATATCTGTAAATCGACTTGTTTGTTCCTATTGTCTAAGTAAAAGTTATTAATAACGCCATAAAACGGTAAGTGTTGGCGGACACACCCGCGCCGGACACTGCACGCGTACCTGATCTACCATCACGACAGATATAGATATGAATGAATATTGGCGTTTTATTAATTCACAGTAACTATCGGCCATAAAATCTCACCAATATCCTTAAACTCATGATATATGTGTCTGGACAAGTGATAAACGGAACGGCGAATCAGAAAAAATAGTAAACCTCAAGCCAACGTCGGGACAGTAGACATGCCAAAATGTCAAAATACCGGAATGTTCAAACCCTTTGAAAGAATTAAAGTTAAAAAAATGAATCAGAATTTATTTTTTACTTTTTATTTTTTATTTTTTTTTTTTGGGGGGGGGGGGGGGGGGAGGGGGGTATTACTTCAGAAATTTATTGTACTGTATCATTTTAATATCAATCATGAACTTCTGAGTTTATAAAACTTTTAAAGTAGCAATAAACGTGTTGTAAAATAAGTTTATTTAGAATCTGAATGAAACAATGACAAACGGAACATAAAAAGAAACATATTAATATTATTATTTATTATTATTATTATCATTACGTCGGGCAATATCTATCACAAAAGAGGATCTTATTTCATCTTAATCCAGAGAGAGAGAGAGAGAGAGAGAGAGAGAGAGAGAGAGAGAGAGAGAGAGAGAGAGAGAGAGAGAGAGATACTTACGTTTTTGATTACAGTCTTTTTCAATTTTTCTTTTGAATACTTTTCAATTGTTACTCCAAACCATTGTTAAAACATCATCGGAGGAGAGTAGAAATTCCACGTCAGTATTGATACGTGCACATACACACAACATTACAATGTAAATTACAAGTCAATAAGACAAATTGAACATGACATGATCCAGATTTGACAGAAACAAACAAAAAACAAACTAACCTGACATATTACAGAATCCTTCAAACTATTACGTGTGTAAAATAAAGATTGATGGTCGTCGGACGAGCGAAAACTAATTATAACACGCTTCATTAACGAATTTATATATCTAAATGATCAAATGCGATGTGTATTACTAAAAGTAAACCCAGATACTTTACTTTCTATTTTATAAAATAGTTTAGAAAAAAAGAGAAGATAGTAAATAAATTACAACAAAGGCGTATTTATATTGTAACACACACGCGCACGCGCCAAATAATATTTAAATCATGCAAAAGGTAGCATATATTATCCAGACTAATGATAATGATGCATTCTTCTAATTCCAATGAAACTAGTTGAGTTAAAATTAATACAGGATTTTTTATTCTCATTATTTTGGATATGTGATATACTTGTATATACCTGTACATATATATACTCAATGTTAGAGTCATCACATTACATATTTTACCTGTTCATCTATTTTGTTTTAAATAGCTCGTTATTTTGCATTTGATCGCAAAATATATTAATATTTTTTAGTGATATTGAATAAATTTCAGCGTCTCTACGTATCCATGGTTACAGTCGCAAAATAACGAATCAAAGAACCATACAACAGCTACTTGGCTTATCTGGCATCTAAAATGCAGCATACTTGTTTCTAGACATTTGTGTTGAAAGTTGAAACCCGGCTGATAACTCGCTAAACACCTTAACTTGGTTCTATCCAATTCCACGAAGGACTCGAAACAACAAAAACATGGATTTGATTATAATCATTGCCGGCAAGAACACGAAACACCAAAGACATGCATTTTGTTATAATCATTGCCGGCAAGAACACGAAACACCAAAGGCAAGCATTTGGTTATATTCATTGCCGGCAAGAACACGAAACACCAAAGACATGCATTTTGTTATATACATTGCCGGCAAGAACACGAAACACCAAAGACATGCATTTTGTTATATACATTGCCGGCAAGAACACGAAACACCAAAGGCATGCATTTGGTTATATCCATTGCCGGCAAGAACACGAAACACCAAAGGCATGCATTTGGTTATATCCATTGCCGGCAAGAACACGAAACACCAAAGGCATGCATTTGGTTATATCCATTGCCGGCAAGAACACGAAACACCAAAGACATGCATTTTGTTATATACATTGCCGGCAAGAACACGAAACACCAAAGGCATGCATTTGGTTATATCCATTGCCGGCAAGAACACGAAACACCAAAGACATGCATTTTGTTATATACATTGCGGACAAGAACACGAAACACCAAAGACATGCATTTTGTTATATACATTGCGGACAAGAACACGAAACACCAAAGACATGCATTTTGTTATATACATTGCCGGCAAGAACACGAAACCAAAAACATGCATTTTGTTATATACATTGCGGACAAGAACACGAAACACCAAAGACATGCATTTTGTTATATACATTGCCGGCAAGAACACAAAACACCAAAGACATGCATTTTGTTATATTCATTGCCGGCAAGAACACGAAACACCAAAGACATGCATTTTGTTATGTACATTGCCGGCAAGAACACGAAACACCAAAGACATGCATTTTGTTATATACATTGCCGGCAAGCACAAGAACACGAAACACCAAAGACATGCATTTTGTTATATCCATTGCCGGCAAGAACATGAACACAAAAGGCATGAATTTGGTATATCCATTGCCGGCAAGAACACGAAACACCAAAGACATGCATTTTGTTATATACATTGCCGGCAAGAACACGAAACACCAAAGACATGCATTTTGTTATATACATTGCCGGCAAGAACACGAAACACCAAAGGCATGCATTTGGTTATATCCATTGACGGCAAGAACACGAAACACCAAAGACATGCATTTGGTTATATCCATTGCCGACAAGAACACGAAACACCAAAGACATGCATTTGGTTATATCCATTGCCGGCAAAAACACGAAACACTAAAGGCATGCATTTGGTTATATCCATTGCCGGCAAGAACAAGAAACACCAAAGGCATGCATTTGGTTATATCCATTGCCGGCAAGAACACGAAACACCAAAGACATGCATTTTGTTATATACATTGCCGGCAAGAACACGAAACACCAAAGGCATGCATTTGGTTATATCCATTGCCGGCAAGAACACGAAACACCAAAGACATGCATTTTGTTATATACATTGCGGACAAGAACACGAAACATCAAAGACATGCATTTTGTTATATACATTGCCGGCAAGAACACGAAACACAAAAAACATGCATTTTGTTATATACATTGCGGACAAAAACACGAAACACCAAAGACATGCATTTTGTTATATACATTGCCGGCAAGAACACGAAACACCAAAGACATGCATTTTGTTATATACATTGCCGGCAAGAACACGAAACACCAAAGACATGCATTTTGTTATATCCATTGCCGGCAAGAACATGAACACAAAAGGCATGAATTTGGTATATCCATTGCCGGCAAGAACACGAAACACCAAAGACATGCATTTTGTTATGTACATTGCCGGCAAGAATACGAAACACCAAAGACATGCATTTTGTTATATACATTGCCGGCAAGAACACGAAACACCAAAAACATGCATTTTGTTATATACATTGCGGACAAGAACACGAAACACCAAAGACATGCATTTTGTTATATACATTGCCGGCAAGAACACGAAACACGAAAGACATGCATTTTGTTATGTACATTGCCGGCAAGAACACGAAACACCAAAGACATGCATTTTGTTATATACATTGCCGGCAAGAACACGAAACACCAAAGACATGCATTTTGTTATGTACATTGCCGGCAAGAACACGAAACACCAAAGACATGCATTTTGTTATATCATTGCCGTCAACAACACGAAACGACAAAAACATGCATTTGGTTATACCCATTGCAGGCAAGAACACGAAACACCAAAGACATGCATTTTGTTATATACATTGCGGACAAGAACACGAAACATCAAAGACATGCATTTTGTTATATACATTGCCGGCAAGAACACGAAACACCAAAGACATGCATTTTGTTATATACATTGCCGGCAAGAACACGAAACACCAAAGACATGCATTTTGTTATATCCATTGCCGGCAAGAACATGAACACAAAAGGCATGAATTTGGTATATCCGTTGCCGGCAAGAACACGAAACACCAAAGACATGCATTTTGTTATGTACATTGCCGGCAAGAATACGAAACACCAAAGACATGCATTTTGTTATATACATTGCCGGCAAGAACACGAAACACCAAAACATGCATTTTGTTATATACATTGCGGACAAGAACACGAAACACCAAAGACATGCATTTTGTTATATACATTGCCGGCAAGAACACGAAACACCAAAGACATGCATTTTGTTATGTACATTGCCGGCAAGAACACGAAACACCAAAGACATGCATTTTGTTATATACATTGCCGGCAAGAACACGAAACACCAAAGACATGCATTTTGTTATGTACATTGCCGGCAAGAACACGAAACACCAAAGACATGCATTTTGTTATATCATTGCCGTCAACAACACGAAACGACAAAAACATGCATTTGGTTATACCCATTGCAGGCAAGAACACGAAACACCAAACACATCCATTGCCGTCAACAACACAAAACAACAAAAACATGCATTTGGTTATGCCATTGTCGCTATGAACATGAAACAACAAAAACACGCTTTGGTTATACCCATTGCCGGAAAGAACATGGAACAACAAAAACATGTACTTGATTATATCCATTGCGACCAAAATATGCATTTTATTCATTTCCATTGCCGTCAAACCAAGAAACATTATGTAACAACAAAAACGTGCATTTTGTTATATACATTGCCGGCAAGAACACGAAACACCAAAGACATGCATTTTGTTATATACATTGCCGGCAAGAACACGAAACACCAAAGGCATGCATTTGGTTATATCCATTGACGGCAAGAACACGAAACACCAAAGACATGCATTTGGTTATATCCATTGCCGACAAGAACACGAAACACCAAAGACATGCATTTGGTTATATCCATTGCCGGCAAAAACACGAAACACCAAAGGCATGCATTTGGTTATATCCATTGCCGGCAAGAACAAGAAACACCAAAGGCATGCATTTGGTTATATCCATTGCCGGCAAGAACACGAAACACCAAAGACATGCATTTTGTTATATACATTGCCGGCAAGAACACGAAACACCAAAGGCATGCATTTGGTTATATCCATTGCCGGCAAGAACACGAAACACCAAAGACATGCATTTTGTTATATACATTGCGGACAAGAACACGAAACATCAAAGACATGCATTTTGTTATATACATTGCCGGCAAGAACACGAAACACAAAAAACATGCATTTTGTTATATACATTGCGGACAAAAACACGAAACACCAAAGACATGCATTTTGTTATATACATTGCCGGCAAGAACACGAAACACCAAAGACATGCATTTTGTTATATACATTGCCGGCAAGAACACGAAACACCAAAGACATGCATTTTGTTATATCCATTGCCGGCAAGAACATGAACACAAAAGGCATGAATTTGGTATATCCATTGCCGGCAAGAACACGAAACACCAAAGACATGCATTTTGTTATGTACATTGCCGGCAAGAATACGAAACACCAAAGACATGCATTTTGTTATATACATTGCCGGCAAGAACACGAAACACCAAAAACATGCATTTTGTTATATACATTGCGGACAAGAACACGAAACACCAAAGACATGCATTTTGTTATATACATTGCCGGCAAGAACACGAAACACCAAAGACATGCATTTTGTTATGTACATTGCCGGCAAGAACACGAAACACCAAAGACATGCATTTTGTTATATACATTGCCGGCAAGAACACGAAACACCAAAGACATGCATTTTGTTATGTACATTGCCGGCAAGAACACGAAACACCAAAGACATGCATTTTGTTATATCATTGCCGTCAACAACACGAAACGACAAAAACATGCATTTGGTTATACCCATTGCAGGCAAGAACACGAAACACCAAAGACATGCATTTTGTTATATACATTGCGGACAAGAACACGAAACATCAAAGACATGCATTTTGTTATATACATTGCCGGCAAGAACACGAAACACCAAAGACATGCATTTTGTTATATACATTGCCGGCAAGAACACGAAACACCAAAGACATGCATTTTGTTATATCCATTGCCGGCAAGAACATGAACACAAAAGGCATGAATTTGGTATATCCGTTGCCGGCAAGAACACGAAACACCAAAGACATGCATTTTGTTATGTACATTGCCGGCAAGAATACGAAACACCAAAGACATGCATTTTGTTATATACATTGCCGGCAAGAACACGAAACACCAAAAACATGCATTTTGTTATATACATTGCGGACAAGAACACGAAACACCAAAGACATGCATTTTGTTATATACATTGCCGGCAAGAACACGAAACACCAAAGACATGCATTTTGTTATGTACATTGCCGGCAAGAACACGAAACACCAAAGACATGCATTTTGTTATATACATTGCCGGCAAGAACACGAAACACCAAAGACATGCATTTTGTTATGTACATTGCCGGCAAGAACACGAAACACCAAAGACATGCATTTTGTTATATCATTGCCGTCAACAACACGAAACGACAAAAACATGCATTTGGTTATACCCATTGCAGGCAAGAACACGAAACACCAAACACATCCATTGCCGTCAACAACACAAAACAACAAAAACATGCATTTGGTTATGCCCATTGTCGCTATGAACATGAAACAACAAAAACACGCTTTTGGTTATACCCATTGCCGGAAAGAACATGGAACAACAAAAACATGTACTTGATTATATCCATTGCGACCAAAATATGCATTTTATTCATTTCCATTGCCGTCAAACCAAGAAACATTATGTAACAACAAAAACGTGCATTTTGTTATATCCGTATTGCGACCAAAAGCACGAGAAAAAAACCAAAAATATGCATCTTGCTGTATCTATTGCGGCCAAGACAAAGAAACAACAAAAACGTATACCAGAGTGAGAGAGTGGACAATGTCATCATGAACACGAAACAATAAAAACATGCATTTGGTTATATCTATTGCTTCCAAGTCCAAGAAACCATTAAAACATATACTTGGTTATATCCATGGCCAAGACCAAGAAGTGAAGAAGATGCATTCTTCTTTCAATATACATTTGTACAATATTCCTTCCTATCAGAAGATTACATACTGTCGCATGCGTGGAAAATAAAGAAAATTATAAATGTGAATATGCAGTGGTGCTGTACAAGGAACTGAATAGTGATTAAACTTGACTATGTACATGTTCTTGGGGGTTATTTTGTTTGGACTGTGTGGAGAACAACATAGGATAGTTGTTATCTGAAAGAGTCGATGGTTGATGACTGTATTATGTAAGCCGGTAAAAGATTCCATTGGATAATAGTAAAAGGGAAAAATGAATATTTATAATTGTCCTTTGATGTGTAAATAGGGATGG
This sequence comes from Anadara kagoshimensis, assembly GCA_021292105.1. Taxonomy (NCBI): domain Eukaryota; kingdom Metazoa; phylum Mollusca; class Bivalvia; order Arcoida; family Arcidae; genus Anadara; species Anadara kagoshimensis. The sequence continues at coordinate 64,684,222 of CM037865.1, read as the reverse complement.
GATTTACGTATTCTAACGTCCGCTGGGATAAACGGCATTTGGTTATATTTGGCTGTATATAGTATCCATTGGCGCCTACAGAACATGGGAAAAAACATGAACTTGTATATATACCCATCGTCGTCAAGGATATGAAAAATCATATTTAAAACTGAATGTACAATGTGTTATATATCTTATTTGTTTATCAAATAATTAATTATTATCATTCATATCCAGTTGTTAAGAAAACATAATCCTTTACCATCTTAGATAAACCATTCAGTGTTTTAAATTCAACTTGGTGCAGCTACTGATATCTCACAATAAGCCCCACTGACACTGAACACATATATATTTATTAGAATAAACTGAGGTCCAAAGTCACTGGAATTCCCTCCAACGATAACATTGCAACACCACTGGACATTTATTCCAATGCCTATTATCCAAAGTCTAGAGTGGTCTGTTCGTCATTTCCTGTCTGTTTCTAACATTAACTCTTATTCCGTCATGTTCCTGGTTGATTAGCTGTATTCAATTTTAAGTAACGGTCAGCCTCTCTAACCCAATAATTTTTGGTCTTATTAAGTTTCGTTTCAATTTTTATTCCCCAATCTCAAATTTTAATTCACCCTTAACCCGAATAATTCCATGATTGGAAAACGGAAAAATATCAATAATTCATTTTTTTTCAAAAAGTAGAATTTCAAAAATAAAAATACAAATATGATTTAATAATTAAATAAAAAATGATATTTGACATCCCAGTATCCGGCAAATCGATATTTTTGTATAAAATAAAGATTTTTTCCGTCGTCCTTTGAATCTCTATTTTTATTCTTGTTTGATTCCGAAGTAAATAAATAAATATTCGATAATTTTAATTTAATTTTCTAAATAAATTACATTCCTCTGTTATTTCCTTTACTTTCTATACTCTTTTTTATTTAAATTGAGATAAAGATCAATATTTCGAAAAATTGTAATAATATATCATCGTCCAGTGCGGGACTACTGTCTCTTGGCAACGTGACTCGTAAATATTTTGTCATCAAGATTGAAACTGGTAAGAAAGCAACAATCATCACAACAAACAAATGATCTTATATATCTAACAGTGGAATCGTCAGTTTAATGTTAGATCGACTCAATTATAATTTCTTGATAGTTTTCGTCGATGCATAAGTTTAATTTAACCTTGTAATTTATTCTTGACAGCCAAACAGTGGAGCCTGGTATTCCGCCATTTTCGTTGTTGGGAGGGAGTTGCTGTATTTTTGGAGTCTGAAATAGAACAGAACAAGTCAAGATGACAGCGATATTACCGAAATCTCAAGGGACTTACACGTTCGCTAGTCAGCCGCGTGCTGTCCCTCAAAGGAAAAAATACAGAGATTCAGGAATGCTTGTCGATGGGTAAGCTTCATTAGATTCTATAGCTGACTTTTGTTTTCAACAAACTGCCTTAATACACTAACAAAAACACAGTAAGATGTATTATGTTACTTACTCATCGTCCAAAGCATTGATAGAAATAAAGAAAATGTCTGCATGGGCAAAGCCTTCTTTTCTAAAATTCTTTTAAAATGTTGCCATAGGTTTTGCACATCAACAGATAGATCTGTGTTGTCAATTCACTATAATAATCACAGGAGCTTTTAATTGTAGGTTTAAAATTTTATAAAAAAATCCCTATCGTACTCCTAAAAATAAACAAGGACAGACACTCAGAATTTTCAAACCTACCCCACCGCTTAATTCGGCGTTTTCTATTTTTTTGGGTAAATAACATCCACTTAAATTGGTCATTGTTGTTATTATATTCTATTTGAAAACATAAAATTCCTCTTGATTACTTGTATTTGAAAGAAAATATTCTGTCCAGAATTTTGATTTACTCTTCAATTAACAACATTGTGGATGCAACCAATTCGGTTGTACCTTGAAGTAATATTTACAGAATAAACAAATTTTCCATTTAAAAATATTAGAAAAATTGACAATGACCATATTATGTAAACATGAACAGTAAAATCTTATATTGTGTTTGTCTTTCCTAATATAGGAACCAGGGTCCACCAGTATATGGCAACATAATGTATGACAGACGCATCGTCCGTGGAAATACATATGCCCAACACACACTGCCAGCAGTAAGTATGCTCTTTTTAAAATGGAATTATTATTGTATTTGAAAAACTGGATATGTTATTGAAGTGAGTTTGGACAAAACATTATTGTTTTATGCGCTTTTTGAGGAAGTGAGATTTTGAATAAAATTCAAAGAGAAAAAAAAGTAGGATTCAACTCATAAACTGGTAATATTATTGAATTCTTTATGTTATATGATGTAACCCAGAAAATATTAAGATATTTTTAACATCTTTCTTATTTCTTTTGACAGCATGCACAGCCAGATCCTATTGAGATTCAGAGACAACAAGAAGTGAGAAGACGAGCGATAGCAAGAAAACGAGCAAAGGAACAATTACGTCCACGATCACCAGAACCGGTAGATGGTCGTAAACATATAGATGTACAAACAGAATTATACCTTGAAGAATTAAGTGATAGAGTGGAAGAAGCCGATGTTGAAGTACAGACAGATGCCTTCTTAGATAGACCTCCATCACCGCTATTTGTTCCAGCCAAAACAGGCGTAGATATAGCAACACAGATATTAACAGGAGATGTAAGTATAATGTCTATGTAAATCTTTAAAACAGTGGTACATTTGATAGAAAAATGTCATGTGACAAAATTGAAACATGTAGTAGCTCTTTAACTTTATATTCACTTTAACATCCTATGAGTGTATGCTTATGGAATAAAATGAATTGAAATTGAAAGGTAGGCAAAGTTCAAACATAAAATTGTTAAGTGTTTTCAATTTTGGAAATAAACTAAAATAAGAAACATTTTTACATAATAAAAAAAAAATTCTCAAGAGTTTGATGACATGCAATGTTCAGAACCCATAATAAGAAAAGAAGTTATGTTACTATGTATACTATCTGCCTGAATAAAACATTTATTTTGCATTTTGAGTAATATTTTCATGTTAGATTATCTTTGGTATAAATTTTTAGAAGTTTGATTTTGTTGGATCATCCAGTTTTTATTTTACTGACATTAGTGTCTTTTTTTTTTTTTGTTGCAGCTTTTCGACTTCGATGTAGAAGTAAAACCTATCTTAGAAGTATTAGTGGGTAAAACTGTAGAACAAGCTTTATTAGAGGTCATGGAAGAAGAAGAATTAGCTAACTTACGCTCACAACAAAGATCATTTGAAGAACTTAGAAATGCAGAACTTGTAGAACAACAGAGACTAGAAGAACAAGAAAGAAGACACAAAGAAGAAAAGGTAAAAAGTGATTCTTATTTAGCAGGATTGGTGGCATTATTACAGCACATCAATTATTACAATTACAGGTGGTAAGTTACAGGTTTAGATTTATCATTCTGGTTGCATGGCCTCAGATATTTTTTTCAAAAATAGAAAGAAAAACATGTTTAAAATATTCACTGTTCCTAATTCTTACTAGATGATTGCCAATGTAAGAAATTCCAAAGTTAATAAAATCGTGTAAGGGAGATAACTCAGAACAAAAGCTTGATTGTCTGTGACATTTAAATTCTTTGATTCTTACCAGTATTGTTTTTGGTACCTAAAACAATCAATGTGAAACAGGAATTATTTGGGGTTTAACATTAATTTGAATTATTTTACAGGAAAGGAGGAAACGACAACACAGAGAAATATTGAAAAAAGAGGAAGAAACAAAGGATAAAATTGCTGCTCGTGCCTTCGCTCAAAGTTACTTGGCTGATCTAATACCCACAGTATTTGGTACTCTGTCAGATAATGGTTACTTCTATGATCCAGTGGAGAGAGGTAGGTTCTATGTTTATGTTTATAAATCTATGAATAATAATGGATTTTAGTTGGTTTAAAGTTTACTAGTATGGCATACGGAATAGATAAAGTTGTGCCATACCCAAAGCTTCATGTGAGCATCAGAGTCATCTTTATGATGGGCTAGTTGTGCAGATTAGCTGTCCTTTTCTTCTTGGTTACTATTGTTTCATAAAACTGTTATAAAGATCTTTCTGAGATTTCTGTTGTCAAATATTCTTGATTGATAAAATAAGAAGTATCCACATTTTTGAATGGTAATTCTTAAACAGAAATGAAAACACATCGGTTAAAACTTTCCAAGATTTTTTATGATTTTAGCATTTTTTTCATATTTATTCATATTGGTCTTTATGTATTAAATTCTTATTGGAAAGACATACAATTTTGAGGAATTTTAGATGTTACCATGGTTACTGTTGATTTTATACCTTATATTGATTTTGTATATTTTTTGTCTTTTCTAGATGTGGAACAAGGTTTTATGCCATGGTTAACAGATCAAGTGACAAAACAATTAGAAAAATCTCAACTTGGACGATTGGTATTGGACGGTCTTTTACGAGAAGTTGTTAGTAATCGTTTTGACCTTTATGCTAAATTGGATGAAAAAATTCAGGGAAGTTTACCCAAAGAAAGCTCCAAAGTTGATGAAAATAACAGTGCTTCAATAGAGATACCTCCACCAGCAGCCACCACAGCAGAGGTAAGTCACAGTCAGTTATACAAGGGATGGGTTGGATATAGTCCAGTGTAATGTCAGCTTTGATTGAAGTCAGAAGTTGTGGGCACAAACTCACTCATCTGTTTGGAATTTGTTGGAAATGATTTGACATCTTTTGTTTACATGGTATTTTGTAACATGTACTATATGAATTAGTTTACTGAGCAAATTTTTCTAACTTCCAAAAGGTTATCTATCTTTACAAAGAAGACGGACAAACCTTGTGGTTCTATAGATGATTCTTCCATGATTTCATATTTACATTGTATTAATGTCTAAAGTTATAGATTTTTTTTTTCAATTTTGACCCAATGTCCTTTTTCCAAAATGGTTTTAAAAAATTGGAATTGTTCAACCAAACAATAATTTCATCATTGAGTTGTTGTCCAGTAAAAATTATTTTCCTTCCCTTGAAAGCTAAGTTTTAGCTGTATATTTTCAGAGATTAATCACTAGACTTGAGCTCTTCAATTATCACGCTTGTAGTTAAGTTTCTGACTTTTGTATCCAAGATTTATGTTGGTATTTTTCAGTATATAAAAAGTTCATATAGATCTGGATATGATCAAATATAAATCATGGATCAAAGGGAAACAACTCTGTCATACTTATTCTGTTACAAGAAACCAGCATGTTTCTGTGACACATCAAGACAAGGGGATTCACATGTGAACATGTAAAATTACACAACCTTTTATAAATATTTTAAGAGTACCTTTGGACATTGTATTTATGGTGAATATTTGAATTTTGTATGCATAATTGTTTTGGTGAAAATTAATTGCCAGTATGTTAAACTTAACTCTTCTAAGTTATAGGTATGAAAGATGGACTTACTAATGTTATTTTATAATTCATAATCAGATACAAAACTCCTTGTAAAACAAGACTAATACTTTTTTATAAATTATGACAGTGTGTAATTTTCAACAACAAATTTACAATTTTATAAAATGTTACTCTTTTTTTGTAACCACAACAAATTGGAGCCCATACCGGGGTAACCTTAAATATATAGACAGGATGATGTTTGTATGATACTGAAGTCAACAGAATCATTGATTCATTATACATATATATCTATTCTTTTTCTTCATAACTAGGAGTGGAATTAATAAAAAAAAAAAACTGCTACAATGTCATAGATTTAAAATAATTCGATACATTCAAATTTAAAATAATTCGATACATTCAAATTTAAAAAAATCAAAAATTAAATATTTTGTGAAGAATTAAAATACCAAATTTAAAAAAATTAAAAATTAAATATTTTGTGAAGAATTACCGGTAATATTATTATAAATTTATAATTTCATGATTTTTTAATTAAATAAATGAATATACCTTTGTAAGCTGAAATTGATTTTTTAAAAACTTTAAATTCTGATTTGTGTGTAGTTTTGATTAATAGATTAATTAAATTTTGCCATTGAATTTTTCAATATGAAATTTTTAATTCTTTTAGTTCAAGAAAACATGCCTTTTGTAATATATACTCAGATTTTATTCTAGCAATTAACTGAATTTATACATTCTTTGTGGGTGTTAAAATCTTAAACAAAAATTTATAAAAAATAAAAGCAAAAAAAAAAAAAAATGAAGTATGGTGCAGTTGTATGATGCAGATTAAAGTAACTCATAATTAAGCTTGATAGTAAATGTCACACAGTGGTTAAATCTTCTTGTCAGACTGTTAATTTTAAAAGATTTTTTTAAAAATCTGCAAACGATAACTAAGTTAGATCATTCTCAGCAGGATTGATTAAGTTAAAGATACACGAAGTAATTACACAAGTCAAAAACCATTTTATGAAAGAAAATATCCTGTCTTACAACGCTATGTTTTTATCCCCATAATTAGTAGTCGAATAACAATATCTTTTCAAACCGAGATTGGAACCTCCTGATTTTAAACAGTAGAACGTATGTCTGTAATATTAAATCAGAGTTTGGATGATTTTCAAGTCTCGTATGATGGTCTGTGGCCACCAACTCCCGGAGAATGTCTCCTCGCTTTGCCAGATGTAGTATTCTCATGACCTGTTTGCCTGGGTAGATTTTACATAGCTGTATGCACACTCCATCTCCGAGTGTTAAACCATACCCTTCATACAAGCAGGTGACATGTTTCTGCATGAATAAACATCAGACATTTATTAGGGCGATAATGACTTTCGAATAAAGCTTTCTTTAACATAAATTGTTAAAACCAGATGATGAACCCACTTTCATCTTGTCAGTGTAAATGTTTAAATCAACTGAATTATTAGTGTTGATATAAAGATTTTGACAGAGGAAGCAAGTGTGCAATGTGCAGTGATGTGGAAATAAAACCAAGTGTTTTTTAATGTCCCCAAGACTGTAATCTTGATTTAACAAGGATTGAAATTCATTTGAAACTGACAGGACAAATCATGAATATTAAAGAACATTGAAAAACGAGACCTCCAAGATCATTTCTAAGGTTGCATTAAATTACCCTGTAAAAGGAGACTTACAGTTTTAAATGAGTGACTATTGGCCCATTTACTTGCAAAAATGAAAAATGGTTTGTGTAATTTAATACAAGATCATTGATACAATTATCAAAGGCTCATTTATATTCAATTTAAATCTTTTCTCAATCATTTTAATAACTTTTAATAGTCCGTGATTGATGACTTTGGAATTAAAATACATTATGTTTATAGTTAAATCACTAATTTTAAACAGACATAAAGTTCTATAAAAATGTCAATGTAACATGTTCATTTTAATGTTGTTTTCAGCTGTAAAAAATAAGGTTACAGTTTATTTTGTTAAATTTGTCATTTTATATCACCCCAACCCCCAACCCCCTTTACTTATCAAAATCTTTGATGATGTCATAGGAAATTAAAGTAACAATATTCCATTTGATATCTTGAGAAATTCATATAACGGTATACATAATTAACTACTGAAAGAGAGAGAAAGAAAATTTGAAGCCATATTGGAATATATCTTATCAAGAATTCTTTAATGTATACATTGTACTCAGGAAATTCACAGAGTATTGTGGAAATAAAACACTATGTCTAAGCAAATTTATCTACTGAATTTTTTATTGTAATACTTTCATTAAAAATTTGATAAATCCAATAAACATTGTCATAGTGTTTTATCCACATTTTTAATACTTAGAAAATTCACAAAGTATTGTGGAAATGAAGCACTATGCAAATCCATCAACTGATTTTTTTTTTATTAAATAGTTTCATAAAATATTTGATAAATAAAAAAAAATATATTGCTAAAGTGTTTTATCCACTTTTTTAGTACAATACAATAATATTATACACCAATGAACATTGAAGTAATGGGTTATTTGTTTTTGTTTATTTACAGGCTGAAAAACCAACTGAGGAAAAACAGGAAGAACAAACAACGGAAGAAACAAAAGATGAGGATGGAGAGCCTGAGGGAGAACAACAGGCCGAGGAAGACGGCGGAGGAGATGAATAAAATATAGAATCAAAATTAGCAAAATCTATATTAAAGACATTTTACATAAAAAACGAAAACAACAAATTTAATAATAAAATAATAATAATTATGATAATAAATCATGCCTTATTTCAGTGGTAATAATTACAATGTTTAATTTTCTGGCTGTTTTATTACAGAATTTCCCCCCCTCGTATTAAACATTTTGTTCATTTTTGTTGTTGTTGTTATGTTCACATTATTGTAAATATGTACATTAAATGTTCATTCATATATATATATATATATGTTTGTTAGTACCTATATTTTCGGTATGTTTGCCTGTATGTTTTTTTATTTTGTTGATTTACAATCTACTCTACTATTTATATAATACCTCAAGCTCAAATTTTAATTTCACACAAACAAGAGGTATAACATTACCATATAGTGGTTACATGTTTTGAAACAAAAGAACACAACAATTTTATTTCAGTAAGTCATCTGTGATTAAAAAATGAACTTTATTTATCCTTCATTAAAATAATTTGTTATGTCACATGTTGCATACTGTTTAACAAAGTTAGGAACAAATATATGATATAAAGAAAACACAGCAATTTTATTTCAAATATTTGATATATATCAGTAAAAAGGAAGCACCTGTCATCTTACCAGTATATATCTATATCTACTACCACTTAATGATATCACCATGATGCACCATGTACAGGTACTCTATATAACAGAGACTAAGGAAACATAATATATAAATAAAATCTTCTTATGCCCCACCAAACACATGTATGAAACCAGAGTATCACATATCACAACATTTTATAGGGCTATTAAGTAGTTTTTCTACTGATTAAAAGAATATCATTTATTCATATACCCTATACAGCCAAATATGTAATAAGGGCAAATGTTTATCTGCTACAAATTTTGCATTTATATAAATATTTATATATGTTGTTAGGTGGGGCTAATCAGTCTAGTTCAAATTGAACTTTTCTGTCAGTATTAGAGATATATAAAATACTTATATAACATATGTATCACTTCATACTTTTTGTTATTCAAAAATTCTTGTAAAACAGCCAGTGAAATAAACATATGAACATTTCTTTTATTTTCTATAGTTAAAAGATTTACGAAGTTTAAATGCATTGTTTTTTTGTCCATTGAATTTTTACCTATTTATTAGAGCTATAACTCTACCTTGTCTGTGATCAACATGTAAATATTAAATGTTTTAGAGTTATTTAGAAATTAAAACAAAATAAATACATGTCTATTTTTATTAGTTGTTGTCTTACGTTTGTGAAAAATGCAATTAAACTGTTTCTGTATTTAACCATGGTTAATAAAAACTGAGCTCTGATTTGAAAATCAAATTTGAGGGTTTATCAAGATTTTCCCAGTTTAGTACAAATTTTATATAAAAAAAAAAAATACCAATTTATGTCCAATCACAATTCTAATGCAAGGTAAAAACTTTAAAACTGACAAATTAAGTTAAGCACAACAAATCTAGGGAAGTGAGACTGGGTGCTCAGGAAGGGTAAGTACCTCCTATTTAGCTAGCTACAATCAACAGTCGAGTAACATATGCTGAATTAAATATGTACTTGACAATAGTAGGGTAATCTTGGTAACGGAGACATCATACTTATCAACAGTATTATGATGACGTCCAAAACATTTTAAGGGCCTTGATAAGCCTAGGCTTACAACATCCTTGCGTAACAATTCATTTGTAAGCTTGCTTGTTGTATAAACTTCCATTAGGACATGGTGTATTAATTGTAAAATAAACATACCAGAAGCAGGTATATTGCTGCATAGAAAAGGTAATTTGACAACAGAAAAATTGAATTAACCAGATTTGTCATATATCTTCAAATATAACCTTTTTTTAAGGGACATAATTGGGATACAAATATGAAGCAAACGGATAGATGACATTCATATATTCTCCAAATTTAAGATTATTAAGAGATAGAGCACCATCAATATATTTTTATGTGAAGTTGTATGATTTGACGGCAGTCGTCTTTTACAAGGTTCTTCATAAGAAATTTAAAAAAAAATCAACAACCAATGATGCACAGGTTTTGCCCATTGGTACTGATTGTTTGTTGGAAAACTGTATTACCAAACACAACAAATATGATATCTCACCAAAACCTCTAACCTTCCGTGTGATGCAATGTTCAATATGCAACAAAGGGTCCCATTATTTCACCGACTTTCCTTTTATTCATGGAAAAGATACCAAAATAATATTGAAATTCTCCGTATAGTTTCCCACAATAATTTTCTTTTTGGCGGTTCAAAAAAGAAATTACATAATTCCGCTGGGGATTGAACACAGGACCTTCCGCGTGTTAAGCGGATGTGATAACCGCTCAGCACGGAATCACTTGTCAACCATTACTTAAGTAGTGGTTTTACAGTTAAAATTAGTACAGCATCTTCGATTATTATCATCGTAATGTGAGAAATACATGTGGCGTGTTACCTAACAGAAGCTTAAAGCAAGATTCCTCAAAACATTTTTTTTGCGATTCCTTAGACATTTCAAAAGTTCTGTAACCATTTGAATATTGCCTGTTGATTTACCTATCTGTCATACGTTATTTTTTTTATTATTCAAAAGTGAAACATCATGTACCAGTCGCAATTTTACTAATCAAAATCAAACATACTTATCCATTTCCGAATCACAACCCAGAAGCAAAGTAAAAACTTTGGAACTGACAAGTTAGGTTAGATACATGAACTTCCACCAGGGAAGTGAGGCCGGGTGCTCCGGAAGGGTAAACACCTCCTGTTTAGCTAGCTACACCCGCCACGTGTGTAATCAAAATTGTGTGAAAGGAACATGGAACTATGAGACGTCAAATATATCCAGGACAATCCTGGACACAGAGACATCAAACTTGTCAACAATACTGTGATGACGGCCATAAAACTTTTGGAGGGCCTTGATAAGCCTAGGCTTGCAATATCCTGAGTCAACAATTTATTTGCAAGAAACCTACTTCGTTGTACAAAGTCCCCGTAGTGGGAACAAGCTCTACCATAGCGTATTAATTGGGAAACAAATACACCATAAGCAGGAGAAGCAGGTATATTGCTGCATAAAAAAAGGAAAGTTGACAATAGAAAAATTGAAGTCATAAAGTGTCAAATGTAGCCTTTCGTGTGCGTCATAATCCAGGTATAAGTCTAAATATGAAGCAGAACTTGAGGAATCAGTCGTGTCTTTTATTTCAAGCTCACATTTACTTAGTCTCCAAATTTAGAATTGTTAAGAGACAGAACGTCATCTATATCTATGTTGAGTTGAATGATTTGGCGACAGTCTTCTCTCCAGATTTAACAAGGTTCTGCATATATTCTGCTTCATAAGAATAAAGAAACAAATCAGCAAGCAATGGTGCACAGTTTGTACCTATTGGTATACCGATTGTTTGCTGCAAATCTATATTACCAAACACAACAAATATGTTATCTATAAAATACTCCAACATTTTGTTGATAGTACCTTCTGTATATTTTTGTTTGGAATCCGTATGATGCTTGACAAAATAACCAGAATCCCTGTTCAGCACCAGATATTTGTATCTTGGCTTACCGTTTTTGTATAAGAAAGACAAGTGAATAATTTATCTAAGACGTTCTTTCAATTTAGAATGATGGATAGTGGTGTGAAGTGTAGAAAAATCAAGGTTTTTTTATACTTTTTACATGAGATAAAGTATTAGAAACAAGATGTTCAAGTAATTCTTTAGAATTTTTGAGAATCCACATTTGGTTGATTCCAGATGTAGAATATAATTTTTCTGAATAAGACTGAAGACCATCTTTGACGATTGTCAAAATTTGTGTTAGAGTTACCGATAATGATTAAGTAGTACATTTAGATGAGTCTGCTATATATCTTTCCTTGTATGGATTTTTATGGAGTTTAGGAATCCAATACAAGTAAGTAAGATCAAGATCTTTCTCTTTAAGATTTATATCGAAAGACTCGCCTATGGTTAGAAAAAACTTCATCTTTGGTAAAATTAGTTCCAGTATATGCAGGGTTAATTGATATACCATCTAAACCAAGCTCCTTAATAAGACATTCAAGGTAGAATTTCTTACAAACGAGCATAATGATGTTAGAAGCCTTATCAGCTGGGACAACAACATATCTGTTGTGTATGTCTGTTAGAATTGCCTTGATTTCTGGATCTATAGGTACTGAAGACGGTTTAGTACTCATGGACCCTTTAAGTTTGGCAGTCCTAGCTTTAACGAAAGATCTCACAACCTTTATCCAGTGGGATAAGGTATCAAGCTCAACATCTTCTAATTTAGCCCAACGTGTGGCGTACTCTTCAACAGAATCCATGACAAGTCCGAAATTCTGTCCTCAAGTAAAAGGTTGAGCTTCTCTATATTTAGGACCTTTTGAAAGTAAAAATCTTAATTTAGTGTTCTCGATTATATTGAGATCACCAGTTATCACATGTCCAGCAGGTCCATAGATATAGAGAGGAGACGAGCAAGAGCAGGTAGGTGGAGTAAAATTATGGAAGTTTAAACACTGCAATGCGTGTTTATAATTAAATATTTTGGATGCAATAGGGTAATTCTAGGAGTCATTCTACAGCTATCCCCAAACTGTTACCATATACATGTAGTTAACTTTCCATTGTTCACCATTGAGCTATGTTTATTCTTCAAAGTATTGCCTAAGGCGGAATTGGTTAAAACAAACATTGCTTAATGTTCAAATAAAAACATATTGATCCATATCAAATCACAACCCCAAAGCAAAGTAAACATTTTAAAGCTGGCAAATGCAGTTAAGCGCGTGAACTTTCCTTTGTGAAGTGTTACCGGGTGTTCCAAAAGGGTAAGCATCTCCTGTTTAGCCAGCTATATCCGCCACGTTGTGTGGATGAAAGCACCATGGAATCGACGTCCAGGATTCCCCTGGACGCAGAGACATCATACTTATCAACAATATTTTGATGACGGCCATAAAAACTGTTTGAGGGCCTTAATGCACATAGGCTTCACGCCTTGCAACATCCCTGGGTCAAAATTATATTTGGAAGCACATTGCTTTGTTGTATAAAGGTCTCGTGATGGGAACAAGCTCTATTATAATGTATTGTTTGTGAAAAAAACACTATAAGCGGAAATATTGCTGAATAGAAAATGAAAATTAATAAAGGTGTGGTAGTAAGCGAGATGGCGAAGTTATTAAGGGGGCTTTATAACAAGGTTTTACTGTATGTGCATGTTGAATTTCTTAAATGCCCAAGTACCTATCTGGTATTCGTCCAACGTTTTTTGTGCATCGATATATTTTGAGGGTCATTTTCAAAAATCTAAAACGAAATCCTACTATAACCACTATTACAGTTTTATTGAGCAAACATCCCTGTGGAATAAAATTCCTTATCAGTAGTTCTATTGATCATATAACGGATTTTGTACATTGTCAGTTTTCCCTACAAAAAGTATATTGACAGTTAGTAACTGAAATATACACAAATATAGTCTTAAATGTATGTGTCTTTTGCTTAAAACATTGAACTCTTAAGTTAATCAAGTCAAAAGTTATATGAATGTTTAATTTAAGATCAAGTAAGTAACATTTAAATAGAAATAAAGCGATGTACAATTCAATCAAGTCAAAAAATATTTAATAACACAGAATAGCTAATTATATAAACCAAACAGATAACCATATACGTCATAATTAGATATGTTTATCTTCATCTTCACCTAGTCGGATGTAATATTATAGTTATTATATAATAGTAATAATATTGAAATTTTAAACATATCGAACAATAAATATATGTGCATTTTGGACTATTAGTTTACCAAAAAATATTATTCCGCTGGGGATTGAACCCAAGACCTTCCGCGTGTTAAGCGGATGTGATAAGCACTACACCACGGAATCACTCATTCATAAATAGTTATTCTTTGTTAATATTTTTTCTGTGACAAAATATTTTATTTCAGATTGACAAGGCTGTAATAGGTTTCTCTAAATATCTATGTTCAAGGGTATAACAAATCGTACAAGCTTTCTTTGAAGTCAGTTGCATTACCGAATCATTGTTCCTTGGGAAAGACACCGCGGAATCACATACTCGTCATTACCTTATTTATTGTCTTACGTAGTTGCATTATCGAATTGTTGTTCTTTAACATTTGTATCTCATCCAGTAAAAATCAATATTTATTAATATGGATTCTCAAAAATTCTAAAGAATTTCTTGAACATCTTGCTTCTAATACTTTATCTCATGTAAAAAGTATAAAAACGTTTAATTTTTCTACACTATACACCACTCATTCTAAATTGAAAGAACGTCTTAAAGAAATTATCCACTTGTCATTCATTACAAAAACGGTAAGCCAAGATACAAATATCTGGTGCTGAACAGGGATTCTGGTTATTTTGTCAAGCATCATACGGATTCCAAACAAAAATATACTGAAGATACCATCAACAAAATGTTGGAGTTTTTGATAGATAACATATTTGTTGTATTTGGTAATATAGTTTTTCAGCAAACAATTGATATACCAATGGGTACAAACTGTGCACCATTGCTTGCTGATTTGTTTCTTGATTCCTATGATGCAGACCATGCTGAACCTTGTTAAATCTGGAGAGAAGACTGTCGTCAAATTATTCAACTCAAAATACAGATACATGTATATAGATGACGTTCTGTCACTTAACAATCCTAAATTTGGAGACTATGTAAATGTTATCTATCCTAGCGAGCTTGAAATAAAAGACACGACTGATTCCTCAAGTTCTGCTTCATATTTAGACTTATACCTGAATTATGACGCACAGGAAAGGCTACATTTGAAACTTTATGACAAACGTGATGACTTCAATTTTTCTATTGTCAGCTTTCCTTTCTTATCCAGCAATATACCTGCTTCTTCTGCTTATGGTGTGTTTGTTTCCCAGTTAATACGCTATGGTAGAGCTTGTTCCCACTACAGGGACTTTGTACAACGAAGTAGGCTGCTTGCAAATAAATTGTTGACTCGGGGATATTGCAAGCCTAGGCTAATCAAGACCCTCAAAAAGTTTTATGGCCGTCATCACAGTATTGATGTCTCTGGGTCCAGGATTGCCCTGGATATTTTGACGTCTCATAGTTCCATGTTCCTTTCACACAATTTTGATTACACGCGTGGTGGATGTAGCTAGCTAAACAAGAAGTGCTTACCCTTCCGGAGCACCCGGCCTCACTTCCCTGGTGGAACTTCACGTGTATAACCTAACTTGTCAGTTCCAAAGTTTTTACTTTGCTTCTGGGTTGTGATTCGGATATGGATTAGTATGTTTGTTTTTGATGAACTGAAAATGACGAAATGAAGCCATTGTATTCCAAAACAAACGTACTAATCCATGTCCAAATCTCTATTCCACTTTGAAACTAATTAAGTGTAACACATGAGTTTCCACCAGGGAAGTGAGACCGGGTGCTCCTGTAAATTAACGCTTCCTTTGTTTAGCTAGCTGCACCCGCCACGCATGTAATTAAAATGAAATGAACATGGCACTATGGGAAGTCAAATATATCCATGATAATTCTGGTTACAGACACCATATTTGTCAACAATTTTTATGAATATACAGTACAATAAAACCTTTTCAAGGGCGGCCTTGATAAGCCTAGGCTGGCAATATCCTTGGGTCAACATTTTACTTGTAAGCGGTTTGCTTCGCTGTATGAAGTTCCTGTAGTGGGAACAAGCTATATTATAGCGTATTAACTGTGAAACAAATACACAATAAGCAGGAGAAGCAGGTATATTGCTGCATAGAAACGAAAAGTAGAAAAAAAGAAAAATTGAAGTCATCCAATTCATGCAATTGTAAACATTTCTTTGCACCATTGTTAGATAGAATGTAATACTGTAAATGTACTTATTTTCGCGCAATCAAATTTTAGCGCAAATGCTGTGTTGTCACTAATTCGCGCAATCTTAAATTAGCGCTCTCAGCTCACGGGAAGTGCCGAAATCAATTTCTAAATCGGAAAACGGACAATGAATTCAGTCCAGTATATATTAATTTCCAAAATGGAAAACGGGCAATACTTACGGTGTAGTTAGCACAGAACAGTGCTTACATTTAATAAAGGTGTTAATACTATATTGAATACATATCAGAGTTTTATTCAATTGGTCTCCAAAATGTTAAGCAAGTGGTTGCTAAATTCAGCAGAGAGGAATATTAAACGGACAAACCAGTTTTCGGTCAGACAAATGTAAACTACCGCTAGTCTGTCTTTCGGTCTTTTAAACTGTACCCGACTTAACTAAGTGTATTGTCCTTACCATGTGTTTACCTGTCAACAACAGTAAATTCGAATAATCAGGTGATTGTTTATTAATCAGTAAATACCTGTGGACTTAAGTAGTCGCGTGTCTTACCGTCTATTTCTTTTGTTTCCCAGTCCGAATCATAATAACTTTCTTTAAACGCGTGTTTGTTTAATAATAAGTGCATGGTTGTAACAAGCCATAACGAGTGTCGGTCAAGGGTGACGGTTTGTTATCAAAGAGGTTCCACGCTGGGTGTTAAAAAATGCCTACTACGCGCTTCGTAACTGTTTCTTTATTAATAAATACAGAAACGCGATAAAATTTTATTTTAATAAAAGTTTAGGCATTAATATCTTTCAATCACATAAATATATTGGAACCTCGTCAAGCCGTTCCCGTTATATCATATTTCTTGATACCTGAATTCCTATTTAGAACCTCTCGCCATAACTATAATTACAATTCGTGTATCTTCGGAATACGATACTTCACGATTGTTAGTAAACAATATGGCGGACGTGCAGTATCAAGCAGCGTAGACAGTAACGCATATTGATAATAACAGCATATCGCGGAAGCACATGGATTAAAATTGGCATTTGCGGGAGCTCAAAAAATTTATTTAGTTAGTTTGACAATAAACCTCAACATGCACGCATAGACGACCTTTTTTTTTGCTTGTACAAAAAATGTCCGACGGGCCGGACCGAAGTTTCCGAGGCCCTGAGGTAAGCCTATATTTATAAACACATTTATTCGCGGTAATCATAAATTAGCGCAATTTGTCTAGCGCCATTACCGCTAAAATAAGACTACCGCTAAATAAAGTACATTTACAGTAAGTACGGGAACACAAGATGCCTTGTCTATTCTTTTTATACATGTATGTAGGTCCTAAAGTTTTTAGTGTAAATCGTCGTTCACCTTATAATAACATTTTCAAAGGACACGAAAACTCACAATACTCACTGACATACACAATAAGTACGTTTTGTTCCAGGTGAAAAAGGCTTCCAACAACATTATTCTCGTTTGTAACTGAGAATGAATGTCTTATTAAGGAGTTTAGTTCAGATAGTATATCGGGTAATCCTACATATACTAGAACTAGTTGTTTCCAACAATAAGAGAGTTCTTGAGTCTTTCGGCACCAATCTTGCAGAGGAAGAACTTGGCCCTCCTTACTTATATTGGATTCCTAAACTTTAAAATAATCCATACAAGGAAAGATATATAGCAGGTTTCTCTAAACGTTCTACTAAAACATTATCAGTTATTCTAACACAAATTCTGATAGTCGTCAAAGATGATCTCCAGTCTTATTCAGATAAAGTGTATTCTACATCTTGCATTAACCATAGGTGGATACTAAAAAGTTCCTATGAATCACTTGAACAGTTTGCTTTTAGTGCTTTATGTCGTGTAAACTATTTTTTTTTTAAAGTTTTGATTTTTCTACACTTTACTTCACTATCCTTCATTCTAGATTAAAAGAACGTCTAAAACAAATTATTCACGTGTCATTCTTTTATAAAAAACGGTAAGCCAAGATACAAATATGTAGTGCTGAACAAAGCTTCTGGTCATTTTGTCAAGCACCTTACGGATTACAAACACAAATATACAGAAGTTACCATCAATAAAATGTTAGAGTATTTGATTGACAATCCAAAATAAACTTAATAATCCATGTCCAAACCACAATCCCAAAGCAAAGTCAATAAGGTGAAGCTGACAAATAGGGTTAAACACATGAACTTCCACCATGGAAGTGAGGCCAGGTGCCCTGGAAGGATAAGCGCATCACTTGTGTAATAAAAAAGGAACATGGAACTATGGGGCGCCAAATATGTAACAACATATTTGTTATGTTTGGTAATATACCAATAGACACAAACTGTGCACCATTGCTTGCTGGCTTGTTTCTTTATTCGTATGAAGCATTATTTATGCAGAACTGTTAAATCTGAAGAGAAGACTGTCGCCAAATCAATCAACTCTACATACAGATATTATCTCTTAATGATTCCAAATTTGGAGACTATATCAATGTCATCTATCTTAGTGAGCTTGAAATAAAAGATACTTCAATTTTAGACTTATACCTTATTTATGATGCCCAAGAAAAGCTCTATTTGTAGCTGTATGACAAACGTGATGCAGCAATATGCCCGCTTCTCCTACTTATGGTGTATTTATTTCACATTTAATACGCTATGTATAAAGCTTGTTCTCACTACGGGGACTTTATACAACGAAGCAAGCTTAACCCACGGATATTGCAAGTCAATGATTACTTAGTATTAGAACCCTCAAACAGTTTTATGGTTGTCATCACAATACTATTGATAAGTATGATGTCTCTGTGTCCAGGATTACCATGGGTACATTTGACGTCCAATAGTTCCACGTTCCATTCACTCTAAATTTTGATTTGACATGGGGCGGGTGTAACTAGCTAAACAAGAGGTGCTTATTAACCTTCTGGCGCAACTAATTTGTCAGTTTCAAAGCTTTTACTGTGCTATTGGATTGTGCTAGGTACATGGATTGGTATGCTTTGTTGGCGTCATAATTAAGACAATAAGTGAATATGTGCATGTACCAAATTTTCTTTAAAAAATTAAATATGTTTTAGCATTTTTTATAATTTTGAAGTTTTAAACATATTGAACCTGTGTTTATGTTGAATAATTGGTTTTACAAAAACCATGATTTCGCTGGGGATTGAACCCAGGACCTTCCGTGTGTTAAGCGGATGTGATAACCACTACACCACGGAATCACTTATTCGTCACAACTTTTTCCTAATATTTACTCTATGGTAAGAAGTGTTTTTGTATTAAAAACATATAAAATTTGTTGAATTAATTCACTTTCTATCATATGTGTAGTTGTTTTACCAAATTGTTGTTCCTTAGTATTTGTCTTGGTATATCGTAGGATGTTCTTGTATAAGTACATACAAATAAAACAGTTTCTATAGTATTTGTAACTGCATTGTAAAATTAAGAAATAATCAACATTTGCCCGTGATATATCGTCGAATAATCCACGGGCCGGAGTTCACATGCGGAAGAATATAACACGAGGTGGCTGTGCCGCCGAGTGATATATTCGCCGCATGTTGATATTCCACGGGTAAATGTTGATCATTTCAATTCTAACATGACTTAGATAAAACATTGCGAACTCTTTCTTCGGAAGTACATTTTACTACAGTTGAAAGGCCAGCTTCGATTTTTTCCGTTAAACCCGCGATTTAATCTTCAGGGCCGTTCAAGGGGGGTAATTCAAATTTAGTCGGCAGATGGCGCTTTGTCGTCACCTCGAAGAATTTGCATTTTAGGGTTGACGCAATAAATCATTAATTAAATGGTGTTTTTAACTTAAACTATATATATTTTTGTATCCGTTTGATAGAAAATTGATTTTTCTAGACGATCACAACAATTAAACACTCCTTATAACTAATTAAAATGCTGAAATCATAGACATAAACTGCGGTATCGTGAAAGGTCAAAATCAAGTGGGCGGTGCATTCGGAGTTTATGCCCGGTAAATTGAATTGACAGAATCGCATCCCACACCGATTGGTTAAAAATTATAGTCGTAATCGGTAGCATATAGAACACCGGTCATTTTGATACCGGGTAGAAACCATCATTCGCACCGGTTATTGCACAGGAAGATTGTCAAGTTGACCCTGCGTGCCGATGATTTGGGAAACAAAACGTGCTATTTATTGCGTCTAGACATCTTCTAATTTGTTTATTTTTACTCTAGGTATTTGTTGGTGTGTTATTAATATAATCTTTAAAACATTTTTGTTTATTTTAGTTCAATTTTGTAGAAAAAATGCCACGAAAATCAACATCCAGATTACCCAGCTGGCCCCATGTAGTCACTATGTGACTCAGAAATCAGCTGATATTGGATTTTTTGTTTACACTTTCATTACATTTAGAGTCACAAGAGGGACAGTTTGCTAGAAACCATCTGAACAACAATTATCTGGCATTGATTTAACTGCTGCAGTGCATGCAAATTTTAAAACAATGTGTTTTTAATGTTTCAGATCAGAAGTTGACAGTTGTATCACATATTTACAGGTACACAGGCTGGCAAGGAGGCTGAAGGAGCATAATTATACATGTAGTTTGTTAAATTTCAGAAAGTTTGCAGAATAGGAGAAGTCGATATAGAAAATTACATAAAATGTTTTCAACTGTAAATTACTTTCTTTTGTTTTTAGAAATTTGAACAGTTTTGCCACTTCAAGGGTTGGAGATAGATTTTAAATGCCAAAGTTCAGTTTAGTTATTCAGAAACAGAACAGTATCACAGGAGATGATGTTGGCAGATATTGTGATCCAGGTTGCAAATGTACAAATTGCAAAAATCTTGTAATTAATGCAATTCTAGATCCTTCAGCTATCACTACTGCTACTGTTGTTGATGATTCCACAGCTACAAATACCATAGGTTTTTATAACATTGATGCTAATTTTGAATGTTTTTTCTCCACAGTAACCACAGCAAGTATGGATGTACCAGCATAAAACATACTTGACAACACAGAAAATTCAGAAATGGATCACAAAGATTCTTGTACTACATGTATTAGATTTACTGTTCAAACATTTTCATATTTTTAAAGTTGATACATGTACATGTATTTGAGCTTTTTATGAAATTTATCACAATATAACCCATTCACTTTTATTGTGCAAGAATCTATGTAAATATCTTTTACTGTATTTCAATTTTAGCCAAACTTTAAATCATGGATCATTGCTGCACACATCATAGCCAGTTCATACAGTCCCACAGTACCATTTTTGTGTGGTGATTGATGTTATACTGGTACTACATTAAATTATTCTGTTTTAATTAATTTCTTTTTTGTTCATTTTCAAGAATACAGAATATATGTAGTTTATTTTCATATGATTTTATGATACATCATACATGTATAATGTATTTATTTCAGATGATTTTAAGATTACCAATACCTATACAGTTTAGTTTCAGATTATTTATTCCTACAAGTTACTTTTTAGGGTACCCTTTTCAGTTCATTTTATTTGAATATTTATTGACAGGTGAGATGCATATTTCAAATTTTATTTACAGATTTGCCAACATTATATTTTCAGATTATTCATAGATAACTTTTTTATTTGTAGATTAAATATTATTAATGCTATTGCTATGCTAAAAACATTAGTACTTACATTGAATATTATAATGACTATGTTTGGGGTTTTTTTTTATTGCAGATAACACTACATGGCCAACACATAGTACAATGTCAATAAAGATGTATTGCTTGCATATTAAAATTATCATTACTTTAAGAAAAATAAATGTTAACTTGACATAATAAATGCATAATTATTTTTGTGCATTACACTGGCACCTGTCCAGCATAACCTCTGAAATGTTGGTAGGGACATGGCCTCTTACTGTACAGGTTTGAATCTCATTTAGGACAGTTTTTGTGTGAGAAAGTTGGTCATTTTGTTGTGGAATGTTGTTGGTTTTCTTTGGGCTCTACAGTTTCGAATTCCTCCCGTCTCTAAATATGTTTGATAGTGAAAAAATCTTGACTTTTACTCTACTCCTTAGCTGCAAAAAAGTTTATCAGCAGCACTTGATCTGTGAAAAAAATAAACTACAGAGACTACAGATTAAACTGTTACACCCAGTAAAACTGACCTGACCACCTTGAAAGAGATTTTAATTTCTAATTATTAACTTAGGATGTGGAAACAATATTTCTTCCTTTTCCACTGTCATGTGTTGATTTTGAATTTTTATTTAAATACAGTATTCAAAATCAGCACATGGTAACTTGTTGTCATGTGCTGATTTTGAATTCATTATTTTAATAAAAATTCAAAATCAGCACATGACACCACTGAAAAAAAATTATATAACTTTCCTGTGTATCAAATTTGGAGAAATATTTCCCATGAAAAATAATTTTATTTGATTAAAATTTAAATATTTAATGAAGCCAATTTTTACATAGATTTTAATTGCCATTAGATATTGCAAAATAATTGAAACAGTTGAAATTGCACCCTAATAAAACAGATGATATACAGGAATTTTTAAGAACATTTTTGCATGTGTTACTAATTTACGTTAATATTTTTTTTTTTAAATTTCCCTACATTAAAATGAATATCAATCAATAAAACAGTAAAATCACTTCAGTTTTATTCGAAAGTGTAAACAAGGGAGATAATCATCATACGAAAAACAAAACAAAACAAAGGCAACACCTGCTGATTTCTTAACTGACAGAATCGCATCCCACATCGATTTCGGACAGGTCTTTCATATGAATGTGTTCAGAAATGAATATATTTTCAGAATTGAATTATTAGAACCCGTCATTTGTGCTAATATTTATTAATTTGTGTCTGAAGCTCGAATGTCGGTCGACAGACGTGAGCCAAACCCCGCAAAAGGAGCCTCACCTGCCGTTTTCTCAACTGACAGAATCGCATCCCACACCGATTTCGGACATGTCTTTCATATGAATGTGTTCAGAAATGAATATATTTTCAGAATTTAATTATTAGAACCCATCATTTGTCCCAATATTTTAATAAATTGTGTCTGAAGCACGAATGTCGGCCGACAGCTGTGAAGTAACCCCCACTTTCAAGACGTATTTCTCGTAATTTTCTGTATATATTTGATTCTTTTTTAGATAAATTAAAGGGAAAAATATCTGTTGTTAAAAATATTTGGTCATTTCAAGTAATAACGATCCCATTTAATAGTATACTTAAATTTTCGAGACCTACTACCATTTCCGATCGCGTACCAAAATTTGAACTGAAAGTCACGTGACTAAAGCGATTAAAAATCAGCCATATTGGAAGCTGGCCTTTCAACTGTATCTAATTGCAAAAAGCTCTATTGAAACAATTCGGCTGTTGATATTACCTCCATTGAAATAAATGATTTTATGAATGAAAATTACGTCACAACCATTGTTCGCGACACATAGCATGACGTCATAAGAGAAGCAAGGGAGTGCGTCATTAAAACGGAACAGCGATGGGTATATCGTTTGTTATACCACGATTGGCTCTCTACTTGTTTCATAGGTCATGTTAGAATTGATGTTATTTTTATTCTTTCTGCAACTCATGTCCCACTTTTTTTTACCACCCATATGTTTTGTCAATGAATAAAAACATATTACCTAAGTTATAGCTAAAACAATAATATTTTACCCACTTGCAATTTAAACGGCAGAGAGACTTATGGTTCAAACTTCCTATCGTGTAGTTGTAATAAAGGTATTCCCGACTTGAAACGACAAAATGTCTCTGAAACATAATAAAAATCTACGTAATATGAATGGTGCATGAATCTGTATATCTGTTGTTAGTAATTTTTGTGAGTAAACTATGGGAACTTGTAAAGGGCAAAATGTTGGTGTCGGTTTCAAAAGTAGATGAAATGTGTTAGCTATTTATTTTGAAAAGCTGTATCAATGTGCCAGATTGCCGTCTTGCAATTTTGTTACGTGTTAATGTCTATACACATGGGGGCATTATTGCAAAAATTACAGAACAGTCATAGCAGCCACGACAAGTTCTCTGCAGAGGCTTCGAGTGGACAGTATAAGACAAGTTCACGTCTTCTTCCATAAGGACATTCTTTGATAGCTGACACTCAACATCTCTGACGACCTCATAAATGATAAATATTTTGTTGCATCCATTTCTTTTTCGCGAAGACCTGGCTTTGTGATAAAGAACACGGCCTTTGCGGTAAAAACCTCGACGTTTGCGGCCAAGAACATGAGATCTGTGGTGAAGAACACAACGATGCAGATAGTTGCCGATCCTAAATTATATTGCATTCTACTACAATGTATCCTTATCATCTGTGTCTCATTTATTTATGCAATTAACTAATACCTTTAATTTGTTTACTGTCTTCTCTTCATGTTTTCCTTTATTATTATTATTATTATTATTTGAGAAAACGTGATGGAAATAATGCAAGCACCTAACAATAGGCTGACCTTTTTTAAAATTATTGACCGTTCTATATATTTCTTAACTTTAATGTCTCCGCAAACCTGTTCATTGACTATTCTATCTATTTCATAATTTTTAATGTCTTCGTATATATTAATATTTATATCCTATCGTAAACAATACTGAAGTTAATTTTTTCACTTACGAACTTGCAATGTGTTAATTTCAGAAAAAATACCAATGGTCAAAGTTTTCTTTTTACTGGACGTTATCGTTTAGTAAGTACATACGGGTTATTCTCTTTAACATTAGGGATTTATTGAACATAAAACAAATATACAAATATTTATTTGATAATATAATGAAGTTGGCCATCATGATTGTAATCAATTCCTTCTTTCAATTAAATCGCCAAATGTTGTCATTTATTTGTTTAGAATGTATATAAATCCCGGATAATCTATAGCGAAGTAAATACTCCAGACTTAGCTGGTTTTTGTTCTCTCGTCCGGCATGTGACACCAGGCTGGCACCTGATACAGTACCAAGTAAATATTACATATAATAACTAATTCACCAGACCACAGGTCTTACAAAGCAAGTCTTGGAAGTACACCGACCGATGTGTTCAACAACCGGTCCTTTACAGTTAGCCATTCTGAACATCCCGGTCTTTTACGGTTAGCCATTCTGAACATCCCTGTCCTTTACGATAGGCCATTCTGAACATCCCGGGCCTTTACGGTTAGCCATTGTGAATTTCCCGGCCTTTTGCGGTTAACCATTCTGAGTTTCCCAGCCTTTTACGGTTAACCATTCTGAGCATACTGACGGACCTTTATAGTTAGATATTCACGGGGTAGGTCCTGTTTCTTAGCATTACCATATCATCTGGAAAACACGATAAAATATACTTGATTAACTGAACGGAAAAAATAAAAATAAGAAATTTCTTCCCTCACCATTACCTTAAAAATGCTATATCTTAACCTCCACCTTCTACACAAATGTCCAATAAGAAATTTTCCATCGACAATTCTGAATTTATACAACATAATTCGGCAAACAAAACAATTGCAAGAGAAAATTGCATGTTTCTACAGTCATATTTTTGGTGGCAAGTGTCATCAAGAGTTTGGTACTACAGCACATGCCTGTAAAAAGTTTTACACTAAGGTAAAGTTTTAGTACCTCTCGGTCCCTTGTTGCCTGTCATCAAGAGTTTGGTACTTCAATAGAAAAAGTTTAATACTTCTGTCATATACCATTTTTTTTTTAAATTTAATCATAAAATACATTTTAAAATGGTACATTGTCTATGTCTACCATTTTTTAATGTATTTTATGCTTAAAATAAAAATAAATGGTATATGACACTAACGTTAAGAATGAGTAACGGATCTGCAGCACATCTTGGTCCATTGTTGCCTACATTTCTGTCATATATTTTTTTTCTATTTAATCATAAAATACATTCAAAAAATAGTATATGACAATATGACATTTCGATAGCTTTTCCACAGAAGTTATGTGTCTCTCGACACCTTTTCCATCTCTAGCTATTGGTCGGTTAGTCGATCGACATCCTGACTTGACTCCTTTTTGGTATTAAACTTTCGACAGGTCTGTACTGTAAGTTTTGGTTTGTACATATTCATGATCTAACATCAGGGATGATAATATTTATTTCCGTGATCCTTGTTACGTGATTTATGACTTTTAACATAATCTATATTTAATAGATTCTGGTTCAAGTATCAATACAGATGAAGAGAAAATGGCATACGTCTGGAGTGAAAAATAAATATGACAGCTTTTTGTTAGAATATTCATAAATGTTTTATGTGATTTTGAGACAAAAATGCTATTATAATTGATATTCACGTGTAATGGTGTGTATTGTTGTGATTTAATTTACGAGTTATTTTTATATAAAACGAACTCAATTTGCAGGTTGCTGAAACAATGTGGTCCTAGAAAATTGTGAGAAATTCTTCCCTGCTTAGCACATGTTTTAACTAATATAAGAAAAACGCCCTTCAAAATTTGTCTGATAAAACCAATTATAAATCTATGAAGTTCTGCCTTAATAAAACAGGTACTTTGAAACATCAAATCAAGGCTGGTTCATTCTCGTTTACGACGTGAAACACGCGATATTTCCAACATCGAGACTTGATCCGTGATTATGTGCAGGCAACGAGGACAAACGAGAGCGCGTGCGTGACACGTGTGGGTCACGTTTTTATTCAACTCTGTTTATGTATGTGCAGCTTTTACGTATAAATTGACTCATTTTATGGTAAAAACTTGTAACAGAACACAAGAGGCTGAATTTAGTCGCTCATAATACATTAAAATTTGTCACAGAAAATAAAGCCGCTCTTCACAGAAGCGCTAACTTTTATTGACTTCAAGTTTGAAAAATGACCTTCTTAATTACAACGATAGAGGAATTTGGAGGAATATTTTAATGTTTCCTTTGAACTTTAATGGCTTGTTTTTATTTTACTTCTAATTCATCAATAATTGTTACAAAATAATCACCGTACTTAATTAAATTTGTGTCAGTTTTGTGTTTTTGCATTTTTTCTTGCTTTCGTTGTCGTTAATGTTCAAACAATATTGCTGCGGTTTCAATTTGTTTTAAGTGGAAATAAACATATTTCTAGCTGTTATATTTTTTACAAAAATAAAAATAAAAACTTTGATTGGATAATTTTTTACCAAATTAAAAATACAATTTATTGAATAAATAAACAGCTTTGCAAAATTAAAAATTTTTATTAGTGTAATTCCAGATTTTAGAAATAAAAGTATAAAAATATTGTTAAGAGTATATTTCTAGCAAACTGAGAAAAAATCATTGACCTAAAATCTAACTTTTTATTTATTTATTTATTTATTTTATTTATCTGCAGAGTACCATCATAAGAGAACATGAAACCTTAAAAAGAATTGACCGAAACTTGTATTGATGTATAGATAATCAATATTAAAATTAATGAGAATGCGCAATGGCTAATCTTAAATAATTTCTATTTTACGTAGGAATAAAAATGTAATTTTAAAAAATAATTTTTTTTTTAAAAAAATAAACAATTATGGCACATGTCACATGTGGAAATAAATAAAGTGAAATTTTCATATTTCATTTATCTAATTTAAAAAAAAAAAATAAATAAGAGTGGTTCATGAAGCGAATTATGATGCAGATTATTATTAATTTCTGTGTTAAATATTACTGATTCGTGTTTTTCTTTTTTGTGCCAAAATTTAACTTAAACAAATACAAATCTACTGAAAATCTTGAGTCTAAGGACAAACAAATCAGCGGGTTCGGAGGCATAGGGTTATATCATTGTTTCTTGGATTTAGTTTTAATACAATATATATTTTGTTTATAATCGACTGGTGACAAAAACTGGTTTTATTTTTTCACGCTCTTCCATTTTTAACTATAATTTTTTTTAAATAGAATTGTTTTTTTTTTTTTGCATGTTTTGAAACTTTACATTTCAAGGTAAAAATGCAATTGTGTTAAACGATTTTAAGGATGTAAATAGACTTTAATTTGTAAAACTCTTCCTAATACCCTATATAAATCAACTAGATAAGACGGTTGACTGTACTAATATGTACTACAAATGTTCATGATCATTTTGATTTATTTGACTGCGCAAGTTCAACAAAAATCTAATATCATTTAGATTGAAATTAATTATCATAAACGTCTTAAATGATTATTTAGCGCATGCGTCAATGAAATTTAAATAATATGAAATACCATAGGACGTAGAACGTTCTTATTGTCGTGCAAGTGATTCAATTGTCATAGAAACGCTTGAATTCTAATGCAGCTGTTTCGTTTCCACGTTTTCCATACTTTCACAAAAACCTATGATCATATAAAAACAAGCCCTTCGGTGTATTCTCATCATAATCATACAGACGATTTCCTAGACAGATAAACTTAAGAACTTTAATAAATAGTAAAACATTTCTGAAATATTTTTTAAAAAATAATTTAAACGTCATGACAGAATCAAAACTATTGAAAAACCCGGATGCACAGAATACGGGTGTGGTAGCAGCCTCAAGTATCCCCAGTATGACGGTTACTGGTCCTTACCCTGGGGATTTTGACTTCGGAAGAAACTGTGTTGATGAGCCGAATGTCGAGTTTATTCTTGAGGTAAGTAACTGAAATAACATGACTACATTAAATAATTTAGATGTTTATTTAGGGGTTGATTGAGGATGTTATATTTTAAAATTTTAATTTATAAATTTAAATTTAAACATGGTTGTAAAATGTATATTTGTGACTTTGTGCTCTTTTTTTTTAAAAATATACCGAAAAATTTAATTTGATTAGAAACATGAATACGGTACTCGATTTATCATTCTTCTTTTTAAAAACTTAATAATTGACTTTGCATTTAATAGCCAAGAACATATAAAATAAGTGAAAAAACTAAAATAGTCGGAGTTTATCTATTAGATTTTGAGAATAAATCTACATTATTTAAATAGAATACAAATATCTCATTATAATTATTTTACAATTGTAGATTGACTAAATTAAATTAAAACGATTTGAACTACATTCTTCAATTTTATTTTAATTTTATTTAACAATTATTTTATTTTATGTTATTTTATTTCATTTAATCTTTTTTTCTTTTTTTACTACATGTATTTGAAAATATTATTACATGTAAAAATGAAAAGCGACTTTTATATATGAAATTGAAATATAAAATATTACTTCATTGGTCCGTTGTCCATCCAGCTAAATTTCTTTCGTTTGCGGGAAAAGTAATTTAATTATAAGTATAACCATTCATCTTTTACATAAAAATCATAAATGGAATTTGTATATAAATGAAGATGTGATAAAACAATTATTATTCAAAATAAAACAATTATTATTCAAATTAATTTTATAAAAAAATTAAAAGATAAATTCAGTTTGAGCTTTTTTATCCTCAAATAGATTATGTGAAAGTTTAAACATAAGTCACGAAAAGTTAGCGCTAGCCGGTAAAATTAAGATGGACCTATGAATTTTTACCTGTTCTCCAAACATCAAAACATTAAAAAAATTCCCTTGTTTGGAAATATTTTCGTATGTCAATCAGGCTCCAATAGATAAAAGCTTTTATAACCGTTGCAAAGGAATAAGGAACTTAATGAATGAATGAATTTATTGCATAAACATAATTAATGTTATAGCATTAAAAAACATTTGAATAAATATAACAACATTAAAACATGAACATGGCATCATCCTTTGCAACAAAGAACGCAAAATAATACAAGTTAATCATAAAACAGCATTAAACACACACACACACACACACACACACACACACACACACACACACACTTGGAAGAATGATTATAAAATCCCCAACTTTGGAGTTAATGTTCGCCAGTATCGCGATTATAGAATTAGATGACCGTCAATCATTTCACTTATTTTACAACCAGTGAACCACAAGTTCTAATGCTGTGATTATAGGACTACTGCATGGCCATCAACAAACCAAAGTGGCACATAAATACGCAAATTAAAAAATAAAATAAGCGTTATTTTACCAAATAAAAAACCGACAACCTTATGTCACCATAAACATTTAAAGGGGGCAATTGCAAGAACAATTAAACAATTCACCAAAGAAAATTGTTCAAAGTTTCTTCCTGCGTCATAATCAGGATTCGACAGCGTACAATATGACCCATGCAACTACCGCGGGTAGTGCGGAACGTTTTGCTAAAGGGTTTATATAGTAAATTCCACGAATAATGTCTTTTTGAGTAAAAAACGGCATTTTATGCGATTCCTGATTCCATTGCCAATGGATTATCACGTGGTACGCTGGATAACCACTATTCCTATCAAATATAGGAAGAATTTGCAGCTAAAACAAGCGTTACCAAGCAATGAACATGCAACCCTAGCATATATATGCAATCTATAAAAATTGAAGGGACAATTGCAGGAAAAATTCAACAATTCACCAAGGTCTTAATCAGTCGGAAAGTATGAAAGTATGAAAGATTCCTCTTAGATCTGATACCGTTCGTTGTAACCAGCGTACCACGTGTCTATAATGTAAGTACAGAACGTTTCGGAAAACGTTCAGGGATTTTTGTTTTTTGTTTTGTTTTGTTTTGTTTTTTTGGGGAGGGGGGGTTCGAAACATCAAATATTAATTTCTATTGCATGGTTCTGATCTTCCTACAGTTTGAGCAAACTTTTTATAGATTTGGGTTGTACATAACCGCACTAAATGACCGATTTATATGGAAAAAATACCCGACGTTTCGAAATGCTTTATAAAAACTACTATTTCGTGCCAAAAAACATCGAAAATGTTTTTATTTCTTTCTTGTCTCGTTACCTCAGATTCTTAAACTACAAAATAACTGACAAACTAAAAGAACAGTAAATCGGGCATTGTGCATTATGTAAAATATACGGACGTTCTCAAGTTCCAAGAACTGTCATCCAGTGGAAGAAGCCGTCGTGTGACATAGTCCATGTAGAGATAATGGAGACATTCAAAGATCGGATCTCCAACATATCTCATGACCGGCTTGCATTTTAAACTTCCTCTTATTTTAACACTATCTTTCTATTCTTTTTCTTATTTTAACACTATCTTTCTATTCTTTCTCTTATTTTAACACTATCTTTCTATTCTTTCTCTTATTTTAACACTATCTTTCTATTCTTTTTCTTATTTTAACACTATCTTTCTATTCTTTCTCTTATTTTAACACTATCTTTCTATTCTTTTTCTTATTTTAACACTATCTTTCTATTCTTTCTCTTATTTTAACACTATCTTTCTATTCTTTCTCTTATTTTAACACTATCTTTCTATTCTTTCTCTTATTTTAACACTATCTTTCTATTCTTTCTCTTATTTTAAACTATCTTTCTAATTCTTTTCTCTTCTTTTCTATCCTCTTTTCTTACTAACTTTCCTGCACGCACGCTGGTGATAAGTTTTGCTGACGAAGGAAACAATTATAGTTGGCAAATGGCAAAAGGCTATTACAATCAAAAACAAACATACTTATCCATTTCCGAATCACAATCCAGAAGCAAAGTAAAAACGTTGGAACTGACAAGTTAGGTTAGACACGTGAACTTCCACCAGGGAAGTGAGGCCGGGTGCTCCGGAAGGGTAAGCACCTCCTGTTTAGCTAGCTACACCCGTTACTGATACAAAAACAGCATATATGTATACTAGTAGGGTGTGGAGTTGGGATTGGCAACTTGTTTTATCTTTTATCTTGTATCTAATAGGTCTCGGTATTTGCTTTGCACATTTCATGCCAGAATTGGACATTGATGCATTTCATTGGTACCAAGTAGTCTCGGCAACCAATCAAGTGATAATAATCAGAGCCAGACCGCTAGCACGTTTAATGAGGATTTGAGAGCAATGATAAAACTATTGTCATGTCGCTGATATTGATAACAAATAAATACTGTTCAATAACAACCACTTCACTTCACACAAAAACTTTGTAACAACAAATTATTTCCAGAAACTTTTAATTTGTCAAATATGATGAAATTATAGTTTAAAACTGTCACTGGGAAAACACCAAGTGGACCATTGATAGTTAATCGAGGATATAATATTTATAACGACTTTTACTGTTCATTGACTGGTTAAGATCAAGTGGCTGTATTCTCGCGTACAGCACGTGTCGCCAGGGGCGACAGCGTGACACCAAGGAAACCATTAGCATGGCCGCTGATGTTGCTTTGTTAATTGTTGACCATGTAAACTTTTATCTCGGTTTGTTAACATATGGATGAATTAATTCCATTGTAAAAATGATATCGCTAGTTAAATACTCGAAAGTCCAATGTCAAGAGCATTGCGGTTTTTTTCCTAATTAAAAATTGAACATTTTAAAGTCTTAGACATTGAACCGAATTAAATATCTAAAGGAGATGATAAACTAAATAATAAAAGAATTTATAATTTTATTGTTACTGATGTTTTTAAGTAATCAAATCATTGGCCACTTCATGATCTAGTAGATTTTAATGCAAGTTTCACAATGTTTATTGGTCTGTATCATTTCATTTTGTTTTGGGATCTGTTAACAGTGTTTGTGGCGTAGTCCTGTTCATGTCTTTTGGTTTCAGATTACTTTAAACTGACATAAATACCAAATATCAAAAGTTTCCGTTTTTTGGTCACTAATCCACATTCAAATTATATAAAAACCACGTGGAATTATAGTTAATCATGGTATTAGTGTTGCTGGCGTTTTAAGTTAACCGCCGACAACTTTAAGCATAATTCTGTTTTATGAGAATATTTAACTGTTTGAGTCATCTTGAATTTTACTGATTGAAATATGCAACACGCGTGTTTTCTTTTTAAACAAACTATTCATTGACCACCCTTGATTTTATTGTAAATAGTTTTGTCAACATCAAAAACAAAAGGTTATATACACCGATGGCAACATTCTGTCTCGTCTTACCACATTACAAGAACAATCTATTTTACAACATTACAGAACCGTTTCCTATAACTTCAATGATATGACATTTTCAAGAGGATTATTTGATATTTATATTGGTGGCAAAAATTTGAAACAAATGAAACAGGATACTGTTAGAGTTATAACCGACGGATCACCCATCTTGTTACATACGACCTTCATTTACCTTAAACACTAGCCAAATATTGACAGTAAACATTAAACATATTATCAAACACTTACTGTAAGAGCTTAAACACGTCAAAATAAACAAATGTTAACTTTTTCAATTTCAGGTAAAATTCAAAGATGGAAAGATAACTTTGGAAATTGAATCATCCAATCAATGGCTTAGATTTATACAGCCTGCACGAGACCGGCACGAGCAGAACGTGGAGTTTTTCAGCAGTACAAATGGTCAGATTTTCATAAGAACTTTGAGAGACCTAAAGATGGGAGATCAACTCTATGCTTGGTATAGCGATCAGCTGGCAAGAGACATGGGAATACCATTTTTATCACTTCAAAACATATTAGGTAAATTTTGTAATTACATTTTGTAAATTTAAATATTTTCTACATTTTATTTTAGTACATATTGTTTTTTAATTAAGTTAATTTACATATTATTTTTTTAATTAACTTAATTTGATTCTAATTTTAACTCCGAGTAATTATTTTATTAGACTATCTTAAAGTTAAAAGAAAAGTAATGTGGCATTCATGAACAAAGGATTCAAACTCAAATAATATATTCACAAAACAATAAATTCGATATAGCGTTAAGAATGTCATTATTTAAGAAAAAATAATAAAAAGAAAAATACATAATTCCTAATTTGCCAAGTCACTGTTCAAACTTTCTAAGGCGATTTAAAGAAAAACATTATTTTATACTCCGTCAAAAAGTCAACTCACAGTTACGTTATATTGATAATTTCAATACACAATTACAAAAAAGAGGTGGATTGCATGTATTCTATTTTCCAAAGTTTTCAACGTTTGTTAAATTACTAAAAAGAACTATGAAAATCATGAAAGTTCTGTGGCAATATTTTATTTTTTATGAAATAGTTTAGATATAAAGAAGTTAAGTGGCTATTTCATTAAGAATTGCTTGCCACCGTATTGTGAGTTGAGTGGCTATTTCATTAAGAATTACTTGCCACCGTATTGTGAGTTAAGTGGCTTTTTCATTAAGAATTGCTTGCCACCGTATTGTGAGTTAAGTGGCTTCTTCATTAAAAATTGCTTGCCACCGTATTATCTAAGTTATGTTCCTTTAGTTTTCAGTACCACTCCTGATGACATCCTGAAGGCATTCACTTTTTTACTTATTTATATGCCACTATAGTATAATAAATATCTCTATAGTATACATACATATCTTTATTTATTTCATTTTACTGGAGATGAAATAGGCTCAACAATGCGTATTGTAATATACAATATATATTACATACTAGTATGCATCAATACATACGTGTTTATACGCGGTGCTATACTCATAAGTTACGAACATGCGTATACGTAACATACATCCTGTCAAATACAACAAAATGATTTTGTGATGACCATTACATGTTTAACCTTATGTAAGACATATATTTTCTTTTTTCAGGAAATCAAAGATATGTCTGCCATAAATGTGACTTAGCCTTCAAGTACCCGAATCCGTTAAAGTGCCATATGGGATTTTCGAGATCTTGCAGAGACGAAAAAGAATTTGGATTTGCTAGACGAAATCGTGAACCGTTGTTCAGACCTTACATCAACTGTAACTGTGTGCTCAATCCAGTAACTTTACAAATCCCCGAACCACAACCAAGCTCGTCTGCTAACAACACAAAAGACAGTCTTACGAGGGAAATGCCGTTTTCAGCATTTAGAACACCAGTTAGCCATTCCAAAGTTGGCGTAAATTCTAGTGACACACGGGGGCAAAATCTTGTAAAAGGACATCTTTCGGAAACGCCACTGAATTTAACTCTGCGGAACATGTCACTGAAAACTGACGTCATGTCATATACAGAGCCTGACGTCATGAAGTATAGCGAGCCTGACGTCAGACAACAAGTTAACTTATTCAATCATTTCCGTTCTACATTATATCCATATTCAGCATCTGTTTCACCAGATTATAAATGTTCAAAGCTATATTGTGACATTTGGCCACATCACCAATGGCATACAATGTATCAAGGTTCTCATTCATGGCCGCTAAAGCAGAACGTATCGCAGTCAACTGCTCTTACAAGAGAATCGCTATATTTGGATAAAAAATCAAAATGTGGTTTGGACTACCAAGTGCCGCTACCAAAAGCAACAGACGGCGAACCTCTGGATCTGCTACCAAAGTCCTTCTTCGCGGATAAATCAAAGCGAGGGCATTTATGTATATATTGTGGAAAATTGTATTCCAGAAAGTACGGACTTAAAATACATCTACGTACACATACGGGTTATAAGCCGTTGAAATGTAAAATCTGTCTGAGGCCTTTTGGAGATCCAAGCAATTTGAACAAACACATACGCCTTCACGCGGAGGGAGATACTCCTTACCGGTGTGAGTACTGCGGTAAAGTTCTGGTTCGGCGTAGAGATTTGGAGAGGCATATAAAGTCCCGGCATCCAAATACAGAATCTAGTCAGGGCGAAGTAGAAGTCGATGGATCCATTGATGTGGAGAGTGATATTATCGTCGTCACGTGATACTAGAGACTAATCATGATAAATATTAATAATGTTAATAATTATTTTACTAATTTAAAGTTTAATTAAAGTATATATAATAATAATAACTATAAAGATACCATATTGATTTAATGTACCATAATGAATAAATTGTTGTTAGAAAACTTAATTTGTCATTTTTTTTCCATGTACTTTGGTGGGTTTTTTAATTGTGATTTGGTCATGGACCGATGTCACCGTGTTTAAAGCTGTATACGGGGAATTGTTGTCTTGTTGTCCTAGATGTACGGTTGCCCTAAGCAGATATTCCGGCGACTTTACGTTTCTCCGCTCATGACAATTGTTTTTCTTCATTGAAATGAAAACCCTGACACAGGGGAGTGGAATGATGTTTCAGTTACCATGTGCTCAAAAAAAAAAACGAATCATTTGTTGAAGAAAGAAAACGAGAATGGGGTTTTCCTTAGGACACTGAATCGTTCATCAACTTTCTGACAACAATACCTCGTAAACATCCTTAACCACAGTAGGTGCTGAGGTGCGTTTGCTTTTTGATCCATAAATAATTGCCCGATGCTTCCACTTATATGTACGTGTTTTAAATATCACTCGTCATCGATTACGAAAACACTTTAGGACTGACTGTCCGGTCCATAAACTACCATTTAGCCCCATAGCCCCTGGAATATTGGTTAAAACTGAATAACAAGTACTTAGAAACTTGCAATGGACATAGTAAAATGTATAAATATTGTCATGTTGATTGCAGATTTGATGGGAAATGTTATAATTTTTTGTACGATTAAAATCATTGACTGATCAGTTATGTGTTATTGAACAGAGTTACTTCCCTTGAGGTCGGAATATAGTGATGATTTTGCTTTAAGGACTTTTACATAATGCGCATGTAGCGGATCATTTAACATGCATAAACCAATTTTGTTTATATTTGTATAAACATTTTTACAGTCAATTCATATGACCCAAGCAAAAGAAAATCAGATTCAGTACTTAAATCTTATTTTCAAGTATGCAAAGTCTAGACATTTTTTTTTACAAGATGAGAAGAATAATGAATGAACGGGGTTTAACGTCCCAGTCAAAAACATTTCACTTATATCGAAGCGTCACCAGCTGTTGGTGAAGTAGCAGAAATTTTGACATTTGCAGTGTGCTAAGGACAATATGCAGGGATGGTTCTTTAACGTGTCACGCCTGCCGTGACGCGGGACATCGGGTTTGAGGTCTCTTCCGAAGGACCCGTGACTTTCATTTCTAAATGCAGATTGCTTGGCGAAAGAACGGTTACTACTTTTTTAAGTCTTCTTTAGATCCGGGGGGGGGTGTTTCAAACCCACGACCTCCAACATAGGAAGCAAACACTCTACTACTGAGATACCGTAGTGGTGTTTGAGCAGAATAGTAAGAGCAAAGACAAATAAAACTGACTAAATAAATACTGGTAAATAAAAAAAACTATGAAGATGTTACTATATAAAGTGCAGAACTGTCGAAAGATAAACACTGAAGTTGAAGCTTGACTGATGTGTGGCCGAGTTGACCTATAGTCCGACTTGACTGCTGTGTCGCCGAGTTGACATATAATCTGACTTGACTGCTGTGTGGCCGAGTTGACCTATAATCTGCCCACATAACTGCCTACTAATTCGACAATCTGTTAGCTAAGTGTTTAAACATTGCGAGGTCTGTACTTATACTGTGCTTAACTGTCGACATAACAGAAATGTTGAAAGAATAAAAACAAACACCCATTTACATCTAAATATTTAATACAGGTTTTTTTTATGGATTTGAAATGCATATAATATTTACTTCACATTCCAACGGCATTTCAAATGGCACATGGAAAGATATACGTTCCCTAAAGGTCTTGATTCACGATGGTTCTGTTTTCACACAAGGTGCGACACTAAAAATAGGTCCTTTTTGTTGTGTTGCAGTTGCTGCTGTAGTCATAGATGCCTGGTACGCTTGGGGAAAATAAGTGGCATGAGCAGTGCCTGGTTGATGGGAAAGAGAAGCAAAAATCGCCTGGTTGGGCAACATCAAATTATCTCGGGTATAATATTTTTGTCCTGGATAACCTATTGGCACCGGGACTATAAGTCCACCCTCTCTATCCTGAAGTCGCTGGAGAAATTGTGTATGGGCCTGCGGTGCAGACGACATACCGGGCACTAATGACGGCGTCAGAACAGAGTTTGTCAGTCTAGTAGCTTGCAGTTGCGGATTGTTTATAGCCGTGCTGCAGTTTCTAACAAAAGCATCAGCAGATTTCGCTGTAGCAATAATGGCCGCGACAGTAGACATACTATCACTTACTACAACAGCGTCTGATGTATTTTGTGGCGTTGTTATGGGTATATCGTTCGAAGGTTTGTTTGACAGATTTACCGGTACACTACCGGAAGATCTCGGACGTTTAGCTTTAGAGTGGTTTATATCAGACTCTTCAATGTCTTTCCCTGATAAATTTTCTTGGATTCTCTTTTTAAATTTTGAACCGGCATTTTGTGAAATAATCAGTTTATCCGACTTTCCACGACTTAAGTGGTCAGATCTATCGAGGGTTTCTAGGTCGTCGTTATCGTGTGACGAAGACATATTGGTATGGGCTGTGACTGTTACCGGATCCTTTCCAATAATTGACATTGGTGTCAAAGATATGTTCAGTGTTATGTTTGCTGTAGACAGATCTGGAAAAATTTCACCAGAAATTTGATCACCTTCATGGTCTTTTGTGCTCTCTCTACAAACAACGTTACCTGTAAGAAAAAAGCGTTTTAATGAGTGATGTTTTCATTATTGAAATTGCGATTTGAAGATTGCCGTAAAGGACAAAGAAGTAAAACGTATTTCACGAAAAATGCCTATATTATTTTCAAAATTTTGATTCTCTGACGGCAACTGATAGATTAATGAAGAATTATGTTTTACACTCGGTCCAGAACCCTTCATTTATATCGAGACGACCTGAAGGATACCGAGTTGTTCGTAGAAAACGATCGACCATCCGCAAGCCAACTGACCTGCTCGCGATAGGCTCTGTCAAGTTATAACCAGTGAAAGGCTTCTGTTCCGTAAGCCGGTGCTTTAGATCACTGGCGCCAAAGAACGCCAATTTAACTAAATACCTATAAGTTGTGCATATATTGTACCATGAACTTTGGACTGTAGATTTGTTTGTTCACGAACGGAAATCGTTGTTGATTTGATCCAGAGTTGGGACTATTGTCCTTTATCCTTTACAAATCCATTGACCAATGACGTCATGGTATTCGCAATTCTTAAAATGACTTGTTTCTTCCCATCATATATTGGACCTAGAATTGGGCCTATTGGCCCTCACCAATCAACGGCCTCCCGCAGTATGAATACCTTATACATTGTGTCTTCCTATCATATCATGTTTTTTGAATACATGTAATCTCTTTATTTCAAGTACTGTTAAGTAGTGAGATATGGTTCGATACTTAAAACATAATCACGCGAGACAACACGAGATATCACAACAAAAATAAACTTAACTGACGCAGGGAAGAACAAAGGGATATGATAATATAAAATGAGATAATATTACATAAAACGGTACTTAGGATAATGTTGTCCATTATGTTCTAGTTATGATTAACTGGTGTTTAAAAAGATTGATTAAATGGGATTATACGTCCCAGACAAGAATATTTCACTTATATCGAGGCGTTACCAGCTATAGGTGCAAAGATAGAATTTTTGACCTTTGCAGTACGCTCATGTAGTTGTTCTGTCCACCATGTGCTAATTTTGACTACCCGGTATGTAAAAATGAGTAGTTCAAAATTGGCACATGGTATTTTAATTAAAATCAATGTAAGGAGTTTTTGCCAACCATGTATGATATAAAAAATGTTTGTCCTTTTTTATGATTAGCGAGGGTTTTCTTATACAAATAGGTAAATAAAAGAATAGCAACTGTAACTGACAAACATGTGCTTGCAATTGATAAAAGCAAATGAAGACATTGCAAATACATGCACATGATACAACGGCAAGACAAGAAAGACAAACGCAACAATTTTGGGACCACTAATTATAAAATTGGCACTAGAGTGACGTAGTTATACTATTGGAGGACCCCCAACCATCCCGCTTATTTTATAACCAATGGACCATAATTACTAAAGAATAACGTAGAATTCCAGATATAGAACGATATTTCAGAAACTATTGGAACAACTTTTACCCCCACTTACCTGTCCTAGGATCCCGACTAATTTTAATCCTTTTTAACCACCTGTCAAATTCAACTATAGCTGTCAGGTCCATTTTCTGTAACATATCATTAATCTGGGATTTGGCAGACTCCAAATTTAGATACACCGATTCTAAAATACAATATAAATGTTGCATTATAGATATCCATAGTAAAACCATACACAATTTATCCGAAGAGCTAGTTTGCACCTTATCACAATAGCAAATACTTTCACACCGTCTAAGTTTGCATACAATGATGCATAGGTATGAAACAAAATAGAACCCAAAATATATTAAAGGAAAAAATCTAATATGAACCGAGGTTATCAGGTGGTTGGTTTACTATGTTGCGTTTTATCAATATACAATGTAGTTATCTTTTTGTGATTTGTTCTCTTATACAGTTTGTTGCTGTGTGTTCTTGGTCACATTTATGAACTACTGTGTAGTATATGTTATACTGTATTCCATTCAAACTTATAGTTCCGTGTTCCTTTCATTTCCAATTATGATTTCACACGTGGCGGGTGTAGTTAGCTAAACAGAAGGTGCTTACCCGTCCGGGGCTTCCAGGTCTCATTTCCCTGGCAGAAGTTCACGTGTCTTACCAAATTTGCCAGTTTCAAAATTTACTTTGCTTTGGACATGGATTGGTATATTTGTTTTTTATTTGTTTGAAAAAGTAGAGAGATATTTGGTGTACTTAGCAACAGCCAATGCAACTAAGAACACGAAAAACCACATGGATGCTTAACCAACTGATTACTTTTGACGAAAACTGCAGTAAATAAATATTTAAAATAGAAAATATATTTATAATCATGAAGTTTGGTGACCACTGCAATAAATGCCTAGCAATGTGGTGATAGAGTAATAACATATTTACGGATGACATAACACACACGTTATTGGTTTCTGTAAGAGCTAATGGGTTGGTTTTGGACTATTAAATGTTTTCCGATTCTTATACATGTAAGTTCTGACCATTATAACTGTTAACATAAAATAACAACCATTTTATTATTATTTTCTGAAAATGGACTTTCCTGACCGCTAAACATAAGTGTTGTTGATATGCTTTCCTTATCAGTCAGTGACTGTGTAATGCTGACAAAGGATAAATGTTCCAATGTTATCGAACAGCCAGTTTAGTTCTCATGTAACGGAAACAGGTTATCAGAAAAGTTATCTCCCTTTACTATTGATAAAACACACAAGGTGTGGGTTGAAGTTTGGTATACATTTGTGTTTCTATATTTATCGCATAATAATCATGTGAAATGTCACAAGGTTGTGTCCGGGCTAGGTAATAGTAAATACATAACAATCCTCAAAATACGAGTCCCTGAGAAAGAATTAATGTCGGTTTTATATAATTATGGTGTATAAGCAACATGTATCACAGCTTAGACAATATTTTTATTTCAATACTCATCATAATATAATACAGAGAAATAAACCATAAACAAACAATCTAAAATGCTTATGGTTATAAATTATTTGTCAACAATAAAATTTGGTTCCTGCTTTTTCCTCTCTGTTTTGAAGCGTGTTTTGTTCATTCAGTCACTTAATATAAGGAATATTTATTCCCATGACTTACACAGTTTTAACTATCAACTAAGTTTTTTAAATGCAATTTTAACGAGCTACATTCAAGTCTTAACTTAGCATAATAAATTATTATGGTTATTTGCTGGATACCATACCAAACAGATACCTTTCGTATGTTTTGTAAGTAAAACTCTTTCTTCGTTAAACAACTTATTCAAAGTTAAGTTGAAGTCAGAAACTAGAATCATGAACATCTTTTTCTGTGTCAGATGTATTGAAACAAAACGAAATTCTTGCTCTCAGCCTAGCAAGACAAACAGACAAAAAAGAACATGTATACTGAGACTTAGATCAAGCCAAAAATACACAGTGTAATTTACTAATTGAATATGAATTGAAGAAATTGTAAACAGACATAAGAAAGTATTGAGCGTATCCAAATGGTTTCATAACACAAACTTGACAGAAGTATTGTAATTTTGGATATAATGTAATCCTAAAATGACGAACACTTAATATTGCATGGGCGTGGGTCTTCAAATGTAATATTTAAGAATAATGTTTTCATTCATTTTATTAGTGAACGATAACTGAGGTTAACGTTAAGACAATATACAATTCTAGTGGAGCTTCCGCGGTAGACATTACAAAGCTCGGAGAAGTAGTTTACAATATCCAACCTTCATGTTCCACAAAATTCTAGAAAGGCTACTCACAAAAACATACTGAATTTTGCTATAAAATCTGTCGCTATTAGTGAACTTTATCATACATTTAGATAAAGATAGTTAAACCAAACCATTCAAGGAAGCGAAGGAAATCACAGATACACATCGTATTACAATGACGATTTTAAACTAAAAAGTCTCATGTATGTCAAGGCTATTAGCAGAAAGAGTATAGTTGTTTCGAATCCACAAATATTGAATATTCTGAAATAAGACAAGTTGTTTTACGTGTACCTAATCACCAACATGTATACGATGTGTTGTGTCCTTGAGCAAGACACTTAATTTCACGTGTTCCAGTTCACTCAGCTGAAAAATAAATGAGTACCAGCAAAATGCTGGGGGTTAACCCTGCGATGGACCGGCGTCCCATTCAGGGGAGAGTCTTGTACTCTCAGTCGCTTAACGCCACCGAAACCGGGATAAGCTCCGGCCTGATGGGCCTAATGGCTCGGGACAGACTTTAACTTTTTTTAATCACCAACATGCCTGTATAAGACCGCGTCACACTGTCCCGAAATTGACAACAGATGGTCATACGAAAAAGGAATTTAGAATTTCGCGCGAATTAGCTCCGAACTTAGTAAACCGAAGTAAAATACGATGTCCACAGAAGACCATACGATGGTACTCGAACAAATTAGGAAAGCATGATTTTTCATAGGAAATCTTACTTACCGTTAGAAGAACAATCCTCCGTTGCGGACGATAAGCTGTTAGGTCGAGGTGAAGAGTCTGAGAGAACCTCAATTTGTGACCCGTGATTTGTGTTAGTTTGTACAGATCTTGGTGATGTCGTCGATCTTGAATTGTCAGGATCTGGGCCATTATCATCTAAATTCACGGAAGTCTGTTTTTGTGTTGAAGGTTTTGATAATCTGACCACAATATCTGAAGTTTTGGGTAAGATTGGTGTATATGTTCTAGACGAGGACGACATTTGGTATGGTATATCATTTCTGATGAAGGAATTCGTAGCATAACTCTCGGCAAGTAAAGATTCAGCAGGCGCATTCAAAGTAGCCCTCGGAAGTCCCGTTATATCTCTGATCATGCGCACTAAATCACTAAGTTTATTTACACCCATTGCGCATGTTCTGTACCAGGCTTGCATCGCTGTAGGATGCAGTGTTGTTATTCCTAAATAAAATGGCGAACTATCGTAATGCATTGTTGAGGGCCTTTTCTCAGAGTAAAGTTTATAAATTCCAACTGGATCTTTTTCTGGAGAGTCTGGCTTAGCGAAAACACACAACTTTGGAACCTTTTCCCGATTAGTACCATTGTCAGATTTTGAACCGTCTTGCGAGTTCATCATTAAAGGTTCATACGAGAGGTATTCTTTTCCGTGCTCATTCATTTTCAATCGTACATCTCCCCACAATAAATTTTTGTGGTCAATTGCTTTCCTTAATCG
Organism: Anadara kagoshimensis; assembly: GCA_021292105.1. NCBI lineage: Eukaryota > Metazoa > Mollusca > Bivalvia > Arcoida > Arcidae > Anadara > Anadara kagoshimensis. Next base: position 64,640,583 of record CM037865.1, on the reverse strand, counting down.
AAAATGTACAATAAACACAAAGCACAGAGTGTTGATGACGGACATTGGTGTATAAGGACCCATTTCACGAGCCGAAAACAACTGGTCGACTTTTTCCAAGGTAACCTTTCCAAATGGTTCAATTGGCTTTTTACTACCCTTTCCTATTTCTCGTAATTTCTGTTGTTTCAGTTTTAGCGCATGCCTAGTGTTCGCAAATATCAAATCACGAGTGACGGAAGCTGGATAGTTTTTCATTTTAAGATATCTCTCGACACTACAAAGCATACCCCTCAAACTAGCCGGCTCGTATTCATTTCCATCATGCTTTTTAACAATGGAGAAGAAAGTGGATAAATACCGATCAAGTTCTAATGGCGATACATTTTCCGGTGGTTTCATTTCGTTGATAGATCTCAGATATGTTATAAGAATTCGAATATCTGTGTCGGTTTTTCTTTGTGTGTTCTTGTTTTCCATGTTGATGCCCAAATCATCATCAAAATCAATGTTGTCAGCTTCAGAAAAATTGTCCATTGAGTTTTCGTCAAAGCCGTCATCTTGGTCAAAGCTATCGTCTGCATCTCCATCATCAGCTTCCGGTATGGTTGGCTGCGCGTCACAATTTACCGTTGGAGGAGTTGGTTCCATATTTTGTATTTTCAAAATTTCATATTTCGGATTGTCTGGTATACACTTCTCCGTCATGTCTCATAACTCCATCTGACGAACAAGGGAAACGTTATTCTGTTTTCTGATAACAATTAGTATTAAATTTTGAGGCTACCTCAAGGTTTCTTATCTAAAATAACCGAGTTTATTTGACTTCTAAATGTTTAAATAGTGATTGTGAAATATCTAAAAGAAATATGAATAACAGAAAAAGATATTTTGTTTTGAAAGAGTAATATTGTTATATGTTGTTTAAGAAAAAACATGTGTAATTTGTAAACTATTCTTTTATATTTTCCTTTCCAGCAATACTATATGATATGCTATATATATTCTTGTACATGTATATAACACGAGGAAGTCTCGTAATTGTTGTTATTTTCTTTCAATTTATTTATGTATTTATTCATTTTTAAATGACGTCACATGTCCTATGTAAATATATGCAGCATGGTTCTGCATTCAGACTTCTTAGAGTTTGAAGTTTTATTAGCATATTTCAAAACTGTACCAATCTATATATTGGTATGCCATACACCTGGTCCATATCGAAGACAGGTATGCTGAAATATTGTAACTTAGGGTATGGAATAGAAAAAACAATAATCGAATTTCAAAAGTTTTAATTTCGTCGTGGTGCAATGGTCATTTTACTTATTCTAAAGACGAAATGAATCCTATTTAATAAGAGATTTATTGTACCAATGTCCAGTTTTATTATTGTTTTATACTGAATAGTTTCAAAACGCAAATGAAAAAATTGATAAATTAATACAATTGAACTCCTTATTGGTGCCTGACTGAATCGAGACATCTTCGAGAAGGAAAAGGTGTGATATCAACAGATGCTAATATACACAGGTAGTGCGCTATCTTCCCTATTTCAATGTTAAACGTTTATCTTTGTCCCGATAGAGTTGAGGTTATACAGGGTTTGACACCGACCTATTATCGCCAATCTCAAATGTTATTTCGTGCATTAACTGTTCCATATTGATAATTTTATCCAATATTTAAAAATTGAAAAATAAAAAAATATCAGTTTAAGTCAATTGCTTTTATACCATTGTTGTTGACCATGTTTGCAATTTTGTATTTAAAATAATTGTAACATTTCAACAACAAATTGTTTTTTTTTTCTATGCACAACTACACAGTTTGCTAATACAGGAACAAGGGCGATTGTCATGTGAATGTCGACCCCTTTGAACTTAAATAATATAATAATAGCACTAATCCGTTAACAGACTTCAACAAAATAAAGGCATAAATTCTGAAAACAACATATATAGTGACACAATGGTATGCTATCCCAGTCCTAACAAACGTTATCAGTTCCAATTAAATATCAATGGCTTCGCGCCTTAAAATTGAATGTCGGTCAATTTAACTACATATTTGTCGATTTGGTAGTTAACCCTAAACAACAAATATGTCGCTTTAGTATAGTTTACCCATAAACGACAAATATGTCGCTTTGTTAGTTAACCCCTCAACGACAAATATGTCGCTTTGGTAGTTAACCCTTAAACGACAAATATGTCGCTTTAGTAATAAACCCCTGAACCACAAATATGTCGACTTGGCAATGATAGGTTTAAGAATGGAAGACATTAATATATACATTCTGAAAGTACATTTAAACTTACTATACAAGTAAATAGTCTATAGGCATTATATTATATTTGTTTTTTACTCTCGTTATTTTATCAATCAGTTAGAAACAAAACCAGAAAACACTATATGTTATGAAGTCGATCATAGAACGAAGTCAAGATACGATTGGTTTTTGACTGTAAGATGTGTAAGAGTTGTTTCGCTTTAATATATAATTATATCCACTACAAACCTTGTGTGAAATTGTCAGTGCCAATTTTTATTTACATCTTACACTTAACCATTTAAAAACAATAGCAATAACACAATAGGCCGTAATAGATCTTCCGCTTTACTGAGGTAAGCTAGTAATGAAACTAATTTGAAACATTAGGCTATGGCTGGCGCAAAATAACTTGTTATTAATCAAAAGAAACTAACATAACAATCCATGTCCAAAGGAAAGAAGAAACTTTGAAGTTGGCAAGTTAGGTGACCCACGTGAACTTCCACCAGGGAAGTGAGGCCGTGTACTCTGGACGGTTAAGCACATCCTGTTTTGCTAACTGCACCCACCAAGTGTGTTGGGAATGGAAGGAACCTGGAACTATGTGGCGTCAAATATATCCAGAGCAGTTTTGGATACAGAGACATCATACTTGTCAACAATATGTGATCGAGATGTGGCTTTTTGAAGGCTATGGTAAGCATAGACTTGCAATATCCTTGACTCAACAATTTTTTTTTTAAAATCTAGTTCCTTGCGAGTAAATCAGCGGATCAGCAGGGTTAATATAAAGTTATAATAAAAACACCGTTTTAGTAAACCTTTTATTGTAAAAAAGTGTATATAAAAATACAACCGTACAAGAATGCATAAAATAATAACAATTTGTTCATAAATGAAATGTAAATCATTATAAAAACGTATTTAATTCGTGTTAACCATCAGGTACGTAGCTATTGTTTATGTACCCTAATCATTGATGTTACACTTGATTGTCTCATGTCTCCCGATTTGTCCGGAATTTATTTCCAGAATTGGACACACAGCGACAATATCAGAATCTTGGAACAATGTGGTTCATTGAGGTAGATTCGTCATTTGGCAATTTGTCGCTATACACTAGAAGCATCATATACTCTCTCTCTCTCTCTCTCTCTCTCTCTCTCTCTCTCTCATTTTCTTGTGAAAGACTTAGTGGCACTGCTATTTTATCATGTTTATGTTCGCAAATAATTATTTTCAGTTTTCCCGTTTTAAAATTCATTTTAAGATTGCATTCTCTTCCTATACATATATGTCAGAAAGCCAGCCAATATAAAAGCAGCAACACCCACAGCAATACCACCGACAAACGACGCGCCACTGAAATGAGAATCGGTAGATGGCGCTATACTATGCGGAGTGGCTGTTGTTTTTGAACTTGGATGGGAAACAGGAGTAGTAGTGATAACGCTTGTTCCATTATGTGGTGACGTTGGTGACGTATGGTTTGATGTTGTCATTTCCGAGGAATTACCACCGGAAGGAACTGTTGTAATCGTGACATTGGATGTTGTCATTTCTGATGAAGTGTTTGTTGCTGATGTTGTAACTTCCGTTGTATTACTGAATGGTGCGATCGTCACTTCCGTTGTGTTCTGTATCACGTGAGTGACGTTTGTCACACTTGCAGACGATGTGTGTTCTACTGTATGAGAAGTATTGTGTTCACTAGTTGTTACAGGATATGTTGTGTTATGCGTTGAAGTTGTGTCAGCACTCGTAGCAGTTGTCATGGTTACTTCTGCCGTCTGGTTAGTGGTCGTTGGAGTTGTGTTTGTCACATTTGTGGAATTACCCACGAATGTTTCAACAACAACAAAACCTGCAAATGCAAATAAATATTAATCATCATTACAGAAAAAATTGTGTTGATACTGTTGACAAAAAAAAGTATGGGACATTTGTGGGGAAAACGTGCCTCTCGTTGTCTTAAATGTCTATGTGTTGTGACTTTGTATGTCTTATTGCCAAGTACATGTTTTTTCACTGACAATTTTGGCGTTGTCTAAAAGTTTGTAAAGTATTGTTAGGTGTTATTTTTAATACCTTACCTCATGAAGCACCTGACACTCTCTTAGTAGATTCAATTTGTGAAATCTCTGACCTAGCAACTGTCGTCTCGAACTGAGTTTTTGTTATGAAATGGTTTCTTTGTTCCAATATACATTTTATTCTTGAGCAAATAGGAAAAGTATGACCCCAGAAGGTATTGTGGCCCTCGAATAGGGAGCCATCAGGTAACATAATGTTGATAGATTAGTGTATACTCGTATGAGAAAGATTTTCAAAGCATGGGAATTCCAATAAACTTTTTGGGAAAATGAAGAAAAAGGCAGTGTAAAAAAAAATCTAATTATGGCGTCTTAGTGACTCTACAAGTACACTTTTCTTATCCATCTAAAACTTCAAAAACAATTTTAAAAAGGATGTGGATGTTAGAAATAAAACTTCAAAAACAATTTTTAAATAGTGATATTAGGAATGTCATTCTTATCGATATAGATAAAATGTTTAGATAGTTTATCAAGTAAATGATAAAATGACTATATTTCGCCATAATGAACTGAAATCAAGATAAACTAATTTTACTGAAAACGAGATAATTTTTCTCTTGATTTAAAGGATACTATATGGAAAAAATATTGCTTTGGATGTTGACACTAAACGGAAAATTAGTCGTAAAACCAATCTTGTTAAACCTAACCCGTGAATTACCTGTAGTCCAGACAATTATAAAGTACTCATAAGAATTTGGTTTCAACATTGGCTACCATGTTTTATTTATTTTACCCTTTCTGGTCAACCGGTCTCACTTCTCATGTGGAGATGCACGTGTTTTACTTAATTCGCCAGTTTTCAGATATTTTTTACTTTAATTTTGGGATGTGATTTGGACACATAGCAATATTCAAGCATTCACGGATTATTAACATTGTACATGTAATAGAAATATCTACTTGTTTGGTTTGGGGTTCAACCATCATCAAAGTAGTCTAAGATGGTGACTTATGCGTTTTGCATGATTAGCTCATCGTTGTATCGATGGAAGAATCCTTTCAAACAATTTTTAATCTGTTGAATTATATTGTGAAGAAAGATTACAATGAATAGACAACATTGACATTGACTACTATTACTGTCATATACCAGTTTTTTGAATTGAATTATAAAATACATGTACTTTCAAATTATCATATACTACTTTTTGAATGTATTCATGATTAAATTAAAAAAGTGGTATATAACATTTCCATTTATAATTCAAAATAAAATACATGCTGATTTTTTTAGTAAGGCATTGAGATGAACTGGGGATTATCATTTACTATTTCACAAAATACATGTACAAATACATTATAATTTTGTACTCATTTGAGGCAAACACATGTAGTTTGCAGACAACCTTAAGCTTAAAATGAAATAATGGAATTTGTAAGCAATTTACCTTCAATTGGAGAACATTGTATTGATGTTGTTCCTATTAAAACCAGCATACACATCACAGATAAAACTGAGAACTCCATTTTTCTTTACACCCTCTGAATTTTCTTCTCGGTAATTACTATAAGTTTAGAGTGCAGTTTGTGTGCGTTATCTGAACTAAATGAATTAATATATAGAGTAAAGTGGACTATCCCTGTATCACATGATTTAATTACGATATCGCAGTTGAAAGGTGACACAGATATGGTGATATGTCCTTGTCACTGTCTGATATGTACATGTCTAAATACCCGAGATGTAGGTGTTCGACCTTGCTGTTTGATCGGTTAGTGGTTACAGGGTATCGTACTGATCAATGATTACACGTGTACCTAAAACATTTCAACATGTTTAAGCTTTGTTCAATATGACATATTTGCCTTGTTTCCTCTATTGGTTAACTTTCTAGAATCTGTGGATTGCGTTTCAGTGAAAGTTTTTACTTATCAAGTTTTGCTTATTTTTTCAGTGTAGAATGGAGAAAACGGAAAGCAGTATTAAACAAATGCAATGAAACTAAATAAAATGTGTTTTCTGAAACGACAAATATCGAAAAAGTCAAAATTATTGTCATATACCATTTTTGAATATATTTTATGATCAAATTAAAAAAAATGGTAGTTGACGTTTTGATAAAGCACTCGCCATTTCTAAACATTCCAATGGGTAACTAAATTCAGAAACGGTAAAATACAGTCGAATTAAACGCTCTTGTCAATTACTTTACATTGTTAGCAACTAAGAACTAACAATATGAATAAATAAGAAACAAGACAAATGATAAGCAGATATTTAAACTTGGCAATATAAGACGGGACATAATGGTGGGGTCCAGTGATAGGATACCCTGGTAAGATTTGTATCCGTCCCACTGTCACAATATTACCATTGATAATAAGTTCCAGGATAAAGAGAAGTAGTAACAAGCAAATCGTTACTTGTGTCAAATTAAAAACAGCCTTTTAATAATATAAATCGAAGATATTTCTCCTGAAAATAAATCAACATTAACGTCTTATTATGCCAATCATAGCAATAGTATGAGGAATCACCCATGTCTGTCTGTCCATCTGTCTCCATCCCAATAGCATATCCACTTCACAACTTCCATATCTATGGATGGAATTTTTTAGAAACTTGATACAAAATTGTACTAATTTGAGAGTTATTTACCATGGCGATGAATTTTGTTATTGACTAATTACAAATTATACCAGTTTTATGTACAAATTACATATCAGCACTTGACGGCCGTTTCGGAGTACAATTCCTCACCAGTAGAGCTTGGACCAAAGTTATGAAACCAAAATCTATAAGGGCTAGAAAAAATATCCAAAAGACCAAATATATTTAACCAAATTTAGATAGGAAAATAATTTGCATGAGGGAATATAACTTAGCTTGAAGACAATGTTCATTTTATAAAAAAAAGTATTGGAACATTGGTCGTGTGTTAAGTTTAAACACGTTATTACAAATAAGTTTTAATCGTTAGTACATTGCGCCCGACATGTAGGTACGAAATGTACGTCATTTTATTATCAGTTTAAATATCAGTTAACAACAACCTGCAACTTACTGGTGATAGTAATTTTAATCAGTCGAATGTCTGGTTTATAAACATTGTCCGCTCGACCAAAGGAACTGTTTTCTTGTTCAATTCTGATCAAGTCCACCGCCGTGTATACTGAACTTTCGATGCACAACCTCTCTGGTATTTGTTTTAACAGATCATAGTACTAGTATTTCATCAAAAACAAACATACTAATACATGCCCGAATCACAATTCAGAAGCAAAGTAAAAACTCTGGAACTGACAAGTTAATTCAGACACGTGATCTTCCACCAGGGACGTGAGGCCGGGTGTTCCGGAAGGGTAAGCACCTCCTGTTTAGCTAGCTACACCCGCCACGTGTGTAATCAAAATTGTGTGAAAGAAACATGGAACTATGGGACGTCAAATATATCCAAGGCAATCCTGGACACAGAGACACCAATCTTACCCAACAATACTGTGATGACGACGCCATAAAGACTTTTTGAGGGCCTTGATAAACCTAGGCTTGCAATATTTCTGGGTCAACAATTTATTTGCAAGCACTGTTTTGTTGTATATAGTCCCCGTAGTGTGAACAAGCTCTACCATAGAGTATTAATTGGGAAACAAACACACCATAAGCAGTAGAAGCAGGTATATTGCTTCATAGTAAAAAGGTTGACAATAGAAAAATTGAAGTTATCGCGTTTTTCATCAAGTTTCAAATGTAGCTGTTCGTGGGCGTAATATTTGAGGTATAAGTCAAAATATGAAACAGAGCTTGAGGAATCAGTCGTATCTTTAATTTCAAGCTCACTAGGATAGGTGACATTCACATAATCTCCAAATTTAGGATTGTTAAGAGACAGAATGTCACCTATATACGAGGTGTATCTGTATGTGGAGTTGCATGATCTGGCGACAATCTTCTCTCCAGATTTAACAAAATTCTGCATAAATTTTGCTTCATAAGAATAAAGAAACAAATCAAAAGCAATGGTGGACAGTTTATACCCATTGGTATACCGATTGTTTGCTGGAAAATTATATTACCAAACACATCAAATATTTTATCTATCAAAAACTCCAACATTGTGTTGATGATATCTTCAGTTTATTTCTGTTTGGAGTCCGTATGATGTTTGACTTAATTAACAGAATCCCTATTCAGCACTAGATATTTGTATCTTGGCTTACTGTTTTTGTAAAACAAAGACAAGTGAATAACTTCTTCATAGGGATATTGGTGTTTAGTATAACTTATTGCGTACATTTAAACTCTCTTTGTCATACATGGAAGTAACATGTCACTCCACAGGCTTCAATTTTATTTGAGAATGTGCATGGTCACATTCGTCTTTTTTTTTTAAAAAAAAAAGAAAAAAAAAACCACGGAGACACTTGAACATCTCTCATGACCTTTATATCTTTGGGACACTTGACTTTTGTAAAACTACAACATTTAAATTATTCTATACCATATTGCCATATTCTCATTATTATTATTATTTTGCGTATCGTGTATGAGCAAGGTGTTCGTGTGTAAAAATTGTCGAAAAATAAGAAAATCGTGCATATATCAAACATTATATTACTCTCACGTCATGTCGTTTTAGTTTAACATTGTCGCACAAGGTCAGTTCTTTCTAGCAAATCCCGTACCCTTCATACCAGAATCCACGTATGACATGCATTGCATTTCAAAGAACATTGGATAGGTCGCTTTGCTTTACAATACACAAATTATCTTTACACAAATTATATGATAATTTGTTTAAAGTCTGAAAAATTGACAACGTACATAAAAATAACAGGGTTATTGGACGCATATTTTTCACTAATGACTGTTACTGAAAAACACCACGTTATCAACGATTATGGTTTAAGTATGAGTCATTTTAAGTGTCGGGTATTTACACAATATTTTAAAATGGAGATAAGTTGAATTCCCATAAAAAATAAACTAAAGTGCTCATGCGCAAATTGCAGTCATCTTATCATTAATAAATCTATTATTAAACATCTTTAGCACTACGACTGGAAAAACAGATAGAAAAGTTTGGTTGTGTGCTACACGAATTTATTAGACCATCATGAAGTATCAACTGTTTTTGTTGATTATTTTTAAATTTTGCCTGTGCGCGTCTTTGAACCCCCTGCGACCGGGGATGCATATTCTAATTTAACAGCAAGATTGAGTGAGTACAGATATTTTACTTTTAAATCCGATCAATATAAAATTAATACATTCTTCATATTTCTTGCAATACAATAAAATGCAATCTAGCGATCGATAGCCATAAGATGTTGAAAGAACATATATAACCTTCAGTCTTAGTATTCTTTTCCATACACAGTGACTGTTATTGATGGCTGAATCAATGATTGTCTCATCCTTAATATTTGTCTTCATTATTACCCCTTTATACATCTATATGATCTGTAAGACTAATTCAAACAATGTTCGTTATTTAGTTTTCTTGAAGTGCAATGCATTTAATATATGTTTGTTGCATAATTTTCAACTTACATTATTCGAAAACAATATTAAAAGAAAAATATAATAAGGGTCACCTTACTCTCTTCGCTAAATGCATTTAAATGTAAACATGTATACATATAAACTTTCTCATTTGTTTAAATTTTAGATGAGCTTGAACAAAAAGGTTCCACATTAAATAGTAAGTGGAATGACTTTAATATGACTTTAGTATTTGAAAACTTTGTAACTCATATGAAACATGTATAACTTATCTTTAGTCTAGCTGATTCTCGAACGTACTTATTTCGTATACCGAAGTACATGTATATTAAAATTTGTGACAACGGATGTTGAAAATTATCAAACGAATATTCTATATACATTTAATTTCAATAATATAATAAAAATAACGAAATAAAAATTTATGAAAATAATCATATAGATGACAGACCATCAATTGTTTGGTACATTAAGGGTTTTAATGTGACTCTGTTAGAACCATCGGTTGAAAAAAACGTTTCATGGTAATCAGGGCGTCTAAAAAGAAAACACGCTTGGAAAACTCAATTGAAGGCCCTTTTGTCGTTAGATCAAATACTGATGGAATATTAATTAGTGTCAATTTTTAATTAATAATTTAAATTAAATTAATATTTAAGGATAGTATATAAAGGGATTTTAACAGAAGCACTGTAAAAGTGAAATTTTTGAGGGTCATCTAACTTACTCTACATAAACCATTATCGTTGGTACCAATATCTATTTGTTTTTTTTTTTTTTTTTTGGCTTACCTGGTTTGGCTATATCTATTTTAGGTTTCCTGTGTTCGTGAGTGCGTTGACATTCTTCAGTTTCAATTTTCTTTCTTCCATTTGAATTTTTTTTTTTTGTTTTAAATATTTTTATTACTCTATAAATGTTACAGAAACAGAATTATCAGGCATTATCAAACCATTTTTTACATACATCTATTTTTATAACAGCATATTAATCCAATAATTTTTTAACAAATTCCCAATTAATTCTAATTTTGTGTACCCTTGTCGTGGAATACTGATATGTGGAACACATTTCGATCTGTTTGTAGAGACGTATCTTTTCTATTGCAAGATTATATTGAGGAAATGTATTGGACATTCTACATATGTGAATAGTATTTAATTATCAAAATACATAAGTTTTGAAATTTTGTTTCTGAAAATATAACTTTATTTTTCCAAAATTAAGATTGAATCATCATGACAATTTTTCTGTTATCTTTATGACTTGCTCTTAGAAGGATTGGGTTCCTTTAAAGCATACTTAAAGTTAAATGCTTTGAACAGATTGTTCATATCGCAAAATGAATTTAGATGACGATTGTAAACATTTACACGATGTAAACTAAAGCCTTTTTGTGTGTTTTGATTTTCGAGCACTGGAACAAAAAATTACCACATAAACAAGTAAGTAGAATGATTTCATTACGGATAAACATCTTGGCATTTGCAAAGTATGTAACTCAAATGTCAGCATATGTGGCGGGTGTAGCTAGCTAAACAGGAGGTAGCTAGCTAAACAGGAGGTGCTTACCCTTCCGGAGCACCCGGCCTCACTTCCCTGGTGGAAGTTCACGTGTCTAACCTAACTTGTCAGTTTCAAAGTTTTTACTTTGCTTCTGGATTGTGATTCGGAAATGGATTAGTATGTTTGTTTTTGATATGAACAAGTACCACTTCTTTATAATCTATCCTATCCTTTAGGGTGCCAACTTTTTGTACTGAAGTATAATAATTGAGACAATCAAAACAAACATACTAAACCATGTCCGAATCACAATCCTGAAGCAAAGTAAAAACTTGGAACTGACAAGTTAGGTTAGACACGTAAACTTTCACCAGGAAAGTGAGGCCGGGTGCTCCGCCACGTATGTAATCAAAATTGTGTGAAAGGAACATGGACGTCGAATATATGCAAGACAATCCTGAACACAGAGACATCAAGATTGTGATGACGGCCATATTTTTTTTAGGAAACTATTTTTAGGAATTTTATAAATTTTATAAATTTCCAATATTCTTCAAAATAAACAAGTACAATCTAAAGTTCCTGCTTATTTCAATATCAATTCGCCACCTCTAGTTTCCTACGCCTACAATAAACCTATTGCATCCAAAATATTTAATTATAAACAAACATTGCAGTATTTAAACTTTCATAATTTCACTCCACCTACCTGCTCTTGCTCGTCTATATTTATGGACCAGCTGGCCATGCTCAGTATAATCGAGAACACTAAACTAAGATCTTTACTTTCAAAAGGTCCTAAATATAGAGAAGCTCAACCTTTTACTTAGGGACAATTTCAGACTTGTCATGGATTCTGTTGAAGAGTACGCCAGGCGTTGGGCTAAATTAGAAGATGTTGAGCTTGATACCTTATCCGACTTGATAAAGTTTGTGAGATATTTCGTTAAAACTAGGATTGCCAAACTTAAAGGGTCTATGAGTACTAAACCGTCTTCAGTACTCAAGGATCCACAAATCAAGGCAATTCTAAAAGACATACACAACAAATATGTTGTTGTCCCAGCTGATAAGGCTTCCAACAACATTATTCTCGTTTGTAAGAGATTCTACCTTGAATGTCTTATTAAGGAGCTTGGTTTAGATAGTATAGCAAATAACCCTGCATATACTAGAACTAATTTTACCAAAGATGAAGTTCTTTCCAACCATAGGGAAGTTCTCGAGTGTTTCGGTATCAATCTTAAAGAGGAAGATCTTGATCTTCCTTACTTGTATTGGATCCCTAAACGCCATAAAAATCCATACAAGGAAAGATATAAAGCAGGCTCATCTAAATGTACTGCTAAATCATTATGGGTAACTCTGACACAAATTTTGACAACCGTCAAAGATGGTCTTCAGTCTTATTCAGAAAAAGTGTATTCTACATCTGGAATCAACCAAATGTGGATTCTCAAAATTCTAAAGAATTACTTGAACATCTTGCTTCTAATACTTTATCTCATGTAAAAAGTATAAAAACATTTGATTTTTCTACACTATACACCACTATCTCTCATTCTAAATTGAAAGAACGTCTTATCCACTTGTCATTCTTTACAAAAACGGTAAGCCAAGATACAAATATCTAGTGCTGAACAGGGATTCTGGTTATTTTGTCAAGCATCATACGGATTTCAAACAAAAATATACTGAAGATACCATCAACAAAATGTTGGAGTTTTTGATAGATAACATATTTGTTGTGTTTTGTAGGTAATATAGTTTTTCAGCAAACAATCGGTATAACAATGGGTACAAACTGTTCACCATTGCTTGCTGATTTGTTTCTTGATTCCTATGATGCAGACTTCATGCTGAACCTTGTTAAATCTGGAGAGAAGACTGTCGCCAAATTATTCAACTCAACATACAGATATACGTTTCTGTCTCTTAACAATCCTAAATTTGGAGACTATGTAAATGTCATCTATCCTAGTGAGCTTGAAATAAAAGACACGACTGATTCCTCAAGTTCTGCTTCATATTTAGACTTATACCTGAATTATGATGCACATAAAAAGCTACATTTGAAATTTATGACAAACATGATGACTTAAATTTTTCTATTATCAACTTCCCTTTTTTATGCAGCAAATACCTGCTTCTCCTGCTTATGGTGTATTTGTTTCCCAATTAATACGCTATGGTAGAGCTTGTTCCCACTACGGGGACTTTGTACAACGAAGTAGGCTGCTTGCAAATAAATTGTTGACTCAGGGATATTGCAAGCCTAGGCTTATCAAGGCCCTTAAAAAGTCTTTATGGCGCCGTCATCACAGTATTGTTGATAAGTTTGATGTCTCTGTGTCCATGATTGCCCTGGTTATATTTGACGTCTCATAGTTCCATGTTCCTTTCACACAATTTTGATTACACACTTTGCGGTTGTAGCTAGCTAAACAGGAGGGGCTTACCTTTCCGGAGGACCCGGCCTCACTTCCCTGGTGGAAGTTCACGTATGTAACCTAACTTGTCAGTTCTAAAGTTTAGTTCTCATTTTTGTACCATTTTCGAGCCTAATCCTTCACCTTCGTATTTTTATTTTTACTAAACAATTTTGGTATGTTTCATTGTACGATTGGTCATTACTTGCTGGCGAAAATGATTGGTTGTTTGTCACTTTTCTATTTACATTTTGTTTGTGAAGATTAATATCGGTGCAATATTTGATACAATATTTACTTTGTTTTACAGACCATAAACAAATGTATTTCACTGCAAAAGTATCTGATACATTAACAGGTTTAGGTGACCGTCAAATTACTAGTATTCATTTTGGAGATATAAAAGCACACGAAGGTCATGGATACGACACTGTAACCGGAATTTTACTGCGCTCTTGTCTGAAACCTACCTATTTATCGCAAATATAATGAATCGATCACACCGTTAACCTTATTTGGAAATCAATATTACTAAAATGGTATATGGACAATTCGAACGTCATGTAATAGCGACCGTGATTTCATAGCTTGTTCAGGAACATTTGTATCTCGTCTTTCGGTAGGAGACAGAGTTTGGATCGAGCATGGCAAAGGCGGAACTGTTGATACGGCTTCATATTTTTCGGGTGTCCTTATCAATACAAACTAACAACTACTGTATTTATAATGAAATACCTTTCATTGTATCATAATCAGTTTTATTTGTCAATGGACATAGATTGGTATGTCCGTTTCTGATTGATAATTATGTGATATCAGGTTTTTTGTTTTATACATTTAAACATAGTTTGTACCCCTGTTGTAATGGCATATACCTTTTTTAATTTTATCAATTTTGTATGTATTGAATTATAATTGGTTTTTTTAAATTATATAATTATGATAGTAATGTACATGCACAACTGTTTATAAATTTAGTTTTCAACAATTTGTCAGACCTACAGAAAAACATATATTAAACTTTACACGATTCTAGGTATTATCATCATTAGATGTTGGCTGAAATACATATACTTGGCTATTTGATATAATCAAAATTACGAAAAAAAACTAATAAAGTAAGAAAATAGAATATGACAAACAAATATTTTACATGTATAAATTTTCAGATTAATTTTGATTCGAAATTGTTTTTACTCCTATGTTATTAAAGTGTATCCTTTTACAAATCATAATTACATTCCAAAAATATCAGTAAAATGGTATTCAAGCATAATTGAATGAATATGTATCTTTAACTCATCTTAGTGAACGACTGGTTTGTTTTCTCTGGAGTATGGTAATAAGACATTGATTGAGTGAATGATTGGTTAATTGATTTATTTATTGATTGATATAAATTTATTTCTATTTATTTCTATTTATTTCACTCACATGTATTTGTATTTTTCTCTCTTTCACACTTGCAATGCAAGAGGCATCTAGATGCAAAGTATAAAATCTTCTAAGGTACACTGATGAATTCTAAAGTAATCAACAAGAACAATAAAACTGGTGGGGAGATGATAAGCTTCTTGGACAACATGTTTGGTACACAAAACTCAGGGCTCCTCCCTACAAAATCTAAACCACAATACTGTAACGACCAAGTGGTTTATGTTACATACTTAAATAAAATAAATAATGGATTCATATAATTTGACTGTTTAAATGATTTATTAAATAACCAATATCACAAATAAATAATCAGCATAAGATACAGCTTCACATTAATTCACAAATAAATTAGACAATTTGTATCAGATAAATATTACTGCTTAGTAAAAACCCAAAGTTCACACTGACTAGACCAACTTGCTAATGTTTTAATAAAATAAATAGTACAGTACTCTGGTATAGATTTAGAAAACAAATATCTAAATGTGCCAAAATACTGTAGATATATTTCGAGAGATTTTTCAATACGTAGGTTAAGTTTAATATTAAAGTTAATTATTTCCCTTTCGGACTCCTAAATCACCCTAAAATAACACATGTGTCAAATCTGACATTGTCCATATTTCCCTTATAAAAATGAAGTTCAAAATGATTTAATTTGACAGGTTTCCAGAAAATTGTCTGGAATTTTAGTCAAATAGATAATTATTTAAATACTCTTTTAAATCAAAATATTCTCTAAAATTAAATAGGCTCCAAAATAAAATAAGTACCTAAACTAATAAAATCAAAATAATGCGTAGTGTCTGGTTGTTCTGAAGACAAAGAGCCCAGTTTCAAATCCGTGTTCCTTTTTATACTCCAGTCAGTTACTATGACAACTTCAGTGAAACAGGGGTTTGATACTGGAAACTGGGATCTGAAACAGGGGAAATCTTGAAACAGGGGTTGAAACAGGGATTGTACTGGGGTTGTAACAGGGGTCACAGAAAATGTTCTGTAACTTATTAATATTGCTATAAATACATGAAAACTGACTTGTACGGAATGATAAACATATAAATACAATTTTGTATCCAAAAATTATGACTTATTACCTAAATTCTGATTTTTACTTGATTTTTATAAATTTATCAACTCTGGATTTATGCAGACGAAAAATCTGACAGTGAACCGGAAGTACTCGCTTGTAAGGTCACCGATCAACAATGGCGGCAACTGTAAACATGTGTTTAACAACAGTAATAAAAAATAGCTTAAACACCAACAAAAGTCTTTCCAGTTAACAATATTTGCAACACAATGAAGCTACATTAATGTAAGTACTTCAGCAAATACAAAACTTTGTGATTATGGAGTAAACATAATAAAATCGATCTTTGTTTACATTTAGAAGTCAACGTGACATAGACATAGTAAAATAATATGACACTATTGCCGTCAGTACAATAAAACATTTAAAATCTGAATAATAATAACTGTTACTCCCTTAACTCTTTAAATAATGACCCCATTAATGTCATGGCTGATGATAAACATTTTAACTTTAAAATTCAACAACAAACTACTTAAAAATCTAACATTAAAGGAGGACATGTTAAGGCCATTCATTCCAAAAATCATTCATACTAAACTCATCCATTCATCCCAAAAATCATTCATTCTAAAATCATTCATACTTAACATACAAAAATCATCCAGTCATCACATTTGCCCCT
Organism: Anadara kagoshimensis; assembly: GCA_021292105.1. Lineage (NCBI taxonomy): Eukaryota > Metazoa > Mollusca > Bivalvia > Arcoida > Arcidae > Anadara > Anadara kagoshimensis. The sequence continues at coordinate 64,623,694 of CM037865.1, read as the reverse complement.
CCTTAAAAAAAATTGTGTCCTCACAATTTAACAATAACGAAAACACTAACTGTATAAGTAGAACAATAATAAACATGAATAACCTCAACAATATACATTTCTTCCTTCTAGTTTTTTTTACATACTGACATAGCAGAAAAATTTACTACATAACAACTTCAGTCAATAAATTACGCATAAATATGGCAACAACAATAATAATAATATCATGACACTATTAACCACAATCATTAACCACAACAACAAAAAAAATTTAGCAAATATTGTATTACAAAGCTTACTTTGTAAGAATGATCTTGACTAGGGATTAAGCATAAAGGTAAAGTGAGCTTTCACTTCTCATATTCATATAGCAAAGTTTTAACCAATTTACAGTGAATCCTATACATATTCAAACGATATAAAATATTTCTTATTGATATCAATATCAATTCAAGACACATAATAAAACTTAACCTTTTCATTCAACATCCCTTTACAACAATTAAAAAAAATCAATTTATCTTTGAGCTCAGCTATATACATTACAAACGCTCATAATACTGATATTTGAAAAATATGATAACTTGTCGTTACATTTTTGTTGAGCAAATATGACATAAATAGTAAAATACAAATATTTAATATATCATGAAGTCAGATAGCACATAATACAAACAATACTAATAAACATGTCATCAAACAAAAATGTTGGCAAATGTGTCACTAAATAAGTGAAATGGTGACAAATATGTCACTATATAAGTGAAATGGTGACTAATGTGTCACTATAAGTGAAATGGTGACTAATGTGTCACTATAAGTGAAATGGTGACAAATATGTCACTATAAGTGAAATGGTGACTAATATGTCACTATATAAGTGAAATGGTGACTAATGTGTCACTATATAAGTGAAATGGTGACAAATATGTCACTATATAAGTGAAATGGTGACTAATATGTCACTATATAAGTGAAATGGTGACTAATATATTTTTATAACCTTGTTCATGAATAGTAATAACAAATGATTTAATGAATTATTAATGATATTCTTATGTTTTAACCTGGATACATGCAAATATATAATTATATACAATACTATTACAGTGTATTTACTTATTCAAAAAGGATATGGAAGATTTCAATGGTGGGTGTTTTCTTTTCTCTGCTGTGTTGATGATTTGTGTCTGATCTGTCTGCGATGGAGTGTTGAGTTGGAATTTCGGTATGGGTAATATCTTCTTTCGTGGTTATTAAACTTGTTTTCTAAGGATTTTTGATGTTTGTGTAGAATGTCCATTTCTTCTCTGATCGATTTGTTCTGATTTTGAAATTTTCTCGAAAGCCAATAGATATGTTTATTGTTGTCTTCTAATTGTTTTATCACATTTTGTAGTAAGTCGTTGGTTTTTTGTTGTTCTTTAACTAGTTCTATTAGATGGCGATTTGTTAATGATGAAGACGATGATGATGATGATGATGATGATGATGATGATGATGATGATGATGATGATGATGACGATGATGATGAAGTCGATACTGTAGTGGGAGCTGAAGTGGGAACTGCTTTTAGTGTGTCTTTTCTATTGGATTCTTGATTAATTTCTTTCTGATTAAAATTTGTCTCTTCTTCCTCAAAACCATTTAAAATTTCATCTAAAATACTGTCGGTATCTGGTAAAATTATCGAGTCGAGTGTTGGCATGGGATCATTTGAATACAGCGGTAATAAAGGTGAAGGTACACATATGTCTGACAAGTTATCACACAAAGAAACAATTCTAGTATCACTGATGTTGTCTGGATTATTTTCTGGTATATTTATAATGTTTATAACGTCCTGTTCTTTTGTACCACTAACAGTGTTCACCTCTTGTGTTTTAATGTCATTGTCTAGTTTAATTTCTTGTTCTTTTACTTCACTATCTATTTTAATTTCACTGTCTGTCTTAATTTTCTGTGTTTCCTTGGATTCTTTTTGTTTTGAAGGCCTCTGTCTTGCCTGCCATATAATCTCTGATTCCTTAATATCTAACTTGATTAAATCCTTTCCTACTTCCAAATGTCTTGGGTTTGGCTTTTGATCATAAATTTTCTTCCTTAAAGAACTGACCGTCCTTTTCTCTCCTTTGATAAGGATCTTATGGTCTCTGTACCAGCCCACATGGGATACAAGCTCTTTTTCTGTTATGCATTTAAAGTTACAAATCTTACATCTGTAAGGTATCTGATCAGGTAGGCAGTGATTTGTAAATGAGAGACCACGTTACTCTTCTCTCCTGATATACCCTGCATCCGCCGCATTCATATGCTCTCCCCCTTTTACTAACCAGGGGATACTTCATCTTCTGAAATATAAAAAACAAGTATTTAGTATTGTTATTTCTACTTAGTATCAACATTTATAAGTTTGATTCAGTCAGGTGAAGTGTGGTTCCCTCATATTTTGTATACTGATTTCAGACATTGCATTACATATTTAATAATGCAGTAATATTTATCCATTTGGCATTTTATCGTTCATAATTCAGTAAATAATTTCTTTATTTAGATCAAAGTTACAAAATTGTACATGAAACTAATGTTGCTTTAATTTCTTTTGTACTGCTAATATCCATCCTGGCACTGTATTCCTTGATACTTCTTCAATTTGTTATGGTTTACAACTTTGTGTGTCTCCTTCTTTCCTGTTTGAATCCTATATCGAAGATCGTCAATCTTTTGAACTATCACACAGGGCCAATGTAAGCTGGCTGTAACTTCGGCGAAATACCAGGCTTTCTTGTTTCGTTAAGATACCATACCACATCACCACTGTTATATGTCAAGGTTTTGGAATTGGCATCATATAAGTCTTTCTGTCGCTTTGCATTTTTCTCAAGGTGTTGTCTGGCTACTTTATGCCTTTCTGTAGGTTGTCTTTCATGAGGTCAACATATTCCCCATATGACGTTATGTCGCCGCCAGTCATTAGTGCTGCCATACATCAACTCTGCTGGTAGTCGAACTTCTTTTCCAAACATTAAAAGGTTCGGTGTTAGCTGTGTAGAACTGTGGGGTGTTGCTCTGTATGCTGCTGCAAGATAGGATAAGTTTTTATCCCATTCTGTTTGCTGACCTCGCAGTAAGCTTTTATCATTCGTAAAGTGTCCTATTAAAACGTTCAACCATCCCATTGCATTTCGGATTTCTTGCTGTAGTACGTGTCTTATGAATTTCTAATAACCTGCACAATTCTTTAAAAATTTCGCCATCAAAATTTCTTCCTTGGTCAGTGTGGATGGAGATTGGACACCCAAATTTGCAAATGATCTCCTTCACAGTGCATTAGCACAAGTTACTGCACTCTGATCTGGAATAGGAATAAGTTCTACCCATTTGCTGAAATAATCCGTGACAAGAAGAATGTAACGGTTATTTCTTGGTGTAACCGGCAGTGGTCCCAGGATGTCTATTCCTAAACGGTCCCATGGGGCACCCACTCTCATATCACCTAGTAAAGCTTTTGGAGTTTTGCTGGGAAGTTTATTTCTTGCACACTCTTCACATCTTAGACACCATAGATTCACATCTTCTCTACACTGATGCCAGTAATATCTCTGTATTAGTTTTTCTTTGGTTTTCTTCTGACCCAAATGTCCACTTAGCAAATTATCATGCATTTGTTTTAGTATGGACTTTTGAATACACCTAGGTACCAACAACTGTAAATGATCACCGGTTCCATCTTTGCGATAAAATCTTCGTTTTAATAAACCATTATCAATGCAAAGTGATGCATAAGAATGCCAGTAATGGCGTAGAGCTGTACTCTCTTTAACAACCTCTGAATATTCAGGTCGTTGTTCAAGGACAACCCATTGATACACCAAACCAAGTTCTGGATCATCCTTTTGCATTTTTTGCAACTGTATTGGGGTCAAACCTCCACAAAAATTCCTCTGTGTTTCTGATTCTTCACGTCTGGTTTGAGATCTGGTGGTAACTGTCCTAGTAACTTCAGTTGTGGCACAATTACTAACTTCTGAACTTGTGTCTTCAGTACTTTCTGTTTTAGAATTTGACTTCTGATTTCTTTTTGTTGTACTGGCTTACCATTTCTTCACTTCTTCTTCGACACTTCTTACATGGACCACAACGTAGCGGTTCCAAATTATCCGTTTCTGAACAGTGGCAATCTCGCGGATTCTCGCAACGCGACATAAAATCTGCGTTCTGATGTTTGTTACCACAGCGATATTCGATGATAAAGTCATAATCAGACAAAATTTCAATCCATCTTGCCACCCGTCCCTTCGGTTCACGCAAACTAAATACCATTTCAAGGCTTGATGATCAGTTCGAGCTTTGAACCGTCTACCCAAAAGGTACTGGCGATAGTATTCTGCAAAATACCGAATTGCAAGAAGTTCTTTATCGGTAATGCAGTAATTACACTCGGCTTTGTTAAGAGTTCTACTGCCATATGCGATCACACGTTCTTGACCGTTCTGTATCTGACTTAATACTGCACCGATCGAATGATTACACGCATCAGTATCGAGAATAAATTCACCGTCATCAGCCGGATTAGCCATAATATTTGCACCGACTAAAGCTTGTTTTAATATTTCAAAAGCTTGATTACATTCATCAGTCCAAATAAAAGGATGGTCTTTCTTTGTTAGTTCTGTTAATGGACGTACAATCTGAGAAAACCCCTGAATAAACCGCCTATAATAACTACCCATACCTAATAACCTCCTAACCTCTGTCACATCTTTTGGAATTTTACTTTGTAATATCTTAGTTACATTATCTGGATTTGGTCTAACACCATCTGCACTTACTATGTGCCCAAGAAAATAAACCTCTGGTTGCAACAACTGACATTTTTCAGGTTTGAGTTTGAAGCCTGCTGCCTTAACACGATCGAGAACCTCTTTTACCCTTGCCATGTGTACTTCAAAATTAGGTCCAAACACCACCACGTCATCGAGATATATGAGTGTTGTGATCCATTGTAACCCACTCAGTGCAATTTCCATGGCTCTTTGAAATGTGCTTGGCCCATTACAAACCCCAAAAGGCATTGTTTTGAATTCCCAGAGACCATACTTAGTGGCAAAAGCTGTTTTAGCAATGTCTTCCTTTTTAACTGGGATCTGGTTATACCCAGATGTAAGATCAAAGGTGCTGAAAAGTTTTGCACCAGACATGGCATCCAGACAGTCCTGTATCCTTGGCAACGGGAATGCATCTTTAACTGTTACTGCGTTGAGTGCACGATAGTCAACACATGGCCTTATCTTGCCATTTTTCTTTTTAACAAGTACAATTGGAGATGACCATGGAGAAGAAGATCGCTGTATTACACCTTGGTTCTCTAGTTGTTCAATAGCTTTCTTTTCTTCATGTGCTAGCGCTATTGGTACTCTTCGAGGAGGTATCTTTATAGGCTTGGCATCTTTCGTGTCGATTACATGCTCTACTAGATGCGTCAGACCTAAGTCATTGTCGTCTTTTGAAAAGGTATCATGATGATTTTTCAATAATTCTGCTATTGCCTGACATTCTGTTTCAGTCTTATTTTCTATCGAGGATTTATAAAGTTCTTTTAAATGTTCTGGTATATTTGTTATACTAGATCTGTCTTGTTTTATCTCTGTGGGTTCATCTGCCACTGTACATCTGTCATTTGATCAAGTTTCAATCTTCTTGTTTGACTAAAATTATTATCTTCAAAATCATTTTCTGATTCAACTAGTTGTGTAACACATTCACAGGACTCAGCAACACCTAAACTACATCTTGATTTATAGAAACAGCATTAGGAAATGGATTCATGACTCGGACTTTCACTGTAACATTTTTCTCTGTCTACGACCACATTTGGCATCAGTAGAATATCTATCTACGACATTTCACGGGTTCAATAATAACACAATTATTATTTCTTCACTCACCTCATCATTGTCAACAAAAACATCAACTATGGTTTCACTATACCCAGGTATTTCATAATGATCAGCAAGTCTTACTTTCCTCACTGGACTAGGCATACCAACTTGAAAACACTTAACATCAATGTCTCCAAATTTTATTATCCTTGACTGAGTAAGATGTCAGCTGGCCCAATGGATGATTTTGTAGAATATCAACTCCCAATAACCCATCATCAGCTATTTCAGCTACTATAATTTCTTGTTGAATCTTCAAATCATCTAACTGGATTTCAAAGGTAGCTTTCCCATGTTCTACTAATGGGATTCCACTTGCCCCTGCCAGTCTTACTGTTGGCATCAGCTTTGGTCTACTCTGTTCTGGAATTTTATTATATACCCTATCAGATAATACAGTTTTTGTTGCACCTGTGTCGGCTGTGAATATCATTTTTACACCCTGAACTCTCCTTCAATATAAACCCCATCATCATTTGGTCTTCTACGACGTACATTTATAGTTTCCGTAGTTGCAGAATCTTGTAACTGTGTTGCGTTGTGGTCAGTATCTACACCTGAGGTCTTTCCCTGACCACTTGGTTGGACCTTTGGAAGTTTAAAGTGGTGTCTGTTCCTCCGCTATTCTGAACCACCTGGTTAGGCTCCATTACTACTGGATTTGTAAATCCTCCATTAGGCTGGTGACTAAAACTCTCTGTTTGCTTTCCCCGATAATAGTGTGGTTGTAAATTGCTGTTATTTGAAGCAACATAGATGGTTGAAAAACTGGAGCCCTAACATTAAACCGCTTTCAGAGATTGGCTGATTTCGCATAGGTGGTATCTGATTTTGGCAGTCCCTCATAAAATGACCAGGTTTCCCACACCTATAGCAGCATGTAACAGGATACTTTTGTTGTCTTACAAATCGTCCTGTGTCTGTGGTACCCGACCTCTGGTTTTCTTGTAATTCATTTCTTATCATTTGTAGCAGCTCTTGTTTCACATTATTCATGTCATCTATTGTTTTTGAATCTACTGAAGTATTTTTCTGGTGTAAGGTTGGCATCTTGTCTGTCTGTCTTCATTCTTTATAGTTTTATCACTAGAACTCTTTTGTTTTACATTAAATCGCACTTCTTTATTTGGTTTACCTCAGATTTCTGTTTTGAAATTACCTGTCTAGCAGAATTTCTGTTTTTCTTGTCGGAATATTGGTCTTCATCACTAGATGAGTTATAATCTGCATCCCAGCTTGTCCTTCTTGATCGTCTTATCTTTCTAGAATGCGTCTGTCACTATCTTCACTGTTGTAAACTTTACGTCTTGTTTCTTCATAATTCACAACATAAAACACAGCCTGATCAATATCTATTGGTTCTTTGTGAACTCTACTTCAAAACTAGCCCTTTCATTATTTAACCCATCGAAGAATCTTCTCAGTAAGTCTTCTTGTCTCGTCTTGAAGTCTCTATTTGAGTGAGCTTTATCGTAAAGTCTCTTAAGTTCAGCTGCATACTCTTCTACACTTTCATTTGGCTTTTGGTTCCTTCTACTTAACTGTGCAGCATACGTCTTCTTATTCTCAACAACCCGGTATCTGTTATTCAGCTCTCTAATAAGTCTGCGGTAATTTCTGGTTGTTCTTCAGACATTGTTCAAAAACAAATTCTGCCGCATTGCCATGTAGCCTTGGTAATAGTTCATCTAAGCACATCTCTGGATTCCATCTATTTCTTTCAGCAATAACTTTAAATCTTCCAAACCACACTTTCCATGATTCTTTCCCTGAAAAAGGAGGCAATTTATTGGTTGTCTGGTATGTAGTTGATCTTCTTTTGCTAACAGTCCTGCTGTTTAGACTGCCGAACTTACATTAGAATCAGATAGTTCTGACTCACTGTTGTCACTGATTTCAACCTGGCTATCATCTGAACTTGTATATTGGGTTAAATTCTTGATTCTCTTCCCAGTTACATCACAACCAGTTTGTGACCTTGATTTTGATTGTGTTGGTTCATATTGATTTTGCTCTTTTGTATGTGATACTGTATCAGTTATCCTGCTTGGTCTTATCTCATTGTTTTCTCTGTTTCTCGGTTTACTTAATAACTGTACAGTACTGGCAATAGATTTCATACTCTCCCCAATTGTCTCTAAGACCGTTTGTTGACCTTGTAAGATGACCTGGTTGCTCTTATTCCTTCCTGTAAATTCTTCATTCCTTCATGTAAGATGGACTGGTTACTTTTTATTCCCTCTTGAAACAATTCAAACAGACCATGAAGAGGTTCCAAACTTGTATTCGGTGAGTGTCTACTTGGATAACTAGTGGTATTTGAACCATTCTGTGGAACATCATCAAAAAGTGCATACCAGTGTGTCTGTCTACTGCAGGTCTGATTGGTGAACCCAAAGGTGTGGAACTTTGTGCGGTAACCCCTGGCACTTTGTTACTCCTTGTGTCTTGGGAGAAGTCTGATCACCAGTGGCATGATCTTCTTCAAAATTTACATCAGAAAAATCATTCTGATGGGCTCTTTGTTTTTGCTCACGTAATCGTCTTGAACGTTTTGTCATGGTATTTGAGTGGAACTTTATACTGAATTAATATACTTATTATAAACCTTTACAACTCTTACAAAAATTAATTTAACTGACCTAGCGAATGTTTAAAAGTAAGCTTAACTTCTAGTTTTTCGCTAAATTGACAATAATAAAAAAAACACTACACGAATGGAAAACTATGTTACCTTAATACTCAAAAGTGAATTTTAGCAAGTAAATACAACTTGCAGCATTAGCAAGTATCTGACTCACAAGTTATCACTTAAATTCAAGGATGTAGAAACAACTGATCAATCCTTACAAAACCAATTACTAAACCAAAATTGCAAACCAAATAAACCTATGGACCAAATCTGTGATACAACTTGTATATTTTTTATGAACCACTTTAATGAACCAAATCACTTGAAAAAAATCTATATTATGAACAGGCTAACCATGTGAGTTGTAAACCTGGATTCATATCACTGGACCTAATAAGAAAATTAGATCCCGGACGAGCCCCCAAAATTATATGTAACGACCAAGTGGTTTATGTTACATACTTAAATAAAATAAATAATGGATTCATATAATTTGACTGTTTAAATGATTTATTAAATAACCAATATCACAAATAAATAATCAGCATAAGATACAGCTTCACATTAATTCACAAATAAATTAGACAATTTGTATCAGATAAATATTACTGCTTAGTAAAACCCAAAGTTCACACTGACTAGACCAACTTGCTAATGTTTTAATAAAATAAATAGTACAGTACTCTGGTATAGATTTAGAAAATTTATCTAAATGTGCCAAAATACTGTAGATATATTTCGAGAGATTTTCAATACGTAGGTTAAGTTTAATATTAAAGTTAATTATTTCCCTTTGACTCCTAAATAACCCTAAAATAACACATGTGTCAAATCTGACATTGTCCATATTTCCTTATAAAAATGAATTTCAAATGATTTAATTTGACAGGTTTCCAGAAAATTGTCTGGAATTTTAGTCAAATAGATAATTATTTAAATACTCTTTTAAACCAAAATATTCTCTAAAATTAAATAGGCTCCAAAATAAAATAAGTACCTAAACTATAAAATCAAAATAATGTGTAGTGTCTGGTTGTTCTGAAGACAAAGAGCCCAGTTTCAAATCCGTGTTCCTTTTTATACTCCAGTCAGTTACTATGACAACTTCAGTGAAACAGGGGTTTGATACTGGAAACTGGGATCTGAAACAGGGGAAATCTTGAAACAGGGGTTGAAACAGGGATTGTACTGGGGTTGTAACAGGGGTCACAGAAAATGTTCTGTAACTTATTAATATTGCTATAAATACATGAAAACTGACTTGTACGGAATGATAAACATATAAATACAATTTTTATCCAAAAATTATGACTTATTACCTAAATTCTGATTTTTACTCGATTTTATAAATTTTAACTCTGGATTTATGCAGACGAAAAATCTGACAGTGAACCGGAAGTACTCGCTTGTAAGGTCACCGATCAACAATGGCGGCAACTGTAAACATGTGTTTAACAACAGTAATAAAAAATAGCTTAAACACCAACAAAAGTCTTTCCAGTTACAATATTTGCAACACAATGAAGCTACATTAATGTAAGTACTTCAGCAAATACAAAACTTTGTGATTATGAGTAAACATAATAAAATCGATCTTTGTTTACTTTAGAAGTCAACGTGACATAGACATAGTAAAATAATATGACACTATTGCCGTCAGTACAATAAAACATTTAAAATCTGAATAATAATAACTGTTACCCTTAACTCTTTAAATAATGACCCCATTAATGTCATGGCTGATGATAAACATTTTAACTTTAAAATTCAACAACAAACTACTTAAAAATCTAACATTAAAGGAGGACATGTTAAGGCCATTCATTCCAAAAATCATTCATACTAAACTCATCCATTCATCCAAAAATCATTCATTCTAAAATCATTCATACTTAACATACAAAAATCATCCAGTCATCACAATACCTAGACTGATGACACTGTCTTTCAAGCAAAGTATAATAGCCTGAAATAAGGCCAAGTTTGGCAATCATTTTATTGACTCAAATTCCCATTAACTTAAATTAGCAAACATTTTGGTAACCTTTTTTGATAAATGTTATACGTTTGAGATAATCTTCAAAATGCCGCATTAAATTTCTTAATACCTTAACAATTAAAAAACAATTCACAGTATCAAATTTGCCACATTAACGAATGTTTTTGAAACTGGATCCAGATTCAAACACTTGCTTTCATAAGCAAACAAGGCTTAATTCAGTCGCTTCTTGATTGCACTGTTCAATGTCAGGTAAAACATTTATTAAGCACTCTATATTATAATACCACTGCGATAAAACTATTTGATGAACAAGGACATGTATTCTATCTATTTCCATGTTACTGAAATAATTTTAACAAAATACAACACCAATTCAACTATCCAACCAACGAACTATTCCAAAAAAGGAAATCAGTAGAATCTTTAATCTAAGACCATTGAAACATCATATAAATTCCAATACATCGAATGTCAACATACGAAATGCATACTTCTGTCATACTTCCAACGTTACGATATTTTAGAGAATAACAAAGGCAAATAAATTGCAGATTTCCACCCAAAATGATAAAAATACATATTGATATACATATGCAATTGACCGAGATAGTTTTCTTGCGGTATTGTTAAAACACCTTTGTTTGTTGGTATATGCAGTGTAATAATAATGTACAGTATTTAAAGTTAACAACATGTAGCAACTTATGTAATTACGAAACAAATTAAATACTGTATGTCTTTTTTCAAAGCCTCAGCTCACGAAGGTTAATGAATATCGATAAATATATGGTATTATGCAGTGTTTTAAAATGGGATTTAAGTTGATTTTTTTTTTCGCTTTGTTTTTAATCTTGATCATACACCTAATATTCTTATCTAATCACGTTTATGCTAATTCTGTATCATGTATGTATGTATTTATAGCACCTGCACAGGACAGACGGAATTGTTTGCCTCGCGACTCTTTGGATCATCATGAAGTATCAACTGTTTTTGTTGATTATTATCAAATTTTACTATTGCGCGTCTTTGAATCTTTCTGTGACCGCAGATGCATTTGCAAATTTAACAGCAACATTGAGTGAGTATGATTTCCTTTGCTTCCATTAGAAACAACATCAATCTACCCCGAATAACAAGTGAGCGCGTTCACAAGAGTGCTAATTTCCAATTTTAACAGGGTCCGTCTTCAAGGGTTGTTTTTATATAGAGTGGTTCGGAACATTTTCCCGACTTTTTTTAATAGAAACGCACTCTAAAAGATAAAGCATAAGTTTCTAAAGTAGTGTTGGCAAAATCGGTTGAAAGTAAAAATCGATTAATCGGCCTGATTTATTAAAAAAGAGACCAAAACTTTTACGTAGAGCTTTAATATTACTAAAGTAAAGGAAAGGTAATCTTGTATCATCATGTCTGTTATCGCTCTGGTAATGCTTTCCGATTTGGCCCCTGATGGCCTCCTAAATCTTTTTAGACTAAAAATTTTATCAATTTAACTTTATTTTTCTTGTTTGTCTGAAATGACATTGGGATGCCAAGATCTTAGAATGTTTATATTCCATATTATACCAGTTTTAATTTTTACAGCACTAGACGGCCGTTTCGGAATACAATTCCTCATCAGTAGTGCTTTGACCAAAATTATGAAACCAACATTTTTTTAAGATGTTGAAAACTTACCCAAAGGACCAAAATATATTTTACCAAATTAGGCTAAGGAAATACTTTGCATGAGGGAGTATACCTTAGTTTTTGAGACGATGTACCACATTTAAAAGTTAATTCAATCTCGCATAAATGGCATTATGCTCACGACTGGGTAGGCATGTTGTATAACAAGTAAAATCAAATATAGAGAATGATTATTAATAAAAACAACTACTGGACACTGTTTTAATGCATATATCAGGTAACTAATTTGTTTGTTTGTACATTAGCGTACAGGTGTAACGGTCAGGCAATTTTGGGGTACATAAAAGAGACCGATTAATCGATTTTTTAAAAAAATAATCGGTTGTTTGATCGTTTATTCGATTAATCGTTGTCATCACTACTAAAAGGACATAACTGCATTGGTGTACAAATTCCTATGAGCATATATTCTAAAGTGGCTTCATTTTGTTTTAATTTATCAGTTGAAAATAAGTCCATTTCACACCTTTTAGCTGGAAGAATTGTATCTTATTATTTGCTTAACGTTTGAACGTAGATTCCCGTTTTATTCTGATGTTTTAAATATGCCAATTATAAGCACTCCTGTCTAGCTTGCTACAATCGCCATGTGTGTAATAAAATTGAGAATGATTGAGGAATATGGGACTTTGAGACGTCAAATATACCCATGGTAATTTTGAATACAGAGACATCATACTTTTTAACAATATTGTGATGACGGTCATAAAATTTTTTGATGATTTTGATAAGCCTAGGTTTAAAATTTCCCTGCGTAAACATTTTATTTGTAAGCAGCTTGCTTCGTTGTATAAAGTTCCCGTACTTATGAACAAGCTTGTTAATTTTACACCATAAGCAGCAGAAGTAGATACATTGTATATTGTTGCATAGGAAAATAAATATAACGATAGGATTCCTCACGTTATCATCAATTGCATATATATTTGCGTTAAAACGGTGATATATGGTTCTGGTTTTAATGGAATATGACCATTTCAATTAAATGTGTCATTTTAACACATTAACAATCACTAACGTATTTAAATAATAATTGTTTTAATTTTTAGATGCGCTGAAAATACAGGTTAATGGATTAGCTAGTAAGTAAAATGATTTTTGTAGCATTACTCGCGTAGGAATACCTCTTCTATATGGCATATAGTGCCATCTTATTAAAATACTTGTGCTTTAGGAATCAAGCAAATTCTGTGAATTTGGATCCCGCGCCATACTAATCCATTGCCAAACCACAATCCAAAAGCAAAGTAAAAATTTTGAAGGTGGCAAAGTACGTAAAACACTTGAACTTCCAACGTTGAAGTGAGGCCGGCTGCTGCGGAAAGGCAAGCACTTCCTATTTAGCAAGCTACATCCGCCACGTGTGTAATCAAAACTATGAATGAAAAGAATATGGAATTATGGGACGTCAAATATATACAGGATAGTTTTGGAAACTTAAGATGAGTGTATTCATTCGGTATTATCAATAAGAGTCAGGAATAGCATATTGAATGAACTGTGAAGCAGTTCACGTTAGTACTAGTATTCCTGACCGACTCTTATTCATAATACTTAATGAATACATGAAATAGAATGTTATTTCTTATATTAACAATCATAAAATTATTGAGATAAATGTAAAATTATCACTACAATAATTTATTTTATTCATGGTTCCGACAAAGATGTGGGGTTGATGGAACAACCTTTTTGTTAAATAAGATAGAAACGTCGGAACTAAGATAGAATTCTGACCAACCAAACAATACATTACGTAACAGAATTATATTCTATGACGTAATCAGATAGTTAAACGTTACGTAATCAGAGGGCATGAACCACATCGTATTGATGAACAATTGAATGCCAGAAAAAGCAAATAGGTTAATCTAAAGAATGTCAATTCCTATTGTAAATATTAGTATATAAACATCATACTTATCAACAATACTGTGATGACAGCCATAATACCTTTTAGGACCTTGATATGCCTATGCTTCCAATATCCTTGCGTCAACATTTAAGACATAGCGAGTTGTCGATTCATTGTTTTGTTAATTAGGGGTTTTTAATTCTTGTGTTTTTGAAATATTGTCAGCTGGACGGTAAGATCCTACAATGAAGACCTCCCAGAGGTACTTGAACCACACACATGGGTGTCCTTTTGTCGTTAGATCAAGTAGTTTAGGTTAAACACTATCTTGAAAATATGCAGTTTGGAATATATATGTTGTCAAATGTTTTATCGTTATTTAAATACTGAAAAACAAAAGTAAAAAGTTGTTTTAAATAATTTTGGAAACTTTGCCCATGTTTACGATACTTTATAGTGTGTAGGTTGAGTAATATTCAAGCATCCAACAAATGGGCAACAGTTTTATACAAATATCTTGCATTCTTTTAAAGACGCAGTAGATAGAGAAGACAAACTTCTGAAGCAACATTTAAATGACTCAACTCGTAAGTAGAAATAAAATCATTTAAAAAAATTAAAAGGAAATTGTTCTGAAAAATGTCGATCGTGTTCTAAAACACATTAATCCATGTCCGAATCACAGTCCCAAACAAAATCAAAACTTTTAAACAGACAACTAGGTAAAACACGTGAACTTTCAAGCACATCCTGTTTAGCTAGCTGTACCCACCATGTGTGTAATCACAATTGAGAGTGAAAGGAACATGGAACTATGAGACATCAAATATATCCAAGCTAATACTAAATACAGAGACGTCATGTTTATCAAATAAATGAATAGACGCCCATAGCTCTGTAGTTTGTGGTTGCTGTTATGAAGGAAATTTTAAAAAAAAAGGTTGAAAGGGGTAAAATGTTTTCTGGACTCTGCCGATACAACAGAAACCACTTAGGAAGAATCAGTCAACAACCATAGGCTGCATATGACCAACAGATGGCTGTAAATATGCCGCTGGACAACTCGTGAAAGATACCTTATAAATGGGCAAATGGATATTAAAATAGAGGGAGTGCATTTGGAACTTCATATGATCCAATATAAGAACTTTAATTTACAATGATTAAAGGCCAGTATCAGAAGAACAACCTCTTACACGCATGGAATTGTTTAGCCAAACCACACTGTGCACAGAAATAGAGGTAGATTTAAAATAAAGAGAATGAAAATGTTTTGAAGATGAGCTTAGTAGACTGCACCAATAAAGCAGTTTGTAATAATTTTGTCTTTTATTTATTTATTCAATTTCGTCCTTTATATCCTTTTATAAATTCTATTCAACAGTTTTCCAATTCTTCACTGTCAGATGACATTAGGTTACTATTTTTGTGAAGGATTGACTGTAATTAGTTGGAGAAAGTAAACCTTTTAATGGCGGTCACTTTTTACTATTCTTGTTGTGTGGCATTTGAAAAGATTATAATTGGTGCAATATTATCATACAATATTTATGTTGCTTTACAGATCACACACACGTGTATTTCACTGCAAAGGTATCAGATAACTTACAAGGTTTGGGGAAACATCAAGTTATTCATTTTGGGGATGTTAAAACACAAGAAGGACATGGATACGACACAGTCACCGGAATTTTTACTGCGCCCGTGTCTGGAACCTACTTATTTATAGCAAATATGATGAATGACCCATCAGATTCCCCAGACTTGGAGACCTATATTACTAAAGACGGTGTAAGGATAGTGCGAGCGCCATGTAATAACAGTGACCACTTCTCATCTTGTTCAGCAACACTTGTAACCCATCTTGCTGTAGGGGACAGAGTTTGGATCGAACATGACACTGGTGGAACTGTTGATAGGGCTTCATATTTTTCGGGTGTCCTTCTCAATACAGACTAACAACTGTTGCATTTTCAATTGAATACCTTTCATTGTCTTATAATCTAGTTTACTTTTTGATATCTAGGTGATGTTATGGTACGTTATAATATAAATACTGTCAATGAAATGGTAAATCGTGTTATTTTATTTAATCCATGACAACATAGTTTGTATTCTTGTTGTTGTAACAATACCAAACATAATTACCTATAAATCATTCAGTTCAAAATCAACATTTGGTCTAGTCTACAAATTTGCAGAAAATTAGATTTCAAATGGTACACGTTTCTATGTATTATCATCCCTACAACACCATTAGATACAATGCTGAAATACATATACTTGGTTTTTTTTAATAAAACCAAATCAAAAACAAACAAACCAATCCATGTCAAAACCAAAAGTCCCCAAAACAAAGTGAAAACTTTGAAACTGCCAATTTATGTAAACAAGTTAGTTTCCGCTATGTAAGTGAAGTCGGTTTTCCGGTAGAGTAAGCGCCTTCTGGTTGCTACCTACACCCGCCACGTGTATAATCAAAATTTGGAATGAAAGGAACATGGAACTATGTTACGTCAAATATATCCAGGGTAATTTTAGATACATGCAGAGACATCATACTTATCAACAATACTGTGATGACGGCCATAAAATTTTTAAGGGCCTTGATAAGCCTATGCTTGCAATATTCTTGCGCTAAACATTTTATTTGTAAGCAGCTTGTTTCGTTGTATTTATTAAGTCCCTGTAGTGGGAACAAGCTTTACCATGGCGTATTATTTATGAACACATACGCCATAAGCATAAAAACCAGGTATATTGCTGCTTAGAAAAGGAAAGTTGACAATAGAAATATTTAAGTCATCGCGTTCGTAATACAGTTTCAAATTTAGCCTTTCGTTGGAGTCATATTCGAGATAATAAGTCTAAATATGGGGCAAAACTCGAAATATTAGTCGTTTCTTTTATTTCAGGCTCACTGGGATAGGTGGCATCCACATAATCTCCAAATTTAGGATTATTTAAAGACAGAACGCCATCTATAGTTGAATAAGTTGACGACAGTCTTCTCAAGATTTAACAAAGTTCTGCATAAATTCTGCATCATACTGTCATATACCATTTTTTGAATGTATTTTATGATTAAACTGAAAAAAAATGGTATATGACAATACGAATAAAGAAACTAATCAGTAAGCAATTGTGCATTTTGTGCCAAATTGACGAAAAGAAAATAGAGAGGGATAAACAAATATTTTATGTGTATTGATTTTCAGGTTAGTTTTGAATCGAAAATTGTTTCTTTTATATTTATTTGATTTTTGCACACTTGTAATGCTAGAGACATCTAGTTGCAAAATCTTAAAGTCTTCTAATGCACACTGAAGAATAAATCAACTATAACAACAACATTGGCGAGGAGATGATAAACTACTTGGACAACATTATACATGTATCTGGTTTGGTATTAAGCTATTCTAGAACCCGTTGCGTGATAATAAGGCCATATTAATTTCGCTCGACCCTGTAAAATCTAAACCACTATACCTGGACTCTTGACTGTTGACACTAATAAGAAAAGTATAATTGCGTGGAAATTAGGCCCCGGTTTCACAACTATTTCTTAACAAAGATGGTCCTTAACCTAAATTTACCAAATTTTGGTAATTATTTTGATATAACAAATGGCTTTTTGATAAAAGTAACTACAAATGTCACAATGTTGGTGCAATCTTCAAAATTACACCTTAAATCCCTTAATATCTTAACAATTAACAAGATTATCACGGCATCAAGATGCCAGATTTAAGTTCAGGAAAATCTTAATTAAGAAATAATTCTGAAACCGGGCCTGATTCAAATACTTCCGTATTTGTCACAAATACTGTTATAATAATAAAAAGTAATACATTCATGGAAGACAATTTTAATACAAAAATATTATAAAAATAGCTTTTTGATCATTTTCTCGCATTGTCATGTAAGTAATTATTCTTCAAATTACATTACATCACAATAGATAACTTTACATGTGATCATTGTTTATAATAAATAGTTTAACCCTTCGCAGTTTAGTAAAACATCTAGTTTGGTCCAATTAAAGATAAGTTAACTTGAGGTACATCATTTTGTTTCCATTGTAATAAAATAAAATAAAAGCTTGAATGCTATGACAATACATTTCTACTTCATAATTATTTTAACAATAGAAGTGAAAAAATTAAAATCAAGGAACTTTAAATAGCTAATATACAATGTACAATATGATATTTTAATAATGGTTGATATTTACAGTGAATGATAGCAGCTTGTAGAGAGAATGGATCACACCTAGTCTTCATAAGGTTTTGGTTGAGCATTGCCCAATTAACTTATTGCATGACCATAGAAATATAACCAGTCCCGTATGAGAAGCTGATTTTTTCTGCAATGAGTTTTCAAAATAACTTAGAAAAAACAATAACTCCTTCAAACAAGTTTTGCATTGCACAAATTATCACAAGTCTGATGGGGATCACTAAACTATAAATACATATTATACAAATTCATAACATCGATGAAACAGCGCGCTTTTGTACAATATCAACAACGAACGATCTCTCTCTCTCTCTCTCTCTCTCTCACACACACACACACACACACACACACACACACTGTTTATATATCAAATGTCATGATCATGACAGTCTTCCTAATTTACTAAATTACTATAACCAGACTTCTTCCTGCAAAAACAGAATGCTACAACTGTAACAATAATAGCTATTCCGATTCCTGCTGCGATCCCGCCAACAAAAGATCCTCCGTCGAATCCAGTAGCTGGGGCTGGCGTAGGTGCTATCGTTGTTTTTCCTGTACTTCCTTGATGGGTGGTGGTTACGTGTTTGGAAGGTGAAGTTGTTTCCACAGTACTGCTGTTTGAAGGTGAAGTTGTACCATTTGATGTGGTGTTTGGTGCCATTGTGGTTTCCATGGACTCTGTTGTCATGGTATGGTTGTTATGCACTGTTGTCATGTTGTAATTTTCTGTAGAAATAACTGCAGCAGTTGTGACGACATTCGTAGTAGACTCTGTATCATTCTGAGTAGAATTACCCAATTCTAAACCTATAATAAACACAAATATGGCAAATGATTATATTATATACTAGTATAAATGTGTGGTAAAAGAATTATGAGTAACACTGACTACAATTGGAGTCCACCAGTTGAAGTTACTGGCGGAAACATGCTAGTAATGTATATAAAATGTGTAGTTAAATGGTTACCCTACCAATGGTTGAATGAACTTACAGAACCTTCACTCTTAGTATTCTCTTTTTTTGCACACTGGCTAGTAAAGCTGTGTGGTTCAATGACAGATCTACACTGAAGGAGGTGATTGTTCTCTTTTTTATGGACAACATATGCATATATGTAGTGGTCATTGATTTTGGACAACTGGGATGGTTAGTTGCCCCCAATAGTACAATAACCACAATACTGAATTTTATTTTGTCATCAAGTTCAGTCTCCGTGTATTGTATATAGCCAGGATTTTATAAGCAATGATCTCGGTAAGCATTTGAGTTTCCTTGTAGTGATTGTTTCTTTGTTTCTTTTCATAAACCTTTACTGTTTCACATTAAATTCTTGGTTGAATTCACGATGTCATAGCCAAGTACATGTACATGTTTTAATACATCTGCGATCAATTTCCCAGTGATTTTGGGTATAGTATAACAATGGAATTAAGTACATGTATTGACAATAACCAGACTCGTAACAGCATATGTAACTCATGGTGATTTTAGTAACAAGTGGCACTATTAATTATAAAAGTTTTGACTTTGAACGAGCATTGCCATACACAATATAAACAACAGTCCTACTATCGTTTTGTGATTAAAGGATGTTACACGGACAGGGATCTGATGTTGTTTCGTGACGAAACTCGTGGACGAGTTACAGTACCGACCTGTCGAAAATTCAACACTGAGCTAACACAAAGACGTTGAATTTCGGCTACCGAGTGACCAATACAGCTATTTACAGAAAAAGTTTCCAAGAGTGAAATAGCAATTGCCAGAAAACTGTGGACATGTAGCTAACGAGTAGCCGAGATGAGCTGCCGAAATTAGTAAGCTTAGTGTTAAACTTTTGACAGTTCTGTACTGTAGATTTAGTGTTTTTCAGATAATCCCAATCCTTAATTTGTTATATACATGTAGTTTATGTTTAAGTCTGTACTTGATCTATCCGTGTACATCAGTATCAACCACAGTTATCGATAAATAAATACCACATTGATATAAATGAACAGTCTATAGGTTAAGTACACTACATGATAGCCATCATCATGATCCCATCTTATTATCAATATATATTTCCTGTTTTACATTTTATTTTAATAAAGGAAAAAAGTGGGGTTCTGTCACGATGAAGTCTTCAATAAGGTACAAAGTGTCCTTCAGACACAAGTGACAAGACGTCACTAGCACTGCAGTGATGAAGTCTTCAATAAGGTACAAAGTGTCCTTCAGACACAAGTGACAAGACGTCACTAGCACTGCAGTGATGAAGTCTTCAATAAGGTACAAAGTGCCCTTCAGACACAAGTGACAAGACATCGCTAGCACTGCAGTGATGAAGTCTTCAATAAGGTACAAAGTGCCCTTTAGACACAAGTAGCACTGTAGTGATGAAGTCTTCAATAAGGTACAAAGTGCCCTTCAGACACAAATAACTAGACGCTCCTAACACTGCAGTGATGAAGTCTTCAATAAGGTACAAAGTGCCCTTCAGACACAAGTGACAAGACGTCACTAGCACTGCAGTAATTAAACCTTCAATATGGTACAAAGTGCCCTTCAGACACAAATGACAAGACATCACTAGCACTGTAGTGATGAAGTCTTCAATAAGGTACAAAGTGTCCTTCAGACACAAGTGACAAGACGTCACTAGCACTGTAGTGATGAAGTCTTCAATATGGTACAAAGTGCCCTTCAGACACAAGTGACAAGACGTCACTAGCACTGCAGTGATGAAGTCTTCAATAAGGTACAAAGTGCCCTTCAGACACAAGTGACAAGACGTCACTAGCACTGCAGTGATGAAGTCTTCAATATGGTATAAAGTGCCCTTCAGACACAAGTGACAAGACGTCACTAGCACTGTAGTGATGAAGTTTTCAATATGGTACAAAGTGCCCTTCAGACACAAGTGACAAGACGTCACTAGCACTGCAGTGATGAAGTCTTCAATATGGTATAAAGTGGCCTTCAGACACATGTAACTAGACGCTCCTAACACTGCAGTCAAGTAAGTGGTGTTATAAAGGATAAAATAAAAACACCTCTATATATAATAAACTAGTGGCAAGACAGAAACCATTTAAGAAGAATCAGTACGCAATGACATGTTGTAAATGATGACCTTCAGCTTGTAGTGTAAATGGACCGCTTATAACTCGTGGAAGGTACTGTATTCTGGTAAATTGGGAGAATGAGAATTAGTTTTGGACGCTGTTTTTTTAACTTAAAAAGAAATAATTTAGGACTATATTGACATATATATATATATATATGAAAAGTGAAATAAAAACTTCTGAACTATATTTCATGGTCCAGAACCATACACAATAAATACTATTATGCAAACTAGGACGTTTAAGGAATCCCCAGATTTATTGGAGATGTTCATGTAACTGGTCACTGTGAAATCTTCAATTAACCTAGTTGTATACATAGCGGGCGAATTAAGTGTAAAGTTGAACACTTACCAACATCGATACTAGGTGCTCCTGATGTAAATATTAATAAACAAGCAAAACAAGCTATAACAACGATATGTGACATCTTTACATCCATACTGGTAACAAATACTGATGACGATGTTAGAGCTTTAATTGAATTATTATCCGTTAACTAGTCACAGCAATATAACTGAAATATTATACTATCTTGTATAGATAAAGTTATTACGGAGTATATCTCGTTTTAATATATACATGAACATGAGGTAAAGTATCACATGG